>CAJGYO010000003.1:116340528-116940528 GCA_904845875.1 Miscanthus lutarioriparius
GATAGACTGTTGCTTCTCATTCTGGAGAAGTAATCTATTGCTTTTGGCAGCATGATCCCCTCAAGTTGTCCCAAGGTGAAGATAGGGTGCAAACAATGTTGCTCCTCACTGTTGGTTGCTGCTATTGCAGAAACATCCACAAGCAATATGTCTTCTGAAGAGCCATGTGGTGCAAAGGGGACTCAGCTTTCTGATATGGATGATCGTGAGAACTTCTACATTCGGACAATGACGCCCTCTGTTTGTCGGACTCTGAGTGAGACTTGGCACCACAGACCTACATAAATAACCGGTTCTAGAGAAACATGGTAATCAGATGACTTGTCTAGCTTGCAACTATGACAAAGTTTGTTCTTATCATGCTGCTTGCAACATAATGGGTTTAGGCGAAACCATTGACTGCCAAATCTGTGAACATTGTCCCAATGTTTTTTCTGGTGTGAATCAACATATGGTACCCGAAGTCTTCTGTAGTTGCATAAGCCTTTCCTAATATTTTCAACCGTAGACATGAAAATAGGGGCAAACAGATGTAAGCACTGAATTGCAACCCCAACTATGTCTGTACTCTCCGAAAGTTGTAGCATTAAAGTAAGGCAAAAATCATCATTTGGTACTACTATCTTTTTGCATAAAGAAAAGCCTACCTTGAATTCCATGCTCTGCACTAATAAATGGTGCCAACAGTAGAAACAAAGGGCACTTGTTTGCCCTAATGATTCTAAGCTGTAGTATCTTGCCAGCAAGAAGGTGCCTGATAAAAGGGTCAAAGGGCATGTGACACCGTGGCGTGCCACCAGCTCTAGTAATCTCAGAAACTCGCTAGCACCATCAGCAAACCATTCAAATCTATGAATAATGGATATATTCAAGTCATTGTTGTCGTGGTTAAAGATAGAAGAAACAAATGACCTGGTAGCATGCACAATCCGCTTAGGAACGGAATTGCTTACTTCCTTCTATGTGTTCATCTTCTAGGATTCTCTGCCTGCATCTGTGCAGCGTGTCATCACACTCTTGAGCAGCAGACTTAAGCTTCCTACGCCAACACAACAAGGATGTATCAGTGATATCCCACTTATCAGATGTCTGAAGAACAGCCTCCAGCCTGATGTGTGCCATCTCTAGCCTCTCAAGGTTTCGGAACGCATTTGAGTTGTGTTTATCTTCATATTTTTGAAGCAGACCAGATACGATTTGGCTTACTGACTCCTGAACAACTGCAGAACCGACAATCTCCGCCATTAGGATTCAAGCATCTACAATATCCCTTCCCTGTTCGATATTCAACAGATAACAGTATCGATGAGAGATTAGACACATGAACTTTGGATCACGGGAAATGATTTAGCTTAATTAATGGGAGGAAGAACATACCTTTGGTTGAATTGCATGGACGTGAATGGTGGACAGCTATCCTGTCTATAGATATGTCTTGAGGCAAAATCCACGGTGTGGTAAGATGGGAACTTAAAGTCAAAGAAACTGTGATGTAAAAGGCTTAGAGGGGGAACGTGGTAGACAAGCCTGATGAGAGAGGGCTGAGGTTTCGTGATGATGGTCCCTGCTCTCTGGTAGCTCTCTGCAAGGAAACTTGTCAAGTCTTCGTCAAAGATGAGAACCTCTCTAGCTAATTAGTTCCATGTTTGAACGCAATAGGCCAAAAGGCATCATTTCGACAGATGTGGAAGAGTTGCACTGAATTAAGTCACAGACAAGGAGAGGAAAAGCAGGTGGAATACAGCCTGAAAATATTCCATCCACATAGCAGTAGACAAGGAATTTGGAAAGTCAGGGCAATTTCTGGTAGATGAAGCCAATGTATGAGTCTTGGTCAAATCATTTTCATGCCACGCTAGTCTGTTGACCGATGCCTGATCAAGTCACTAGCATTTTCTCTTATTTCAAACATGTTTCCCTAATTGCTTGATGCCTTGTAAATTCGATCTAACGAACTACTGTCAGAGTGTCAGTGAAAAGGATAGTGTTTGATACACAAACTGCAACTGAGGGGAAAAAGGGACCATGTCTGTATAAAATCAAACACAAAACTGCAACTGAGGAAAAAGAGGATTATCTCTGAAGAATAAAATAGATCAGAAATACCCAAAAGAAGATCATAAAGCTTTGAAGCTAAAAGGAGGATTGATCCTGTATCTACTGTATTAAAATTGCACATACGAGCCATTAATTATTTGTGCTTTACTATTCCTCGTAGGCTAGTTCAATCACAGAGCCTCCTGCTGCGAATTGCAATGCATCGACTATTCAACTAAGCCAGGCTACTCTGCTTCTGCTGCAATCGAACGGAATAACAGGCGCAGACTCGGATCGGGAGGCGGGACTGGGAGCAAAGCGACCATACCTTGACTCCTCGAGGCGCCTGCGCTTGTGGTGGGAAAGGTGTCGCCTCGGCCAGCTGCACGCGCTTTTCCTTCTCCGACGGAGCTCGGTGCCGCAGCCCTCCCTGTCACCTCATCGTCGGTGTAGAGTTGACCAGCTGGGCCCGCCCAAAGTCTGCTTTGTTTTTCTTGGCCCAAGCCCAACGTGTTGGCTCATTTTTGCATTTTGCCTCTCAGCAGAGTTTCCACTACACCGGTATGTGTCAATTTAGGGAAAAAATAAGTCAAAACGTGTTTTATGGACTTATTTAGATTTTCATCTCAAGTGCAGTTAAAATGTCCATAATAATTTTCTTACGCCTAATGTACTGAGTTCTTCTACAAAGATTATGCAAATTCTATACTCCCAAAACTTCTTATCTCCTAAGTTCTTTACAAAGCAAAGTAGATAGTCCTTAGAGACAACAAGCGAACCATGTCCTTAGCGTAAATTTCATACAAAATAAGGTCCTTAAGAACAAGAATGAAATATACTTTACCCACATACTAGCATGAATCATAGTTGTCACTCAACAAGAATTGCAAGCAATGAGAGTAAACCAAGTATGAAAGAGAGACAATGAGACAACTGAATTTTTCCCCTTGGTCTCAGGTTGTTGCCACAGCCCCATGTTGCAGCACCTAAGTCGCAAAGACTTGTTACACTTCTCCGCTAGTGAATACTTGTTCTCCACTGCATGGTGGGTCTCAATACCATGTACAGCGCTTTGAGCCTCCACACAATAGTTCTGAAGGTCACCAAGTCCTTCACTGGACTGTCTTGGTGTGGCAAACACAAGAGTAACAAGTTTTCAAGCTTCAACTTCAGAAACCCAAGTAAGAACAACCGATAGCACTCTAGGCTAACGCTCGAGTCTCACTTCTTGCTTTGGTGGCTCTCCAAATGCATCGCTATCCTATCTATAAGTGCTAGGTACAATGGGGTCCAAGAGCATCTCCAAATGAGCTAGGGTAGCACTCACATAGAGGGTGAAAATGTTGCTAGCTATTGGAAAAGTTGGTAGATGCATTTAGTACCGCATGATCCGCCAAACCACCAAAGGCCCCCGGATCATATGGTGGTGTTGTGTTGTGAGATTCCTTCAATTGCTAGTTGGGAATATTCGTTGTCGATGATACACGGTGGGACACACAATATTACTAGAACAAATGGTGCACCATAATGAATTGGCCAACTAGTCACACTTGTTGTATGATCATAAGGCGCTGAGGTCACATAGTTCTTTGTATGATCATAAGGCGATACTAGTAACCATGACACAACAAGTCACTAAGTCAAGTTGGACTTTCACTTTGGATAATTCACTTGAAGTCACATCCCTTCGCGGATCATACGATGCTCCACAAGAAGCTGAACAACTAGTCACCAATTTTATCTTGGCATCATCGGATGATCTAGTGAGGTCACACAGTCCTCCACCGGATTATATGGCACCCATGCATTCGTATAAGTCACCGCAGCATCATCGAACGATCCATTGGGGCTCAACCCATCATCCGTAGCGTGCTTTTGGCACTGTTTTTCAGTCTATTTCAAGTCCGATCCCGACCAATTACTACTATAGAAACCATTATCCCCGCAACCTTTTCACCTTCAGATTTTGTTGAACTGGCGTGAAACCTGCTTTTACCATGGGTTCCAGAGCTGTGGAATGGGCAGTAATTGACCCCATAGTGAAAAGTGCTTTCACCACCGGGCCGAAGAGCAGCGTGCAACCTTGGTATTACACCGGCAGCAAAAAAACTTTTCAACGATGGATCATAATTCATTCATTTTATCCGCGTGAAATCACACGGAGAGGTAGTTTGATGTGGTGCTTTTGTGCCGAGAAAGAGAAGAAGAATGGTTTGGCGTTGTCGTGGGCTAATCGCCTACTTTGAGTTGCTACCTCGGTCTTCTACGTTCATCAACTAATTACGATGAATCAAACGCACCAGCAGCATACCAACACCTAATTAATTTCATAACAGAGAACAACTTATTGGCCTATTCATTAGATGAACAAATAAATACAACAGAAGTTTAGTTTAATTTTATTCGGTAGATGTATGAGCGATTTCATAATATGGGCAGGTCCCTTCTTGAAACTATCGTGGCACATCAAGCGTTGAGTTTGCGAGAAGAATCCGTTGTTCTTCTTGCACACCTCCACCTTGAACTTCGCATCATCGTCCTCCTGGTCATGCTCCCACTCTTCATCGTCATCGTCGCCGTAATCGATGCCCTCATGGATCACACTGAAGAAATAGGTGTCACCAACCTCGAGGCCGTTGTTGATACATAAATTGTGCCACATGAAAGCCATGTGGTGGCCGTTCACCCTCTTGGTTGGATTTCAAGCTCACCACCCTGGAGCGCTCGCACATCAGTAGCTCGATACGGCTCTGCCGTGATTACATGTGCGCATCGAGGAACTCCACGAGCACATTTTGCGCTTCGCACACGCGTAGGTTGGCAAAAAAGAATTGATGAGATAGACGCTAACATTGTCACAATAAATGGCGACCACGTAAGCAATTGGGACGTAAAGCTGAAGCGATGCAACCAACAACACTTGGCACAGGTGTAGCGGCTCGATACTCGGCCTCGTGTTGGTGCAGGAGATTGTTGTCCGATGCTTGGCCAACTAGGAAACTAGGATGTCGCCCAAGAAGATTTAGTACCATGAAGTAGAACGCCACGAGTCAGACAGCCGCCCAGTCCCATCCAAGTAGACGATGAGCGACTGAAGAGGCCCAGTGCCGATGTGGAGGCCGCTTAAGAGTACCCTTATTGTAGCAAGGATGTGCTTGATCTAGGCAAGGTGAGAATATGAACATTGACAGCTTTCTATCAAAGTAAAATATGCTGAATTCAAGAATAAATATGGAATAGCTAATAAGTAATAAACAAAAATTTGGAATTGTAGTTCCTCGATTGTATTAGGTAACCGCAACACAAAATGAGATGTGCTTGATCTAGGCGAGGTGAGAAATCGAACTTGACAGTTTCCCATTAAAGGAAAATATTTTGGATTCAATAATAAATATGGAATAGCTAATAAGCAATAAACATAACATTTTGAAGTTTAGTTCCTCAACTGTATTAGGTAACCATAGCGACAACACACACGAAATTACACTTACAATGCATTGCATCTTACACCGGCGTAATTGCGTAACAATAGCGACTACATATAAAAGCGACACCGACAATGCGATTTGCATCTTACATTTATGCGATCAATTAGATGTATTATGCTTATATATATAACAAAACTATGGAATGGCCACTTAAAGATCAAAATGCGGATGAAATAAGCACTACTGCCACAAAATGGTCACATACATTTCACGATTTGGAATAGGGCCCCTAAATCAAACCAACATTAAAACAAAAAAGTTTCTGATCGTAAGAAGCAAAATTCACTCCATGATGTAACTTTTGCTTCTTGCTGAGGTTGACCCTTGTTGGGCGGTAGTTAGCGCTCATCATAAAACCGCCAATAACACCTGTATAAATGCATACAAGATCACCAACATATGTCTTAGCATATTCTTCTAATAAATTCCACAAGTTTTAGTGAATCTTGCGGTTTAAAGGAGGATTTACCGAAGAAAACCGCCAAGGAAGAGACTATGCGTCCAAAAGCAAATCACGTTTATCCGCTTGGTTAAACAGGAATGGGAAGACTACAGAAGACTCTAGAAAGGCAAACCACACGAAGCGGAGGATAAAGGAAGCTGCCATGTGGGGCCAAAAGTCACTGCACCTCTGCCCTGTGCTAGCCTTTCTTCGGTCGTTGGTTCTCCGCCGCTTCCTAGATTGCATCTATGCCAGTTTCTTTCAAGTCGGCTTGATTCGAGGGTCCGGTAGGTGATGCTCAGCCCTATATATAGCAGTGCCCCTAACCCCCCTCCTAGAGCATCCCCTCGAAACCCTAATTCATATCTCTCATTAGGCAGATCAAGATACAATTCGTGGAGGATTAAGTCTAGACTCCTCCAATGTGATAGATTCAGCACTTTCGGGAGTTAGGAATTAAAATTAGTACTCATGCTCAAAGTTCCGATCTAGTCTTGAAGGTTTAGCAAAGCCTTGAATCTTCACTTCTACATCTTGTAAGACTTATTACCAATTTATCATATTCCTATCTGCATGCTATGCTTACTTTTTTAATAATGTATCTTGCTTAGTTGAGGTTATCATTACTTTTGTGTCTTGGGTTCATAGAGTGCTTAGCCCGCTAGGCTTGCTCGATTAAGCTAAGTAGCCGAGCCTCTCGTGTAAACTATGGTGCTTATCACGATGCTCGCTTTCCGTGAAATGCACCCCGTTCTCTCCTGCTATGGTAGCGGCGTGGAGGTGATGTGACTTGCCCATCCCTTTATGATCCACTCACGAATTGAGCGAGGTTCTAAAGTTGTGGGACTGTGGTCGGTTATGCAGTAGAGTTATCTATTGTGGGTAATTTCTACTGCCTAAGCGAAGCCCCGCCAAGTGCACAAGAGTAGAGTGGCTCCTAACTATAGTTGGATATATATATACTTTGACCATGTAATAAGAATGTCGGCTAGGAATCTATCTCTTACCAAGGTTCTCCCGAGTTGACTAGTTTATGTTATCTTATAGATCTACCTGAGTATCATTATCCATAATTCCTATCATTACCTTCACCTCCGCTTTCTAGCCATGCTTTGGTATGTTGACCCATAGATACTCCTATGATATTCAATAAGTCTTTCCTCCATTGTTTTCCTGTGGTAAAAATACTAATAGCGATACTTGGAATACTTCCGGTAAAACACTACAATGGTGATACATGCGCTATGCGATCCTTCATATATATTCTATTTGCACTTATAAATACCAACAAAACCTCTGGTGAGAGCATCTATCCCAAATTCAAGACTTAAAAAATGTGTACCCTGTTATTTTGATAGATCTCGTCTTGGTCATGAACAGTAAATCCACCCTTGGATCCTTCTTCATGGAACATACACTCCATTATTTTATTTCTTCATCATTTGTTGATGGATCCATAATTTATATATGATCCAAGAATTTCAGGCTGCTATGTGATGTGCTGCTTCTGTTTTTCTCTACTTCCTTTATACCAGTCCCTGATAGAACCTTGATGTTGGATGGGTGCATGTGCAGCCCATAAGTCAAGGGAAGTGAGAGACCCAATATCTCCTAGACAATTCCAACTCCTCGTCCTGTCTTTGCAGCAGCTTCCTTCTCTTATTAGCTCCAATGGGGAAACGTTTGTCGTGTGTTTGGCATGAAGATACCTGCTCTCAACCTGAATGTATGCAGTGCCATGCCTAGACCTCCAAAGCATTTGGTGGACTGCCCGCTTTCTCATGCCGACAGAAGTAACCTATTGCTTCTGGCAGCATGATCTCCTCAAGTTGTCCCAAAGGTAAAGACAGTATGCAAACAATGTTGCTCCCCTCACTGTGGTTGCAGCTATTGCAGGAAATTTATCCACAAGCAACATGCCTTCTGAAGAGCCATGTGGTGCAAAGAGGACTTCACCTCTCAGATATGGATGATCACGTAAGAGAGAACTTTACATTCGGACAGTGAGGTCCTCTGTTTGTTGGACTCTGAGAGTGAGAGTTGGCACCGTAGGACCTACTTCAATAACCGGTTCTAGAGAAACATGTCCTAATCCAGGGATGACTTGTCTACCTTGCTACCATGACAAAGGTTGTTCTTATCATGCCGTCATAACATAATGGGTTTAAGGAAACCATTGTGTACCCAATCTGTGAGCATTGTCCCAATATTTTTTCTGGTGTGAATCAAATATATGGTACCCATGAGAAGCCTTGAGTAGGCAGCTGCATAAGTTCCATCCTAATATTTTCAACCTGTAGACTTGTTTAGAGGGGCAACAGCTGTAAGCACTGAATTGCAACCCCAACTATGTCTGAACTCTCCTAAAGTTGTAGCATTAAAGTAAGGCAAAAAATCATCATTTGGTACTCTCTTTACTATCTTTTTGCATAAAGAAAAAGCCTACCTTGAATTCCAGCTTGCTCTGGTAATTCAAAAAATGGAGCCAACTGTAAAAACAAAAGGGCATTTGTGTTTGCCCTAATGATTCTAATATTATGATATCTTGCCAGCAAGAAGGTGCTGCCTGATAAAAGAGTCAAGGGAAGACAGAGCACCGTATGCACACCTGGCTTCTCCAGTAATCTCAGAAACTCGCTAACACCATCAAGCAAAACCATTGAAATCTATGAATAATGGATATATTCAAGTCATCGTTATGCATTAGTTAAAGATAGAAGAAACAAATGACCTGGTAGCATGCACAAGCCGCTTAGGAACGGAGAGGAATTGCTTACTTCCTTTTCTAAGGTGTTGTCTTCTTTCTAAGATTCTCTGCCTGCATCTGTGCAGCGTGTCATCACACTCTTGAGCAGTAGACTTAAGCTTCCTACGCCAACGCAAATAAGGATGTATCAGTGATAACCCACGACACAAGATGTCTGTGCGAACAGCCTCCAGCCTGATGTGGCTTGCCATCTCTAGCCTCTCAGCTCTCGGAACACATTTGAGGTTGTGTTTATCTACATATTTTTGAAACAGTCCAGATACGATTTGGCTTACTGACTCCTGAACAACTGCAGAACCGACAAATCTCCGCCATTAGGATTCAAGCATCTACAATATCCCTTCCCTGTTCACGATATTCAACAGATAACAGTATCGACGAGAGATTAGACACATGAACTTTAGATCACAGGAAATGATTTAAGCTTAATTAATGGGAGGAAGAACATACCTTTTGGTTGAATTGCATGGACGTGAATGGTGGACAGCTATCCTGTCTATAGATGTGTCTTGAGGCAAAATTCCACGGTGTGGTAAGATGGGAACTTAAAGTCAAAGAGAAGACTGTGATGTAAAAGGCTTAGAGGGGGGGAACGTGGTAGACAAAGCCTGATAGAAAGGGCTGAGGTTTCTGTGTTGATGATGGTCTCTGCTCTCTGGTAGCTCTCTGCAAGGGAAACTTGTCAAGAAGTCTTCGTCAAAGATGAGAACCTCTCTAGCTAATTAGTTCCATGTTTGAACGCATCATTTCGACAGATGTGGAAGAGTTGCACTGAAGTCACAGACAAGGACAGGAAAAGCAGGTGGAATACAGCCTGAAAATATTCCATCCACACACAGCAGTAGACAAGGAATTTGGAAAAGTCATGGCAATTTCTGGTAGATGAAGCCAATATATGAGTCTTGGTCAGATCATTTTCATGCCACGCTAGTCTGTTGACCGATGCCTGATCAACTCACTAGCATTTCTCTTATTTCAAACATGTTTCCCCTAATTGCTTGATGCCTTGTAAATTCAATCTAACGAACTACTGTCAGAGTGTCAGTGAAAAAGGATAGTGTTTGATACACAAAAGTGCAACTGAGGGGGAAAAAAGGGACCATGTCTGTATAAAATCAAACACAAAACTGCAACTGAGGAGAAAAGAGAGAGGATTATCTCTGAAGAATAAAATAGATCAGAAATACCCAAAAGAAGATCATAAAGCTTTGAAGCTGAAAGGAGGATTGATCCTGTACCTACAGTATTAAAATTGCACATACGTGCCATTAATTATTTGTGCTTTACTATTCCTCGTAGGCTAGTTCAATCACAGACCCCTCCTGTTGCGAATTGCAGTGCATCAACTATTCAACTAAAGCCAGGCTACTATGCTTACAAGCCGCTGCAATCGGAGCGGAATAACAGGCTGTGGACTCGGATCGTGAGGTGGGAACTGGGAGCAAAGCGACCATACCTTGACTCCTCGAGAGCGCTTGCGCTTTGTGGTGGGAAGGGTGGCGTCACCTCGGCAGCTGTCTGCTCTGGCGGCCGGGCGGCACGCGCCTTCCTTCTCTCCCACGGCGCTTCGGCTCCGCAACCAAGTGCAGCGTCCCTCTCCATCCCCGCCTCCCCTATCACCTCATCATCGTCGGTGTAGAGTTTCCGCTTTGTTTGTCTTGGCCCAAACCCAACATGTTGGCTCATTTTTGCATTTTGCCTCCCAGCAGAGTTTCCGCGTGCACACGGTATGTCTCAATTTAGGGAAAAAAGTCAAAATGTGTTTTTACGGACTTATTTAGATTTTCATCTCAAGTGCAGTTAAAAATGTCCATAATAATTTTCTTACGCCTAATGTACTGAGTTCTTCTACAAAGATTATGCAAATTTATACTCCCAAAACTTCTTATCTCCTAAGTTCTTTTACAAAGCAAAATAGATAGTCCTTAGAGACAACAAGCGAACCATGTCCTTAGCAAAATTTCATACAAAAATAAGGTCCTTAAGAAAAAAAGAATGAAATATCACGCTACCCACATACTAGCATGAATCATAGTTGTCACTCAACAAGAATTGCAAGTAATGAGAGTAAACCAAGTATGAAAGAGAGACAATGAGACAACTGAATTTTTCCCCCATGGTCTCAGGTTGTTGCCACAGCCCCATGTTGCAGCACCTAAGTTGCAAAGACTTGTTACACTTCTCATCCGCTAGTGAATACTTGTTCTCCACTCTGGCATGGTGGGTCTCAATACCATGTACAAGCGCTTTGAGCCTCCACACAATAGTTCAGAAGGTTGGCCAAGTCCTTCACTTTGATCTGTCTTGAGTGGCAGCAAACACCAAGAGTAACAAGTTTTCAAGCTTCAACTTCAGAAACACAAGTAAGAACACTGATAGCACTCCAGGCTAACGTTCGAGACTCACACACAGGGTGAAAATGTTGCTAGCTATTGGAAAAGTTGGTAGATGCATTTAGTACCGCATGATCCGGCTTGACCACCAAAGGCCCACCGGATCATATGGTGGTGTGTGTTGTGAGATTCCTTCAATTGCTAGTTAGGAATATTCGATTTGTCGTATGATACACGGTGGGACACACAATATTACTAGAACAAATGGTGCACCAAAATGAATTGGCCAACTAGTCACACAGTTGTATGATCATAAGGCGCTGAGGTCACATAATTCTTTGTATGATCGTAAGGCGCATACTAGTAACCATGACACAACAAGTCACTAAGTCAAGTTGGACTTTCTTTGGATAATTCACTGAAGTCACACAGTCCTTCGCCGGATCATACGATGCTCCACAGTAAGCTGAATGACTAGTCACCAATTTTATCTTGGCATCACTGGATGATCTGTGAGGTCACCACAGTCCTCCACCGGATTATATGGCACCATTGCATTACTTTGCTAAGTCACTTAGCGACATCTTTGGAAACGATCCATCGAGGCTCAACCCCATCATCGAGAGAAGTGCTTTTGGCACTGCTTTTCAGTCTATTTCAAGTCCGATCTCGACCAATTACTACTATAGAAACAATTATCCCCGCAACCTTTTCACCTTCAGATTTTGTTGAACTGGCGGTGAAACTGTTTTTACCAGGTTCAGAGCGAGGGATGGGCAGTGTGCAATTGACCCCATAGTGAAAAGTGCTTTCACCACCGGGCCGAAAGAGCAGCGTGCAACCTTAGTATTACACCGGCAGCAAAAAAAACTTTTCGTCGATGGATCATAATTCATTCATTTTTTTTCCGGCGGTGAAATCACACGGAGAAAGGTGGTTTGATGTGGTGTTTTGTGCGAGAAAGAGAAGAAGAATGTTTTGGTGTCGTCTATGGGCAAATCGCCTACTTTGAGTTGCTACCTTGGTCTTCTCGTTCATGAACTAATTACGATGAATCAAAGCGCACCTGCAGCATACCAACACCCTAATTAATTTCATAACAGAGAACAACTTATTGGCCTATTCATTAAATGAACAAATAAATACAACAGAAATTTAGTTTAATTTTATTGGTAGATGTATGAAAGCGATTTCATACTATGGGCAGGTCCCTTCTTGAAACTATCGTGGCACATCAAGCGTTGAGTTTCGAGAAGAATCTGTTGTTCTTCTTGCACACCTCCACCTTGAACTTCGCATCATCACCCTCTTGATCATGCTCCACTCTTCATCGTCATCGCCGCGCGCAATCGATGCCCTCATGGATCCTGCCCGAAGAAATAGGTGTCACCAACCTCGAGGCTGCTGTTGATACATAAATTGTGCCACTTGTACATGAAAGCCATGTGGTGGCCATTCACCCTCTTGGTTGGATTTCAAGCTCACCACCCTGGGCGCTTCGCACATCAGCAGCTCGTCACGGTTCTGCCGTGATTACCTATCGCGATCGAGGAATTCCATGAGCACATTTTTGCGCTCCTTTGCACGCTGGTCGGCAAAAGGAATTGATGAGATAGACTCTCACATTGTCACAATAAATGGCGATCATAGAAGCAATTGGGACGTGAAGCTTCGAAGCGGCTGATGCAACCAACAACACTTGGCTACAGTGTGTGTAGCGACTCGGTACTCGGCCTCGGTGTTGGTGCAGGAAATTGTTGTCCGATGCTTGGCCAACTAGGAAACTAGGATGTCGCCAAGAAGATTTAGTACCATGAAGTAGAAAGCCATCACGAGTCAGGACAGCCGCTTGATCCCATCCAAGTAGAGCGATGAGCGTGTTGAGGAGGCCCGATGCACGATGTGGAGGCCGCTTAAAGTACCCTTATTGTAGCAAGGATGTGCTTGATATAGGCAAGGTGAGAATATGAACCTTGACAGCTTTCTATCAAAGTAAAATAATCTGAATTCAAGAATAAATATGGAATAGATAATAAGTAATAAACAAAATTTAGAATTGTAGTTCCTCGACTGTATTAGGTAACATAACACAAAAAGCAGAGATGTGCTTGATCTAGGCGTAGGTGAAATCGAACTTGACAGTTTCCCATTAAAGGAAAATATTTTGGATTCAATAATAAATATGGAATAGCTAATAAGCAATAAACATAACATTTTGAAGTTTAGTTCCTTGACTGTATTAGGTAACCATGGCGACAACACACACAGAAATTACACTTACAATGCTGTTGCATCTTACATCGACTGTATTATGTAACAACAAGCAACTACATATAAAAACGACACTGACAATGCAGTTGCATCTTACACATTTGTACGATCAATTAGATGTATTATGTGTATATATACTGTAACCATGGAATGGCCACTTAAAGATCAAATGCGGATTAATAAACGCTACTATACAAAATGGTCACATACATTCCTGATTTGGAATAGTGCTCTCAACTGAAACCAACACTAAACACAAGTTTCTAGTCAGTAAAGCAAAATTCCTCCATGATGTAGCTCTGCTTCTTGTTGAGTGTTGACCTCTAGTTGGAGCATCTATCCCAAATTCGAGATCTGAAAATATGTGTACCCTGTTATTTTGATAGATCTGTTCTTGGTCATGAACAGTAAATCCACCCTTTGATCCTTTAATGGAACATACACTCCATTATTTTATTTCTTCATCATTTGTTGATCGATCCATGGTACATATATGATCAAGAATTTCAGGCTGCTGTGATGTGCTGCTTCTGTTTTCCTTTACTTCCTGATACCAGTCCCTGATAGAGCCTTGATGTTGGATGGGTGCATGTGCAGCCCATAAGTCAAGGAAGTGAGAGACCCAATATCTCATAGACAATTCCAACTCCTCATCCTGTCCTTGCAGCAGCTTCCTTCTCTTATTGGCTCCATGAAACGTTTGTCGTGTGTTTGGCATGAAGATGCTTGCTCTCTCAACCTGAATGTATGCAGTGCCATGCCTAGACCTCCAAAGCATTTGGTAGACTGCCGCTTTTCTCATGCTGACAGAAGTAATCTATTGCTTCTGGCAGCATGATCTCTCAAGTTGTCCCAAGGTAAAAGACAGTATGCAAACAATGTTGCTCCTCACTGTAGATTGCAGCTATTGCAGGAAATTTATCCACAAGCAACATGCCTTCTGAAGAGCCATGTGGTGCAAAAGAGGACTCCACCACTCAGATATGGATGATCACGTAGAGAACTTTTACATTCGGACAGTGAGGGCCCTCTGTTTGTTGCACTCTGAGAGAAATAGTTGGCACAGTAGACCTACTTCAATAACCGGTTCTAGAGAATCATGTCCTAATCCAGATGACTTGTCTACCTTGCTACCATGACAAACGTTGTTCTTATCATGCTGCTTGCAACATAATGGGTTTGGGCGAAACCATTGTGTGCCCAATATGTGAGCATTGTCCCAATATTTTTTCTGGGGTGAATCAACATATGGTACCCATGAGAAGTCTTGAGTAGGTAGCTGCATAAGTTCTATCCTAATATTTTCAACTGTAGACTTGTTTAGAGGGGCAAACAGCTGTAAGCACTGAATTGCAACCCCAACTATGTCTGTACTCTCCGAAAGTTGTAGCGTTAAAGTAAGGCAAAAATCATCATTTGGAGCTTTACTATCATTTTGCATAAAGAAAAGCCTACCTTCTATTCCATGCTCTGCACTAATAAATGGTTCCAACAGTAGAAACAAAGGGCGCTTGTTTGCCCTAATGATTCTATGCCGTAGTATCTTGCCAGCAAGAAGGTGCCTGATAAAAGGGTTAAAGGGCATGCAACACCGTGGCGTGCCACCAAGCTCTAGTAATCTTAGAAACTCGCTAGCACCATCTGCATACCATTCAAATCTTTGAACAATGGATCTATTCAAGTCGTCGTTGTCGTGGTTAAAGATAGAAGAAACGAATGACCTGGTAGCATGAACAACCCGCTTAGGAAGGGAGGAATTGCTTACTTCCTTTTCTATGTGTTCAGCTTCTAGGATTCTCTGACTGCATCTGTGCAGCGTGTCATCACACTCTTGAGCAGCAGACTTAAGCTTCCTACGCCAACGCAACAAGGATGTATCAGTGATATCCCACTTATCAGATGTCTGAAGAACAGCCTCCAGCCTGATATGTGCCATCTCTAGCCTCTCAAGGTTTCGGAACGCATTTGAGTTGTGTTTATCTTCATATTTTTGAAGCAGACCAGATACGATTTGGCTTACTGACTCCTGAACAACCGCAGAACCGACAATCTCTGCCATTAGGATTCAAGCATCTACAATATCCCTTCCCTGTTCACGATATTCAACAGATAACAGTATCGATGAGAGATTAGACACATGAACTTTGGATCACAGGAAATGATTTAGCTTAATTAATGGGAGGAAGAACATACCTTTGGTTGAATTGCATGGACGTGGACGGTGGACAGCTATCCTGTCTATAGATATGTCTTGAGGGCAAAATCCCACGGTGTGGTAAGATGGGAACTTAAAGTCAAAGACAAAACTGTGATGTAAAAGGCTTAGAGGGGGGAACGTGGTAGACAAGCCTGATAGAGAGGGCTGAGGTTTCGTGTTGATGATGGTCTCTGCTCTCTGATAGCTCTCTGCAAGGGAAACTTGTCAAGAAGTCTTCGTCAAAGATGAGAACGTCTCTAGCTAATTAGTTCCTTGTTTGAACGCAATAGGCCAAAAGGCATCATTTCGACAGATGTGGAAGAGTTGCACTGAAGTCACAGACAAGGAGAGGAAAAGCAGGTGGAATACAGCCTGAAAATATTCCATCCACACACAGCAGTAGACAAGGAATTTGGAAAAGTCATGGCAATTTCTGGTAGATGAAGCCAAACTATATGAGTCTTGGTCAGATCATTTTGATGCCACGCTAGTCTGTTGACCGATGCCTGATCAACTCACTAGCATTTTCTCTTATTTCAAACATGTTTCCCCTAATTGGTTGATGCCTTGTAAATTCGATCTAACGAACTCCTGTCAGAGTGTCAGTGAAAAAGTATAGTGTTTGATACACAAAACTGCAACTGAGGGGGAAAAAAGGGACCATGTCTGTATAAAATCAAACACAAAACTGCAACTGAGGAAAAAAAGAGAGAGGATTATCTCTGAAGAATAAAATAGATCAGAAATACCCAAAAGAAGATCATAAAGCTTTAAAGCTAAAAGGAGGATTGATCCTGTATCTACAGTATTAAAATTGCACATACAAGCCATTAATTATTTGTGCTTTACTATTCCTCGTAGGCTAGTTCAATCACAGACCCTCCTGTTGCGAATTGCAATGCATCAACTATTCAACTAAGCCAGGCTACTATGCTTCTGCTGCAATCGGAACAGAATAACAGGCTGTGGACTCTGGACTGTGAGGTGGGGAGAACCGGGGAGCAAATAAGCGACCATACCTTGATTCCTCGAGAGCGCCTATGCTTGTGGTGGGGGAAGGTGGCGTCCGCCTCGGCCGTCTGCTCAGCGGCCGCGGCGACATGCGCTCTTCCTTCTCCCCACGGTGCTGGCGCCAAAGCAACACACCGTCCCTCTCCATCCCCGCCTCCCTGTCACCTCATCGTCGGTGTAGAGTTGAACACTGGGCCCGGCCCAAAGTCCGCTTTGTTTTGTCTTGGCCCAAGCCCAACGTGTTGGCTCATTTTGCATTTTGCCTCCCAACAGAGTTTCCAGCGTACCACACCGGTATGTCTCAATTTAGGAAAAAATAAGTCAAAATGTGTTTTCTGGACTTATTTAGATTTTCATCTCAAGTGCAGTTAAAATGTCCATAATAATTTTCTTACGTCTAATGTACTGAGTTCTTCTACAAAGATTATGCAAATTCTATACTCCCAAAACTTATCTCCTAAGTTCTTTTACAAAGCAAAGTAGATAGTCCTTAGAGACAACAAGCGAACCATGTCCTTAGCAAAATTTCATACAAAAATAAGGTCCTTAAGAACAAGAATGAAATATATGCTACCCACATACTAGCATGAATCATAGTTGTCACTCAACAAGAATTGCAAGCAATGAGACTAAACCAAGTATGAAAAGAGAGACAATGAGACAACTGAATTTTTCCCCATGGTCTCAAGGTTGTTGCCACAGCCCCATGTTGCAACACCTAAGTCGCAAAGACTTGTTACACTCGCTCCGCTAGTGAATACTTGTTCTCCACTCTTGGCATGGTGGGTCTCAATACCATGTACAAGCGCTTTGAGCCTCCACACAATAGTTCTCAGAAGGTCACCAAGTCCTTCATCTGGACTGCCTTAGTGCTTTGCAAACACCAAGAGTAACAAGTTTTCAAGCTTCAACTTCAGAAACCCAAGTAAGAACACTGATAGCACTCAGGCTAACGCCGAGTCTCACTTCTTGCTTTGGTGGCTCTCCAAATGCATCGCTATCCTGTCTATAAGTGCTAGGTACAATGGGGTCCAAGAGCATCTCCAAATGAGCTAGGGGCAGCACTCACATAGAGGGTGAAAATGTTGCTAGCTATTGGAAAAGTTGGTAGATGCATTTAGTACCGCATGATCCGCCAACCACCAAAGGCCCCGCTTGGATCATATGGTGGTGTTGTGTTGTGAGATTCCTTCAATTGCTAGTTGGGAATATTCGTTTGTCGTATGATACACTGGTGGGACACACAATATTACTAGAACAAATGGTGCACCACAATGAATTGGCCAACTAGTCACACTGTTGTATGATCATAAGGCGCTGAGGTCACATAGTTCTTTGTATGATCATAAGGCGCATACTAGTAACCATGACACAACAAGTCACTAAGTCAAGTTGGACTTTCACTGGATAATTCACTGAAGTCACACAGTCCCTTTCGCGGATCATACGATGCTCCACAGTAAGCTGAATAACTAGTCACCAATTTTATCGTGGTATCACTGGATGATCCGTGAGGTCACACAGTCCTCCACCGGATTATATGGCACCCACTGCATTACTGTGCTAAGTCATTGAGCAGCATCACTGAATGATCCATCAGGGCTCAACCCCATCATCCGGAGCGTGCTTTTTTGGCACTGCTTTTCAGTCTATTTCAAGTCTGATCTCGACCAATTACTACTATAGAAACCATTATCCCGCAACCTTTTTCACCTTCAGATTTTGTTGAACAGGCAGTGAAACTGTTTTACCACGGTTCCAGAGCTAGGGGATGGGCAGTGTCCAATTGACCCCATAGTGAAAAGTGCTTTCACCACGGGCCGAAAAGAGCAGCGTGCAACCTTGGTATTACACTAGCAGCAAAAAAAACTTTTCATCGATGGATCATAATTCATTCATTTTTATCCGGTGAGGTGAAATCACACGGAGAGGTGGTTTGATGTGGTGTTTTGTGCCGAGAAAGAAGAAAGAGAAGAAGCAAATGTTTTGAGTTGCTACCTCGGTCTTCCTCGTTGGGCAAACGATGAATCAAGCGCTTTGAGTTTAATTTAGTTTAATTTTATTCGGTAGATGACATAAATTTAGTTTCATACTAGATGTAGGTGGGCAGTCCTTCTTGAAACTATCATGGCACATCAAGCATTGAGTTTACGAGAAGAATCTGTTGTTCTTCTTGCACACCTCCACCTTGAACTTCGCATCATCATCCTCTTGATCATGCTCCCACTCTTCATCATCATCGTCGCGCGCCAATCGATGCCCTCATGGATCACTGAAGAAATAGGTGTCACCAACCTCGAGGCCGCTGTTGATACATAAATTGTGCCACTTGTACATGAAAGCCATGTGGTGGCCATTCACCCTCTTGGTTGGATTTCAAGCTCACCACCCTAGAGCGCTTCGCACATCAGCAGCTCGACACGGGTTCTGCCCGTGATTACCTATGCGCATCGAGGAACTCCACGAGCACATTTTGCGCTCGCATTACGCGCTGGTCGGCAAAAAGGAATTGATGAGATAAACGCTAACATTGTCACAATAAAGCAGCGATCACGAAGCAATTGGGACATGAAGCTTTGAAGCAGCTGATGCAACCAACAACACTTGGCTACAGTGTGTGTGGCGGCTCAGTACTCAGCCTCGGTGTTGGTGCAGGAGATTGTTGTCCGATGCTTGGCCAACTAGGATTAGGTTGTCGCCAAGAAGATTTAGTACCATGAAATAGAACGCCACAGTCAGGACAGCCACCCAGTCCCATGGCAAGTAGGCGATGAGCGACTGAAGAGGCCCAATGCCGATGTGGATGGCACTTAAGAGTACCCTTATTGTAGCAAGGATGTGCTTGATCTAGGCAAGGTGAGAATATGAACCTTGACAGCTTTCTATCAAAGTAAAATATGCTGAATTCAAGAATAAATATGGAATAGATAATAAGTAATAAGCAAAAATTTAGAATTGTAGTTCCTCGATTGTATTAGGTAACATAACACAAAAAAACGAGATGTGCTTGATCTAGGCGAGGTGAGAAATCGAACTTGACAGTTTCCCATTAAAGGAAAATATTTTTGGATTCAATAATAAATATGGAATAGGTAATAAGCAATAAACATAACATTTTGAAGTTTAGTTCTCGATTGTATTAGGTAACCATAAGCGACAACACACACAAAAATTACACTTACAATGCTGTTGCATCTTACACCGACTGTGTTACGTAACAGCAAGCGTTTACTACATATAAAAAACGACACTGACAATGCAATTGCATCTTACACATTTGTACGATCAATTAGATGTATTATATGTATATATATACTGTAACCATGGAATGGCCACTTAAAGATCAAATGCTGATTAATAAACACTACTATACAAAATGGCCACATACATTCCTGATTTGGAATAGGGTTCTCAACTAAACCAACATTAAACACAAGTTTCTAGTCAGTAAAGCAAAATTCCTCCATGATGTAGCTCTGCTTCTTGTTGAGTGTTGACCCTCTAGTTGGAGCATCTATCCCAAATTCGAGATCTGAAAATATGTGTACCCTGTTATTTTGATAGATCTGTTCTTGGTCATGAACAGTAAATCCACCCTTTGATCCTTTCATGGAACATACACTCCATTACTTTATTTCTTCATCATTTGTTGATTGATCCATGGTACATATATGATCAAGAATTTCAGGCTGCTGTGATGTGCTGCTTCTGTTTTTCCTTTACTTCCTGATACCAGTCCCTGATACAGCCTGGATGTTGGATGGGTGCATGTGCAGCCCATAAGTCAAGGAAGTGAGAGACCCAATATCTCAGAGACAATTCCAACTCCTCATCCTGTCCTTGCAGCATCTTCCTTCTCTTATTAGCTCCATGAAACGTTTGTCGTGTGTTTGGCATGAAGATGCTTGCTCTCTCAACCTGAATGTATGCAGTGCCATGCCTAGACCTCCAAAGCATTTGGTAGACTGCCGCTTTCTCATGCTGACAGAAGTAATCTATTGCTTCTGGCAGCATGATCTCCTCAAGTTGTCCCAAGGTAAAAACAGTACGCAAACAATGTTGCTCCTCACTGTAGATTGCAGCTATTGCAGGAAATTTATCCACAAGCAACATGCCTTCTGAAGAGCCATGTGGTGCAAAGAGGACTCCACCTCTCAGATATGGATGATTACGTAGATAACTTTTACATTTGGACAGTGAGGCCCTCTGTTTGTTGCACTCTGAGAGCAAGAGTTGGCACCGTAGACCTACTTCAATAACCGGTTCTAGAGAAACATGTCCTAATCCAGATGACTTGTCTACCTTGCTACCATGACAAAGGTTGTTCTTATCATGCTGCTTGCAACATAATGGGTTTGGGCGAAACCATTGTGTGCCCAATCTGTGAGCATTGTCCCAATATTTTTTCTGGTGTGAATCAACATATGGTACCCATGCATGAGAAGTCTTGAGTAGGTAGCTGCAGAAGCTGTATCCTAATATTTTCAACTGTAGACTTGTTTAGAGGGGCAAACAGCTGTAAGCACTGAATTGCCGTGTAAATTGGTCGAGCAAACTACTGTCAGAGTGTCAATGAAAAGGACAGTGGTTGATACACAAAATTGCAACTGAGCGGCCGTGGGAAAAAAAAGGACCATGTCTGTATAAAATCGAACACAAAACTGCAATTACGGAACAAAAAGGGATTATCTCTGATGCATAAAATGGTTCAGAAATACGCCAAAGATAGGTTAGCTCCTCGTAGGCTAGTTCAATCACAGTCCCTCTTGCTGCGAATTGCAATTCATCAACTATTCAACTAAGCCAGGCTACTCTGCTCGTGCTGCAATCGGAACAGAACAGGTTGCATCAACTATTCAAGACAGGCTAACTCTACTCCTGCTGCAATTGAACGGAACAGGTTGTAGCTTGTGGGCTTGAAGGTGGGAGGCAATCGACCGTGCCTCGACTCCTCGAGAGCGCCTGCGCCCACGCGTGTGGTGGGGCGGGTGGCGGCGCCTCGGCCGTCCTCTCTGGCAGCCGGCGGCACGCGCTCTACCTCCTCCCCACGGCGCTTGGCGCTCATGTGTCATCGTTGATGTGGAGTTGGCAGCTGAGCTGGGCCCAAAGTCCCCGCGGTTTTGTCTTGGCCCAACGTGTTGTTTCAGGTTTTCAGGTCTCATTTTGGATTATCCCATTTTGCTTCCCAGCAGAGCTTCTGCGTACACAGTATGTCTCCTTTCTCATAAAAAAAGTCCAAATGTGTTTTATGGACTTAGTTTTCATTTCAAACACAGTTACAAGTGTCCATACTATTAGTTTTCTTAAGTCTAACGTATTAAGTTCTTGTACGAAGATTAGCCTGTGCAAATTCTAAACCCCTGGCCCAAAAGTTCTTTATCTCCTAAGTTCTTTTACAAAGCAGTCCTTAGAGACAACAAGCTAACTGTGTGCACTACTACAAAAACGATTTTCAGAGATGGGAGGTGTTTTTAGGCAGAGGCCGCTCCTATTGATCCGAGGAGCTGCCTCTATAGTGCCCTGTCAAATAAGCCGCCTCTAAAGATGATATTTAGAGACGGCTCCAACCCAGTTGTCCCTATAAATCTATCTTCAGAGATGGCTGGTGTCTTTGACCGTCTTTAAAAACAGGGTTTCAGAGGCGGCTAGAGACCACAGCCACCTCTGAAGATAGATTTGTATAGGTGGCTAGGATTGGAGCTACCTCTACATATTCTTCACTGTATAAGTAGCAGCCCTATTTTTCCACCTTGGGAAATTTACTGTACTCGAGGTGGAAGGAAGAGGACCTCAAAAAGTTGCAAATCTAAGGGGGAAGGTTTTCATTTTGATTCCTTTGGTATAGGAGGCTTTAAAAGGTAAGTACATACTAATCCAAGCTCCTTTTTGAATTTTTAGTGGTAGATTAGTGTGTAATTAGTGTTCTCAGTTTCTCTCTTCCATGGTGGTGGAGACATTTATGGGTGCATTATTTATATGAAAATATTTGAAGATAAGGTAAATTTAGTAGGGAAACAAGATTCTAACATATTAGAGAAATACCCCTGGCGTTCTCATGGGATTCCAGAATAATTTAAAAAGAAATTAGACTATTTATATTTATAGTTATATGAATGAAACTATCTTAAATTATTTTTGGTGAATGATTTGACACATCGATGTGGACAGCTAAATGCATGTTAGTGGATGAAGAGATAACTATCATAATTACATGTGCTAGTTGGCTATAGTTGCAAGTTCTAGTAGATTGTTGATGTGGATAGCTTGCATGTTGAGAGAAATCTCTAGTGGGGTTTAGCTTTATAAGAGTACTAGGTTAGTGCCGTGCGTTACTACGGGTCAGCTAAACTTTTGTACTAAAACACACGGATCGCACGATAAGATAACTCAAATATATACAAATTCATACCGTGCAATTAAAATCTCACAGTCCCTCGTTAAGATCCGGTCCAAATCCAAGATTATGATTTTCTCGGTCCCGGTACTCTTATCACGAACTTAAGTGACTTTTGTATCAAAGTGCCACTTCCATGCCACAAATGACACTCCAACTGATCCATCATAAATATAGTTTTGTAACTATTAATTTTCTTATATTGTGATACTTGTTAATTAGAAATCAATCAATGGCGGTTGTAAGCAACAGAAGAGCATGTTCAATTTTGAAAATATAAGGTATCTTGATTGTATACACCGAATACATTATTGGTTGTTTCTAATAGTTCATATCTAAAAGAGACATATCAAAATCAAAAGGGACTGCTATAGGAAAACAAAGATCTCCACCTCCATGTCACAAACCTCTTTTCCTGCAGCTGCAGGTGAGCTCAACACCTGCAACCCCATGCTCCTAGCCCTAACTTGCCCGTGGCTCTCGAGCATGCACTTTCGGTGGTGAGTGCGACCAGCACGTGGTAATGTTTCTAAATAAATAACTTAAACTAAGGGGTCATATTATTAAAAAAATCTATTTGAAATAGCATCATCATGCAGTTTAATGTATACAATCTATTTAAATTACATTGAGGATGTTTTAGTTTATTTAGTAGTGCCCTTTGTTCAGGAGACATTGCAGCTTTTCGTGATCGATCACGCTTAGCTCTATTGGACACGTGACAAGCCGGTTGATGGGACTGGGTGCATATCCAGAACCTATATATCATGGAATGACATCTTAATCAACGCACGCTAGGATATCAGGCAATTATAATAAACAAACACGGGCACGATTCACCAGAATATCAGGCAATGGATACAAAAGTGCACCCATTTCATCATGAACAATGCTGATATCTTCCTCACTGTCAATGTCATCAACGTCACCGGTGCCACCAATGCTGCTTAAAAGTACCGGGCCGTCTACAAATATAACCATATAATAAAAATTGAACCATACAATAAGCAAACTATGTCACCACGATAATTTCAGTCGCGCACCAATAAATACTTTTATTAGCAGAATAAGTAACCTGATAATTGTTGGAAGCCATTACTGTAGGTTGATTGCCTATGGAGCCCGTCCCTATTTTCGTCTGTTTCATTAGTTATATTCCCATCTGCAAGTTTAAACATAGTATAAATTGTTATTAATTATAACACGTATGGCAATTAAAGTGACACTCAGCAACATCACCATACCTATTGAATGGGCAGCCATATTGTTATCAAGATCAACATTCTCTTGGTTATTCATCTTATACCTTTTGACGGCGTTTCTTGTTTCTTTCACTCCTCTTTTCATCAGACAATGTTGCATACCGTTCTCTCTCCCTCTGCCTCTTCTGCTCATTAGGATGTCCATCTAGTGGCACCAACCCTGGTCGGGTATGATTCCCTTTAATAAAGTTTGATGAGGAGTTGCAAACATATGAATATAGAATATGCAGAGAGGTTGTAAAAGTTTATATACCTCCATGTATTGTATTTGTAAGGTCCCCCAAAGGTACCTGATATAAATGTGTCTAGCATTTGGGAAACCATGAGCATGAAATATAGTTGGACACGCTGCATCAAATTTGCATGAGGACTATGCATGAAGCAATTCAGAACAAACAGTAATACTGAGTTATTTTGTGTCGTGAGAGAAAATCTCCTTACTCATTCTTGTTACTTTGAAGTACAACTGTTCCATGAAAATGATAGGCATCCATTACTCAATAAGTGGCAAATCAAATACGGAAAACAAATGTGATTCATATACAGGAAGATCTACATGTCACACTGCTGAATTTGTATGTGTTATCCTTACTCATGATTTTTTGTTGTTGTTGCTGTAGGTTTGTCTCAGATAAGAAACTAACTGGACCACGTAATTATTGTTTCTTTTCCATCCTAAGTGACAACCATGCCTTACTGTTTTCCACTTTTCCATGGCATTTTTTTAAGTTCTTGCTTAAGAGGTTCCTACAACCACAAACGGTGAGATCGACGTTAGTGGACTGTGATGACGGGGAGCAGATCCATAGCACCAAATGTGTATTCTCAATAGTTTAGTTCCTAATTTGGTCAGTAAATTAGTATGAACACTCCTTTGATAATATATTGTTTACAAAAAAATGTATCACGCATGACACTTCATCTATCCACTTAAGCTAACAGCTTTTGATTAAGATGCAATGATATGCATAAACAATTGTACATCACTTAAGCCAACAGCTTTTGATTAAGATGCAATGATCTGTTCTTAAGTGTCAGCAGAGAATATATACACACTTGTGATCTGCGCTTCCCTGTAAAATCTGTTCTTATACACACTTGTGAATTAGTGATGTTCCATTCAGCTAGACTGATTGTTGAAGGTTCAACAAACTTAAATCATCTTTGTGTGCCATGCTGATCCTAATTATCAAAGTATGCAGTATGTACTCATCTTTTAGATGGATTGTGGAATTATGCAGTTTGTACTCGGCTCAAAATTTCAGTTATGCAAGGGAACATTCTTTGTGCCATCACATGACATTCAGCACAGTAGAAGAATTTGTAAATAGTTGAAGAAAGCATGTAGTCCTGAATAACCTAGTTCAAGTCTCTTGTGAAATTTTACTTAAACTGGGATGACACTTGTCCAAATCTATCAAATATGGAGTGTTGAACGAACAAAAAAAATCAGAAGATCGATCAAACTATCATTTTTGACCAGTCTAATTGCATATAAGTAATTAGTAGCAATTTTTGGGTATAAATAGCAGCAGCTTTGTTTGAAGAGGACAAACTCAGGTCATGCACAATACCATAAACATGTGCCTAGTACCATAGATAGACTTATGAAAACTATGGGGTATCTATGAAACAGTGCACAGTGACATCACCTGGATCACCGGAATCGGACTGAGTGCTTCAAAAATCACCGTAAGTGATAGTCACCTAATGCCAATGCCGTACAAGAGATGTAGCATGAGACAAAGAAGAGAAAAACCTGCACAGAACAGACATTAAAATCAGAATGCCACTGCTCACTTCAATACAGACAACACAGACAACGAAATCAGAACTCAGAGAATGAAAGAAATCATTCAACCCGCAACAAAATTGGGCCACTCCAAAACTGAAATTGACCTAATCATCTACAGTGACCATACAATGTTTGCCTACAAGGACCATACATGTTTGTCTGAATCTGCTGGTGCACTACCACTATGTAAACTTTCTAGCACCTACCTACCGGAGAGCAAGCATCGAAACCAAATAGAAAGATAAGAATGGTTCCATGGCCTTCATGCTGTTGCAATATATGCTGACTGTCAGTTCTTTAGTACTGTGATTGGAATAGATTTTAATGTGAACCATTGACTCGTTAAAATTTCAACTGAACTACAGCCGGTCCCAAAAATTAAAGTTCCTCAAAACCATTGACTCTTTTCTTGCGCTCTGCATTTACATAATTATAAACTCAAATGCCTTCTAAATCATTGGCCCTGAACATGGATTTATGGATTATTGCAAAGTACTACTTCGGGCGAAGCAAAGTAGTCTTGGTCAAGCTCAATTAATAAGGCAATGATTTAGGGAGGTGAGGTTATTGATAGTTTTCTGTTTTTGTTCTAGGCTTCTAGATGTAACTTTTCCTTTAGTAATCAAAATTAGATCCTCTGTACTACATTTTTAGAACAGTTTAACTTAGTTCTGAAAATTACACCTAAAAGATGGTTTTCTTTTGGTAAGCACTCAGCACAACTTGAGTGAATTATGGTCTGAAATTTAAAGCACGACAAAAGCTTTTTTACTACAGTATAATATGACAGATGCATTTCATGCTAACCAAATTTCGCACTTTCTAATACCTTCAAGACAGTCAGTATAGTTATTAGCTGGTGCACTGCATGGTCAATGGAAACCAAATGCACAATAATTGAAACTGAATGTCCTTGGTCTAAAATGCCAGTAGTATGCACGGCCATTCTAAATTTACAGGTTATCTCAAGTTCTAAATTACAGAATATCTCTAAAAACTATCCGCAATTACCTATTTAATTTAATAAAAAGTGTCAGTTTAGCTTTTCAAGGAACTAACTAATAGGGACCCTTCCTATTCAGATCTGAGGGATAGAGGGGAAAACGACAGAAACTCACCTTGGTGCTATGGATCCATGAAATTGAGCTTGGAAATAAAAAATCCATTACACAGTAGGAAGGAGATGAGATGGCCAACGAAGACGCAGTGCGAGTAGCGCTTGGTCGGGCGCAGGAGCCGCAAAGGCGGACATGGATGCGGACGGCAGTGGGGTCGAGTCGGCATGAGGTTGGAGTCCACTGCGTGCAGCCCGTGAACCAAGAGACCTAGAGCGAGACAAAGATCGGGCGGAGGCGGCCGAGCACAGTCGCGGAGGCGGACGACGATCGGACGTGGCTGCAGACGGCGGAGGTTCGAGCAAAGGCGAGGTTCGAGCCTACCGCATACTGCCCATGACCCAAGAGACCCAGAGAGCGAGGCGTGGCCGACGGAGGCGGCTGGGCATGTGGACGTAGAGGCTGACGTGGCTGCAGGGTTGAGCGGCACGAGGTTCGAGGCCACCTGCGCGCGGCCCGTGACCCAAGTGGGCGGGCGCGGGGAGTGGTGGAGCGGCGCGCTGGTGCGGCGGCGTGGGCGAGCCCGGAGAAAGGAGAGGCGTGCGTGCGATGGAGAGTGATTGCTTGCGGTGATTCCTTGTTGCTGGTGACTGGGGGTGATTGCGCGTGCGTGGACAGGTCCCACCCGGCCAAGACGGACTCAGCAGCTCATGGGATCGCATGCCGCACTGGCAGACCGAAAACCCAATGTTTTGTCGCACGAAAATGTGTCCGTCTTTTAGTCTTTTTATTTGTGATGGTGTGAGAGATGTGAGAGATACTGCCCCTAACAAAAAAAAAATAGTGCTATATACACTCCCTAAAATTGCAGATACACCACTGCAAAAAATATGGAGCTTATAGAACCATCGGTTGTTGTGTTCCTCTACAGTAAAGTATATCATATTCCAGTCCATAGGTCAAGCTCCATCTATATTTATTCATTTTAACTTCTGCTCAAGGTAATTTTAGGAACAAAACTAACCTATGAGAATTGAGTGGAAATATGGTCTAGGATCTCATGCTGAGTACTGAACTCAACCAAAATGACATACCTTTAGGCTTTAGCCGAGGTGGTATACTACGATCCCTGGTATCATCAAGTAATGGCTGCTGTTATTCACCTTCACTATATACCTGCACATGACTATATTCATTGGCCGACAATGGGGTGAAAACTGAGGCATGAATCAAACACTTCGAAACACAAGGAGTTCAGTTAACATGTTGCATTTGGTAGGGTTCCGTAATAGGAGCCATACCTCTCTAAGCCGCCGTCGGCCAATCATGCTTGTTTTCAATTCAAGATTGCTGATACGTGTCGAGGCTCGACCAGTGGATGTTCTTGCGGATGGTTGATCCTAGAAACAAACACACACATGTTCAGTTGGTCGGTACATCAACTTTATGATGGTGGATCCTACTCCTACATTTGTTTTAACTTTGAAGCCATGTGGTTGGCTGAAAATTGCAGAATAGCTTTAGTCATCTAACATCAATAAACTGAATGGGTACGCATGGTAGGTGGTGCTGCATACCAGTGAGAGATCATTAGTCTGTTTTGCAGCAGGACCATGGCCATCCATTTTCCTCCTGGTGTACCAGCCAGATAGATGGTGGAAGAGCCGTACTGCCTATTTCCATCCTGGCCCACAGCCATTGCAGGGATCAGGGTTTACCTGTCAACAAGGATTGGGTCTGCCATTGCCTGAGGCTAGATGCTGAAGGACTGGGGACAGGGAACTATGCCACAATGGCCTCCCTCCGCTTCTTCTCTTCCTTGGATCTCAGTGATTCCACCGGGTTGTAAAACTGCCATCATAAAACCTGAAAATTAAGGAATAGCGGCGACAATTCAGTTTGCAAACATAATAATGATTGCCAAACTTCTTCCTTTCTTCACCAATCCTTTCATTATGTATTTATGTTGTGCTCTCCAGTGTACGCAATCTAGAGCTACAACAATTTAGTTCCGTTGGTGATCACAAACAACAGATAATCGATAGTGATGACTAATGATCACAATATGCAAAAAAATATGTTCACCATTGGGTGAAATCAGAGGTGGAAGTCGGATAACTCGACATAGGTGTGATGGCAATGGGGAGTTGGATGAACAAATGTGGTACGGCCCTCGCTATCTCCGCATCTCTTTGCTCTGGATCTCGCGCCATTGCCTTGCAGTAGACACTGCCGTCCTCAAACAGGTGGGCGGATGGGGCCCAAAGACGCTGCCGTCACAACCGTGTGGGAGGTGTCCAATCGCTGCCGTTCATGGAGGGGCTCCTCGCGCCACCGCGGCCAGGAGAAGGGGCCGAGGGTCGCTATCAAAGGAGCCCAGGAGCACGAGGAGGCACGAGAAGGGTTGATGCCATGGGCGCAATGTGTGGAGGGCACGCGACGGCGCAGGCGTGGGTGGCGCGAGGGGAGGGGCGCATGTCGCACCCAATTTTAAGGATAAAATGGAGTGTAAAATCTTATGTGCGCCCAGAGATCAGCCACACACATAAGCCGACAAATTATGAATAGTATCATCACAAGTGTTTATTACATCGTGAATAAGACAGAGTTATCACATAAATATAGCGGAAGTAATAAAAGATCTCTCACGGAAGCTCCATTTCACAGGGACGTCGACTGGTTGACCACAAGTCTAGAAGTCCTCAGGAAAATCATCGTACCCAAAGCCATCTGTTACCCATCCGAGATTTTTATCCAAATGATAAAAATAAACAAGCGTAAGTACATGTCGTACTCAACAAGTGTAACACGGGGTTCATGAGGCTCAAAAGGCTTGACACAGGTTTAACAGCATTCAGCTTTTAGTTGTCACAATTTTAGCTTAAGAGTAGCAACAAGTTGTTTCAATTCCCAATGCAAAACACATGATCAAATGTAAACATGAATAATGAATAGCATAAACAGATAATTCTTAGTGTTCATCTATTCCGTAAATGTTCCAAGGCCGCTCGTGACCGTGAGCACGACTGATATACCAGTTTTACACTCTGCAGAGGTTGTACACTTTCACTGTGAATCGTGATACCCATATGCTCGGGTTAATTACTCCCAAAACACTTCTAAGGTGAGCAGGCAGGGGTCACTATGAAGCATTTCAAAGGTTCATCTAACAAGTTAGGGCCATTAGATTCACTCGGCAAACAGATATAGGAAACCCCTTGTCAAATGGAACAATTCCATCGCGGCTATACACATAAGAGTAGAGGCTGTCCTATACCCGATTTGTCAAGCCATTCTTATGCCAATAAAGGTAACCACTAACAAGCTAGAAAAGGTCCTCATACTGAGCTAAAGCCAGAGCCATGTAGCCCTCACAGCTGTAGTGTAAGCCCCGGATGATCACCTACAGATAAGTCCTTAGGGAGAGGAATTCGAAGCATTTAGAAAGTAGCTAAATACTTTAGCCCCCTGTTTCCAAGTTGCTAAAAAGTCATATTTTAATGTTTATTGCATATACCATTAGTCAAGTTACAAGATCATGGTTTAATTGTGCACTAGCAAAGCTACCCAAATGCATAACCCGTAGGTAACAAGGTAAAAGTTCAATTCTAGGGAATCCCTATTAAGGTGACATATGCAACATGAATTTAATGAATTAAAGTGAATAGGAAACAAGGATGATCCCATGCTATACTTGCCTTGAGCAAAGTACTCCTGCTAGTCCTACACGTCAAAGTAGTACCCTTGATCTCCCACGAATTGCTCACCGTCTATACTCGATAACCACAACAACATACAAGCATCCAGGAGCAATCATGCAAAGCAAACAAAGCTATAGATTAGAACAGTACACCAATAGCATAAAACCAAAATGAAAAGTTTGGAAAACAAATCTATGTCTCGCTACGAACACACAGACGCGAAGATCACAAAAATCGGAGCTAAAACGAAGAAGTTATGAATTAAACAAGATTTCCTATAGAAAAATAATAGATTAAATCTAACCTCAAATTTTAAAAGTTGAAAACCTACTTAACAGTATTACAAACATGTAGATTACTTAATTATGAACCTAACGCAACTTGAACGGATCAAATCGGAGTTAAAACGGAGATTTTATGGCTAAAACAAGTTGAGTGGCAAAACTGTAAATAACTGAAAACGTATTTTTAATCTAACCGAACCGAAATACGCTTTCCAAAGGAGAAAACAGAATCTTGAAAACACGCTTTGGACTGCGGGTTAAGTCTGAAATAATTGTAAGGGTGTTTTTGAAAAACTGGCGGCGAAGGGGTATCTTGGATTTGAGACCGTCGGATTAGAACTGGACGGCTGAGATTTGATCTGGCGGGGGGAGAGAGAAATCCACGCCGAAATAGGGTCGTGGCGAGGTTTTGCGGCCATGGCGGCGGCATTCATTGCGGCTCGGCCGAGCTTGACTTTTGGCGGCCAACGGTGCTCGGTTAAACGAAAAAGAAGCACCGGGAGATAGAGGGAGTGACGGCGGACTCAACGAACCCAAGAGGAGCTAGCGAGGAGCAACGGAGGCGGCGCGACGCTTTGGCGGTCGGCGGCTGTCGCGGCGGCGCTAGGGCGAGGCGCGGCTGCGGCTGGGTTGGGCGAAAAAGCTTGCGGCTAGATGGGATAGGGAGGCGGCAGAGGCGGCTCCGGCTATTTATGAGGCGAAGATTGCTTGGGAGGCATGGCGCGGAGCGTAGCAGAGCCGGACACGGACATCGGCGTGGTGTCCGACCGAGTACGACGCGAAGGAGAAGAAGCCCCTGACCTGTGGGCTAGGGCGGTCAGTGGCCGGAGGAAAGGCGCGGCACAGCGCTGCCTGAAATTTGGCCGGGCTGGGAAGGTGCAGGCCGAGGAGATGGGCCAAGCTTGGGAAGAATGGGTTTGGCGTAAAGTCAAGCAGGCCCTACGGACCAAAAGGAAGGTGAGGAAGAAAGAAATCCCTTTTCTATTTTTCAAACCAATTTTGAAGGCAAAATTCGAATCAAGTAGAAATTTGATTTCAAATCAAACCATTCAAAAACCATTATGCAGCATCATGAATGCACACACATGATTATGAACCTACATTTGATTTTAATTTGATAAAATTTATTATTTTTCCTAAATTCAAATGCTCACAAAAATGAATAATAAATTAATTTCCACTATTTTAAAATGTTGTAAATTTTAGAGTGTTACAACGCAGGTTGAGGCGCGCGGGCGCGGCTGCGCGATGGGAAAGAGCGTTATTGGAGGTGGGATTTTGGAAAGAGCATTTGGGAGCGCGCGGGACATGGGAAGGAGATCGCATGGGGAACTGATTGGGAACACGACTTCCTTTTTTTTGCCGGACGAAGCGTTCGTGCGGACGAGTTTCCTTTCTTTTTGCCGGAGGGAGCATTCACGCGCGTGAGAGAGGCCGCGGATCGCACGGGTAGAGCGACGACCCCTAATTCGATTGTCGCACCAAAACGGTGTCCACTCTTTAGTCTTTTTATTAGTTGTGTGAAACTAGGAGAATACCCCGCGCATTGCTGCGGGGATTCCAGATAATTTAAAAAGAAATTAGACTATTTATATTTATAGGTATATGAATGAAACTATCTTAAATTAATTTTGGTGAATGATTTGACACATCGATGTGCATAGCTAAATGCATGTTAGTGGATGAAGAGATAGCTATCATAATTACATGTGCTAGTTGGCTATAATTGCAAGTTCTAGTGAAAGTTGACGTGGATAGCTTGCATGTTGAGAAGAATCTCTAGTGGGGTTTGTGAATGGTTTGACACATCGATGTGGACAGCTAAATGCATGTTAGTGGATGAAGAGATAACTATCATATTTACATGTGCTAGTTGGCTATAATTCCATGTTCTAATGGATTGTTGATGTGGATAGCTTGCATGTTGCGAGAAATCTCTAATGGGGTTTAGCTTTATAAGAGTACTAGGAGAACACCCCGCGCGTTGCTGCGGGGATTCCAGATAATTTAAAAAGAAATTAGACTATTTATATTTATAGGTATATGAATGAAACTATCTTAAATTAACTTTGGTGAATGGTTTGACACATCGATGTAGACAGCTAAATGCATGTTAGTGGATGAATATATAACTATCATAATTACATGTGATAGTTGGCTATAATTGCAAGTTCTAGTGGATTGTTGATGTGGATAGGCTTGCATATTGAGAGAAATCTCTAGTGGTGTTTAGCTTTATAAGAATATATGATAGGATAAGGGGCCATGTGTTCATTTTAGTGGTCTATTTAATAGTATTTATGAAGGGATTGTTTGCATCTATGTCTAGATAGTAAACTAGGGTTTGGTATTAGTTATTTTTATCATGAACATTCATTATATTTTTATTTAGTATATGAGATCAAGTTTACATGCTTGAATGATAACGGTTGAAATATTTATATAATTCATTTATTTAAAACATTTATTTCAATTAACAAAAGTAAAGAAATACTAGTTTAGTGGTACATTAGTTTCAGAACTAGGTTCTTTTAAATTTTTGCTTGAAGAATACATAGCATTTATATGTGTACTTTATGACAACATGATGAAAAAAGTTGAACAATATTATTTATAAGGGCAGTGCTATGGTACAACTATTACCTACTAGGAGGTAATAGTTCGAAGCAATCTTAGCCATTGATTTATTAGATTTTATAAATTAAACAAATAAATAAATTACCTAATAAATGAGAGAGAAATCTCTAAAATCTAGTAATCACTGGGACAAACGAAGTGGGGGTACACTTGCCTCCGTGATTAGAAAAAAGCGGTCTCCTTCCCATCGGTGCACAGTGTACCAGCACAAAGCGAGGAGGCGTTTTTTTTTCTCCGTGCGCACACCACCATATTACGTAATTACTTGAAAAAACATGTTACCTACAAAAAAAATTTGGGAACATCTAAATTAAAACATATTGCATGTCAACTAATGAACATTGGGAACGAAACACGCTAAAACATGTAGCTATCATGTACAGGGGAACAAAAAGTTACATGCTAATCAAATAATCAAATTATGTTGAATTCAAAAAAATAATCAAATTATGTTACGTACATTAGCTATTATGGTAGTATATACTAATCAAATTATGCAATGATGAAAGTTGCAAAGTAAAAGGATTTACCATATCAAATAGATCTAGAAAAAGATTTTTATATCTAAACTTTCCTTGTTTATAATATCTTACCAAATTAATTAATAAATAAATTAATATTTCACATATTACCTCATAGGAAGTAATATATCATACTAGCCATCCGATCTCATTGAATGTACCGCTCATAGTCATTTAGAGCCCTGTCATCTTAGAAATTCTTAGAAATACTATAAAAGTAAGGACGGTATCAAGATTAGTAAGGTCAGTAGTAAAACTGGAATTTGCCATCCGCATTCCTGGACCTGCAGCCGTCTCCTGCCACGCATCCCCGGAGGCCCCGGCACAGGGCAGCCGAGGAGCAGTGGACTCACGCGCTTCTCCAACAAGGCATTCGTGCACACGGGCACCGGTCCTGATGTCGTGCTGGCCACGCCCCTCTTCTGCAACTATTCAAGGCAGAGCTGTGTATGCCTCTTGTTCAACTCCGGCAAGGCAAGGCAGAGCTCGGTCTCGACTGCCCTGTATTAGCAGTAGCTGGGAGCTGAACGGAAGCTAGGGAACACACGAGCAGGAGCAATGCTAGGCCGAGCTTGCAGGCCACTAGATCCTGGACCTTGCCATGATCCCGTCATTCCGTGCAGGCAGCCCGGCCCTTGCCATTCTTGACCGCTCGGCTGACCAAATGGGCGGAGTTCTCGACCGCACGTTGAGGGACACTAAACTGCCGAGTTCAGGTGACCCTGGCTGATTGTTGTTGAGCGAGAGCTTGAGCTGTTGATGAGCTGCATGCACCAGTGAGCACATTGCTTGACACGTCTAGCAGTGTCAGCATGGCGATGCCGATGCCGCCCAGGGACGGCAAGATCGGTCTGCAGAGCATGTAGCAAATAATTACCAATACACCCTTAATAATATAAAATTTTAATTTTATAAATAATCTTCCACGATTAAATGACTAGAAAATAGGAAAAAATGGAAGTATCTAGAAGTACGGTGGTACTTTTTTCAACCATTGTAAAAGAGCTCCCTCATCCCGCCTTCCCAGTGCCCATGCCTAGGCGACATGAGATTATAGAATTGACAGTTTCTCATCAAACTAAAACTTGCTGGATTCAATAATAAAGGAATAATTCATAAGTAATAAACATATAAAAATTTAATGTTTAGTTTCTTGAATGTAGTAGGTAACAGTACTACGTGATTACACACAAAAACGGTAGTTAAAATGCAGTTGCATCTTATACTTATTTGTACAATGCAATTCTGTAACCATGGGACAGACACTATACGATCATGATTAATATATAAGCACCACCATACAGAATGCTCACATACATTCCTAATTCAGAACAGGGTTCTCAACTAAGACCAACATTATACACAAGTTGCTAGCTAGTGAGTAACACATAAATTCCTCCGTGCTGTAGCTCTGCTTCTATGTTTTGTCTTGACCCTGTAGTCAGAGCATCTATCCCAAAATTCAAGATCTGAAAATATATGCACTGGATCTGTTGTTTTGACAAATCTGTTCTCGGTTATGAACAGTAAATTCCACACTTCTATCTTTTCATGGAACACTCCATTCTTTTATGGCTTCTCCATCTTTTGCTGATGGATCCATGGTACAGATGTGATCACGAATTTCAGGCGGCAGTGATGTGCTGCTTCTGTTTTCTTTTATTTCCTCATATGAAGATCGAGCCATGCAATTGGATGGGTGCATATGTAGCCCATAACTCAAGGAATCGAGAGGCCCTATATGTTACACACTCCAACATCTCACCCTGTCCTTGCAATAGCTTCCTTCTCTTAGCTCCATGAAACGTTTGTCGTGTGCTTGGCATGAACATGCTTGCTCTCTCAACCTGAATGTATGCAGTGCCATGCCTAGACCTCCAAAGAATCTGGTAGACTGTAGCTTCCTCATTCTGGCAGAAGTAATCTACTGCTTTTGGCAGCATGATCTCCTCGAGTTGTCCCAAGGTAAAGACAGTATGCAAACAATGTTGCTCCTCACTGTACATTGCCGCTATTGCAGGAAACTTATCCACAAGCAACACGTCTTCTGAAGAGCCATGTAGTGCAAAGACGACTCCAGCTCTCAGATATGGATGATCACGTAGAAAACTTCTACAGTCTGACTGTGAGGCCTTCTGTTTGTCGCACTCTGAGAGTGAGACATGGCACGATAGACTTACATGAATAACCTGTTCTAGAGAAACATATGGAAATCCAGATGATTTGTCTAGCCTGCTACCATGAAAAAAGTTGTTGTTATCATGCTGCTTGCAACATAATGGGTTTGGGCGAAACCATTGAGTGACACGCCTGTGAAGATTGTCCCAATAATTTTGCTGGGGTGAATCAACATATGGAAGCCACGAGAATTCTTCTGTAGGTAGTTGCATAAGTTCTTTCCTAATTTTTTCAACTGTAGACTTGAAAAGATGGTCAAACAGCTGTAAGCACTGAATTGCAACCCCAACTATGTCTGTACTGTCTGAAAGCTGTAGCGCTATATTAAGGTAAAAATCATCATCCGACGCGTTACAATCTTTCTGCATGAAGTAAATCCTACCTTCTATTCCATGATCTGCAGTTATAAATGGCACTAACAGTAGAAATAATGGGCACTTGTTTGCTCTAATGATTCTATGTTGTAGTATCTTGCCAGCAAGAAGGTGCTTGATAAGAGGGTCAAAGGGCATGTGACACCGTGGCGTGCCACCAAGCTCTAGTAATCTCAGAAACTCGCTAGCACCATCAGCAAACCATTCAAATCTTTGAACAATGGATATATTCAAGTCATCATTGTTGTGGTTAAAGATAGAAGAAACGAATGACCTCGTAGCATGCACAACCCGCTTAGGAAGGGAGGAATTGCTTACTTCCTTTTCTATGTGTTCATCTTCTAGGATTCTCTGCCTGCATCTGTGCAGCGTGTCATCACACTCTTGAGCAGCAGACTTAAGCTTCCTACGCCAACGCAACAAGGATGTATCAGTGATATCCCACTTATCAGATGTCTGAAGAACAGCCTCCAGCCTGATGTGTGCCATCTCTAGCCTCTCAAGGTTTCGGAACGCATTTGAGTTGTGTTTATCTTCATATTTTTGAAGCAGACCAGATACGATTTGGCTTACTGACTCCTGAACAACTGCAGAACCGACAATCTCCGCCATTAGGATTGAAGCATCTACAATATCCCTTCCCTGTTCACGATATTCAACAGATAACAGTATCGATGAGAGATTAGACACATGAACTTTGGATGAGAGATTAGACACATGAACTTTGGATTACAGGAAATGATTTAGCTTAATTAATGGGAGGAAGAACATACCTTTGGTTGAATTGCATGGACGTGAACGGTGGACAGCTATCCTGTCTATAGATATGTCTTGAGGGCAAAATCCCACGGTGTGGTAAGATGGGAACTTAAAGTCAAAGAGAAGACTGTGATGTAAAAGGCTTAGAGGGGGGAACGTGGTAGACAAGCCTGATCGAGAGGGCTGAGGTTTCTTGTTGATGATGGTCTCTGCTCTCTGGTAGCTCTCTGCAAGGGAAACTTGTCAAGAAGTCTTCGTCAAAGATGAGAACCTCTCTAGCTAATTAGTTCCATGTTTGAACGCAATAGGCCAAAAGGCATCATTTCGACAGATGTGGAAGAGTTGCACTTAAGTCACAGACAAGGACAGGAAAAGCAGGTGGAATACAGCCTGAAAATATTCCATCCACACACAGCAGTAGACAAGGAACTTGGAAAAGTCATGGCAATTTCTGGTAGATGAAGCCAATATATGAGTCTTCGTCAGATCATTTTCATGCCACGCTAGTCTGTTGACCGATGCCTGATCAACTCACTAGCATTTTCTCTTATTTCAAACATGTTTCCCCTAATTGCTTGATGCCTTGTAAATTCGATCTAACGAACTACTGTCAGAGTGTCAGTGAAAAAGGATAGTGTTTGATACACAAAAAGTGCAACTGAGGGGAAAAAGGGACCATGTCTGTATAAAATCAAACACAAAACTGCAACTGAGGAAAAAAGAGAGAGGATTATCTCTGAAGAATAAAATAGATCAGAAATACCCAAAAGAAGATCATAAAGCTTTGAAGCTAAAAGGAGGATTATCCTGTGTCTACAGTATTAAAATTGCACATACGAGCCATTAATTATTTGTGCTTTACTATTCCTCGTAGGCTAGTTCAACCACAGACCCTCCTGTTGCGAATTGCAATGCATCAACTATTCAACTAAGCCAGGCTACTCTGCTTCTGCTGCAATCGGAACAGAATAACAGGCTGTGGACTCTGGACTGTGAGGTGGGGACTGGGGAGCAAAGCGACCATACCTTGACTCCTCGAGAGCGCTTGCGCTTGTGGTGGGGAAGGGTGGCGTCACCTCGGCCGTCTGCTCCGGCGGCCGGCGACACGCGCTCTTCCTTCTCCCCACGACGCTCGGCCCCGCAGCCGCGCACTGCGTCCCTCTCCATCCCCGCTCCCCTGTCACCTCATCGTCGGTGTAGAGTTGACCAGCTGGGCCCGGCCCAAAGTCCACTTTGTTTTGTCTTGGCCCAAGCCCAACGTGTTGGCTCATTTTTGCATTTTGCCTCACAGCAGAGTTTGATTGAATTGCAGTCGTGAATGGTGGACACCTTCCTGTGTATAGATATGTCTTGGGGGATCGCACGGCGTGGTAAGATGAGAACTTAAAGAGAAGACAGTGATGTCCAAGGCTTTGAGAGGGAATGTGTGCATGATGGTCTCTGCAATGGAAAATTTGGTCAAGAAGTCTTCGTCAACGATGAGAATATCTAGCTACTTATTCCATGTTTGAATGGAATAGGCCAACAGGCATTAAGTTGATAGAGCTCGAAGAGTTGCATTGAAGTTTCGTGGAAAATCAATTGTAGAATGGTGCAGTAACAAACAAGGGCAGGGAAACAAGGTGAATTACTGTACAGCCTAGGAATATTTCATCCGCACAGCACTAGACAAGGAACATGGAAAAGTCATGGTTGCTTGTCACCGGCAATTTCTGGTAGATGAAGCCAATATGTCCCCGTTCGACTTACCTTATATCCAGCTTGTTCGGCTTCTTTTTTCAGCCGGAACAGTATTTTTCTCTCGCAACATTTCAGCCAGAACAGTGTTTTTAGCCACTTTCAACCAAGTTTCAGCAAGCCGAACGAAGCCTATGCGAGTCTTTCTCGGTTCATTTTCAGGCCACCCTAGTCAGTTGACCGATGCCTGATCAACTCACTAGCATTTTCTCTTATTTGTCATTTTTTAATGTCCTCCCTAATTGCTCGATGCCGTGTAAATTCGGTCCAACAAACTACTGTCAGAGTGTCAGTGAAAAAGGACAGTGTTTGATACACAAAAATGGAACGCGGATTTGGTACAACCGGCGGGAGGTACCCACCATGATCGAACGGACATGAATGGGAGCGGGCGTGGAGATTGGGAACGGACATGAATGGCTAGGTAAGCAGGACACCGTGGATCTGACGTGGATGAGAGAGGGACGAAAAGCATGTATGGAGGCTGGTTGGCCGGCAGGGCGGTAGATGGACTGATGGAGTATTGAGTGCGGAGGAGGGGCTCCTTCCAGCGTACGGTTGACGGTCTTGATCACCATGTATGTCGTTTCCTCGTCCTTCTTCCCCCGAGCGGATCTAAGAGCCCGTTTGGTCGGGCTTCGGATCCTCTGACTGCTCCCCAGTTCATATCCCGACACTGTTTACCGAATTCGTTTTTTTCTCTCCTCCTTTCCTCTCTCACTGACAGCGCCGGAGCCGGAGAAGCCCATTTTTTTTTCTCCCCCGGCTCTAGCTCCTGCGCACTACAGTTGCGCTACAGTGTGGGAGTCGGAGCCGGCAGGAGCCCGGCCAAACGGGCTCTAAATGTCGAGCGCGACAGCAGCGTTGGAGCCGAAGGGCGTGGCGTCGGTGGGGAAGATCAAGGCCGCGGCGGCGGCGACAACTTCCACCACAGTTGGACGCGGCGGCAACATCAAAGCGGCCCTCCCCCACCCCTTCGGTCACGGCAACAACCCAGCAGAGGCAGCTCCCATCCCCATCGGTCGCGGCCACGGCTATGGTGACGGTGACGGAGATGGAGGGGGAGGAGATTGGCCTCGTCCTCGCCCGATCTTCAGACCTTGCTCCTGGATGTTGGAATGCGGCACCGCCGAGTAGTTCCAGCGGCCGCTCGCCGCCCTTCAGGTCTGTGGATTGATTAATCACCCGGTCCTTTCTTTCTGCATACCGTGAACAGTATATGATGATGTACAAAGCTATTGAGTTGTCTTTGCTGGCTCATAGGATGTTTCAGTAACTCCCCATGAGCTTGTTTGATGAACCTTGCTGCCATATATATGTATTCTCCTGATTGTTGGAACTGTGGTGCAGGAAGTATCAGAAGAAGCTATAATGGTGAATTCCAACGCTGGCAATTGTTTCCAGGAACTTCTGAAGATAAATCTGTATTGGCAAATGAATTTTCTAAGGCTAGCATCTACTAGTGGACTGAACTATTCTATGTGCTTGTTGTTGAAAATTACTCTCTTTTTTTTTTTTGCTACCGAATGTTGTTGAAAAATACTGTTTACATGGTCGAGAGATATTAATCAATCCAAGTATGACACACACTGACTTCACCATAAGTGAAGTGCTATGCTATTTTGGATGTGTGCTTTCTCTATAGATGGTATTCAGAGCGCAAGTTTAAGTTAAATAGTGCATATGGTTGCATGGGTCTGTCAATAAAATTGTCTTTGGACTGTCAGCACAAGTAGATGTAATTTCCTTTCAGAGTTTCAGTTAGAGAAATATGATTTTGCATCATGGATTTGTCCAATCTACTAGCCAAGGTAACAGCACACACAAGTATTTCCATCTATTCTTCTAGGGACTGTACTGATAGTTGGGATGTTTCAAGCAGTGACAACCATTTGATTGGTGTGTGATAACATATAAAATCTGGATGAGCGATGGTTAATTCAAAAATTGTCTTGCTGCAACTATGCTATTTGTGCAGTGTCTTTTCTCATTTGTGTTAAACAAGCAACAAGACGACACACGTAGATCTTATTCACAATTACAGGTTGTCATTTCACGATTAATCCCTAATTGTATTATTGCTACTACTGTATATAGCCACTGAATGTATCGCAAACTCATGCTTGGAGTGGCCTAATTGTATTATTGTTACTACTAGTACGTAGCCACTAAATGTTTCGCAAACTCATGCATGGAGTGGCAATGACGACTTTGCGCCTGCAGATGCTGCTAAGAGCGAGTATAATAGCAGGCTGCAAGCAGACTGAATGCTGACGTGGAAGAGAGAGGAGAGGAGAGAGAGAGAGAGGAAATAATACAGCCGGTGTCGGTATAGAAAGTGACCAACTAGTGAATATTTTTAGTTTTGCTGTACGTTGTGATTAGAAGTGGCATAGCACTCAATGACACATGATTTATACTTGTTCAGGCAACGTGCCCTACGTCCAGTTTGGGTTGATCGGTGACTTTATTCCAGAGCCCAGGTGCTCGAAGTCTGCAGTGAGGTTACAAACGAGAAGAAGAAAGACGGGGGTATCAGAGGCCCGGTCGGCTCCGGTCGGAAGGGCCAAGAGCGACGGGAACTCCGCTATGAGCTAAGTGTTCAAGCATGTGCTTGAGGTCCGAACCTGACGGTTCTGTGGTTGTGAGCTATTGGACTAATGAATATAAAGGAACTAAGCTTGAATGAATCGGTCCTCCTGCTGGAGGGAGTGTATCCCCTTTTATAGATGAAGGGGATGGTTTTACAGGTGAGAGGGAGAGGGTACGGATGCTTTTAAGCCTTGTTGCCCACGCCGATGAGGATTGGATAATGGTAGGCGCCCACAACACTGTTGATGTTACTATAGAATGTCAGGTGCACGTGGGAGGTTATGTTGTCTTCTTCAGGAAGGGTTGATGTCGGTACCTACAAAATAGTGCTTGCCTAGAGGCATGTGAGGAGCCTCACCACGTTTACCGGGCATGGTGAATCCCGACGCCTACAACACTATTGATGTCCAGAGGCATGTGAGGGGCTTTTTGCCGTACGGGAGTGTCAACGTCGCCTAAAATACTATAGGGATAAATGTCGGCGCCTACAATCTTTGTTTGTGTCGGCGGTTGTGGAGCACCGTTCCTGCAGTGTACAGGGTATGGTTCCTATACCGTGGTTTCACTTTCGTGTCTTTGCTTTCTCCGTTCGTCCTGGTCCTTTCCGAAAGCAAAGGCGTCCCGGTCGGATGGCCCTGATCGGCTTGTTGCGTTGATCGAAGAAGAGCGGTGAGCAGGGTTCTTACGTACCCCGGTCGAAGAGACACGGGGTCGGAGTCGGAAGTAGGGTTCGGGGCAGGCCTTCCGATCGGAGAGGCCGTCCGGAGGCGGCTGGAGCCCGAAGCGAGCGCTCCGGTCGGATAGGTGGGCCGAAGTAGCTGACGAGCGGGCGTTGCTCTTCTTGGGCTAGGCCTTCCGGTCGGTTGCTGGACCGCCCCTTTGCCCTGTTATTTTTAGACTCTCGGGTCGAGCCTTAGCGTGGAAGCCGGTCCCCGAGGGACCCCGGGTTTATGAACCCGACAGGAGCCCCCGAGCCCCTAGGCGATTCGGGCAGAATCGTCCGGGGGATTTTTGTCTTGCCGGTGGGTGCGCGCGAGCGCACTAGCGGGTGTAGCCCCCGAGCCCCCGGGTGGTTCGGGCAGAACCGCCTGGGGGGTTTTTTCTGCGTTGTCAGCGGGGGAGGTTTTTCTGTTGTTCGGCGGGTGTAGCCCCGAGCCCCCGGGCGGTTCGGACAGAACCGTCTGGGGGGTGTTGTTTTAGCGGGCGTGTGTGCGTGTTTTTTAGTCTGAGACGGATTTTTGTTTAACCAAGGCGCCGTTGTGCAGTCGAGGCGTTTAGGCACGGGGATTTGGATTGAGACAGAACTTACTGATCCCGGCGTCGATGCGCGCCGTGGATCGGGTGAGAAAGTTAGTTCGGACGTGAGAGAGCTCACTGATCCTGGCGTCGATGCGCGCCAAGGTATCGGGTGAGGGAGTTAGTTTGGGACAAACCCTGGCGTCGGTGCGCGCCGCGGATGGAGATAGCTTAGTTCGGATGCGACAGAGCTCATTGATCTTTGGCATCGATGCACGCTGTGGGATCGGGCGAGGCGAAGTCGCGAGCGGACCCAGGCGTTGGTGCGCGCCATGGATCGAGAGAGTTAGTTTAGTTAGTTTAGGAATCGGTCAAGCCGGAGCTTGTGGATCCTGACGAGGCGAGTTCGGGGTCGCGGTCCTAGGAGTCTGGAGCATAGTCGAAAGCGTAGCCATTTGACGCGAGTTCGGGGTCGCGGTCCTAGGAGTCTGGAGCGCAGTCGGAAGTGAAGCCGTATGACGCGAGTTCGGGGTCACGGTCCTAGGAGCCTGGAGCATAGTCGAAAGTGAAGCCGTATGACGCGAGTTCGAGGTCACGGTCCCAGGAGTCTGGAGCGTAGTCGAAAGGGTAGCCGTTTGACGTGAGTTTGGGGTCACGGTCCCAGGAGTCTGAAGCACAGTCGGAAGCATAGCCATTTGACGCGAGTTCGGGGTCGCGGTCCTAGGAGTCTGGAGCGCAGTGGAAGCGTAGCCGTTTGACGTGAGTTCGGGGTCACGGTCCTAGGAGTCTAGAGCGCAGTTGGAAGTGTAGCCGGATGGAGCCGAAGCGTAATTAGTTAGTTAAAAATCGGACGAGGCGGTGTTCGCGGATCCTGGCGTCGGTGCGCGCCGCGGGACCGGGCAAGTCGGGGTCGTGGATCTAGCGAGTTCGGGGTTGCTGTCCTTGGCATTTGTCTTGAGCCCCCGAGCCCTGTCGGGCCTTCGTGGGGGTCGATGTGAGTTGTATGTGTTACCCCATCCTCGGTTCCTCACAACCGGAGGGGCTGAGTTTCGTCGCTTGTCCCGATCGCTCGGGCTCGAAGACTAGCTCGGTGAGTTTGCTAACGGGTGTGATCTAGCGGAATCCAGGTCCGTCATTCATGACGGGGTCGGCATAGCCCTTTTATGACATTCCACTACTCCTTTACCTGCAACCCGGCATATGCCTAGGTCGTTCCGGAGACCGACCTGGGTGGCCTAATGGCCTCCCTTCGATGGAGATTCCGTGGGCCTGGCGAGAGGTTCAGGATCGAACGAGAAGGTTGAGATGACCCGGTCTGTCGGACCGGGCGAGGGCTGCACGGTGCTCATCTACGGTTTTCTCCCCTGGCTCTGTTGGTTGCTCATGTCGAATGAGGCAACCGCTGCTTCGTGATGCAACATGGAGCGTTCTGATGCATTTCACTGCACGTGCGATGCTTAGTTCTCGAGCCCCTGGGCGGTTCAGGGCCCGAATCGTCCGGGAGGCGCGGGCGTATGGAACGAATGCGCGTATGGATGTATGAAATAATTATAATGAAATAGAGGGGTTTTGACAGTGTTTACCTTGACGACTAGAGTGACGGGGCTCGGAGAGCTTCAGTCGGAAAATGTCCGACCAAGACCCGTGCTCGTCGTTCATGACGGAGTCGGCATGGCCCACATGGGGCGTCCCTTCGCTTTCCTACCTGTGTCTCGGTGTGGATACTGAGCGACTCGATCGACTCAGGAGGCCGGTTGGTCTCTCATGGTGGAGATTTCGTTTTTGGTCTCCCCAGGCCTGGCCTAGGGAAGCGAGGAGCCACCCGCGTGCGGTGGTGCTTCGGTTCCTGTGCCCGTCGTGTGGTAGTGGTTGATTGTGCGGTAGTGGTGGGCCATGGCCAGGCCACGTCCCTTCTGATCAGGAGTCGTTTCGTCGGGCAGAGCACGTCTCATCGGTCAGGGCACATCTTATCTGCATTAAATGGAAAAGAGAGAGGTTTTCTCGCTCCGCCATTCTGCCTTCCCCGATCGGCGCGTCCTTCCCTAACTGCTGTTTCCTTTTCCTTAAGTAGGAGAAGTGAGAGGGTTTTCGTCCCGTTCTTTTGCCTGTTCCTCCTCTGTCGCCGCCTTCCCTTCTCCTTCTTGCCGTGAGCGTTCCCGAGAGCCACAGTGGTTTCTAGGAAGGAAAGGGGAGAGAGCGAGGGAGGAGAGAAGAAACTCACCGATCCTTTTGCGATCCAGAGCGAAATGTCAGACTGGAGGTCGTCCAACGTGAGGAAGCCAGTGTTGGAGGCCTTCGTCAAGAAGGGGTTTCTGCCACCGTAGGAGGTGGCACACTGGAGGTCCCTGGGAGGGAGGAGTTCTCGCAACCTCATCCCAATGAGGTGGTTTCTTTCCTTACCTTCCATGAGCGCGGATTAGGATCCCCTACGCACTGGTTCCTGTGCAGGCTCCTTAATGAGTGGGGTCTGGAACTGCAACACCTTAATCCAATGGGGGTGCTGCACATTGCTGACTTTGTCACCGACTGCGAGGCTTTCCTCAGGATGAAGCCGCACATGGATTTCTTCCGACTGCTATTCTCCGGGAGGATCCTGACGGCGGGGAGTTCGGCCGAGACCGCACCGGTGGGAGGTTTCACCCTACAGAGGAAGCCGAGCATGGGAGATTCATACCCCGCGTACACCCCCTGTGACTCCAACTGGGGGTGGCACGGGGAGTGGTTTTACATCAGGAATCCGGCGGAGGCGCCGTTTCCGGCGTTCACCGGTGGGAGGCCAGAGAAGCAAAAAAGTTGGTCGTGGGGTTGCGCCCGCACGGAGAAGCACAAGGTGGAGGCCATCGAGGAGGAGCTCCGGAAGCTCATAAGGCGCGGCCTGGACGGGGTGCGGGTGTTCCATACCCTCTTCTGCCGTCGGGTTGCGCCGTTGGCGAAGAGGACACAGCTGATGTGGAAGTATGGCGGCCAGTCGGACCCGGACCATGCGTCGCCGGAGGACCTACCAGACGACGAGGTCTGGAGTCGTCTTGGCCAGGTGCTGCAGCTGAGGCCCAAGGATACGGTTGTGGGGAAACCCATATCGTTTAATGCCTCGGTCGTGTCCAAACTGGTATGATCCCTTATTTTGTTTGTGTTTCTTCCTCTACTTTTCTTGTTTCTTGATCCTGGGCCATCCATTCCGTAGGGGCTTGAAAGGTACAAGTCCCGGCCGCACCTTCCTAAGGGACCAGAGGGCAGGGCTCGGTAGGCCACCCAGAAGGAGGTGGCAGACGCCCGGAAGAAGAAGAGAACCAGGGAGGTTCAGCGGAAGTAGGAGAAGGAGAAGGAGGTCACCCGACGCGTGAGGGCCGAGGAACGTAGGAGCGACGTCGAGTCAGAACTTGTGTCAGACGATCCTACGGATGTGGATGACATTGTCTTCTCCGATGAGGAGAGTCAGGAGGTCGTTGTGACCTCAACGGAGCGTGGCGACCCCGTGGCGATTTCCGCTGGTGATAAGTAGGAGGCCACACGGCGCGTGATTTTTCCTGCGTCTAGGAAGTGCGCAGCAAGTGCGGACGTCGTCGGCGAACGGGCGTCAAAGCGAACGCGGTCACCGCGCCCCTTGGTGGCGTCGTTGGTCCTGTCGCCACCCGTGGCGGACGCGGTTGAGCGTGCCGGGCGGTCCGAGGAGCGGACTGGTACCAGTGCGTCGCAAAGGCCGGTGCCAATGCGAGACTTGCAGCCGCGGGAGGCCCTGCCTGCCACGGACGCAGTTGAGCAAGCCAGACGGTCCGTGGAGCGGACTGGTGCCCGCGCGTCGCGCGACTTGTAGTCAGCGGACGCTCCGCCGGTTGCTCCGGTCGGGGAGTCCCGAGCCGGGGGCCGTAGCGACCCGTAGGCCGGGCAGGAGCCGGTGGAGACGACTCCGCCCCCGTCTAAAGTGAGGGGGTGTGGGTCGCAGGCTGGGAGCGGTCCTCGTGCTGCAGGCCCATCGACATCGGGCTCTGCTTTCAGAGTCGTGCCACTCACCTCCCGGTATGTTTTTCTTTTTGTTGTTTTTTGATATTCTGTTGGTTGAGCTTTTTTGGAGGGTGACTTACCTGCACTTTCTGTTAGCGGCCGGGGGATGCCGGGGTTGAGCGTCGCTCCGACCCCCGTGCAGGAGATTTGGAGGCCCACCCTGCAGCATGTCGCAGCGAGCGAAGGGGGCAGCAGGGTGGCGGCGGCAAAGCCTTCCCTCTCGAGGGTGGTGCCCCCCGGGGCGGCTGCTGATAAGGCAGCAGCAGCAACATCGGTGTTGGCGGTGATCCTAGTGCCGATGGTGGGGGTTGCGTCGGAGGTAACTCTCGCGGCCCCTCATCCGCCGGTCGCGGTGGAAGAGACGAGGGAGGGCGAGCTCCCTATCTCGCCGGGTGGAGGGCCGCACGGCTTATCCTTGCCGTCGGAGCCGAAGGCGCCGGAAGGAAGTGCGACCAGGACGGAGTTGGGACGCCCGGCGGTGTTCCATGTGAATGAGGTGGTGGACATCCCGTCTGACAATGAGGCGGATATCACGGCGGAGCCGCTGGTGTCGCCGCGGGAGCTGGCGGTGGTCCAGTTGGAGGCTGGGCCCTCCGTCGGTTTGCCGGAGGGTGACCTAGATTGGCCTTGCCTTGAGGACCCATCGAAGGCGCGGTTCGTCCTCCGGGATTCCCGGGAGCGTCAGCTCTGGGACATTTTTGGGGGGCAAGGGCATGCCGCGGTGTCCGAACTCACCAAGCTGTCCGCAAAGCTTGAAAACGCCCAGAAGCAGGCTCAGTTCGCTCGGCAGTTGGTTGAGGTCGACCTGCAGCTCACCGCGGAGGTGAGTTTCTAGTACTTGTCCTTGCCCTTTGAATCTTTTGTCGGTTGTCTTCAGCATGCTTGTTTTTCGTAGAATCTGAGGAAGATGTCGTCCCACAAGTCTTACTTCCTCCAGACGGAACATGCCCGGATGGCCGAGCTCGAGCATCGGGTTGGGTTCGCTTGCCGCGAGTCCCAGGACCGGGCGGCCGAGCTCGCCGTGGTGCGGGCAGAGGGGCAGCGTGCAGCGGAGCGGGCGACTGCCACCGAGCAAGGGCTCGAGGCGACGAAAGCCCGCCAGGCGGAGACTGAGGCGGGGTTGCGGGCATCCCTGGCGAGCATCGAGGCAGCGCTTCAAGAGGCCTTGGCGGCCCTTGAGCCAGAGCAGAGTGCTTTGGCGTCGGAGTGGGCCGCCCTGGAGACGGCGCGGATGGCCCTTGAGGAGGAGCGGAGGGCCCGGTCGGAGGCAGACTAGGAGGTGCTCGCGCTCCGAGGCCGGGTGATGGCAACGGAGGAGGCGAACGCCCGGCTCTATGCGCAGGCGGCTCGACAGGCGGAGGAATTCTCTGCCCTTGAGAACTCTCGCGCTGGTATGTACCCTTTCTTGTTTTTTGTTGCGTTGGTTTCTTTCTTTAGCCTGTTCCTGAGCTTGTCGCCCTTCCTTCAGAGTTGGATGGAAAGGTGAAGATGCTGGAGTAGGACCTGGAGACGACCAAGGCGACCCTTAGCCGGAATGCGGAGGAGCTGGCCAAGTCCCATGAAGAGCGACATGCTCTTGAGGGGGACCTTGACTAGATCCGCAATGTTGCCTAGCTCATCGTCTCGGAAGTCTTTGGGTCGGTGCCAAGCACTAGCGTGCCTGCTGTCCAACTGGCAGAGGTCCCGGACGCGGTCAAGGACCTTGTCAGGAGCGGGCTGTTTTACGGAGCATCGGGGGTGCTGACCTCGGTGGCGACCACCACCCGAATCTGGACTTCACCACTATCTACAGCGGGTATGCTAAAGTCCTGAGCATGGGGGACATCCAATCGATCGGGAGAGCTTTCTTTGCCAGATGCGTGGTCGGTGTCGAGCAAGTCTCTGCCGAGTGGGTGATGGATGTTCGCCGTGAAGACATGGCCCGAAGAATGCGTGGGGAGGATGCTTCTGAGCCTGCGGATAGCACGGAGCCTGGTTCAGGGGGGAACGTCGCCTCGGCTCCGATCGAGCCGAACGTCGTGCCTCCGGGGAGTGAGCAGCCTGCGTCTTCGTCGGTTGTGCCGCCAGCAGATGCCGCTGGGCCGGTTCAATAGCTTGTAGGATATAAGTAGTTTAGTGAATGTAAAAAAGTTTAAGTTTGTGGGGGAGCCCCCGTGTAAACGTTAAGTTTGTGGGGGAGCCCCCGTGTAAACATTTCTGTGTGCTTAACAGTTATAATGGTATTTTGTTTTCTGTGATGGAGTCACTCCGTTCGGGGAAGCTTGCTCCCTTTCGTTCCTTAGCTTTCCCTTAGCATAACTTTGTTTTTTATTTCTTTCTTTCTCGCACCTGCCTGTTTGTCCCATAGGCTGCAACCTTGGGAGCCTAGGGCATGGCCCGCGAGGCTCAGCTGCCTGTAACCGTAGGAAAAGGCAGGGTGCGATCGGTCGGAATTTTTAAAGCAAAGCTACGTAAGGTAAATTAAACGAATGAACCACCCCTTTGTTAGGGTAGGGAGGAATTTCTCCACACGACAGTAAACAAAATAGAGAGGTAGTAGTGCCCCCTAGTGGAGCCCCCGAGTGCCCCGAGCCAAAAAGTGTTCGGGTCAGGGTGTTCTTACAGGAGCATACGCTAAGTAAATAATGGTAAGACTGAAACTTAGGGGAAGAAAAAACGACATAGCTATTCTAAGGTGCTCGGAGAGAGCGTCGTTGTTGTTGTCCTTCAGTCGGTAGGCGTCCGGTCGGATCACTTCATCCTTCAGTCGTCTGGATCCTTGCCCGCTGCGCCCCCTTCTTCGGTTGCTGCCTCTTCGCCTTTTTCCTTCCTTGGCCTACCAGTCTACCTCAGCAGGCGCTTGAGGAGCTGGCAGTCCTTGTAGAGATGTTTGATGAGAAAGTCGTGGTTGGTGCACGGGCTCTCCATGAGCTCGTGAAAGTGGCCCAAAGGGTCTTACTGGGGCTGAGTGCCCGTGTGATCTACCGCGGCGACCAACGTGGAGTTGGCCGGTCGGCGGCGATCCTTTCTGTTCTTTTTTCCCCTCTGTGTGGAGGGGCCCTCGTCTTGATCCTGGCGCTTGGCCTTACCTTTGCCGTGGCCTCTGTTGAAGCGCAGTGAGAATGGCGCTTGCTGGGGGTGTTGGGCAAAGGTTGGTGGTCCTGGGCCATCAGTGCTGGGACTCCGGTCGCCACTGCATGTCCCTCGGTTTGGTCCGAGCCACGCGTAGATAGGCGGTTGGTGCGGAGCGGTCGTCAGGTCAAGATGAGGTGCCGTTGCGGCCTCATGTGCCACGCTTAGCGGTTGTTGCGGTGATAGGGTGTAGTGCCCCATCTGCTGCGTCCTTGTTCCCCGGACGGGGAGCGAGGTCGCGAGTCGGCGTCGTGATACGGAGCACTCCGCTTGTTGAACGGCGGCGGTCTCCACCAGTGCCCGAAGGTTCCGGTGGATCGCCTGTTCACGAGGGTCGTTCGGCTCAGACAGTCCGCGCAGGAGCATTACCGCGGCGGCAATGTTCTGATTGGCCCGTGCGAACTGTGGGGGATCGGTCCCCCTAACCAGGGTGTTGCGCTGGACCTGACGGGCGCGACCCCGAGCGCCGTTCGCCGGTCTATGCGCACGGGACGCAGTGTGGTGTGCCGAGTGCGCTAGTGCGGTTGGTGGCTGATGCGGCCACTGTCGTCGTAGATCCTCCCCGCTCTCACATGTGAGCTCGGGGGTCTCCGCATGAGGGCCCGAAGGGGTGTGAGTCCGTGAGGACTCCGTTACCCCTGGCGGCTGCTCCGGGGCGTCCGCCATAGCGCACTCACGGGACGGACGGTGGCTAGGTGCCACGTCGCCGATGCTGGAGCCGTCACTCCCGACGTCGTCATCCATGATGTCGAGGAAACAGGTGGGAGCATAGCTCGCCATCCCCATGAACTTAGACGTGAGAGGGGGCGGCGCCATAATCTTTTGGAGTCCCCGGGCGCATGCGTCCGCAGGAGACACGAGGTCGTAGGGGAACCGGTCGTACGGTGGCAGTGACGGGGACAACGGCAACCCTCCAGGTATTTGGCAGAAGATAGAACGTAGTAAGTAAATAACAGCATGTATATTACTCACAGCGGGGTTTGAGCAGAGAGTTTGCTCGGAATGAAGCGCAGATGCCGCGCCGTCGAAGTCGCGCATCTCGGAGTCGATGGAGGACATCTCTCCGACGGGTGCCGGGTCGCGAGTCTCCTCGTGGAGGTGGAGTACGCCGAGCTGGTCGGCGACAAAGTGAAGGCTTCCGAAGAGGAAGGCCTGGGATGGCTCGAAAACGGGTGGAACCCGCATCCCAGCAGGTGAGGGTACGGGAGATTCCAGCGAGCCAAAGCAAATCGTATTGCCCGAGCCCGCCACAGCGGGGGTGGCGGAAAAATGGGCCATCCGATGACCAAAAAGTGTTGAACGTACAACGTCTTCCATACGGACGGCGCCAACTGTCGGTACAGAAAGTGACCAAGTAGTGAATATTTGCAGTTTTGCTGTACGTTGTGATCGGAAGTGGCCTAGCACTCAATGAAACAGGATTTATACTGGTTCAGGCAACATGCCCTACGTCCAGTTTAGGTCGGTCGGTGACTTTATTCCTGAGCCTAGGTGCTCGAAGTCTGCAGTGGGGTTACAAACGAGAAGGAGAAAGATGGGGGGTACCAGAGGCCCGATCGGCTCCGGTCGGAAGGGCCGAGAGCGACGGGAACTCCGCTATGAGCTAAGTGTTCAAGTGTGTGCTTGAGGTCCGAACCTGGCGGTTCTGTGGTTGTGAGCTATTGGACTAATGAATCTAAAGGAACTGAGCTTGAATGAATCGGTCCTCCTGTTGGAGGGAGTGCATCCCCTTTTATATATGAAGGGGATGGCTTTACAGGTGAGCGAGAGAGGGTACGGATGCTTTTAAGCCTTGTTGCCCACGCCAATGAGGATTGGATAATGGTAGGCGCCCACAACACTGTTGATGTTACTGTAGAATGTCAGGTGCACGTGGGAGGTTACGTTGTCTTCTTTAGGAAGGGTTGATGTCGGTACCTGCAAAATACTGCTTGCCCAGAGGCATGTGAGGAGCCTCACCACGTTTACCGGGCATGGTGAATCCCGACGCCTACAACACTATTGATGCCCAGAGGCATGTGAGGGGCTTTTTGTCGTACGGGAGTTTCAACGGCGCCTACAATACTGTAGGGATAAATGTCGGCGCCTACAATACTGTTTGTGTCAGGGCGGTTGTGGAGCACTGTTCCCGCAGGTGTACAGGGTATGGTTCCTGTACCGTGGTTTGACTCGTGTGCTGCTTTCTCTGTTCGTCCCTGGTCCTTTCCGAGCGGGCGTCCCCGGTCGGATGGCCCCAGTCGGCTTCGGTTGCGCCAGTCGGAGAAGAGCGGCGAGTAGGGTTCTTACGTACCCCGGTCGGAGAGACGCGGGGTCGGAGTCGGAAGTAGGGGTCGGGGTAGGCCTTCTGATCGGAGAAGTCGTCCGGAGGCGGCTGGAGCCCGAAGTGAGCGCTCTAGTCAGATAGGTGGGCCGAAGTAACTGACGAGCGGGCGTTGCTCTTCTTGGGCCTGGCCTTTCGGTCGGTTGCTGGACCGCCCCTTTGCCCTGTTGTTTTTAGACTCTCGGGTCGAGCCTTGGCGTGGAAGCCGGTCCCCGAGGGACCCCGGGTTTATGAACCGGACAGCCGGCTTGCTGGCTGTAAGGTTCCTTGCAGTCTTCTCTCAGCCCACTCACATAGTAGTTAGCTCTTCACTATTAATACATGATCCACTTGTCTCTCTCACAAAGTCTCTTAGTTCTTGTGCCCAAGCCAGTGGTCACTGTCTACATCGGCAGTACATAATGTTTCTTATCACCAGGATGCAAGCTGGGAAAGTTTATCAGGGAATTTGGAAAGCTCAAATTATTCGTAAACAGTTTTGGTCTACAATTTTGCAGAAATAACAAGAATGCAGGCTGCAGTGTTCTCCTAGGCTCCTGGCAATCACATACGGTTTCGATTCCAATTGTAATAGAGTAGCTTGGAACATCTGATTGTACCCTAACAGTTGGACCTGTATTATTGTCTTCATCAAGTAGACCTTAGGTGAGATCTGTGCCAAGCAACCCATGTATTCTCACGTCAGTACAGTTGACCAGCTGGTCCCGACCCAAAGTCCGCTCTGTTTTGTCTTGGCCAAGCCCAACCGTGTTGGCTCATTTTTGCATTTTGCCTCCCATCAGAGCTTTCGCGTATACCAAAGTATATAGAGATATTTAGCCATAAAAAAAATACTCTTTCTTCCGTGGACCTATATTTTTTTAACTTACCTACAAGGCCCAAAAACGAAAATTCCTTCCCTGTATGACCTTTCGTCCGTTTCTATCACCTAACGATGTTAAGTCAGAGGTAAATGACCATTCTACCACTGGCAAAAAAATAAAGTATAGAGTTTAGTTTGTCTATTTTAGATTTGGAGTAATATTGTGCAAATAAGGTCAAAATATTTGTGCAATATTACTCCAAATCTAAAATAGACAAACTAAACTCTGTACTTTATTTTGTCGCAGAGTAAAATGGTCATTTTACTCCTAACTTAATACCGTTAAGTGCATGAAATGGACGGAAAGCCATATAGGGAAGGAATTTTTGTTTTCGGGCCTTGTAGGTAAGTTAAAAAAATAAGGCCATGAAAAAAGACGCATTTTTTGAAGGCCATACATGTAAATATTTCAAGTATATATGGGGACCAGGAGTGTCGAGCTAACCTGGGCCGGGTCCATAGTCTGCACCTTCTCGGCTTGGCTCAACATGTTGCTGCCATTTTCACGGCTTCTTTTACCATCCTTATTTTTTCACGATCGGGACTGAGCCCTGTTTTTTTGTTAAGAGACAGAAAGTTTTAAAAGGTTACAATAGTGTTTTCATTCTTGCTAGCGAGCCACCGGTGAGACCGGAACACTAAACAAGCGAGGCCATTAAAAATATACTATACATCAGTAGAATTGAAAAACTAAGGCTGCCAACCCACAACCTACGCGTTGTCACTGCCGCACCCTTCTTGCGACGCCTACCTGGGAATAGCGCATGCATTGCCACCTTCATAGGCGATAGCGGCAGAGCGAAGGCTTGCTGAAATTTTTCAAAGGATGCCTGATCGGGGAGCTCCGTGGTGGTTTCGAAGCTAACCTCTTCATCATAACCTTCCTCGCCTGGTTTCGGCTCCCTGAACTTATTTTTAGCTTCTAGACGAGCGTTGTCCTGGGGCACAAAATCGTCATCTGTATCATAGTCGATCACCTTGGTCACCCTCAATCCAGGAGGGGACGTGACGAGGGGCAGTTGCAGTGGCCGTCGGAAGGAGTCGACGAAATCCTTGATGACATCGGCAGCTATATCTGGCATGGCGGTGGCGGCTGACTGGATGGCATCTGGGCCAAAAACCCGGTGACACAAGCATCCCATCAGGGCCATCAATCTCCACAGGGGAGAGGGCAGTAATGGAGAGGTTGAGGCCGTGACAGCAAGCATGCAGTCCACAAGCCCAAAACAATCAGCTGTCGGACTTGTGCTCATGGCCTGGCCACCCATTAGGCTTAAGTCCTCCTGAAGGATGGGCCCCAGGAACCCACGAGACCCCGTGGCATGACGAGAGCAGTGGGGTGGGGTGGGGGGGTTCAGGTCATCCCTGGATTCCTTCCATGAGACCATTCCCCCGGAAAACTAGCTAGCAACGGAGCCATAGCCTCTTCCTCGAGCATGGGGTCCAGAGTAGATCATGCGACCTCACATGGTGAGGACGTCATCCTTAAATCGCCAAAGACCAAAGTCGACCAACTTTGCCGCAATAGTAGAGTTGGGCGTCATGACCGCAACTCCCGAGTCCACCTCGAGCATCTCGCCCGAGGACGACACAGGCGCCCCCAACGAGCGGCGGGAACACATGGAAGCTGAGCCGCTCGTGAGCAGAGCAGCGATTAGCCTGTTGGATTGGGTCTTGTCCTTGACTCGACGGCGACTGTCGAGGCTGCAGCGTCTTGCGCAATGCTTGGATAAGTGTCCGCTGCAGTTGCAGCGAAATTAAGCACCTCAATGGGTCCCGACAGGAAGCAACCTGCTTGTGGTCCCGCACAAGGCACATAAAAGCATCACCCACGGAAGTGCGCCATGGCTGCGGTGCTCTTCCTTGTTACCTCAACGACCTCACGTGGGTTGAACGACCGCGTAACTCCGGTTGGCCTCGCCGCAGGATGTCCTGCCACCCCCCACCCGTGCACATTCGGCGGCACGACGCAGTGGTGACGGGACACCCTAGGCCCAATCCGTTGTTGAGCAAGAGCTCATTGAGGTGGCTGGCGATTGTCGGACCTCTCGAGTGGCAAGCCATGAACCAGCTGGGGCCTCCGGCACCTATACCCACGTTTGCATTGCCTCGCGGCCATGAATCTAGCCTCCACACACACACCTGCAGGAGGATCCCCATCACCGGTTCGCACCAACCAGGATAGACATGAGTCGGGCCCAGGTGGAATTTTCCAGTGGCAGCGGCGCTAGCATCTACACATCCACCAAATGCACGATGGCTGGGCTGGCAGACGGGGATGCGACGGAGGTGGGGTTCCCATCGGATAGGAGGTCGTCATCCTCATCAGCCCACCGACGGAGCTTGGATCTTCCCACCGAGCTGCCTCCCGGGTGGAATGGCAGGGCGGAGGGAGAGAGGCCACTTGCCACGCGTGGAGACGACGAGGACACTGGCCAGCTGTGCCGGTCGTCCTTCAGACTAGACGAGGGAGTGGAAAAGCGGCGCAGGGCAGTGGCCACCGGACTCGGAGTCGGCGTCGGCGTGGCCACTCCTCAAGCACGAGCTGAGCATTGATGGTGGTGGCGCCGGCGACTCGAGCAAAAACTAGATGGGGACATTGAAGGCTTTGATCTTGCCGATTCTTGGGTGAGCGCTAGAGTGAGACCAGTCAAAGGATATATCAGGCGTTGTTGGAGGCGGATCTGGGTGCTGATGGCATATGGAATGGCTAGGATGGTGCGGATCTAGGTGTTTTGGGTTCAGGCAGGTGGGGGTTGACGGAGGGAGGAGCGGGTCGGGGGGTGGTGGTCGGGGTCCTCCATCCCCTGGGGAGGCTACCATTCTTGTCAAGCAGAGCATTCATCAAGATTATAAATGTTACTTCTGCCTTGTATATTCTCAATGTAAATAAGAAAATGCATTCAGAAACTTATTGTAAGTTTTTATTAATCTTCTGTTTTTTTTAAAAAATATTAACCTCAAGCACTGTTACAACAATTTCCTTACAAATATCTCTTTTAAAATCATGTGTACTTTTTTTTATTAATCTTCCTCAGCAAAAAAAAAATGAGATGGGGTGACTTAAATTCTCTTACTCCCTTCGTCCTAGAAAAAATGCCTTGCCATTGTAGACGTCAATCAATAAATTTCAAGTTTCATTACACTTACAAAAAAATAGAATCAACATTAATATTTCCAATTATATTTACAGCAAAAATATACTATTATGTATAGAGAAATTTTATTAAATTTAAAATTTCTTGACTCTCAAAAAAAACAGGACAGAGGAAGTACCTAGAGCTCATTTTAGAGGGCATCAAATAGATAATTATTGCCAGTCAAATCAAAAAAATAAAAGACAATGTTTACAGGGCGCTATGCAATCATGGATTGCAGAGTGCAGACAAGTACATGATGCAACAAAAAAAATCCCATGATTACCTAATCTCCTTCGGGAGCCTATCGTACGGTTAAGTGTAAGTTATACATGATCGATTCAGATCTTCAGGTGCAGTGGCGGTGGCACTGCTGGTAGCGGACTTTCCTTCCTTCTCTGAATCCAGTCCAGGATCAAGCCTCGCAGCTGGACAGGTGCATGTGCAACCCACCTTGCGATTCCAGCTCCCCAGCACCTGCACCTGATCTTGTTGCACCTGTAGCTTCCTTTTCCTACTATCTGCCCTAGAAATAATAAAGTGATTAAAATAGTAAATAAGATTTTTAGAAATAATAAAAATCGAGCAAGTAGCAAGTCCATGCAGAAGACTTAACTTTTTCCCCAACACTCAACAGACTTATTTGACTTTGAATTTTCCTTTCACAAGTCTCCGCTGCGTTCGGCTGGCTGGCCGGCTGGGGCTGGGCTGGCCAGCGCACTCACACAGTGTTTTTAGATAGAACAGTATTTTTCTCTCACAACAATTAGCCGGAACAGTATTTTAGCTTGTTTTTCAGTCCAACTGAACAGCCTACTCGTTCGGCAGTGGACAACGAACTTGGAAAAGTCTTAGCCGCTTGTCAGTGTCAGTGTGCACTTTATTATAGTAGATGAGGCCAACATTCAAGCCATTGTAAATTTATTTTCTTGGCACCACTAGTCTACTGCTGCCTGACTGACTCGCTACATATCCTCTCTGCCCCATTTTCCAATGTCTTCTCATCCCTTAGGGTTCGTTTGCATTTGCTGCACTCTAATACATCTCAATTCACATAGATTAGGTACAGTTAAAGTACTGTAGAAAATTAACTATTTTTTAATATAAATCTCTCTGACCCGTATGGATGGGAGTAGATTAGGATGTAGCCAAACAAACCCTTGTTTTGTTCATGGAGTTTAGTTTGGTTAAGCTGACTACTGTAAGAGGCACTCTGAATGCTGAGTAGCAGGCAGAGGAGCTCAACATATATACATATAGGCTGTGCATGCTTGTGGCTGTGAGGCGGGGAGCAAAACGTACCTCGAGAGCGCCTGCTTGAGGTGGGAGAAGAGCTCAACATATATACATAGGCTGGGCCTCTGTCATCCAACTCCGGCTGCTCGCCCTCCTTCTCCACAGTGGCGCGCCGTAGCTGCAGCCGCCACTCTGTCTGGCTGACCACCTTCGTCGCTGTTCTCTTCGCCGACCCCAGCCCACCAGGGCCATGCGGCAGAGAGTCTGAAACTTTTCCAGACGATGGGGTGAGTGCCGAGCTAGCCTGGGCCGGGTCATAGTCTGCGTCTTCTCGGCTTGGCATACGGGTTATCCTTCATAAGTTCTTTGCGCAGGCTTTGGATGCGGCGGCATTGCAGCACTGGACACAAGCGGTCACGGTGTTTTTCTTCCAGCACATAGTTGGCAATCTAGTCTTAGAATCGATTATCATTAGCGTGCCAGGCTTCTCTATTGTTTTTATTTTTGCTCAGTCTGTGTGCGCTTTTCACAGAAGCCGAGAGTGGGATCACAATTCTTGTATCTACTTGATGTAAAGATTGTGATTTAATAAAATCCTCCCTTTATAAAAAAAAAAAAAAAGCAGAGCATTCATCGTGATTACAAATGTCACTTCTGCCTTGTATATTCTCAAAGTAAACCATAAAAGACATTCGGAATCTAATTGTAAGCTCTTATTAATCTCCTGTTTTAAAAAATATTATTAACCTCGAGCACTGTTACAACAATTTGCCTACAAATATCTCTTTTAAAATCATGTCTACTTTTTTCGCACATCTAAATTTTGTTTATTTTGCTTTCTCAGAAAAAAAACTGAGATGGGGTGACTTAAATTATGTTACTCCCGCGAAAGGACTCGTTGCCTAGAGGTTACAAGAGCTTTAGTAGCACCTTAGGTCCTGGTTTTGACTCTATGTGGATAGAGATGTACATGGTACGGATATTTATCCAACCGAATAAATATAAATGCCTATTTACACATTTATTGGGGTATTCGGATTCTTTTCAGATACAGACAAATAAAAATCAGATACGTTATGCGGATATATCGAATATCTGGGGAATATCTGGGTATCGAATAGGAATGTAATATCATAATTATCCAGTGGAAATTGGATATTCCGGGGACCTGTCCATGGCGAATAGTATCTGTACATTTTCGATTTAATTAATATTCTCAATCTCAGCCTCGTTCCACGTGTTAGGTGAACAAAGGCCACGTGTCAGGTGAACAAAGGCCACGTGTCTTTGTGTGCTGCCCCACCCCTTCTTTTTTATAGCATACCTGGACACTAGAGCTTCGCTCTGCTAGCAAGGTGGGACAAAATTCTTCTTGCGTTGCGGAGTGCAAACTGCAGCAAGCCGTTGCTGTTAGTTTTTTCATGCGGCCCAATAGTGTTTGGCCCGAGCACATGTGTTTTTTTTTAAATTTTGTTTTCCAAGATAAATAATGAAAAATAATATAAAAATATTTTATAGTGCTAGTTATGTCTATTACGTAGTTTAGTCTTCCCAATCAATTACCGCTTACCCACCGTTATGTATGCCATTTATGTTTTGTACTAGCAGATATACCCATGCGTTACAACGGGAGAAAATAAGTTGTTAGATTGCAATGGAAAACGAGAAGTTATAAATATATCATAACTTCAATTTCATACTATGCATGCTTTGGTGCAATTAAATATTAAGTTTTGTGACTTTCTTTGAGGATCCATAAAAATCTGTTATTTAATCTTTAGTTCAAGTTGACGAGGAGTTAATTGTTGATATGTCAAGTACTTGTCCGCCCACCGATAATTATGACGGGAGACCTCTCTCTAGTTTCCACATTGCAAGACTCATCAGGGGTTACACTTTGTGTATTCATACTGTCGAGACACAAATTTATTTAGACGAATGAACTAACAACAAGCACCTCAAGATATTAGTTCGCATTTGATTAGGTAGACCAACAGTTCAACCAGGTTCTTATAAGTTTTGTTCTTAATGAAATGAAAACTGCATCAATAATTTGTTCTTGAATGTCGATTCAAGCTGCAACGAACTCGATTCCATCGATGGTGACTGGATTCACGTCGTGGCATGCTCGATTAGCGTTGATCAAAATCGATCTCGGGGAAAAAAAATTTAAAGTTCAATGCTTGTAGTGACGGACCTTATTCAAACAATAGAGGCTCTCGATTTGGTGCGCAAGGACTCAAATCGCAGCAGGAAGCTCGATTCAGTAATAAACGAGCTTTATTGGAGCGTAAACATGGACGTCGCTAGTCGCGGGAGGGAAGCATGGGGCTGTGCGGTTTGGGGGGACTTTTGGGTTCAACCTGCAGCCCGCTCGTTTTCTGCATGACTTTACTGGGTTAAGAGCGGAACCAACCCAACCCACGAAAGCTCAACTGCCACGGTTTCATCAGGGTTGGTTCCGGTCCGGTTTGCGCTTTTGTCACCAATGAACAGGGCTAGTACAAAGAAACAGATTCTCCATACATAAATATGTAGGATAGTGATAGAAAAATATTTAGGATAAATAAATCGAAAAAGGACGGGGACTCTTTGTGATTTAATACCGGAATAAGATACACTACTTTTTTTTTTCTATTTATGTTTCTATTTGAATTAGGATTTCTATTTAGCTTACTCAGAATGGAAGGAACCTATTTGGGTTAGAATTCGTAGCTATTTAGGTGTCCAAGCTAGGCATATATAAAACATACAGAAACAGTTTGGACATTCACGTAGTTTGTTTGGGAGGGCCAGACCAAAATAATGGAACCGAAAAAGTGACGAAAATTTTACCTCTTTATTATTAGGTATAGATATGTATCTTATCTCTTATTTGTTGCTTTACTCTTCAGGGTTAATCTAGATGGGTTTTGGACTCAGAGAGTGGTGTAATGGGTAACGCAACTATGATATATGTAAATGTTGATTTTACTTGTTATCCGAATAGATATTTGTTTCCAACATTCTTCGAATCCGATCCATACCGTATTCGATAATCAATATTTGCATTCGTAAACGAGATAATCCGTATTTGTATATGTATTTGATAGCTATCCGTGTCTGAATCCGAATTCGAAAAGAAATATGAAAACAAATGTAATATCAGTGATATCCGTTCGTATCCGATCCGTTTTCATCCTTGTGTGGGAGCGAATATTTCAGAATTTAACGGCATTGTGTTTTCATTGGTAGACGACGTTCCCGTCGACAGCGAGTCACCTGTGGTGACTTCATCAATCTCGAGGATTTGCCAGCTCTGTCTTCGAAGATGTTCACAAGGCCGGGTAGGGTGAGTGTGCGTACTTTATGAGTGTCGGTGTTGTACTGTATAATAAAAAAAAATTATCTTACCCCCTTCGTCCTAGAAAAATTGTCTTGCCTTTCAAGGATTCAATCAATAAATTTCAAGTTTCACTACACTTATAAAACATAGTGTGAACATTAATATTTCCAATTATATTTCCTGAAAAAATATACTATTATGTATAGAGAAACTTTATTAAATTTAAAATTGGTTGACTCTCAAAAAACAAGACAGTGGAAGTGTCTAGAGCTCACAGGTGTTAGAGGGCATCAAATCGACAATTATTGCCAGTCGAATCAAATAAATAAAACACAATGTTTACAGCAGGTTGCGATCATGGATTGCAGACAAGTACATGAAGCAAAAAAAAAAAAATCCCATGATTGTCTAATCTCCTTCCGGAGCCTACTGTACGGTTAAATACAAGTTATACATGATCGATTCAGATCTTCAGGTGCAGTGGCGGTGGCACTGCTGCTAGCTGACTTTCCTTCCCTCTCTGAATCCAGTCAGGATCAAGCCTCGCAGCCGGACAGGTGCATGTGCAACCCACGAATTGAGGAAGCAAGCCACCTTGCGATTCCAGCTCCCCAGCACCTGCACCTGATCTTGTTGCACCTCCAGCTTCCTTTTCCTACTACCTGCCCTAGAAATTGCCCGTCGTGTCATAAATTGACTATGATTTTTATCCTTTGCCAAGTGTCATAAATCTGGGCATTCGGCAAAGTTTTTTTTATTTTTTTTCTTCTTTTTCTTTTCTAGAAAAATGATTTTTGTCCTTTGCCGAGTGTTCTAGATCTGGGCACTCGGCAAAGTTTTTTTTAGCCGTCTTTTTCAGCTTCTCTTATAATCCGTCTTTTTCAGCTTGTTTTTCAGCCGAAACAGTGTTTTTTTCTCTCACAATAAATCACCCGGAATAGCGTTTCGACTTGTTTTTTCAGCGAAGCGAACGGGGCCCATATCTGGTTGACCAATGCAACGAGGCTTATTATTCTGCAGACCTTGTTGCTTGACTTGCTTCTTGCAACACAATGGGTCTGGACGAAACCACTGAGTACGTGCAGAAGCTGTGGAGATTGTCCCAGTGTTTTCGGTGCCATAGATCAACATATGGCACCCATGAGAAGTCCTGTGTAGGAAGCTGAGTGAGCTCTTTCTTGATGGTTTCAATTGTAGGCTGGAAACAAGGAGGAAAGAGCTGCAGGCAGTTCACTACTGTCCCAACTATGTCTGTGCTTTCAGATATCTGCAGCATTGCACAAAGAAAGAAGTTGTTCTCCGGTGCATTATCATCTTTATGGACGAATTTCAGGCAGGCTTCTACCCCATGATCCGGAGTGATGGAAGGGACCAGCCATAGCAGATAAGAAGGGTACTCATTTACCCAAACAATCTTATGCTGGAGCACCATGCCCGCAAAAGGTTCCTGTTAAGAGACTTGAATGGCATGTGACAGCGTGGTGTGCCACCAACTTCAACGTATCTCAGAAATTCACTGGCTCCATCTGCAAACCAACTCGAACCTTTGAACCATGGATCTGCTCGGCTCATTTTTGTCACTGAAGGCAGAGAAAATGAATGACTTGGTAGCGCGTGCAATCCGGCTATGGAGGGAGGAGTTCATCAGCTCTTGTTCCACCTGCTCGTCTTCATGGATCCTTTGCTTGAATTTGTGCAGCATGTCATCACACTCTTCGGCAACATGCTTCAGCTTCTTGCGCCAACGCAGCAAAGATGCATCTGTGATCTGCCACTTGTTAGATGTCTCAAGAGCAGCCTCCAGCCTGATGTGTGCCATCTCTAACCTCTCAAAGTTTCTGTTTGCATCATTTGATTCCGCATACCTCTGAACTAGCACTACGGACATCACTGTCGGTTCAAAAACCCCTTTCACTGTCGGATTTTGAACCGACAGTGATGGGGGGTTGACATCACTGTCAGTTCTTAAAAACCGACACTAATCTACAGACAACAGTGTCGGTTCCTGGGTCCACCCGGGAGTGTCCAGTTAAATAACACTGCCGGTTTGTAGTCCCAACCGACAGTGATGGTTGCATCAAGAGTGTCGGTTCTTGGCTCAAGCCAGCAGTGTTGAGCAAGCCTACACTATCGGTTCATGGCTCAAACCGGCAGTGTTGTCGTAACCATCACTGTCGGTTCATGACTCAAGCCAGCAGTGTTGAGCAAGCCAACACTGTCGGTTTGTTGCTAACCGGCAGTGATGGTTACGATAACAATGCCGGTTTGTTGCTAACCGACAGTGATGGTTACGACAACACTGTCGGTTTGTTGCTAACCGGCAGTGAGGGCCCGTTCGCATTTATTGTTTTATAATTTATTTTAATTTATATTTTTCGTGGAATCGGGTTTCGCTTTATATATGCTACGTAGACGACATGTCCATCAATATTAAACATTACAAATATTACGGTTACAATTCAAATGTTCTTATCCAGATCTCGATCCCTCAAAATTAAAAAGAAATGTTCTCGGACTTCACAGATTGTGTAATGCTTCTCGGACTTCTTACAATAATTTGGCGAGCCGCTCTGGGCCATACTGGTCCTTGTACTTAACGGATTGTGCAATGGAAAATACTCCATCCTTTTCCAATACCTCAGCTAAGATGAATTTTGCCAGCTCCGATTGCAGTGCGACGATCTTCATGTCTAACAGCCTTTCGTGGTTATATTTCTTGCGCTGTCGTTCAAAAAAGATGATATCCAAAGAGGAACAGTAAATCATTTTATTGAATTATTAAGAGACATAAATGAAACGGGGATTATACACACCAACTTATCGGCTTCTTCCGATTTCCCGCCGATGTAGCGAAGCATTGCCCACATTACATAAAACCTGCATTCATTGTTTCCCACCGGCTGTGATAGGTACTTCCCCTCCATTTCGACAACCTTGAATGGGACCTGCGTCCCACCGATATGTTTTCTTCGGACACTGAGCAACATTAAAGAGAGAAACATTAGAAAGCGGTATGTGTGATTAGAAAATAATATGTTATTAGGATCGCTTACTAATTCAGCACTACCACCAGTGCATCCGGATGATGAAATAGTTTTTTCTTCGAGTCTCACACCTCGATCAGATTTTTAGCAAGATTGACACAAATGAAGATGAAATGGTTGCTGCAATCACAGAATCCTAATTATCGAATAATCTTAACGAAAAAGCATAAAATTAAAAGCCGAGCACACATACTCGCAGTTGTAGGCTAGAAGTATGTGGGTTTTGTTCTTCATCGTGAATTCATCAAAAACAGCAATCAATCTCTGTCTCAGGTCTTCCACGTCACATCCATGGAGGCCTAGACATGTCCTCTCATTGACTCGCAAGGGGTCCAAGATGCCTATGTAATCCCATTTGCTTTTTAGAATACAAAATTTTGCTATACACCTACATAAAATCATGGGAAGTGCTCAAAAGTTAACAATTTATGTCTCGAGAGAGTAGTTAATTGTAATATCGTGCATGTAGGGTACTTACATAGTCCACAGCGTCAACAGTTGAACATCGAGAGAGCATTTTTGGTATAGCTGAAACAAGCACTCCCACTAGACATCGAACTCCTTCAGGATAATGGAAAACATGTGGCGAACGGATAATAACCTCAAAACCAAAGTCGTCCGTCTCTGTTGCTTGAGCCATGTAATATTCATGTAACTGGCGCATATATGTTGTCAGATTTTTATACTCATGATCGGGAACCAAAAGATTGCCCCTTTCATATTTCATTGCCGGTGTTCCCGTCCCTTGTACATCATAATAGATGTTCGCAGCCTCTTCCATGGTTAATCCTGGGTTGTCTTCGACGTACTTCTGTATGTTCCTTAAATCTTTATTGTGTATTTCTTTGTCTCTTGTTGTAGCGTATTTATTCTGTGTTTGCCTTTCGAATTCAGACTTCAACAAATACGAAGGCAGTGAGGCACAGAGATTGAAGAAACTAACACAATCTTTCTTCGAGATGTGTGCTGTAAATTTTTCTTTTATCAAGGTGGTAACGCTGCCACTGAACGTCCTTTTTCTTTTTTGTTGGTCCACTTTGGGAGCATTAGCGACCGAATCCAAGGACCTTTTCTACGACTGCGAGGATGTCCTTGATCTTGTTTTGGGCTGAGGTGGAGGAGGAGGAGAAGGATGACGACAAGAATTCTGTTTTCCCGGCGCTGATGAAGATGGAGGAGGAGGAGTCTCTATTCTCGGGGCTGATGAAGATGGAGTCGGATGAGGAGGAATAGAAGGAGACCTCTGTCTTCTCGGGGGTGATGGCTCCGGATGAGGAGGGGAGTTATCTCTGTTGGGAGATGGTGAGTGATCATCGTGGGTGGGTGAAGACTTGCAGTCGTCCTCATCATCAGAGGACAATTGATGGTCAAGCTTAATGAAGCGCTTACGCCAGGCCACTTGAGAGCCCTTGTTTTGACCAAGTTTTGGCCTGTCTTCCGCTATGGGGTACTCAATGGGTATCTTGTTATACTTCTTATCAAGTATTCTGTCAATGGTGACGCAAGCGGACCCCTGTGGAATTGGGCGGCCATTAATTGTCCTGTCTCCCTCAGGCCAGGCTTGGCCAAGCGCCACCTTGTCCTTTGTCCATTCCTGACGGATGTACAACTTGACATTGATGGGTTCAGTGATGCTGTCCACCGGATGAGGCACATTCGTCTCTTCTTTGTCTAGCGGGGTCGATCCGCAGCTGCTATGACCCCTAAACTGTGGGCTAAAGGTAGTAGGAGTAGGGTTTTGTGGTACTCCTGAGCCCTTGGATAGCAAAATTTGCTCGACTCGCGCTTCAACAGTCGCCTCAATCCGTGCTTCCATTTTGTCTTCCATCTCTTTTAGTCGCCTCAAATACTCTGCCTCCTGTTCCGCTCTACCCCTCGAGCGGCTTCGGTAAGTGCTAGATTCTTGGGGGAATGCTAGTTTCCAAGGAACAACACTGGTTCGTCTAGTGCGACCATGGTGCTCCTTGGTTTCAAGTGCTTGGGTGAGCACGTCTTTCTCCCTATTAGAAGTGCGAGTCCCTTGCCTCACCTCCTCAGTTACCTAGGAGATCCTCTGGATGAGTTCGCTCATGGGTTCATTTGTGGAGCTAAAGCTCCCATCCTCGGTGTGCCGTACATTCCTCCCCATATAGTATATTACCGATCTGGGCTACCAATCAGTGGTCTCAACCTGAACTCCTTCCTCAGCAAGGCGATCCATCTTTTAAAGTTCTGCTTCAAATTCTAGCAACTTTTTAGCGTAGCCACGAGAGCCAAGGTGATGAGGATTCGTCGCTTTCTGCGAGTTCTCCTTATTCTTCCTGCTCAGTTCTAAGTACTCCTTGGATAACCTGTATTCCTTGAAATCCTACCAGAAGTTCTTTTGCTTGCTAAACTGTCCACCATTGAAATCTAGCTCTTTATTTTGGAGGATAAAATTCTTGTACATTGTCCCATTGAAATTCTTGAAGCATGTCCCCATGATTTCTTTTGCTTTTTTCTTGACTAACTCACTGTCATACTCCCTTGGGAAAGTGAAATACTCTGGGATCTTGACATCCCATATGTAATCCTTCTCACTTTTGGGAACCCTCCACGGGTCATCATCTTTCCCAATCCACTTCCTGTACCTAATCGGGATGAAGTCCCTAACAAGTAACCTGAGGATAGTCTTGTATTTGGTCAAAACTATAGGCGGTGAGAGTGGATCCCTGAATTCATCGAACTCAGTAATGTGCCAGTGTGCATTCCTACCAACAGGAATCTTTGACATGCCTTGCTTGGATCTGGCCTTCCTGCTACCCGAACCCTCTGGCTCCTCGGCCGGCGGAGGCTCCTGCTAGAGACACCAAGTAAGCTATGACCCTCTCAATTGATTAGCGTGTGTGGCTACATAGTCACATGATACCAAAGTTACCTGGCCATCTTGGTCATTTTGACCCAGATCGAGTAGGCCGGACGGGGTCCATGGCTGCTCGTTCTCATAGTCCTGATTGACACCGTCACCGTTTGTCGGATCATGCGGCTCTCCCGTCCCAGCGATATCAGCCGCTTCTTGTTGCCGATCTGTTCTTCGGCGACGGGGTAACAGGTGACGATGAGTCATGACTGTGACACAATCGTGGTTAGTTTTGGATGCGGACAACTACTAATAGCATATGTTCATATATATATACATATATACATATATATATAATATGTTTAATGCAAAGTCTAATAATAAGTCCACATACAACAAAGTCAAATAATAGCATATGTTCACCTAGAACAAATTCATTGTTTGATTGACCACATACAACAAAGTCCACCTATTGTTCTACGAAACTAAGCCTACATCAACTTCCAAATAAGAAAAGCAATGACCATAGCCATAAATAAAAGCATGACATCTTTCCAAGACCAAGGAGCAATTCTCCTAATCTTCACATCTCCGACGGGTGGCTTCTCTTCAATCTCCAGTGCCAGCGGATGGCCATGGTTTGCATTCATTGGACCATAGTAGGCCGGTTGCCCATGGTTTGCAAGGTAGGCCGGATGACAATAGTAGGCCCTCAAAGCTTCAGCTTCTGTGTTGTACTTTTTGTGCAAATTACCAGGGTAGCGATTGACTTGAGTATAGCAATCTTCCTAGGTTCGATAAATCCCAGGCATGTGACCAACATGCACTACATACCATGCCATGGTCGCCTATACATTTAAGTAAATTAGGCATGTGGTAAGTGGTAATACTAACTCACTGAACAAGGAAAGCTTAAGGGTAAGAACATTGTTCGGCAATACATTGTCAGTATTGCTCATGTGCGAGATGAATAACCAAATTCTTCATTGCTCCCAATAGTCATATTATACCGATTGGTTTATGAATTTTGGAGGAAGCTGAAATTGACTTATATAGTCATATCTTAATAAAATCCACTTATTTAGGTGTCGCCTATCTATGTCATGTTTTACATTGCCATTAGTATCTAAAAAAACCTCTCATTGATGCATTGGTAATCCACACACTGTTATATCGAAATCTACATGAAACATGAGGCTATGGATACCACTGCTCTAATGAACAATATTTGTTGGTATGTCAATGGGGCTTTTGCTGTAAAAGGGTTGATGAACAAATAATAGAAAACCACATCTTCCAGGAAATTAAAAAATCAACTAGATGCATTTTTGGGATGCTGGTGCATGTCTGTGCCATTGAAATGTATCATTTTTGGGATGCTGGTGCATGTCTGTGCCATTGAAATGCATTTTTGGGATGCTGGTGCATGTCTGTGCCATTGAATTGTATCATTTTTGGGGTGCTGGAGAGCACACAAATTTGTACTTGAACATCAAATACGTAGCTACAGTGTTTGTATCAAGATCACACAATACATCATCATCGGTAACCATCTAAAATCTGCTAGAAAAGACTATCTTAGTAAGGATGCTAGAAAGCTCATAAAAACCAGCAAATGCTCTCCGAAGTCACAAGGCAGTTCTTTATTTTTCGTTCCAGGCATTTAAAAATCGGATGCCTGGGATTCTTGCCTGAACAAACAAATATACCCTAACAGCATCATCAATGTGGGCATACACTATCAACTGTCTTAAAAAAACTATAATACACATAGGAGTGGATGTATGAGAACTAATTTTTCCTAACACACTGTATATTTGTCACTTTCTTCTTGTCCCAACCACTCCATGTTATGCCATCTTGTGACTCGGTCACTTTACTCATCCCATGCTCTATCTAGCAATCCACGAAGCCACCGAGGTCCCTGCTTTTTTCCTTTACCTGGCATCCGAGCCTACGTGGTCTAAGGAGACCACTAATACTCACGGAAGATGGAGTTGAGATGACCATGATTATACGTGTGATGTGGGTGATACAAAAAAATCAACAATGTTACTAGCCATAGGTGGTGGAAGGTAGGAACCAGGAGAGAGAAGCGCTACTATGAGGCGCTAACACCGTGGGGCATTAAATCAAACACACAGCGAGCAGTGAGCCACGCACTCACCGTGGGGGAGGGAAAGCAGCTATCCGCACGCTCCTGAAGACCTCGGCGGTGGGAGAGCTCCTGAACGCACTCATCGGGAAGGAGGAGGGGCACGGCCGGCGTCGTGGACGACGAACGAGGGCACGAACGATGCGGTGCTCCGGCTTGGAGCGGTGGACGGCGTGGGACGGTGCTTCGACGTGGGGCAGTGCTCCTGGGGCGGTGGACGGCGTGGGGCGGTGCTCCGACGCGAGGTGGTGCTCCGGCGGCACGGGGGAGGGGTTGGCGCGGGGTTGAAATGAATTTGGATAATTTCCACCCGTGCCTCTTTTATACTAGTATCTCATCTCTGTCGGTTGTAAGTTGATACCGACAGTGATGAGGGTACATCACTGCCGGGTCACTCCCCAAACCGACAGTGATGGGTGTACATCACTGCCGGGTCACTGCCCAAACAGACAGTGATGTGGTTTAGCAGTTAGGTCTTAAGTATTATAACTTTTCATTTTGTTTCGAACTCCTTCGACTATCTCAACGGTTAAGACCCTTCAACTAAGCCCCCAAGACCTGTGTTCGAGTCCCAGGCGGCCCATTTTTTTGTGTTTTTTTATAAATTATTAATTTACTTAGGGAAATAGCTCATCACTGTCGGTTTTGATTGTAAACCGACAGTGATGGGGTACATCACTGCCGGGTCATTCCTCAAACCGGTAGTGATGTGGTGTAGCAGTTAGGTGTTAAGTTAGGTGTTAAGTAGGATAACTTTTCGTTTTGTTTCGAACTCCTCCTACTGGCGCAACGGTTAACACCCCTCAACTTAGCCCTCGAGACCCGTGTTCGAGTCCCAGGCGGCCCAAATTTTTTTGTTCTATTTTATAATTTAGTAAGCGGCCTCAAGGTCAAAAGGAAAAAGTAAATAACCCTAAGCACACATCCTATACTAGCGCAGCGGTTAAGTCTCTGAAATCGACAATGATGTTTATATATATTAAAAAATTTCTTTCATATACTGAATAAATAGAAGCATATGTATTCCTATGTCAAAATGGCATGAATTTTTTTTGGCAAGCTTGTACACCCAAATTAAGACCCCACATAGTATCTTAGGTTTTTCTGATCAGTTTTTTTATTTATTATATTTTTCTGTATGCTGAATAAGACAAAAGAGGGTGAATTTCATCTTGGACCCAATAGATTTTGTCATCCACCTCCACAAAATTCTTATCCCTAGGGCACATTAGAGCCTGTGTAAAAGTGTGGCACCATTCCGGATCTTTTCAAGGGTAGACTCAGTTCAACCTATAATTAAATGGTCTCGTCGCGCGGAAATTCAATTAAACCTCAAAAAGTAGCAAACCATCTCCGAAAAATCCCAAACTTGGTGTTTCCTTCACAAGTGGCACGTGCAAGCCTAAGAAAAAGTTTGAGACCAATACGACACCGGAATGCGTATGAACCAAATAAACCTTGATAACCTATGTGTATAGTCATGGTTCGATGAAAGGGCACATGTACCTCTATGAAGCATGTATACTCCGCCTATGTCGAAATGGCTTGAAATTTTTTTGGCAAGCATGTACACCCAAATTAAGACCCCACATAGGATCTGAGGTTTTCTGATCAGTTTTTTTATTTATTATATTTTTCTCTATGCCGAATGAGAGAAAAGAGGGTGAATTTCATCTTGGTCCCAATAGATTTTGTCATCCACCTCCACAAAATTGTTATCCCTAGAGCACATTAGAGCATGTGTAAAAGTTTAGCAACATTCTGAATCTTTTCATGGGTAGACTCAGTTCAACCTATAATTAAACGGTGTCGTCGCACAGAAATTCAATTAAACCTCAGAAAGTAGCAAACCATATCCGGAAAATCCCAAACTAGGTGTTTCCTTCACACGTGGCACGTGGAAGCCTAAGAAAAAGTTTAAGACGAATATGACACCGGAATGTATATTTCTAGTTGCCCAACAAATGTTACACGAATTACATGCATGACAATAATTAAACACACAAAGCCGTATAAATTAAAATTAGAACCCAATTGTCGGATACCACAAGAAGGGGTACCCTAAGCAAGAACCAAAAATGTTGCTTAAACCTTGCAACAATCAAAGCCAAAAGACTACCGCCAGGTCTCTGTAGAATTCTCCGATTCGCTCGAGGCCTTGCACCGAGGCCTCATACGAAAGGCCAAAAGCGCCCCGCCGAGGCCCTCTCGCCGAGGCCTCACCCCGAAAGGCCTCGGATGGGTTGCCAATTCTCCGATTCGCTCGAGGCTGGGCTCGGCAAACATACTCGTAACCTCCGTCCCGACCAAACTCCTCTGACAAAACGTCACGTCCAGATTAATGCGCCCAACTACTCACGCAAACGTCAGCCGCACTCAGGTACAGTACGGGCAGAACGACCGACGGGACTGGGGACCGGGCGCAACAGGGGTTACCTGCCACTGTGCTCATCACTGTGCTACCTAACCCCTGTGACAAGGACAAAGCAGCATGGAAGGTCAAGTCCATGTCCCTGTAGTCTCGGAAACCGTAGGAGAGCCCAACTGCTCGTTCTACGCCTCGTCCGAGACCCCCCGGCAGGGTCTCAGACGTACTATTCCTTCTCCGCCTCGGCCAAGGCCGGGCTCGTCCCGCATCCTCGTCGTCTCCGCCTCAACTGCCCCTCTGGTGGGCCGTCCCATCCGTGTAAGTACCCCTGGTTGCGCCTACGTCAGCCATGATTGGCAGGGCATAGCAATAGGGGCGATGGGACGGCGGTCAAATCTCCTTTTTTACCATTCCCCACTAACAGTGCAGGGACTACCGTGCTTTGTGGACACACGCCCTGCATTTTTCCACCTAAACCGGGTACGATGCTGACCACCGAGACCGCCGCATCGTACTTAGGTCACCTCCCAGGCCTCGGCAAATCAGGCCTCGGCGCGGTCGGCCACAAACACCTGCTAGGCCTCGGCGAACCACCAAGTCAAAAATTCACAAGGCACTGCATGTCACCTACAGAGGAGGCCATGTTGACTAAACGTCAACGAGGACCCCTACGACTTCAATAGCCTCAGGCATGGCCGGCATGACGCACCAGTGATCAAGTACCAATTGCCATTCCCGACACTGTGCTGCTACAGGAATAGGCCACAGTACTAGATCTTCCTTCCTCGCTAAGGTTCCACGTGTAGCTCTCTCATGTATTCCTGGCTCCATCCTTGTGGCTATAAAAGGAAGCAGCCAGGGCCGTTTCTATGGATCGAGACCACGCCGGCCCTCACGCGCAAAAACGCACTCACTCAATTCACGCACGCTCCCATGCTGCCTGAGAGCAACGACTCAAGCAGCCCGCACCACTCCACGCCGAGACCTGGGACTAGCTCCCTCTCTCACCTAGCTTGTAACCCCCTACTACAAGCACTTCGGTGCAAAGAATACAAGATCGATCTCCTAGACTGGACGTGGGGCACCGATTGCCTGAACTAGTATAAACCTTGTGTCTCTTTGCATCACCATCCAGGATTAGGGTCACACAGTTCACATTTACTGGTTGGTTGAGGACCCCCCGGTCCGAAACACCGACAGTTGGCGCGCCAGGTAGGGGCCTCTGCGTGTTAGCGTGATCGTCCCAACAAGTTCCGGATGGCTGACCCCATACGTCCACTACGTCTCGGCATGGTGGTCTGGTTTGGGAGCCTAGAGTTCATGGCTCTAGGATGTGAGTATGATATGGTACTCCTCACACCCAGAGCCCCACCAGTCGGCGATGACGTCGCGCATCGGTAGCTCGGGCGCAGGCGGCGCCCGGGCTACCGCTCTCGTCACGCTCGCCAGGCACGACGCGAGCGGGACTACTCCGACACCACGCGAACTCAGGGCTGCGCGCCGCACTCCGCCGACATCCCTTGCCCGGCTGTTGGTACAGAGTCCCTGGCTGGGGACCTGTCTAGCCTAAACCTGGGCAGGGGAGAGACGCCAGTAGCGCGCAGCAACGTCCTGTCGTCAAGCTCTGCCCCGTCGCTTCCTGAGGAATCGACTCAAGCGGAGCGGAGCCCAGCGGTGGCACCATCCCCTTACCTCTTCGGGCTGAAAAACATCACCGCCGCCTACGCTTTCGCTTACGCCTCCACGCACGCGGAGCCCTCGGGACACCACCAACGATTCGCCCTTGACTTCTCCACCACAATCTTGACCCACACCCACACTAAATCCTCGGAGGAGGACGAGGCATGGGCCGGAGTGGACTTCTCCGGGCTTCATGACCCCGAGGCTATGCGTCGCTTCTTGGCCGCAAGCGACTACTACTTCGGCCACTCCGACTCCGATGACGAAAGTACTTACGATCCCACTCAAGAGTGTTTCCACGTCGGGCTCGGAATGCTAGGGGCAAGTGACGAGGGTGAGAGGGCAGGCAACCGGTCCCCACTCCGCCAAGGGGCGGGCGATGCCACACCCCCGCTCGTCGAGTTCCAGGCGGCGCAGAACGTGAACATCGCCCCCGGGGATATCCGACGCCTGGACCTAGAGCAGCTCCGTGAGCTCCAGGCAAAAGTCGACCAAGATCGACTCCTGCTGCAGCAGCTCCGAGACACTCTCGAGCAGGAGTAGCAAGGCCATGGTGATGGCGGAGGGGCCCGGCAGAGGGTCCACGACGTACACCATCGCATCAACAACGACGAAAGAAGTGAGCAACCCCCAATCTTCAATCGCACTAGCCAGAACATCGCGGCGGTGGCGATGCTAGTCCGAGCGATGCCCGAGCCCTCTATCACGGAGGGGCGACGGGTCCGCGGCGTGCTCCAAGACCTTCTCAAGACCGCCGCAGTATAGCAGGCCGAGAGCTCTGCGTCTCGGCGACGTGAGAACATCTCGAAGCGGCCCTCGATGCACGATCGCCTCAAGGCCCCCTCAGTCCACGACCGCCTCAGCGACCGACGCGAGGCGCAAGAGGACCACGACGTGGTCAGCAGGCGACGGCGCCACGATAACGATGGGCTCGCTCGAGGTTACCACCCACACCGAGGTGGCCGCTATGACAGTGGGGAGGACCGCAATCCTTCTCCTGGGCTGCCTGGCCCTAGAGTCTTCAGCAAGGCCATCCACGGCACTCCATTCCCTATCCGGTTCCGGCAACCGACCAATCTCACGAAGTATAGTGGCGAGACCAACCCCGAGCTATGGCTGGCCAATTACCGCCTGGCTTGTCAGCTAGGTGGCGCAAACGATGACCTGCTCATCATCTGTAACTACCCCTTGTTCCTGTCAGACTCGGCGCGAGCCTGGCTCGAACACCTCCCTCCCTCACAAATTCACAACTGGCGCGACTTGGTCAAGGTCTTCGTCGGGAATTTCCAGGGCACATACGTGCGCCCCGGGAACTCCTGGGACCTCAAGAGTGGTCGCCAGAAGCCGGACGAGTCTCTCCAAGACTTCATCCGGCGCTTTTCCAAGCAGCGCACCGAGTTGCCCAGCGTCGGTGACTCAGAAGTTGTCCAGGCTTTTCTCTCCGGCACCTTCTGCCGAGACCTGGTCCGAGAGTTAGGCCGAAACGTACCAACTTCGACGACCGCGCTCCTCAACATCGCCACCAACTTCGCCTCGGGCGAAGAAGCTGTTGGGGCCATCTTCCCCGACGGCGAAGCAAAGGGGAAGCGGAGGGACGAGACCTCTGGGGCCTTGCCCTCCCATTTCTCTAAGAAAAAGAAAAAGGGGCGCCAGGGGAAGCAAGAGGCCCTCGAGGCCGATTTTGTCACAGCCGCGTATCGTAGGAATCCCCGAGGCCCCGCTAGAGGCCCCGGACTATTCAACGACATGCTCAAGAAGCCGTGCCCTTACCATCAGGGCCCGGTAAAGCACACCCTCGAAGAGTGCAGCATGCTCCGACGCTACTACGCCAAGCTCGGACTTCCCGACGACGACGCCAGGAAGAAGGGCGCTGGCGACAGAGACAACAACAAGGACGATGGGTTCCCTGAGGTGCACAATGCCTTCATGATCTTCGGCGGGCCTTCAGCGTGCCTCACGGCGCGTCAACGAAAGAGGGAACACCGGGAAGTCTTCTTGGTTGAGGTAGCTACTCCCCAGTACCTTAACTGGTCTCGGGAGGCGATCACCTTTGATCGGGAGGACCACCTCGACTATGTCCCAAACCCCGGGCAGTACCCGCTCGTCGTCGACCCGATTATCGGCAACACCCGGCTCACCAAAGTGCTGATGGACGGAGGTAGCGGCCTCAACATCCTCTACGCCAACACCATGGAGCTCCTAGAGCTCGACCAGTCGATGCTCCAAGGGGGTATCGCACCTTTCCACGGCATCATGCCAGGGAAGTGCGCCTGACCCCTCGGACGCATTGATTTGCCGGTCTGCTTCGGCACTCCCTCCAACTACCGCAAAGAGATCCTCACCTTCGAAGTGGTTGGGTTTAAGGGAACCTACCACGCCATTCTGGGGCGCCCGTGCTACGCCAAGTTCATGGCGGTCCCGAACTACACCTACCTCAAGCTCAAAATGCCCGGCCCCAACGGCGTCATCACCGTCGAGTCCACGTACGAGCATGCATACGACTACGACGTCGAATGCATCGAATATGCAGAGGCTATCGTGGAGGCCGAGGCACTCATCGTCAACCTCGACCAACTCGGTAGTGAAGTACCCGACTCCAAGTGCCGCGCCGGGACTTTCGAGCCCACAGAGACTGTCAAGCTCGTCCCGGTCGACCCCAACTGCTCCAACGGCCGAACGTTGAGGGTCAGCGCCACCCTCGATAGCAAATAGGAAGCCGTGCTCGTCGACTTCCTCCGCGCGAATGCCGATATGTTCGCATGGAGCCCCTCGGACATGCTGGGCATACCAAGGGAGGTCGCCGAGCACGCCTTGGACGTCCGGGCCCGCTCTAGACTAGTGAAGCAGCGCCTGCGCCGATTCGACGAGGAGAAGCACAGGGCCATCGGTGAGGAGGTGTAGAAGCTCTTGGCGGCCGGGTTCATCAAGGAAGTATCCCATCCAGAGTGGTTAGCCAATCCTGTATTAGTAAGGAAGAAAAATGGAAAATGGAGGATGTGCGTAGACTACACCGGGTTAAATAAAGCATGTCCAAAGGTTCCATTCCCGTTGCCTTGGATCGATCAAATCGTTGACTCCACTGCAGGATGCGAGACCTTATCCTTCCTTGATGCGTATTCTGGTTACCATCAAATCAAGATGAAAGAGTCTAACCAGCTCGTGACTTCTTTCATCACCCCATTTGGCATGTACTGCTATAGAACTATGCCATTTGGTCTCAGAAACGTAGGGGCCATGTACCAACGATGCATGACCCAGGTCTTCGGCAAGCACATCGGGCAAACTATCGAGGCCTACGTGGACGGCATCGTAGTCAAGTCCAGAAAGGCTAGTAACCTCGTCGATGACCTGGAGATCGCCTTCAAATGCCTCAGGGAGAAGGGCATCAAGCTTAACCCCGAGAAGTGCGTCTTCGGGGTCCCCCGAGGCATGCTCTTGGGATTCATAGTCTCAAAACGCGACATCGAGGCCAACCCAGAGAAGGTCTCGGCCGTAACCAACATGGGGCCGATCCAAGACCTCAAGGGAGTACAGAGAGTTATGGGATGTCTTGCGGTCGCTTCATCTCACGCCTTGGCGAAAAAGGTTTACCTCTGTACCGTCTCTTGGGAAAATCCGAACGCTTTTCCTGGACCCCCGAGGCCGAAGAGGCCCTCACCAAGCTCAAGGCATTACTCACCAACCCCCCGTCTCCTGGTACCACCAACCAAGGGCGAGGCCCTCTTGCTCTATGTTGCCGCAACGACCCAGGTGGTCAGCGTGGCAGTAGTAGTCGAGAGGCAAGAGGAGGGGCATGCTCTATCTGTCCAACGACCCATTTACTTCATTAGCGAAGTACTCTCTGAAACTAAGACACGCTACCCCCATATCCAGAAGCTGGTCTTTGCCATAGTCTTGGCTCGGCGCAAGCTGCGTCACTACTTCGAATCCCAGCCGGTGACCGTGGTGTCATCCTTCCCTCTGGGGGAGATAATCCAGAATCGGGAGGCCTCGGGTAGAATAGCCAAGTGGGCTGTCGAACTCATGGGGGAGGCCCTATCTTTTGCGCCTCGGAAAGCAATTAAATCCCAGGTCTTAGTTGATTTTGTGGCTGAGTGGACCGACACCCAGCTGCCACCTGCTCAAATCCAATCAGAATGCTGGACCATGTACTTTGACGGGTCTCTAATGAAGACTGGGGCAGGCGCGAGCCTACTTTTCGTCTCCCCCCTCGGAGTGCATGTGCGTTACATAATTCGGCTCCACTTCGCCGCCTCCAACAACGCAGCCGAGTACGAAGCTCTCGTCAACGGCTTGCAGATCGCTATCGAGCTTGGAGTGCGGCGTCTCGACATGCGGGGCGATTCACAGCTCGTCATCGACCAAGTCATGAAGGACTCGAATTGTCACGACCCCAAAATGGAGGCATACTACAAACTGGGTACGTCGCCTTGAAGATAAATTTGACGGTCTCGAACTCAACCACATTGCGTGGAAGTTCAATAAGGCTGCGGACGAACTGGCAAAGATGGCATCGGCATGGGCCTCGGTCCCCCCGAACATATTCACCAAAGACCTGCACAAGCCCTCGGTGGACTATGTCTTGGCAACACAAGAAGGCCCACTGGCCGAGCCACCCATAGGGCCCAAGGCCCCCTCTGTTACCGAGACCCCGGCGGCCGAGCCCGAGACAATGGAAGTCGATGCAGGGCCTCCCGAGGCCGACCGAGGGGCGGACTGGCGAGTCCCCCTCCTTGATCGCCTCACTCGAGGAGTGCTTCCTGCAGACAGAACTGAGGCCCAACGGCTGGCGCGATGAGCCAAAACTTACGTCATCAACAACGGCGAGTTGTACAAACGAAGCCCATCTGGCGTCCTCCAACGATGCATCACCACCGGGGAAGGCCAAGCCCTGCTTTGGGACTTGCACGCAGGAGCCTGCGGACACCATGCTGTGCCTCGGACGCTCGTCGGAAAAGCTTTCCGCCAAGGGTTCTACTGGCCAACGGCGGTTGCCGACGCCACCAAGCTAGTACGCTCCTGCGAAGGATGTCAGTACTATGCGCGACAGACACACCTCCCGGCTCAAGCCCTCCAAACCATCCCCATCACATGGCCGTTCGCCGTATGGGGACTGGACATGGTTGGGCCTCTGCAGAAAGCCCCCGGGGGCTATACCCACTTGTTGGTAGCTATTGACAAGTTCTTCAAGTGGATCGAGGCTCGACCGATCACTCAAATTAAATCCGAGCAAGCAGTATTGTTCTTCACAGACATCGTCCATAGGTTCGGAGTTCCAAACACCATCATCAGCGACAATGGGACACAATTCACCGGACATAAATTTCTGACGTTCTGTGATGACCACCACATCCGCGTGGTCTGGTCGGCCGTAGGACACCCTAGGACGAACGGCCAAGTAGAACGTGCCAACGGCATGATTCTTCAGGGCCTCAAGCCAAGGATATACAACCGGCTGAAGAAATTCGACAAGAAATGGCTGGTCGAACTCCCGTCGGTCATCTGGAGCCTAAGGAATACACCAAGCCGAGCCACGGGGTTCACGCCGTTCTTCCTGGTCTATGGAGCCGAGGCCATCCTCCCCACTGACTTGGAGTACGGCTCCCCAAGGCTACAGGCTTACAACGAGCAAAGCAACCGCACTACCCGCGAGGACGCTCTCGACCAACTAGAGGAAGCTCGAGACGTCGCGCTGCTACATTCAGCCAAGTACCAGCAAGCCCTACGACGCTATCAAGCCCGGCGCATACGAAGCCGAGACCTGAAGGTGGGCGACCTGGTGCTGAGACTGAGGCAGAGAAACAAGGGCCGCCACAAGCTGACCCCGCCATGGGAAGGACCGTACATCATCGCCCAAGTACTAAAACCCAGGACCTACAAGCTGGCCAACGAGAAAGGTGAAATCTTCACCAACGCTTCGAACATAGAACAGCTACGTTGTTTCTACCCTTAGAATTTCCAAGCATTGTACAAACTGTTTCTCGAAATACAATTAAGAGGCGTTCTTTAGTTGTTCTAAATTTTCTAGAAACCCGCCGAGCCCATCGCGGGGCTCGGCATTACGATAACACCACGAGGAAGGCTCTGCTCTATCTCTGCAGAACCGAGCCTCCCTCGGGTGGCTAGAAGGGGGGACTCCCCCCCTAAGTCCCACGCACCGTTCTTAAGTCATTTTTCGAAAAAATTCCTACGCTGAACTCTCTAGCGTGCTTTGACAAATCGATTGTGAAAGAACCTAAGGACCAAAAGACTGTCTCAAGGTCAGAAGGCTGGCTGAGTTGCGAGACGGCCTACGCCTCCAGGCTACGGCACTCCCTCACCACCTTCTACCCAAGGGGCAACTTAGGCTCCGAGGAAGTTTTTTACAAGAGATACGTTCAGAAACAAGACAGAGGGCAGAGGCTCGGAAATACAATAAGGAAAAACGATTGAAAAAGCATCGGTGCACGATCACTTTAAAAAGGCCTCAATAGCCGCCAACGTTATGATAGGATAACATAATCCCTAATCTAATTACACGGCCTCTTGGGCCCAGGTCACGGCGCAGGGTCTCCAGCATCGGTGGACGGCGGAGGAGGGACAACCTCCACTTCGAACAGCCCAGCCAGCGCCGCGCCGGGACCCTCCGCCACCTCCATCAGCTTCGTCACCGTGTCGTCGGCCTCCTCGTCATCATCGGGTAGGACATAGCCATCGCTGATGGCTTGGAGGTCAACGTCGACGTAGTGCGAGGCGATGACGGCCAGTGCACGCTTGACGCCCGTATGCAGCGCCCCTCGGAGTCACTCGTGCATCTGGCCGCTCAACGCAACCAGGCGGCTCTCGAGAGAGCTTCCTGACTGGACCCCCTCGACTTCCAGGGCCTCGCAGGCAGTACGGGTGGCGCTCTTCAGCGCATCATACTCCCTGATCTCGGTTTCAAGCACCACCTGCACTGCGGCGGAGGCCTCAGCTGCCTGGGTGACCTCTTTCTCCAGCTCTGCGCCAAACGCAACGGAACAAGGTTGAGCACAAAAAAGTACAAGCCAGAGCAAGGGCGGAAAGTCTACGGAACTCACCCGCGGCCTTCTGCCCCCAGCGTCGGGCCTCGACCTGAGAGGCCTCGGCTTTCTCCTTCCAACACTGGGCCTCGACCCGAGACGCCTCGGCTAACTCCTTCAGGTGCTGAGCCTCGACCCGAGCAGCCTCGGCCGCCCTAGAAACCTCCCCCGCCAGCTCTATATCGCACCAAGGAGTTAGGGGCTGAACACAAGAAAAACGAATTAAATAAAGGGAACAAGACTCACCTTCGGCATTTCCCCTCTAGATCATAGCCTCGGTTCGGGAGGCCTTAGCCACCATAAGGGCCTCATCCAAGGTGCCTTTCGTCAGCTAGTGCGCACTTTGCTCCGCCCCCAGCTGCCCAGCAAGGACCTTGCTCATTGTCGTGGCTTCTCCAGCCCGGGACCTGAAGGCGTCCCGCTCACCGGCCACGCGGATCAGCTCCTCCTCCAACTCCTTGACCCACGCCGCCAAAGGGGCGACCCGCTCCTGGGCCGTAACCGACTCGACCGTCGCATCGGCACAACGAAGGCGGAGGTCCTCCACCTCTGCGCTCCGTGCCGGCAGGAGCTCGTTGGCGCCGGCAAGAAGCCCCTTTTGCCGCTAAAGCTGGTCCCAGACGTCCCTCTCCCCCCGGAGAAAGACCGACTTCCCGAGGGACCGGGTCTCGAGCTCCTGGGGGAAACAAAACAAGGGTCAATCCCTACAAAGAAAACTTGGAAGAAGACCACCGCGTAAGGAAAGAAAGTGCGAACCTGGGCGACTCCGGGCAGATCATCGGCCACCACGGACAGCGCCGTCCGAAGTGACCACTCCGCCAGCCAGCGATACTGCTCAAACGTGTCCTAGCGCTCGCCCTCGGCCACGCCCTCGAGGGCAAACAGAGGCTCCTCCTCAGGGTCGTCCCGGCTCTGCCACACCACACGCGGGTGGTCCCACCCGTGGGGCTCGGGTCATACCCGCGCGAGGGCCGAGCTTCCCTCGCCAGGGGCCGGAATCGGCTGTTCCACGGCACCGGCCACCTCGCCGTCGGCCATCTCCCGCGCCCGGGAAACATCGTCGGAGGAGACTGGAAGGACCTCTACCTCCTGGGCGCTCCCCGGCAACAACGGCGGGCCTTGAACCAGGGGTGCCACCGAGGCTTCCGCCGCCTTCATCTCCACTTCCTGGGCCGACGGCCTCGCCACCACTACGCCGGCCTCGGTGGTCCCATGGGCTCCGGCCCCCGCCATCGTGGCCTCGATGGGCCCGGGGGCTTCGACCTCCGCTGCTGCGGCCTCGTCGGTTGCCTCGGCCTCGGAGACCCTGCGGGCCTCGACCTCGGTGGCCTCGGCAACCGAGGACTCCCCGACCGCATCCAACTCACGGCCCTCGCCTTCGTGGGGCGGAGGCACCCCCTCCCCCGTCGGTGTCGGGGTAGCCTCAACAGCCCGTCCTTGGGAGACCGACTCCGTCAGGCCGACTCTCGCCGATGCCACGCCGCGTCGTATGGCGGCTTGTGCCCCCGCCACCCAATGGGCAGTGGAGCCAGGGGTCACCTTGAGCGCCTTAAGTGGCGCCAAGGAAGGCACCTCCGTACGTCACTTTCGGCTAAAAACATAATACTTACAGGGTCAGCACGAGACGAAGGAACGAACAAGAAATGCTGCGGCGCCACCTAAAGTACGCTTACCTTGACCGGGGCAGCAACCGCTTCGGCACGGTGACCCTCGTCTGCAAAGGCGGCGGCAGTGGCTGAAGCACGACCGCCATATCCGTCGGCGCCGGCCGGTCCTCGACGGACCCCGGCGCCCCCTCGGTGCTTTGCGGGAGCAGTTGCGTCAGCTCCGCCGCCACTTGCACCACCGCTGCCATTGAGCCCATCGGGCTGACGGCACGCTTGCCCAATGCCCGCTCCTCGGGCGTGTCGGCCTCAGCCCCGGGGCGGGTAATCGCCGACCCCGAGGCGGCTCCTCCTCCTCCTCCTGGGAGCGCCGGGCTACTTGCCAACGCCCCAAGCGCCGTCTCCTCCACATCAGGAAGATGGTCCAGGGGATCCCGCCCCCTCTCGCCCTCGTCATCTCCGTCCGAGGCGTCCGTCGATAGTGACGGCGATGGGGACTCCTCCAGCGGAAGGCCGTCCCTCCTTTGCTGCCGACGACGCTCATCTAGCTTCTCGCACGCAAGAGTCTGCTTCGTGTGCTTGGCCACCTTGGCGTCCTTCCGTTTTTTCTATGCCTTAGCGTGCGCCCGGTTGATCGCCCGCCACCTCGTGTCCTCGGGAACGGGCGGCGGGGAGGCTCGCACGTCCCTCATCCCCTGCAGGAACGGCGAACGCGCATAAGGGAACGAGAAATAATGAGAAACAGAGAGAGCTCGGGGGATGCAGTGGCGCGCGACTTACCAGCAAGAGATACCCCCATGACGGACGCATCGCGAGGGTGGTCAGACCACCGCTCCATGGCTTCGCCTCCACCGTCTCCCTCACCCGGCGAAAAATTTCCTCATCAGAAAGGGCGGAGGCAGACAGCCGGATGCCCTCGATCGAATCGTCCGGCCTCATCTCGAACAGGCGCCATCGCCAAGCCATCAGCGGCAGCACCCTCCGACTGTGGAAGGCGGCCACGACCACAGCCGCAGTAAGGTGGCGGTCCCACAGCCTCTGCAGCCCCTCCAGGAGCGGCTGCAGCTTGGGCTGATCATCCCTCGGGACGCCATACTTCCACTGCTCCGGGCAGCTCCCCATAATCCGCCCAGTGTAGGGGGGAAGTCCGCCGTCGTCGTTGCGAAGGTAGAACCAGCTCGTGTACCATCGACGGTTGGATGACGCGAGCTGGGCCGGGATGTAGAGGTGCTGATGATCCTCGCGCACTTGGAGAGTGCAGCCGCTGGCCCTCACCGCCTTCCTCGTGCCCGACGTGCCCGCCGGCTTGGTGGTATGCCCCACCCGGAAGAGATGGAGCCACAACTCCCAGTGGGGAGCAATCCCCAGATACCCCTCGCAGACAACGACGAAGATAGCCACCTATGCGATAGAATTGGGGTTGAAGTTGTGGAGCTCCACGCCATAGTAGTGCGGGAGCGCCCGCACAAACCGGTCCGCAGGAACGCCGAGGCCGCGCTCGTGAAAGGACACGAAGCTCACGACGTAACCGTCGCGAGGCCTCGGCTCCCGCTCACCCAATGGAGCGATCCACTCCGGCCTATTGGGGTCGGTCACCGGGCGAAGGAGCCCACCGTCGACGAGCGACTGAAGCATCTCCATGGTGACGTCGGATGTATCCCAAGGGTTCACCTCGATGACAACAATGTCGCCGGCCATGAGTGCGGTGGAGGGCTCGACTACGACGGTGACTCTTTCTCTCTCTCTCTACCTCGCCTCTTTCCTTTCTTCCTCCTGGGGCTCTCTGCTCTGGCGATGGCTCAAAGACGGCAAAGCTAATATGGGCAAGGTAAGGAGGGGAGGAGCGAGGCTCGTTGCGTATTTATGCAGGGTGAAGGCGAAACGGACGGGCGATGAAATCGGGGAAGTTTCCCTCAGATCCGGCGCGGTTAATCCTGATCCGATTTTACCGCCCGTGTGTCCACCTTTTCCTCATTAATCGTGGGAACAGTTACATCCCATCCGCTGACGCCATGTCACATCTGACCGCTGCAGTAGCAGGCGTCATTCTGCCTCCCCCAGGAAATCGCCTAAAAAGGCGCGCTGGCCGTTGTCGAACCGATGGGGGAAATATCCCCCCCACCCTATTCCTTTCAGGTGAAGGAACCGGGCGCCGAGCCCATTACGGTCCAGGGGTTCGAAGGCTGGGCCCCTAAGGGTTTCGACAGCCGCCCCAGGGCAACAGAGTCAGGGGCGACCGCGGGCGAGCCCGTACATGGCCGAGACCCAAGCAAGCGAAACGCTTGGGACGCCCAAAGTCGCGTCCGAGACCAGTAGGGAGTTCTCTGAATGGGATCCCACCGTAGGGAGGCGCCAAGCCCCCGGGGCCAATCGAACGGCCCTAGGACCCAATAGAGAAGCCCTCTGGTACTTTTGGAGCGCGTCTTTGGACCGCTAGCCGACCCTTATGGAATGGGGCATGGGCCTCCACTCGGACTTACCCGATAGCAGCTCCCCGGGAGTGTCACCGCTCGCGCCCACCAAGGGTAGCCTGGCATATTCCACCCCTCCTTCCGAACGAAAAAGAACCGCGAGGGTCGTATAAAAAAGCCAGGGGGAACCCCTGACGAACCTCCCCGCAGAGGCTAAGGCGCTCTCCCTGCAACTTTGCCGAGACCCAGCGACCTAGGTTCGCACTCGAGGGGGCTCGGCAAACAAACCCCTCCTTCCGAATGAAAAGGTTGCGCGAAGGTCGTGTAAAAAGCCAGGGGAACTCCTGACGGCCTTCTTGCTCCGGGCAGAGGCTAGGGAGCTCTTCCTGCAGATATGCTGAGGCCCCGCGACCTAGGCTCGCACCCGAGGGGGTCTCAGCCAACAAACCCTCACGCGTGAGAGGCGTATAAAAAGCTAGGAGAGCACCTGACGGCCCTCTCGCTCCGTGCAGAGGCTAGGGGGCTCTTCCTGCAGGTTTGCCGAGACCTAGCGACCCAGGTTCGAACACGAGTGGGCTTGGCAAACAACCCCTCCGTCCGAACAAAAAGGATGCGCGAGGGCTGAACAAAAAAGTCAGGGGGACCCCTGATCGCCCTCTCGCTTCGTGCAGAGGCTCGGGGGCTCCTTCTGCACCCAAGACAAGGATAAGCGACCCAAGCCCGCACTCATACATTCAGAAAAAAGCAACAAAAAGGGCGCCGAGCCCGTTACGGTCCAAGGGTTCGAAGGTTAGACCACCGAGGGTTTCGACAGCCGCCCCAGGACAACAGAGTCAGGGACAACTATGGGCGAGCCCGTACATGGCCGTGGCCCAAGCAAGCGATCGCTCGGGATGCCCGAAGTCGTGTCCGAGACCTAGCAGAGAGTTCTCGGAATGGGATCCCACCGTAGGGAGGCGCCGAGCCCCCGGGGCCAATCGAACAGGCCTGGGACCCAATAGAGAAGCCCTCTGGTACTTTTGGAGTGCGTCTCTGGACCACTAGCCGACCCTTATCGAATGGGGCACGGGCCTCCACTCGGACTTACCCGATAGCAGCTCATCGGAAGTGTCACCGCTCGCGCCCACCGAGGGTAGCCTGGCATATTCCACCCCTCCTTCCGAATGAAAAGGAAGTGCGAGGGTCGTATAAAAAAGCCAGGGGAACCCCTGACGGACCTCCCTGCAGAGGCTAAGGGGCTCTCCCTGCAACTTTACCGAGACCCAGCAACCTAGGTTCGCACTCGAGGGGGCTCGGCAAGCAAACCCCTCATTCCGAATGAAAAGGTTGCGCGAGGGTCGTACAAAAAGCCAGGGGTACTCCTGACGGCCCTCTTGCTCCAGGCAGAGGCTAGGGAGCTCTTCTAGCAGATATGCTGAGGCCCCGCGACCCAGGCTCGCACCCGAGGGGGTCTCAGCAAACAAACCCTCACGCGCGAGAGGTGTATAAAAAGCCAGGAGAGCACCTGACGGCCCTCTCGCTCTGTGCAGAGGCTAGGGGGCTCTTCCTACAAGTTTGACGAGACCCAGCGACCCAAACTCGCATTCACGGGCCAAACAAGCATGATAAAACTCCTTGCTCGAACAGGAAAAAAAGCCCCTGGAGGAGTAAACCCACTCCTCCAGGGCCTCGAGGGCTACACCCGGCGGGTTAGCTCGCGCACACCCACCGGAACCACCAAGTATAAAACATGATCCCGACAGGAGCTGTTGCGAACCAAGTCTCGTCAAAACCTCAGGAGAGTGCCCGCACTCCTCCCGAGGCTCGGGGGCTACTGTCGGATACCACAAGAAGGGGTACCCTAAGCAAGAACCAAAAATGTTGCTTAAACCTTGCAAAAATCAAAGCCAAAAGACTACCGCCAGGTCTCTACAGAATTCTCCAATTCGCTCGAGGCCTTGCGCCGAGGCCTCATACGAAAGGCCAAAAGCGCCCCGCCGAGGCCCTCTCGCCGAGACCCTCTCGCCGAGGCCTCACCCTGAAAGGCGTCGGATGGGATGCCAATTCTCCGATTCGCTCGAGGCCGGGCTCGGCAAACATACTCGTAACCGCCGTCCTGACCAAACTCCTCTGATGAAACGTCATGTCCAGATTAATGCGCCCAACTACTCCCACAAACGTCAGCCGCACTCAGGTACAGTATGGGCAGAACGACCGACGGGACAGGGGACCGGGCGCAACAGGGGTTACCTGCCACTGTGCTCATCACTGTGCTACCTAACCCCTGTGCCAAGGACAAAGCAGCATGGAAGGTCAAGTCCATGTCCCTGTAGTCTCGGAAATCGCAGGAGAGCCCAACTGCTCGTTCTACACCTCGTCCGAGACCCCCCAGTAGGGTCTCAGACGTACTATTCCTTCTCCGCCTCGGCCGAGGCCGGGCTCGTCCCGCATCCTCGTCGTCTCCGCCTCAACTGCCCCTCTGGCAGGCCGTCCCATCCGTGTAAGTACCCCTAGTTGCGCCTACGTCAGACACGATTGGCAGGGCATAGCAACAGGGGTGATGGGACGGCGGTCAAATCTCCTTTTTTACCATTCCCCACTGACGGTGCAGGGACTACCGTGCTTTGCGGACACACGCCCTGCATTTTTCCACCTAAACCGGGTACGATGCTGACCACCGAGACCGCCGCATCGTACTCAGGTCACCTCCCAGGCCTCGGCAAATCATGCCTCGGCGTGGTCGGCCACAAACACCTGCCAGGCCTCGGTGAACCACCAAGTTAAAAATTCACAAGGCACGGCATGTCACCTACAGAGGAGGCCATGCTGACTAAACGTCAACGAGGACCCCTACGACTTCAACAGCCTCAGGCATGGCCGGCATGACACACCAGTGATCAAGTACCAATTGCCATTCCCGACACTGTGCTGCTACAGGAATAGGCCACAGTACTGGATCTTCCTTCCTCGCTAAGGCTCCACATGTAGCTCTCTCATGTACTCCTGGCTCCCTCCTTGTGGCTATAAAAGGAAGCAGCCAGGGCCGTTTCTATGGATCGAGACCACGCCGGCCCTCACGCGCAAAAACACACACTCAATTCACGCACGCTCCCACGCTGCCTGAGAGCAATGACTCAAGCAGCCCGCACCACTCCACGCCGAGACCTGGGACTAGCTCCCTCTCTCACCCAGCTGGTAACCCCCTACTACAAGCACTTCGGTGCAAAGAATACAAGATCGATCTCCTAGACTAGACGTAGGGCACTGATTGCCTGAACCAGTATAAACCTTGTGTCTCTTTGCATCACCATCTGGGATTAGGGGCACGCAGTTCACATTTACTGGTTGGTTGAGGACCCCCCGGTCCAAAACACCGACACCAATTAAACTACAAACAACCTAATAAACATTAATTACTATCGGAATCACTACCGGGTTCGTTCGGGCCACGCACACTAACATGCCTCTGTAGCCATATATGGTAATTGATGTCACGGATTATGTATCCGCTTGTATCGATGAAGTCCAATGCCCGTATGAGTGCACTCTCTCGTGCCTCACAATACCGAAAGAATGGTCGGTCATAGATGTAACCTACTGAACGACCACTGCCCCTATTAGTAATCCTTATGCAGTACTGGCGTCCTTCTACAGTGAGCTGGCCAAGGGTACCATTGCAGAAGTCCCAATCGTACCCGAGTTGCTCCATAGCTTGGTATAGAACGGCCCACAAGCCACATGCAGCATAGGTAAGGTCTTGGAGCACAATCTGCATGCGGAGAAAAAGAAAAAAAATTAGAGAATGTTATTACAATAATAAACAACAAATAACCACGACTCAGGTATAAGTGACCATTTTACCACATCTGCACGGTTGTAGCTCGCAAACCATTCGCTTGCTTGCAGGACGGGGATATCACCAACATTCAAAGCAAGTGCCTTGAAGTGGGAGAAATCAGGCACATCATAGAAAACACGTCGAAGTGCCTCTAAACAGATGCGCACGATACTGAATTGGGCGCTTATCACATTCGGGCTCTGTCTTCCCGTCTCATGGATATGGTTATGATGATTTGCACCCCTCAATGGGATGAAAAAACTGAGTTCACACATCTATAGCTGACCACTTGCATTAGATGTCATGTGCTCGACGATGTCCGAGATAAAGAACCAGCTAAGTGCTGTTCGCAGCCAATCTATTGGGGATATAGTCTACGACATATATGTATGCAACAATGATATTAAACTAATTACACTTATTTGTTAGCATAAAAAAACAAAAGATGTTGGAAAATATTTCATACAATAGCTGGAACAGGGAACCGTAGAATGGCCACATTAGGAGCGAATGGCTCATCGCCAGGGTGGAAACCTGGTTCTTGTGGTGGGGGAGGTCCGTTGTTCATACCACCTGATCGATAAAATGCCAAAAAAACTATGAACATAAAATACAACAACAACAACAACAAAGCCTTTAAGTCCCAAATAAGTTGGGGTAGGCTAGAGTTGAAACCCATCAGAAGCAATCAAGGTTCAGGCACGTGAATAGCTGTCTTCCAAGCACTCCTATCTAAGGCTAAGTCTTTGGGTATATTCCATCCTTTCAAGTCTCCTTTTATTGCCTCTACCCAAGTCAACTTCGGTCTTCCTTTGCCTCTCTTCACGTTACTATCCTGGCTTAGGATTCCACTACGCACCGGTGCCTCTGGGGGTCTCCGTTGCACATGTCCAAACCATCTCAACCGGTGCTGGACAAGCTTTTCTTCAATTGGCGCTACCCCTAATCTATCACATATATCATCGTTCCGAACTCGATCCCTTCTTGTATGACCACAAATCCAACACAACATACGCATTTCCACGACACTTAGCTGTTGAACATGTCGTCTTTTCGTAGGCCAACATTTTGCACCATACAACATAGCAGGTCTAATCGCCGTTCTATAAAACTTGCCTTTTAGCTTCTGTGGTACCCTTTTGTCACATAGGACACCAGACGCTTGCCGCCACTTCATCCACCCTGCTTTGATTCTATGGCTAACATCTTCATCAATGTCCCCGTCCTTCTGTAGCATTGATCCTAAATATCAAAAGGTATCCTTCCTAGGCACTACTTCACCTTCCAAACTAACATCTTCCTCCTCCCGAGTAGTAGTGCCGAAGTCACATCTCATATACTCAGTTTTAGTTCTGCTGAGTCTAAAACCTTTGGACTCCAAAGTCTCCCGCCATAACTCCAGTTTCTAATTCACTCCTATCCGGCTTTCATCAACTAGCACTACATCGTCCGCGAAAAGCATACACCAAGGGATGTCCCATTGTATTTCCCTTGTGACCTCATCCATCACTAAAGCAAACAAATAAGGGCTCAAAGCTGACCCTTGATGTAGTCCTATCCTAATCGGGAAGTCATCCGTGTCTCCATCACTTGTTCGAACTCTAGTCACAACATTGTTGTACATGTCCTTATACATGTCCTTAATGAGCCCGACGTACTTCGTTGGGACTTTATGTTTGTCCAAAGCCCACCACATAACATTCCTTGGTATTTTATCATAAGCCTTCTCCAAGTCAATAAAAACCATGTGTAGGTCATTCTTCTTCTCCCTATACTGCTCCATAACTTGTCTTATTAAGAAAATGGCTTCCATGGTTGACCTTCCGGGCATGAAACCAAATTGGTTCACAGAGACCCGCGTTATTGCTCTCAAGCGATGCTCGATAACTCTCTCCCATAGCTTCATAGTATGGCTCATCAACTTAATTCCCCGATAATTAGTACAACTTTGAATATCCCCTTTATTCTTGTAGATCGGTACCAATATACTTCTCCTCCACTCATTAGGCATCTTGTTCGATCGAAAAATATGGTTGAACAGCTTGGTTAGCCATACTATAGCTATTTCCCCAAGGCATCTCCACACCTCGATTGGGATACCATCTGGTCCCATCGCCTTACCTCCTTTCATCCTTTTCAACGCCTCTCTGACCTTAGATTCTTGGATTCTCCGCACAAAGCGCCTATTGGTGTCATCAAAAGAGTCATCCAACTGAAAGGTTGTGTCCATATTCTCACCATTGAACAATTTATCAAAATACTCTTGCCATCGATGTCGGATCTCATCCTCCTTCACCAAGAGATGCTCCCTTTCATCCTTAATGCACTTAACTTGGTTGAAGTCCCGTGTCTTTCTCTCACGAACCCTAGCCATCCTATAAATGTCCTTCTCTTCTTCCTTTGTACTCAAATGTTGGTAAAGATCCTCGCACGCTCTACCCTTTGCCACACTTACATCTCGCTTTGCAGTCTTTTTTGCCACCTTGTACTTTTCTATGTTGTCCACACTTCTATCATGGTACAAGCGTCTATAGCATTTTTTCTTCTCCTTAATAGCCCTTTGGACTTCCTCGTTCCACCACCAAGTATCATTAGCCTCGCCTCCACTTCCTTTGGTTACTCCACACACCTCTGAGGCCACCTTCCGAATGTTGGTTGCCATCTTCTCCCACATGTTGTTTATGTCGTCTTCTTCCTTCCAAGAGCCCTCTTTGATAACCCTTTCCCTAAATACCTCTGACGTCTCCCCTTTCAGTTTCCACCACTTTGTTCTTTTAATCTTAGCTTGTTTATCCCTACGGGCACGCACCTGAAAATGAAAATCTGCCACCAAAAGCTTATGTTGAGAAACAACACACTCCCCTGGTATCACCTTGCAATCCAAGCATGCCCGTTTGTCCTTTCTTCTTGAGAGGACAAAGTCAATCTGGCTACAGTGTTGTCCGCTACTGAAGGTCACTAGATGAGATTCTCTCTTTCTAAAGAAAGTGTTGGCTATCATCAGGTCAAAAGCTACCGCGAAGTCCAGAACTTCCTCCCCCTCCTGATTCCTACTACCATACCCAAGACCTCCATGAACTGCCTCGAAACCTACGCTTGTAGTACCTACATGCCCATTAAGATCTCTTCCTATAAAAAGCTTCTCACTACTAGGTATAGCTCTAACCAGGCCATCTAAGTCTTCCCAGAACTGTCTCTTGGCACTCTCGTCGAGGCCTACTTGGGGGGCATACGCACTAATTACGTTCAAGACCATATCACCAATGACAAGCTTGACTAAGATAATCCTATCCCCTTGCCTTCTCACTCCCACCACACCATTCTTGAGGCTCTTATCAATCAAAACTCCTACTCCATTTCTATTCATGATCGTCCTCCTGTGTACCAAAGCTTGAAACCAGATTGTCCACCTCCCTCGCTTCCTTGACCCTTCCATTTAGTCTCTTGAACGCATAATATATTTACACGCCTCCTAGTCGCGGTATCAACTAATTCTCTTAACTTACCTGTAAGTGACCCTACATTCCAACTACCTAAACGGATCCTAGTTGGTTCGACTAGCTTCCTTACCCTTCGCACCCGTCGACTCAGATGCGAAGACCCTTGCTCATTTTTCACTACACTCGGGCGCCGATGTAGCGCGCCACTAAGGAAGCGACGACCTGATCCTTGCTCACTTGACACCATGCCCAGATCACGACACGGCGCGTCACGGGGGTGACGACCCGGCCCTTGCCCATTTAACACCATACCCGGGTTCCGATATAGCGCGTCGCTAAGAGGGTTACGCCCCAACGATTTCGGGTTTCATCTCCATTAAAGTGGCTAAGTTTTTACATTGGCTCGCCACGCCTATCACAACCCTCCTCCTTTACTAGGGCTTGGGACCTGCTATGCTGGGACACCAAATGCACCCCACCAACATAAAATATATGCACAAAAAATTCTTCCAAGTAATATGTGGCAACATAATTAAATATAGATCGAATGCAAGGAATAAGAATATATATAAATGTAGAATGCAAAGAAACATGAATATAAATATAGATCAAATGAATATAGATAGAATATTGGAGAAGACAACATATCAATACCATTGAAAAATGCAGGAGCCATGACCAAATCACGTAGAGAGAGTGGATTTCTTGAGAACTGAGAGTGAAACGTGAGAAATAAGACTGTGAGAGTACGTGGGTGGGTGGGATCGATGTATGTGGCCGGCGGTTTGTTTTATAAAGGGGGACATGGACATCACTGCTGGTTTTTAAGTAGAACCGATAGTGAAAGTTAATATCACTGTCGGCTTGTAAGTAGAACCGACAGTGAAGGTGCATATATGTAAAGGATATATTTATTTAGATAGTACAGTGGGAAAGTTTTAACAACAACGATATATTTATTTAGATAGTAATGAAATACATAAAAAAATAACAAAAATATTAGAAATAAATTACATATACGATAACAAAGACCTTACACTAAAATTCCATATACGATAACAAAGACCTATTTGCGTACAGGTCAATGTTACAATCAATGTGCATCAACACATTATAATGTAACCACCTCAGTAGCATTCTTCTAGCATCAACTAGGGGCAAACAGCAGCACCGAGGTGGTCTACGAGCTATACCGGTTGGAGATGACAAGGTGACATCGATTAATCTGCCTTATCTGTACACGGCTTTTTTCCAGTTGTGCACCGCAGCGGATGGCTCTGTGAACCTCGTGGCATCTCCAATCTTCGACGTTGCTCTATCTTCAATAGCATTCTTCTAGTACCTCTTGTGTGCACCATTTTGGTGGACTACGACGCATAACGATATATGTGGTTTGTTGTGAGCGGAAAACATTGTATCATGGCTGATAAGGCCTGCCTAAAACCAACATGCATGGAGAGGCTAGCTCCTGGCCGAGGTCCATTTTATAGGGGCTAGCAGTCGTGGTACATTTTTATTTCTGAACTAAAGTTGTCGGGGTAGGTGGGAGTAGTGTTCCAACTGTTGTGGTCAGTGGGAGCACTGTTGGCATGTGAGGAGCATCTACACATCACTATTGGTTTTAGTTTAAAAACCGACAGTGAATGGGGTACATCACTGCCGGTTTTGCTTGTAAACCGACAATAATGGCGTATATCACTGCCGGTTCATTCCCCAAACCGACAGTGATGTGGTGTAGCAGTTAAGTGTTAAGTTAGGTGTTAAGTAGGATAACTTTTTGTTTTATTTCAAACTCCTTCAACTGGCGCAACGGTTAAGACCCCTCAACTTAGCCCCCGAGACCCGTGTTCGAGTCCCAGGCGGCAAATTGTTTTTGTTCTATTTAATAAATTATTAATTTACTTCAGAAATTGCTCATCACTGCTGGTTTTGATTGTAAACCGATAGTGATGTGGTACATCACCGCCGGGCCATTCTCCAAACTGGCAGTGATGTGGTGTAGTAGTTAGGTGTTAAGTAGGATAACTTTTAGATTTCTTTCGAACTCCTACTGGCGCAACGGTTAAGACCCCTCAACTTAGCCCCCGAGACCCGTGTTCGAGTCCTAGGCGGCCCAAATTTTTTTGTTCTATTTTATAATATATTAAATGAATTTTCTCTGTGCACCTTATTTCTCCATGGCCTTCTTAGCGTTCCTCTTCATCTCGGCCTGATCTAGAGACTGGAACAGTACACGCATCAAGTAAATGGATCACTCAACAGTCAACACACAAGCCACAGGCATTCCCATTCACATCTCCAGGAGCACATACATCAATGGTCAATGAAGGTTGGAGGAGGAATGGAGCTACTACACCTTTGCTCAATGCCGACTGTGGGCTGGGCTCCTTCGAGTATTGCGAGCAGGGACTACAAACTGGTTGGGGACCAGTGGCGCCGAGGAGCTGTGGATCCCTCACTACTAGTAGTAGCTCGGAAGAGAATGGCCACCCCAATGTCCTTCTATCGGAAGTCTAGACATATATATATTTATATTTATATTTAGCTGGTGTTTAAATTTAGAGAGTAAAGTTTAGAAATGTTACGTCCGGTGTCTAATCGAGTGTTTGAATAATAATAGGGTCAGTCTCAATGGTAGTTTTAAATAACTTTCATTCTCATTAATTGCTATGATACATCGGCATATTTGCTGAGTTGGCAGAGTATTAACGAGGAGAGAGGAGATGAGAGTTTCATCAGGATTAAACATCCTTCACGGTTATGTGCATAATGATTACATAGTTAACAATAATCTAACTATCTTTACATGCATCAACAATGAGGGCCTCATTGTGATCAAGCCGTACGTAAGCAGGTTCGTCACCCTCTTGAAGGATAGGGTAGAAACGCGTTCTTCCTAATGGAGGCATTTCCTGATAGCCCCTGTAGTCTTCTTCGTCCGTCACTCCATCGACACCGACAATCTTCCTTTTCCCTTCTAAAACTACTTTTAGCCTTCCTTTTGTCTTATTGTCCCTTGCATAGAAGACTTGCATAACATCTCTTGCAAGGACGAAGGGGTCGTCTCTATATGCGGTCTTAGTGAGATCAATGGTAGTGAACCCTTCGCTGTCAGTGTTGATTTCCTCGAGCCGGACCCACTGGCAGCGAAAAAGAGCTGCCTTCAACGGACTGTAGGCTAGCTCCCATATCTCCTCTGTGAAACCATAGTATGTCGCCTGCACGTTGCTGTTTTCATCATGAGCATCAAAACTAACACCACAATTTTGGTATGTGCTCTTTCCATCTTGCCTTTTTATGTAAAATGTGAACCCATTGATCTCATACCCTTGGTACTTAAGATATGTACTCGAAGGTCCCTTGGCTAAGGCATCCAGTTGATTACCCAACTTTATTCCAAGCAAGTGACGTCGCAACCAGTTGACAAATTCCACCTTATGTTTTTTATCTAGCCAAGCTTGTGACCTGCTCAGATACAGAGTTTGCAGCGACTGCCTGTGCTCGTCAATGTATGGCATCACACCCTCGGCTTGTTGGAGAACAGCGAACTGTGCATGTCTAAAAGAAATAGGGTCGTCTAATAGAACAGATTTCTCCCCAATCGTTCCTTTGCCATGTAGTCTTCCCTCGTGATGAGATTCTAGAACTCTGACCCTTTTGATGTCCAGATAATATGTGCAGAACTCAATGGCCTCCTCCGTTGATCATTCTTCAACCATGCCCCCTTTTGGCCTGAATCTATTCCTAACATACCTCCTAAAAACTTTCATCAATCTTTTGAAAGGGAACATCTGATGCAGGTACATTGGGCCAAGGGCTCTAATTTTTGGTCAACAAGATGAATGAGCAGATGCAATGAGATATCAAAGTAAGTCGGTGGGAAATGCATCTCAAGCCTAACAAGAGTTTCGGCTATGTCCCGCTGTAGCTGCTCTAGCGTGGACACATCAATGACCTTTTTTGAGATCGCGTTGAAGAACGAGCAAAGCTTTATGATTGGAGCGTGGACCTTTGGGGGGAGGATACCACGCAGGGCAACAGGGAGCAGCTGAGTCATAATGACATGACAGTCATGGGCCTTCATAGGGCCATAGTTGAACTTGAGTTCTCTCATTTTCACTAGCCTCTTCGGGTTTGCACAGTAGCCCGTCGGGACTTTGAGTTCATTGAAGAAAGAAATAAGCGCACACTTTTCTTCCTTCTTCAATGTCCATGACGCAATCGGAAGTTCAAACTGTCCATTCTCTAGCTCCACGGGATGCAGCTCCTTCTTGATTCCCAAGTGTTGCATGTCCAGGTGTGTGGCTAGTGAATCCTTCGATGTCCCTCCGATGTCCATCAAGGTGTTAAGAGTGTTAGCGCACACATTTTTAGTGATGTGCATGGGATCAAGATAGTGGCATACACTCAGAAATGGCCAGTAAGGTAGTTTCTAGAAAACCAATTTTTTCTTCCAAACGCTCCCATCAGGCACTGCTACTGCATTGTCCCGCTTCTCAAGGACAACCTCCAGTTTGTTGAGTTCTCGAAGTATCGCATGCCCGTCTCGATATTTTGGAGCTAAGCGTTTCTCAATAGTACCATTGAAATCTTTTCTGTTCCTGCGGTAAGGGTGATCCTTAGGTAGGAACCTACGGTGTCCCATATAAACTATCTTTGAGTTATTTGTTAGATTTACCGCATCAGTGTCATCCAAGCACTCGACACATCCAGTATAGCCTTTTGTCTTCTCTCCGGACAACGAACCTCGACCTGGTAGGTCGGTGATTGTAGCGATAAGTACTCCCTTGATCATGACATGTTCCTTTTTGTACTCATCCCAAACATCCGGCACACCCTTTTCAAACATCTCCACTAGTTCATCGATCACTGGTTCTAGAAACACATCAATGTCATTCCCAGGTTGTGTTGGCCCTTGGATCAGTAGTGGCATCTGGATGTATGACCGCTTCATACAGACCAAAGGTGGAAGGTTGTATATACAGAGCGTCACTAGCCAGGTGCTATGATTGCTTCAAACCTAGTCAAAAAGGATTCATCCCATCTGTGCTCAACACAAACCAAAGGTGCCTTACCTCTCCACTGATGTCCTTATAGAACATAGTATTGATAGTCCTCCAGTCATGCCCATCGGCGGGGTGCCTCATCATTGTATCTTTCTTACGCTCTTCGCCATGCCAGCGCAACAGCTTGGCTGACTTTGCACATGCAAACAGCCTATGCACCCGTGGAGCTATAGGGAAATACCAAACGACCTTTACGGGACCTCCTCTGGTCTTGGTACCATCATCTAACGACCCTTCCTTGTACCGTGGAGCTTCACACTTGGGGCACTTTTCCAAGTCTTTGTATTTTTCTCCACGGTACTATATGCAATCATTGGAACACGCGTTGACTTTTTCAACCTCGAGGCCGATGGGGCAGATCTTTTGCTTGGCCAAGTATGTCTTTTCTGGCAACTCATTTTTTTCTGGGAGCATTTTCCTTATTATACCTAACAACTGATCGAAGCCTTTATCACTCAATTCGTTTGTCGATTTGAACTCTAACAGCATGATGTTGGCTTCCAGTTTGCTCATTGGACAATTCCTATACAATGGTGTTTTGCCATCTTGTCTCATTTTCTCTAGCTTTCTCAGCTGTCTTTCACTAAGACATCCGGCCTCTACATTACGTAGCAGTTGAGAAATGCCATCATTATCCTCGGTGTCGTCAGCTAGCGTGTTCCTAAACACATTATTAACTATGGCCATAGGTTTCGTATTGACACCGGGTTCCTCGTCAGCATCGTGGATGGCTATGTCAGGCATGTCCACATCATCATCGTTTTCCTGTAGAACATTCACACCAACCTCACCATGCATAGTCCATATTGTATAGTTTGGCATGAACCCCCTGGTAATCAAGTGCGATCGTATAGACTCAATTTGACGAAAGTTTCTATGATTCTTGCAATCTTTGCATGGGCAGAAGATAGGGTTCCCATTCCCAGCATGGGCTTTGGCATCGGTGATAAATTGGCTGACGCCATGCATGTACCGCTTGTCCGTTCGGGACAGATGCATCCACTCTCGATCCATCTCTACACAAAAAAATACTGAGACAGTAATTACAAAGAATTAATAAGAAATCGAGCTTCATGAACAACAATATATTGTAGCTCGAAAGTACCATTTTTGGAAAACATTATTATACACTAATTATTGGAAAATTGAAATTGGTAGCCCCGGCTCTGTAAATTGAAAATCGTAGTAAAAAATATTATTGCGCAATAATAAAGAACATCTATTCTACTCTACTTCTAAGAACTAATTATAGCATCACATACTAACAATGATGATCTTGACCACCATGGAATAATTAGCTTGGAATTTAAATGTGTTCATAGACACCAACCGTTTGGATGATGGATTCACCACAATTTGAGCCTTGCCCAAATGTCCAATTGGAAAAGTGCTCTCTAGAATGGAGAAAGAACTATAATGAGAATCAAGCAATGTAGCCATCAAAACGAAGCTAATTAAGCAACAAAATTAGAGGAGTGGATGTTTGTTACTAACCTTAAAGCAAAAAAGATGAAGCCATTCTTCAAAATCCAAGCATTAGCTTCATGGTGAAGAGCAGCCGCAATAATGGAGGGAAGGGTCCAAACGCGTGCCTCTGTTCTCGGGATGGAAGAGAGGAGGAAGGAGAGGATGGCTGCAGCCTTTTTGTGTTGTAAGCTTATCACCGTCGATTCTTGGCTAGAACCGATAGTGATAGAGCCCAATCACTATCGGCTCTTGGCTTAAACCGGCAGTGATGAGTGGCCGCCAAAACACTGCCGGTTCAAGCCACAATCCGGCAGTGATGTGGTCCTTCACTGCCGGTTTTAGCCCAGCCCCAATCATTTTTTCATTTTCAAGCTCATAACCGGCAGTGAAGGTACATCACTGCCGGTTCTCACAAATCCGGCAGTGATGATGCCGGCAGTGATGTGCAAATCTGGCGTAGTGTAGACCAGATAGGATTTGGCTAACTGTCTCCTGGGCAACCACGGAACTGACCATCTCTGCTGCCATTAGGGTCAAGCATATGTAGCACTCGTTCCCTGCTCAGGAGAAAGCAATATGAAACATTTTCAGATATATGAACCTTGTATTTGTTTTCAGGTAAAGGATATATGAACGTTTTACCACAAGCAAAAATTTACACAACTGCATGAAAGCTGTGGCAGTTTTACCCTGTTTACTATAGAGAGGTATTCTTGATGTTAAATGCATCTGTGATGTTAGATGAAAATATATTAAAGACGGTGAGCTCCATAAGTTAGACAGGCTATGATCATGCAGGAGACAGGTTAAGAATGATAGAGTGGGTGTCGAGGAATTGGTGTGCACAACACCTAGATAAAGAACTCAGCGACGTCCAAATCTCCTAGTGGAAAAGGGAACACGCAAGTCAATAGTGGAGGTTGATAGTGCACAGTGGAGAACACAGCAAAATGCATTGAGGGTCAGAAACTTTTCTCATAGTGCCCTCTTCTTTATCCTCAAACTTTTAAAATGTATTTTTAAGTCCCCATAACTAACTTATTTATGGATTTGTTAATCCGTTTGGCCGGTTCTCAGTAGATGTGAATCTGACATGCACATGCATAGTTTTTTGAGGCTTTGGTGTCCTATATAGCCGGGATATGCTTAGACGCCTAGGCAATATGACGTCACTAAAACATTATGGGGTCGTCCTATGACATGTAGGATATGTCTCAAAAACCATGGACACAAGTGGAACCACTGATCCATACGATCAACACATCTCTTGGTCCATCCTTATCTTTGACCACCCATAACTAGACAAACACCATTTTGAGTCAACCCATTTTCCGTAGCACCAACCATATCTTGCTCATAACCCATCCCTATTGGTGCCATACGAGACCACCATATCTATTTCATCTCCGTCGCTATTATCCCATCTATCAAATCAAACACAGGAGATGATTTCCGCCACCTTCTATTTCCCATTCCCATACTTTTTTTTTGAAATGGAAGATTTTATTGCATTCCAGGAGCAATACATCGAGTTGATACCAAAGTTCAAAAAGGCGACGCCAGGCGCTCGCCTAGGCATGACTAGTCGCTAGGCGACGGTCCCCGCATGGCCTACGGGGTAGGCGGAGCTCTAGGCGGGCGTAGAGCCTTGGTGGCTCAAGGCAGCACCTCGGCGGCGATTCGGCGGCGCGGAGGCGCCCTATGTGGCATTGAGGCAGACGTCGTGGGCAAGCGCGCGAATATTTCCGCCCCTGCGGAAGCGCGCGCGCACAGCTGGCTTCGAGCGAGGGAAAGAAGCCTCGCGCGGGAGGGATAAGAGGGGGAGAAGGGGGGAAAAGAAGAATTGCGTGCAGTTGGCCCTCGGACGGCCGCTCACCTCCCTGCAACCCTGCCGGGAAGCTCTCCTAGCCGACCGCGCTCCTCCCCGCTGGCCAGGTGTTCACGCAGGCCGCGCTCCTCCATGCCTGGAAGCTGCTCCCGCCGGTCGTGCTCGTACCCGCCTAGAAGCTCGTCCTCTCCGGCGCACCCCTCCCGCCTGGAATCTTGTCCCTGCCGGAGCACCCCTCCCGCCGGTCTCGTCCTCTCACCGGCCTCGTCCTCCTGCCAGCACACGCCTCCCCGATGGTCTCCTCCCTAAGCGGCAGCCCCCAAGTGGCAAGGTCAGTCCCCTGCCCCGCCGGCTGCTCCCCTCCCCTGCTCGCTGCTCCCCTCCCCTGCCCTGAATCTAAACTTCTGAATGAAACTCTGAATCTGAATGACTGAATACTGAATCTGAATGGAATGACTGAATACACATGCCTGAATGACTGAATCTGAATCTGCATGTATGTATCTGTTTTCTGTGATTGCCTGAATGTCTATTTTCTATTTTTTTTATGAACTGCTTGCTATCTATTGAGTATTTACAAGCTGTCAATCCTTGCAGTAGGAACTAGGAACAAGTTGTCTATTGATTATTGAGCCTAAGCCAGTAAGCCACTAAGGTATGTCTACTGGCCCTCTCTTTTATATACTGTATTCAGCTACTTATGTCTCTATTTAACTAATTTATTAAGCATTTCTGCTATGTATATAATATATATGTTGTGTGCTAAATTGGCAAAACGCCTAGAAAAACGTCTTGAAACGCCTAGGGTAGCCTAGGCGCTAGGCTATGAGTCAGCGCCTAGCGCCTTCTTGAACTTTGGTTGATACATGGATTTGGAACGAAAAAGTCCAGCCTCTGCCTATGCATTTATATCGTATAATATAACAGTATTTCAACCCATTTTATTTTGAAAATAGTTGAAATTTGTAAAACAATTAATAGAGGTACATTTGGTAACTGGTTCTATGCATAATAGTAATATGATAATCGCCTAAACAGAGCATAATTCATTCATGTCTAGCGAGTAAACCTAGGTCATCAAGGAAATCAAGGTACAACAATCAAGAGGTGGCTATCCAATTATGTTTGAGCTGCTAAATAAAAAAATACTTTCTACATATAAAGTCTATTAGCAGTGTATGGATAGGCTATACATAACTAACCGGATTACTTGCCTTCGTCGGCGTCCTTGACGAACTTTGGATCATTGTTCTGAACTCTATGTATACCACCTTTATGATGACACGTTTTCGCTTCAACGGTTACCCAAGCAGGCATGTTTACGCTTGTGTTTTCTAGAGACGGCTCTGTCTCCGGTTTTCCCCTACACGTGCACGAGCGCCAGCCGTCTGCGTTATGTGTGGTCGACAGCGGCTCCTCGGTGACGCTTGTCTTCCTACACGTACACGAGCTCCAGCGCTCTGCGTTACGGTTTACGGGCTAGCCAGGGCTGGGGGCTCAGCCACAAACTAACTGGTCAGGGCGGTCTATATTAAATATAAACACATCTCCAAAAGAACACTTAGTGTTTACAATATTTTTAAGATATTCTTCATCAATTCACCGACCAACCACATTCTCATTTGCGTTATCCAGAAGCGGCCCTGTTCTCGAACTCACACCTACATGTGCACGAGCGCTAGCCCTCTGCGTTATGGGTGGTCGGAAGCGGCTCCTCGGCGACGCCTATGCTCTTACGCGTAAATGGGTGCTAAGCACTCTACGCTATGGGATATGGGATAGTCGGAGCTGGTGATGCGATATAAAAAACCAACCGAAAGGAAGTTACTCATATTTAAAATATGAACAAACTCCAAATAAGCATAATGTTTATCTACAACTGCTCGTCAAGATACATCATGTACTACCCATTCTACATATTTGTTTTGCAGGGGTCCTGGTTCGGTCAAAGAGTTATTTTTTATGCTCGGGGACTGGATCACCCAGGAAGGACAAAAGGATCATCGTCCGGATGATCGCACCACATGGCGTTCGAACTTCTCCGCCGATCAACTGGTCGGACCGCTAGGTTCATGGACTTTGCGCCAACCAATTGGTCGGACTATTCAGCGCTCACTTCTACTCGGCGCTCACTTCGCCGCCGACTAGGTGGTTGGACTGCTCGGTTCTTGCTTCTTCGCTGACCAGTTGGTTGGATTGTTGGTCGCTTGGGCTTCATTGTCAGCTATGTTGGGGGGCTCGCCAGCTAAGCTGGGGACTCCTCGGTGTTCGGATTTCTTCGTACAAGCGTCGCCAGCTAAGCTGAGAACTTTTCGGTGTTCAGATTCTTTGTGCAACAGTCGCCAGCTAAGCTGCGGACTCCCTTGGTGGTCGGATTTTGCTACGTCTCATCGGTGTGCTATCAAGTTGCTCCATGGTATTCGGATCAGGGTGCTGATCTTAGACAACACGTCCGGGGTCTTGATAAGTACATGGCAGATGACGTTGGCAAGCTTCCATTAAAATTCTTTGACCCTGCTATAAGATTCATTTTTTTATCTTCTAGTAGGCTCGGACTACAGTGTGTACACTGCACCTTGCAGTGCATGTGCTAATTTTTCTTATTCATGTTTTTCAGCTAAGCTGGGGACTGGTTGTGACCGGCTAGCATCTGGAGTCTTCTCTTCTTTGACCCTGGTACTATGTGAATTATTCACCTACCACTAGACTCGGGGACTAAGTGGCTACACTTCACCTGGCGGTGAATGTAGTGCTTTTTACTAATTTATCCTCCTTATTGACTAAGTCATGGATGATAACCATCCGACCTCACAAACGGAGTTTGAGTGGCTACACTCTCCTAAGGGGAAGAATTTTCAAATTTTATTTTGAGCCCCTTACATCCTTCTAGCAAGCCTTGGCTAAGTCCGAGGTTTATTAACCTGTTAAACTGGTCGGATTGCCAGTTAAACTGGTTGGCTCCTATTTTCATTGCTCAGATCACCAATTAAACTGGTCAGATCGCCAGTTAAACTGGTCGGCTTCACTTTCGAACTGCTTAGACATGATCCAGATGACGTTGCTCAACGGATACAAGGCGCTCGGGGACTAGCTATAGGGATATAACACCAGGAACCTATGGCAAAGGACATGGGCTGCACCATCAGGGATGGTCCAGCCCATGACATCAAGAGTTGCGGCGCATGGCACTGATCGGCGTACACCGCAAGGCACCTAGAAGATCTGATCGGATACCATAGATATTGTAATCTAAATAGAATACTTGCCATGTAACCGACTAGGATACTTTCCTTGTAACCATACCCCTCCAGAGTATATAAGGAGGGGCATGGGTCCTCTAGTCGGCAGATCCCTAGATACCTTATCATAATATGCAATCCACCAAAGACACAGGACGTAGGGTGTTACGTCGACTTGACGGCCTGAACCTGTCTAAATCGCTGTCTCTGCGCCTGTGTCGCCATCTAGTTTGTATCTCGCGCACCTCCACCGATTCATCTACCACCGTGAGCAAACCCTTCGGTAGACTGCCGACCATATTTCGTCGATAGGGAGTGGCAAGGCCCCCAGGCGATTTAAGGTGGTGTGTCCGAGGAGTGGTGTGCAGCGGTGGATGTGGTGAGGCCCCACACGTTTGTTGCCTTAGAGGTCGAGGATCCGGTGTGGTGTTTCGGTCGTTTGGTGTGTAAGGTGTAGCAGCGGTACTTCGGCGAGGGGTCCTGCATGGCGGTGGCCTCTTCGGTGTGGTGCGGTGGGCTTCTCTTCTGACTTCTGCCAATGCATGGCCGTGATTGGGAGATCGACGATCGTGTGTGCGTGACCTCAAGATGATGGCGGCATGGTGGCTTCTAGCGGCTTGGTTACTAAGGGTGGCGGGCGGCTTGGCGTCGACCAGAGGCAGTTTTTCGTGCTTTTGGCTTGGCAGCTTGCAGCGGACTGCAGTGGCTAGCCTTGCACGGCAAGGGTTAGTCCGGTGTGGGACAGCGTCGATAGGTGGCGCAAGCGTAGGTGATGGCAGGACGGCTACATGGCTTGCAGCAGATCATGGCGGTTGACTTGGTGTGGTACATCGTCGGTAAATGAAGGCGCAGGCAATGACGATGGTGTATATATCTACATGTCGCTTTGTCGCCCTTTGTTGCTGTTGCATCGTGGTGGTTAGTTGTGGTTTGTAGTGATGTCGCTCGGTGCGTGTTGAGGTCTCAATCCAACCGGCCATTGTTGATATTTGAGTTTGTTGCTTCTGTTGTTTTTTAGGTTTCGTTGCTTACTGTCATCGTCGTTGTTGTAGCTCTGTTGTAATGCCCGGTTTGGGTTCTTCTTCTTTTTAATATAGTCGGCAGCTCTCCCGACTGATTTATTTCAAAAAAAAATTTAGTTACGACTGTATTAGGTAATGGTACTATGTGATTACACACAAAAACGACATTTGCAGTGCAGTTGCATCTTTCATTTATTTTTACGATGCAATTAGATCCACAATAATATAATCATGGAACGTCAATTAATAAGATCCAAATGGTGATTAATAAACACCACGATACAGAAAGCTCACATACATTCCCAATTCAGAACGAAGTTCTCAACTAAGACCAACATTACATTAATATTATACACAAGTCACTAGTGTGGTGAGTCACACAAAAATTCCTCCGCTGTAGCTGTGCTTCTGTGTTGAGTCTTCGACCCTGAAGTCGGAGCCTGTCCCAAATTTTAGATCTGAAAATATGTGTACTCTGTTCTTTTGACATATCTGTTCTTGGTCATGAACAGTAAATCCGCACTTTTATCCTTTCATTCATGGAACACCGCGTAACAGGGAATCGGATGGTGACACAAGGCGCAGAGATAGTGATTTAGACAGGTTCGGGCTGTCTGATCGACGTAATACCCCACTTCCTGTGTCTTTGTTGGATTGTATTGAATATGAGATGAATTCGAGGGGGTCCTTACCCGCGTTATATAGTCTAGGGTAGGGTTACAAGTCGGTTTAGGCCTAGATCTATTCGGTTATATGGTATGTATTTAGAAGGAATACGATATCTATCATATCTGAAAATATCTTCCTTCATTGCCAAGATTTCTTCTGATCGCCTAGCGGTGCACGCCGACCAGAACTGGGCACTGTAGGCCTTGATCTTATGGGCTGGACCTCCCCTGGCGGTGCGGCCCATGTCCATTGCCGTGGGTACCTGGGGTTATACCCCCCACAGCTAGTCCCCGAGCGCCTTGTATCCGCTGAGCAAAGCCATCTTGAGCAAGTCCGAGCAGTTTAACTTGGAGTCAGCCAACAAATCTAGCAATCTGACCAGTTTAACGGGTAATCCAATCAACAAAACGAAGTGCTGACCAGTTTAACTGGTAATCCGACCGGTGAAAATTAAAGCCAATCAATTTATCAGGTGACCTTATCTCGGACTTAGCCAAGTAAGGCGTGCCAGAAAGATGTAAGGAGCTCAAGTTTAAAATTTAAAAATTCTCCATCTTAGGTGAAGTGTACACACTTAGGCTTCGTTGGCGAAGTCAGATGATCATCAATCATGACTTATGCAAAGAGGGTATTAGTACTGATATATGCGCCGCAAGGTGCAATATATACATTGTAGTCCCCGAGCCTGACAGCGCAGGTGAAGAAGACACCTGGTGTCAGGATCAAAGAATTTCAACGATCACTTAGTCAGGATAACCAACTCCCAGCTTAGCTGGGAGCACAACTAGTCCCCAGCTTAGTTGAAAACCAGTAAGAAGAAAAAACAATACATTCACCGCATGGTGAAGTGTACACACTTAGTCCCCAAGGTTGCTGTAACATAAAGAAACATCTTGTAGTAGGATCAAAGAATGAAGTGTAAAGGACGAAGTCCGCGCGCTTAGCACTGGGTACGTGGAGTAAAATTCAATAATACGGAGCGATAAAACATGGAGAAAACAGAAAGTGCTTAGCACTAGATTGCTACGATAGATATACTTATCAAAGCCCCTGACGCGCCGCCCAAGATCAGCATCCTGATCTAGACACCATGGAAAACCTTGATATCACACATGACATGCAGCGTTGGCAAAACGTAGTAAGCCAACAAGCGAATCGGCAAACGAAGTCCCTAGCTTAGCTGGCAAGCCTCCAGCGTAACTTACGATGAAATGATAGACAATCCGACCAGTTGATTGGCGAAGAATCAAGTACCGAGCAGCCCAACCAACTGGTCAGCGGCGAAGTGAGCGCGAAGTAGAAGTGAATACCGAAAGGTCTGACCAACTGGTCGGCGACGAAGTCATGAACCTAGTGGTCTGACCAGTTGATCGGCGGAGAAATCCGAAGGCCAGATGGTGCGACCACCCAGACGATGGTCCTGCAATACAAATATGTAGGACGGGTAGTACATGATTTAAAAATAAAATATATGAACTCGGTGATAAAGAAAACAGAGCAAAGTTTATCAGGAGCAATGTATCGGTGAATTTTATATCCTGCAGAGCAGTTTATGTTTATTTAGAATTTATTCATAATTGTATAAAGGACTAAATCTCCGTGCTTAGCACTGGACATACGAGTAAAATTTGGAGAGTGCTGAGCACTTAAAAATGGAGAGAATACTTAGCAATTAACCGCGACGGATTTTGGAGAGTGCTTAGCACTATACCATGGTGAAATTTGGAGAACATGGAGATATTTGGAGAACATGGAGAAATTTGGAGAACATGGAGAGTGCTAAGCACTATACCGTGGCGAGATTGGAGACCGTGGCGAAAATTGGAGACCCGTGGCAAAAATTGGAGACCCATGGTGAAAATTGGAGATCGTGGCAAAAATTGGAGATCGTGGCGAGAATTTGAGACCCTTGGGGAAAATTGGAGATCGTGGCGAGAATTGGAGACCCATGGCAAAAATTGGAGATCATGGCGAAAATTGGAGATTGTGGCGAAATTGGAGACCCGTGGCGAAAATTGGAGATCGTGGCGAAAATTGGAGATCGTGGCGAAATTTGGAGACCGTGGAGAAATATGGAGATCGTGGAGAAATTTGGGGAAGTAAACCGACGAAGCAGGCTCAAACGTTCAATATGCCCAGGGGCCCATTATACCGGTCCAAATAACAATTGACGGAGAAGTTGGAGGGGCGCGAAGGAGGTGGCGCAAATATTGTGGAGGGGGCGAACAATGCGGCGGGGTCAGCGCGGTTTCTCAAAAACCCTGAAGATAAAGGGTCGGGGTCGAACTATTTCAATCCACCCACGGCGACACACTCTCCTCATTCTGCATTAGCACACCTTCTTCCTCGCAACCACAGAGTACTCGGTGCTTCACCTTCTCGCACACTGCTATAGCCGCAACCGTAGCACCTTCGCAATCAAAATCATAGCCAAATAGAATCAAATCCGATCCATGGCGAAGGGCAGGAAGAAACACAGCCGCTCGAGCCCAAAGAAGCCAGGGAGGGAGGTGGCAGAGAGTACCGGCGAGGTCCGCCGCGACTAGGAGTGGGTCAAATCTACGACCACCCAGAAGATCCTGGAAGGAATTGTGTTCGAAGGCGTCCTGCATGACCAAGCAACCGCCAGATGGCGCCCCACTACTGGTGAATCGTTCCCAACCCCCGATACCAGCGAACTCGTTGTATTTGTGGCTTATTTTGTTCGCGAATTTGGGATTCCTGTGCATCCTTTCCTACGGAAACTTCTTGGTTACTACGGTATTAGCCTATGCCATCTTCATCCCAATAGTATCCTTCATATCTCCCTCTTCATTAATCTGTGCGAAGCGTTCATCAGAATCGCTCCGCACTTCAATCTTTTTCGCTATTTCTTCTGCCTCAAAACCTTTTCTGGATCTGGGTCCCCCAAAGTGGTCGGCGGTGTTTATCTGCAGCTGAGGGATGAAATGGTTAGAGAATACATACAAGTGCCTCTCAACACGTAGTTGAAAGGATAGAATGCTAGGTGGTTTTATATTAGAAATGCTGAACCGAGCCTGTCTGCCAGCATAGACCACTTAGTAGTGCCAAGCGTAAACTGGTCGGCAAGACCGAACAGTGAGGAGATGACCCAGGTTGCTGAGCTTCTGCAGATTCTAGGTCAGATGCGAAACAATCTTAACGGAATTGGTGTAGCCATCAACTTCGTCTGCCACCGGATTCAGCCGAGCAAGGAGAGAGTCCACCCTGCGTATGAATACGCAGGTGATGAAGATACCACTCGGGAAGCCCCTGAGAGGATAAGTTCGGATGTCGCCTATGCTCGCTTCCTGGAGCTTTTTTCAACTAACACCCAACTTTGCAATGTGGGGCAGCAGAAGGCATTCAACATCACGAATCCACTACCACGGATAAGAGTGTACCATTTGAAGTCCGTATAATGTCAAATCTTAATGATGTTAAAATGTCTACTTGAAAACTTGTGGGTAGGATCGTGCTGTGTATGTCTCCGACATGCCGGATGGCACCTGGCCAAAGGGCGTAGATGCCCGTCTGACCCAGGCTCCTGCCGTTCCGCCATCAGAGAGCAGTTCGTCGTCCTCATTCGAGGACGTGGTGCAGAAACCTCCCAGGCTTCGGCAGCCACCTTGCGGGAAAGAGCCAGCCCTAGAAGAGCCAGCGAAGAAGAAGAAAATGAACAATCCGGCAGCACCCAAGGGTGGAATCTCGGTGAGAAAGCCTTCGGCCAGCCGACAAGTCATCGAGGACTGGTCGGACGATGATAAGGACGCAGGCGAGACGCTGCAGCGGAGAGCTGTGCGGATGGCCGCTCCGGCACCGATCGCCAGAGCCTCCGACTAACTAGCCCAAGGCGCTGCAGGCCAGAGCCTCCGGTGTTCTCAAGATTTGTATTGGTGACTGGAGGGCAGGGGAGTTCCAAAAAGCCCCAGCCATTCAGGGCTGCATGTAGGCAGTCCAATGAGAAGTGTTTCTGCTCTAGACTTAGTCCAAGCAAAACCAGTGTGGAAGTATCGATGATAAGACATCATGTTGCAGGGAAACATCGGCCGAGGAGCTTCACTCAGTTGACGTTAGCACTGCTCGGCGGGCGGCCAAGCCAAGTGCCATGACGACCGCTACTCAGGGTGCTGAGGTGGGACAGCCAGAAGAAACACGAGAGGTAGCTGTAGACTAGGCTGGTCCCCAAAACGAAGTCCCCAAGCACCCGGAGCGAATGAACGAAGATGTTGCTGCTGAGCCGAGCAGTCACCTAGGGCCAGGGGCCAGTCCCCAAGCTCAGACGCCAGGGATGGAACTTATCCCCTTCGTCCGACCATGAGCCAGCCGAGCACCAAGGCAGGAGAGGGAGTCCCCCGAGGTGATTGAAGAAATTGAGCGTGAAGCGCCAAATACCCAGGATCCTCCTCCTTAGCTTTTACGGACCTTCGTATGCCGTGGAGATACGATGGAGGTGGTTAAGGATGAGAAGGCGAGCGAGTAGATGAAGAAGCTCAGGGCTGGAATAGCGTCGGTGTCTGGCCAAATTGAAGTAAGTCAGTCTACGCAACCAATTGAGATTGCAGATTATGCCTGTTAACTGCTGGTCACCGTAGGAGGTAGTGAAGATCTTCAAGAGCCACAGACGCCAGCTAGAATGGGCAGCTTCGTCGGTTGCCAAAAACCAGAGGTTACGTGAGTCTGTGAAGACTCTGGAGAAGATGCTGGCTGGAGCACACGCCGACCAGGATAAGCTACGAGCAGAAAAGACGCAACTTGAAGCGGAGAACTGGGAGCTGAAGAATCAGCTAGGCGATGGCGTAAGTCGAGGAAAAAGTAAGGCCTTAGTCCCTTCGGTGTATTGCTTTCATATCTTTAGTTTGCCCATGCTAACTGAAATCTTTTATTGGTGTAGAGCTTGTTGAAGCTCTGAGGCAGGCGGTGGCCGAAGCGGGTTTGGCACGTGCTGCCAAGATGGAGGGGGAAACCGAAACGCGCTTAGCGCGTGACGCCAAGGCGGAGGCGGAGACCCAAGCTCTGCTAGCGTGGGAAGCCACAGCGCTAGTGGAGAAACAAAGGGATGAAGCTCGGATGGCAGAAAAATGACTCACCGACGAACTGCAACGTGAGTTATTCTTCATGTTAATACTCATCTTTCTATGAGAAGCTTTTTAAGACAATTGCTCTCCTTGTCTACAGTGATCCGAACCAATAGTCAGGCGTAGTTTCACGACTTCGCGCTCCGGCTGGTGGCCAGTAAAGAGACGATGAAGGCCATGACTGACGGGATTAAGCCCGTGCTGGACCTCATCGACCCACAGTTGCCGGAGCCCGACAGGTGACCGCAGTCAGATGTCATCATGGAGAGGTGCAGGTCGGCGCTGGAGAACTTCAAGCATTACGCTCATGGTGATGCTTGTTCTGCCGCAGGCCATGCACTGGCGGTTGTCCAGTCATTCTACCCCTCAGTGAAGATCGAATGAATCGATGGTGGCTTTGCCCGAAATCTAAGCAACGAGCAAATCACCACGCTGGAGGAGGAGGTGTCTGATTCGGCAATCAAGCTGGCGGATGACTTGGATCTGTTCGACGATGCTGATCCTCAACCATGATGACATGTAACAAATTTATCTGCATTATGCCGAACGGCTATGTATGAAACATTATGTTTAAGATATACGAAATGTTAATATTTAATATTAACAATGCATTGTTAGTCCTTTATCTTGTTATCTGCCCCAGTTATTCCACACCCCATGGCGTTAAGAGCTTAGCTCCTGTGCGCACTTAAGAATATAGGTATCGCCGAGGAGCCACTGCCGACTGCCCATGACGCAGAGCACTATTGCCCTTGCACGTCTAGGTGCTAGACCGAGAACAGGACTTCTTCTGGATAACGCGAAGGAGAACGTGGCTGGTCGGTGAATCGAAGGGTGATAGTATATGTCATCTTAAAGATGTTTAGTATGGAGAAATAAATAACTTGAAAAAAATTATGGGAAACAAATGGAAAAAATGTCATAGATATAATTATTATTGAAATACATAAAAATGTACATATCTTTAGTAGAACGTCTCAAGGATAGAAACGCCTAAGGTGTTCGATGCGCCATGAATTAGGGGTGTCGACGCCGTCTTGATCGTAGAGCCTATATGACACTGGTCGGGTCATAGCTTTTATATGTATGGACCTTCTTAGAATTGGCGATGCAAGCCTCCATTCTAGCCGAGAGGTCCATCGCTTTGGCGACGACAAGTCCTTCTCTTTCGCATTCGTAGGCGGTGGAGACGTTGGCGAGCAGGGTGAGGACGCCCTTCTCCGTTGGAATTTTCAACACCAGATAGACATAATGGGGCACGGCCATGAACTTGGCGAGAGCTGGTCGGCCAAGGATGGCGTGGTAGGCGGTGTCGAAGTCTATCACGAAGAAGTTCACGTACTCAGTACGAAAGTGGTCGGCGTTGCCAAACTGGACTGGCAAGGTGATATGCCCCAAAGGTTGGGACGCTCTGCCAGGTACAATACCCCAAAATGGAGAATCAACATGGACGAGATCGTCCTTTGTGAGGCCTAACTCAATTAGGGCTCCAGCGAAGAGGATATTGATGGCACTCCCACCATCAATGAGGACCTTCTTGAACCGCACGTTGCGGATGGTTGGATCCAGCACGAGTGGGAAACGCCCGGGGTATGGATGGATGCATGAGAAGTCCATAAGTCAAGGAAGCGAGAGACCCAATATGTCAGGCACTCCAACTCCTCATCCAGTCCTTGCATTAGCTTCCTTCTCTTAGTTCCATCAAACGTTCGCCATGTGCTTGGCATGAAGATGCTTGCTCTTTCAACCTGAATGTATGTAGTGCCATGCTTAGACCTCCATAGCATTCGGTAGACTGTTGCTTCCTCATTCTGGCAGAAGAAATCTATTGCTTTTGGCAGCATGATCTGCTCAAGTTGTCCCAAGGTAAATACAGTATGCAAACAATTTTGCTCCTCACTGTTGGTTGCCGCTATTGCAGTGCAGGAAACTTATCCACAAGCAACATGTCTTCTGAAGAGCCATGTGGTGCAAAGAGGACTCCAGCTCTCTAATATGGGTGATCATGTAGAGAACTTCTACATCTGGCAAGTGACGCCCCCTGTTTGTCGGACTCTGAGAGTGAGACTTGGCACCACAGACCTACATGAATAACCGTTTGTAGAGAAACATATGGTAATCCAGATGACTTGTCTAGCTTGCTACTATGACAAAGGTTGTGCTTATCATGTTGCTTGCAACATATATGATGGGTTTGGGCGAAACCATTGACGACCAAATCTGTGAACATTGTCCCAATATTTTTTCTGGTGTGAATCAACATATGGTACCCACAAGAAGTCTTGAGTAGGTAGTTGCGTAAGGCTTTTCCTAATATTTTCAACCGTAGACATGAAAAGAGGGGCAAACAGCTGTAAGCACTGAATTGCAACCCCGACTATGTGTGTACTCTCCGAAAGCTGTAGCGTTACAGTAAAGCAAAAGCTGTCATCTGGCACATTACGATATTTCTGCACGAAGAAAAGCCTACCTTCTATTCCATGCTCTGCACTAATAAAATGGCGCCAACAGTAGAAACAAAAGGGCATTTGTTTGCTCTAATGATTCTATGCTTTAGTATCTTGCCAGCAAGAAGGTGCCTGATAAGAGAGTCAAAGGGCATGTGACACCAGGGCATGCCACCAAGTTCTAGTAATCTCAGAAACTCGCTAGCACCATCAACAAACCATTCAAATATTTGAACAATGGATCTATTCGAGTCGTCGTTGTCGTGGTTAAAGATAGAAGAAACGAATGACCTGGTAGCATGCACAACCCGCTTAATTAGGAAGGGAGAAATTACTTAGTTCCTTTTATGTGTTCATCTTCTAGGATTCTCTGCCTGCATCTGTGCAGCGTGTCATCGCACTCTTGAGCAACAGACTTAAGCTTCCTACGCCAACGCAACAAGGATGTATCAGTAATATCCCACTTGTCAGATCTCTGGAGAACAGCCTCCAGCCTGATGTATGCCATCTCTAGCCTCTCAAGGTTTCTGAACCCATTTGAGCTGTGTTTCTCCTCATATTTTTGAAGCAGACCAGATAGGATTTGGCTAACTGACTCCTGAACAACTGCAGAACCAACAATCTCCGCCATTAGGATTGAAGCATCTGCAAAAATATCCCTTCCATGTCCAGGATATTCAACATACAACAGTAGTAATGAGATTTAGATACATGAACTTTGGATCACAGGCAATGATTTAGCTTAATGGGGGTAAGAACCTACCTTTGATTGAATTGCAGACGTGAATGGTGGACACCTATCCTGTGTATAGATATGTCTTGGGGCGGAATCGCACGGCATGGTAAGATGAGAACTTAAAGAGAACACAGTGATGTCCAAGGCTTTGAGGGCGGATGTGTGCATGATGGTCTCTGCAATGGAAAATTTGGTCAAGAAGTCTTCGTCAACGATGAGAAGATCTAGCTACTTATTCCATGTTTGAATGCACTAGGCCAACAGGCATGAAGTTGACAGAACTGAAAGAGTTGCATTGAAGTTTCGTGGAAAATCATTTGTAGAATGGTGCGGTAACACACAAGGGCAGGAAAAGAAGAAGGTGAAATACTGTACAGCCTAGAAATATTTCGTCCACACAGCACTAGACAAGGATCTTGGAAAAGTCATGGTTGCTTGTCGCTGGCACATTTATATGAGTCGTGGTCAATTCATTTTCAGGCCAGCCTAGTATTTTGACCGATGCCTGATCAACTCACTAGCATTTTCTCTTATTTCTCACTTCTCAATGTCCCCCCTAATTGCTTGATGCCGTGTAAATTCGGTCCAGCAAACTACTGTCAAAGTGTCAATGAAAAATGACAGTGGTTGATACACAAAATTGCAACTGAGCGGCCGTGGAAAAAAAGGACCATGTCTGTATAAAATCGAACACAAAACTGCAATTACGGAACAAAAAAGGGATTGTCTCTGATGCATAAAATGGTTCAGAAATACGCCAAAGATAGGTTAGCTCCTCGTAGGCTAGTTCGATCACAGTCCCTCTTGTTGCGAATTGCAATTCATCAACTATTCAACTAAGCCAGGCTACTCTACTCGTGCTGCAATCGGAACAGAACAGGTTGCATCAACTATTCAAGACAGGCTAACTCTACTCCTGCTGCAATTGGAACAGAACAGGTTGTAGCTTGTGGGCTTGAAGGTGGGAGGCAAATCGACCGTACCTTGACTCCTCGAGAGTGCCTGCGCCTACGCGTGTGGTGGGGGCGGGTGGCGGCGCCTCGGCCATCCTCTCTGGCAGCCGGCGGCACACGCTCTACCTCCTCCCCAAGGCGCTTGGCGCTCATGTCATCGTCGATGTGGAGTTGGCAGCTGAGCCGGGCCCAAAGTCCCCGCGGTCTTGTCTTTGCCCAACGTGTTGTTTCAGGTTTTCAGGTCTCATTTTGGATTTTCCCATTTTGCTTCCCAGCAGAGCTTCTGTGTATGCAGAGTCCATATGGCGACCAGTATGTCTCCTTTCTCATAAAAAAAGTCCAAATGTGTTTTAAGGACTTATTCAGTTTTTCATTTCAAACACAGTTACAAGTGTCCATACTACTAGTTTTCTTAAGTCTAACGTATTAAGTTCTTGTACAAAAGATTAGCCTGTGCAAATTCTAAACCCCCGGCCCAAAAGTTCTTTATCTCCTAAATAATTTTACAAAGCAGTCCTTAGAGACAACAAGCTAACTGTGTGCACTACTACAAAAACGATTTTCAGAGACAGGAGGTATTTTTAGGCAGAGGCCGCTCCTATTGATCCGAGGAGCTGCCTCTATAGTGCCCTGTCGAATAAACCGCCTCTAAAGATGATATTTAGAGACGGCTCCAACCCAGTTGTCTCTATAAATCTATCTTCAGAGATGGCTGGTGTCTTTGACAGTCTCTAAAAACATGGGGTTTTCAGAGGTGGCTAGAGACCACAGCCACCTCTCAAGATAGATTTGTATACGTGGCTAGGATTGGAGCTACCTCTACATATTCTCCACTGTATAAGTAGCAGCCCTATTCTTCCACCTTGGGAAATTTACTGTACTCGAGGTGGAAGGAAGAGGACCTTAAAAAGTTGCAAATCTAAGGGGGAAGGTTTTTATTTTGATTCCTTTGGTAAAGGAGGCTTTAAAAGGTAAGTACGTACTAATCCAAGCTCCTTTTTGAATTTTTAGTGGTAGATTAGTGTGTAATTAGTGTTCTCAGTTTCTCTCTTCCATGGTGGTGGAGACATTTATGGGTGCATTATTTATATGAAAATATTTGAAGATAGGGTAAATTTAGTAGCGAAACAAGATTCTAACATATTAGGAGAATACCCCGCGAGTTGCTGCGGGGATTCCAGATAATTTAAAAAGAAATTAGACTATTTATATTTATAGTTATATGAATGAAACCATCTTAAATTAATTTTGGTGAATGATTTGACACATCGATGTGAACAGAATGCATGTTAGTGGATGAAGAGATAACTATCATAATTACATGTCCTAGTTGGTTATAGTTGCAAGTTCTAGTAGATTGTTGATATGGATAGCTTGCATGTTGAGAGAAATCTCTAGTGGGGTTTAGCTTTATAAGAGTACTAGGTTCGTGCCGTGCGTTGCTACGGGTCAGCTAAACTTTTATACTAAAAACACACGGATAACATAATAAGATAACTTAAATATACAAATTCATATCGTGCAATTAAACCTCACAGTCCCTCGTTAAGATCTGGTCCAAATCCAAGATTATGATTTTCTCGGTCCCGGCACTCTTATCACGAACTTAAGTGACTTTTGTATCAAAGTGCCACTTCCATGCCACAAATGACACTCCAACTGATCCATCGTAAATATAGTTTTGTAACTATTAATTTTCTTATATTGTGATACTTGTTAATTAGAAACCAATCAATGGTGGTTGTAAGCAACAGAAGAGCATGTTCAATTTTGAAAATATAAGGTATCTTGATTGTATACACCGAATACATTATTGGTTGTTTCTAATAGTTCATATCTAAAAGAGACATATCAAAATCAACAGGGACTGCTATAGGAAAAACAAAGATCTCCACCCTCCATGTCACAAACCACTTTTCCTGCAGCTGCAGGTGAGCTCGACACCTGCAACCCCATGCTCCTAGCCCTAACTTGCGGTGACTCTGAGCCGCACGCCCGGTGGCGAGTGCGGCCGGCACGTGGTAAGGTTTCTGAATAAATAACTTAAACTGAGGAGTCATATTATTCAAAAAAAATCTATTTGGAATAGCATCATCATGCAGTTTAATGTATACAATCTATTTAAATTACATTGAGGATGTTTCAGTTTATTCAATAGCGCCCTTTGTTTAGGAGACATTGCAGCTTTTCGTGATTGATCACACTTACGCTCTATTGGACACGTGACAAGCCGGTTGATGGGACTGGGTGCATATCCAGAACCTATATATCATGGACTGACATCTTAATCAACGCACGCTAGGATATCAGGCAATTGTAACAAACAAACACGGGCACGATTAACTAGAATATCAGGCGATGGATACAAAAGTGTACCCGTTTCATCATGAACAATGCTGATATCTTCCTCACTGTCAATGTCTTCAACGTCACCAGTGCCACCAATGCTGCTTAAAAGTACCGGGCCATCTACAAATATAGCCATATAATAAAAATTGAACAATACAATAAGCACACTATGTCACCACGATAATTTCAGTCGCGCACCAATAAATACTTTTATTAGCAGAATAAGTAACCTGATAATTGTTGGAAGCCATTACCGTAGGTTGATTGCCTATGGAGCCTATCACTATTTTCATCTGTTTCATTAGTTATATTCCCATCTGCAAGTTTAAACATAGTATAAATTGTTATTAATTATAACACGTATGGAAATTAAAGTGACACTCAGCAACATCACCATACCTGTTGAATGGGCAGCCATATTGTTATCAAGATCAACATTCTCTTGGTTATTCATCTTATACCTTTTGACTGCGTTTCTTGTTTCTTTCACTCCTCTTTTCATCAGACAATGTTGCATACCGTTCTCTCTCCCTCTGCCTCTTCTGCTCATTAGGATCTCCATCTAGTGGCAACAACCCTAGTCGGGTATGATTTCCTTTAATAAAGTTTGATGAGGAGTGGCAAACATATGAATATAGAATATGTACAGAGGTTGTAAAAGTTTATATACCTCCATGTATTGTATTTGTAAGGTCCCCCAAAGGTACCCGATCACCGGTTGGCCTTGGCGTGTCCATCAACACTACTTGTCACTTATGTAGCTTATATAAATGTGTCTAGCATTTGGGAAACCATGAGCATGAAATATAGTTGGACACGCTGCATCAAATTTGCATGAGGACTATGCATGAAGCAATTAAGAACAAACAGTAATATTGAGTTATTTTGTGTCGTGAGAGAAAATCTCCTTACTCATTCATGTTACTTTGAAGTACAACTGTTCCATGAAAATGATAGGCATCCATTACTCAATAAGTGGCAAATCAAATACGGAAAACAAATGTGATTCATATACAGGAAGATCTACATGTCACACTGCTGAATTTGTATGTGTTATCCTTACTCATGATTTTTTTTTGGTTGCTGCAGGTTTGTCTCAGATAAGAAACTAACTGGACCACGTAATTATTGTTTCTTTTCCATCCTAAGTGACAACCATGCCTTACTGTTTTCAACTTTTCCATGGCATTTTTTTTAAGTTCTTGCTTAAGAGGTTCCTACAACCACAAACGGTGTACTTAAGAGATCGACGTTAGTGGACTGTGATGACGGGGAGCATATCCATAGCACCAAATGTATATTCTCAATAGTTTAGTTCCTAATTTGGTCAGTAAATTAGTATTAACACTCCTTTGATAATATATTGTTTACAAAAAAATGTATCACGCATGACACTTCATCTATCCACTTAAGCTAACAGCTTTTGATTAAGATGCAATGATATGCATAAACAATTGTACATCACTTAAGCCAACAGCTTTTGATTAAGATGCAATGATCTGTTCTTAAGTGTCAGCAGAGAATATATACACACTTGTGATCTGTGCTTCTCTGTAAAATCTGTTCTTATACACACTTGTGAATTAGTGATGTTCCATTCAGCTAGCCTGATTGTTGAAGGTTCAGCAAACTTAAATCATCTTTGTGTGCCATGCTGATCCTAATTATCAAAGTATGCAGTATGTACTCATCTTTCAGATGGATTGCGGAATTATGCAGTTTGTACTCGGCTCATTTTTTCAGTTATGCAAGGGAACATTCTTTGTGCCATCACATGACATTCAGCACAGTAGAAGAATTTGTAAATCTTTGAAGAAAGCATGTAGTCCTGAATAACCTAGTTCAAGTCTCTTGTCAAATTTTACTTAAACTGGGATGACACTTGTCCAAATCTATCAAATATGGAGTGTTGAACGAAAAAAAATCAGAAGATCGATCAAACTATCATTTTAGACCAGTCTAATTGCATATAAGTAATTAGTAGCAATTTTTGGGTATAAATAGCAGCAGCCTTGTTTGAAGAGGACAAACTCAGGTCATGCACAGTACCATAAACATGTGCCTAGTACCATAGACAGACTTATGAAAACTATGGCGTATCTATGAAACAATGCACAATGACATCACCTGATCACCGGAATCGGACTGAGTGCTTCAAAAATCACCGTAAGTGCTAGTCACCTAATGCCAATGCCGTACAAGAGATGCAGCATGAGACAAAGAAGAGAAAAAACTGCACAGAACAGACATTGAAATCAGAATGCCACTGCTCACTTCAATATAGACAACACAGACAACGAAATCAGAACTCAGAGAATGAAATAAATCATTCAACCCGCAACGAAATTGGGCCACTCCAAAACTGAAATTGACCTAATCATCTACAGTGACCATACAATGTTTGCCTACATGGACCATGCATGTTTGTCTGAATCTGCTGGTGCACTACCACTATGTAAACTTTCTAGCACCTACCTACCGGAGAGCAAGCATAGAAACCAAATAGAAAGATAAGAATGGTGCCATGGCCTTCATGCTGTTGCAATATATGCTGACTGTCAGTTCTTTAGTACTGTGATTGGAATAGGTTTTAATGTGAACCATTGACTCGTTAAAATTTCAACTGAACTACAGTCGGTCCCAAAAATTAAAGTTCCTCAAAACCATTGACTCTTTTCTTGCGCTCTGCATTTACATAATTATAAACTCAAATGCCTTCTAAATCATCGGCCCTGAATATGGATTTATGGATTATTGCAAAGTACTACTTTGGGGAATCAAAGCAAAGTAGTCTTGGTCAAGCTCAATTAATAAGGCAATGATTTAGGGAGGTGAGGTTATTGATAGTTTTATGTTTTTGTTCTAGGCTTCTAGATGTAACTTTTCCTTTAGTAATCAAAATTAGATCCTCTGTACTACATTTTTAGTACAGTTTAACTTAGTTCTGAAAATTACACCTAAAAGATGGTTTTCTTTTGGTAAGCGCTCAGCACAACTTGAGTGAATTATGGTCTGAAATTTAAAGCACGACAAAAGCTTTTCTACTACAGTATAATATGACAGATGCATTTCATGCTAACCAAATTTCGCACTTTCTAATACCTTCAAGATAGTCAGTATAGTTATTAGCTGGTGCACAGCATGGTCAATGGAAACCAAATGCACAATAATTGAAACTGAATGTTCTTGGTCTAAAATGCCAGTAGTATGCATGGCCATTCTAAATTTACAGGTTATCTCAAGTACTAAATTACAGAATATCTCTAAAAACTATCCGCAATTACCTTTTTAATTTAATAAAAAGTGTCAGTTTAGCTTTTCAAGGAACTAACTAATAGGGACCCTTCCTATTCAGATATGAGGGATAGAGGGGAAAACGACAGAAACTCAACTTGGTGCTTTGGATCCATGAAATTGAGCTTGGAAATAAAAAATCCGTACACAGTAGGAAGGGAGATGAGATGGCCAACGAAGACGTGGTGCAGTAGCGCTTGGCCGGGCGCAGGCCGCAAAGGCGGACGTGGATGCGGATGGCGGCAGGGTCGAGCAGCGCGAGGTTGGAGCCCACCTGCGCGCAACCTGTGAACCAAGAGACCCAGAGCGAGACAGCGTCGGCGGAGGCGGCCGAGAATAGGCCGCGGAGGCGGACGACCGGACGTGGCTGCGGACGACGGCAGGTTCAAGCAGCGTGAGGTTCGAGCCTACCTGCGCACGGCCCGTGACCCAAGAGACCCAGAGCGAGCTGGCGTCGGAGGAGGTAGCCGGGCGCAGGACGCGGAGGCTGAAGTGGCTGCGGGGTCAAGCGGCGCGAGGTTCGAGGCCACCTGCGCGCGGCCCGTGACCCAAGTGGGCGAGCACGGGGAGTGGTGGAGCGGCTCGCTGGTGCGGCGGCGTGGGCGAGCCCGAAGAAAGGAGAGGCGCGCGTGCGATGGAGATTGATTGCTTGCGGTGATTCCTCGTTGCCGGTGACCGGGGGTGATTGCACGTGCGTGGAGAGGTCCCACCCGCCGGCGCATGGACTCGCGGCTCGCGGGATCTGCCGTACGGCAGACCGAAAACCCAATGTTTTGTCGCACAAAAATGTGTCCATCTTTTAGTCTTTTTAGTTGTGATGGTGTGAGAGATACTGCCCCTAAAAAAAAGAAATAGTGCTATATACACTCCCTAAAATTGCAGATACACCACTGCAAAAAATATGGAGCTTATAGAACCATCGGTTGTTGTGTTCCTCTACAGTAAAGTATATCATATTCCAGTCCATAGGTCAAGCTCCATGTATATTTATTCATTTTAACTTCTGCTCAAGGTAATTTTAGGAACAAAACTAACCTAAGAGAATTGAGTGGAAATATGGTCTAGGATCTCATGCTGAGTACTGAACTCAACCAGCCGAGGTGGTATACTACGATCCCTGGTATTATCAAGTAATGGCTGCTGTTATTCACCTTCACTATATACCTGCACATGACTATATTCATTGGCCGACAATGGGGTGAAAACTGAGGCATGAATCAAACACTTCGAAACACAAGGAGTTCAGTTAATAGGTTGCATTTGGTTAGGTTCAGTAATAGGAGCCATACCTCTCTAAGCCACCGTCGGCCAATCATGCTTGTTTTCAATTCCGATGATTGCTGATACGTGTCGAGGCTCGACCAGTGGATGTTCTTGCGGACGGTTGATCCTAGAAACAAACACACACATGTTCACTTGGTCGGTACATCAACCTTATGATGGTGGATCCTACTCCTACATTTGTTTTAACTTTGAAGCCATGTGGTTGGCCGAAAATTGCAGAATAGCTTTAGTCATCTAACATCAATAAACTGAATGGGTACGCATGGTAGGTGGTGCTGCATACCAGTGAGAGACCATTAGTCTGTTTTGCAGCAGGGCCGCCATCCATTTTCCTCCTGGTGTACCAGCCAGATAGATGGTGGACCGTACTGCCTATTTGCATCCTGGCCCACAGCCATTGCAGGGATCAGGGTTTACCTGTCAACAAGGATTGGGGCTGCCATTGTCTGATGCTAGATGCTCAAGGACTGGGGACAGGGAACTATGCCACAATGGCCTCCCTCCGCTTCTTCTCTTCCTTGGATCTCAGTGATTCCACCGGGCTGTAAAACTGCCATCATAAAACCTGAAAATTAAGGAATAGCGGCGACAATTCAGTTTACAAACAAAATAATGATTGCCAAACTTCTTCCTTTCTTCACCAATCCTTTCATTATGTATTTATGTTGTGCTCTCCGGTGTATGCAATCTAGAGCTACAACAATTTAGTTCCGTTGGTGATCACAAACAACATATAATCGATAGTGATGACTGATGATCACAATATGCAAAAATATGTTCACCATTGGGTGAAATCAGAGGTGGAAGTCGGATAACTCGACATAGGTGTGATGGCAATGGGGAGTTGGACAAACAACTGTGGTACGGCCCTTGCTATCTCCTCATCTACTACTCTGGATCCCGCGCCACTGCCCTACAGTACGCTGCCATCCTCAAACAGGTGGCTGGATGGGGCCCAGCGCGCTGTTGCCAACCGGGAGGGAGGTGTCCAATCGCTGCCGTTCATGGGAGGGGCTCCTCGCGCCACTGCCGGCTAGGGAGAAGGGGCCGAGGGTCGCTATCAAAGGAGCCAAGGAGCGCGAGGAGGCACGAGGGGGCGGTCGCGGCGGTGGCGCGATGTTTGGAGGGCACGGCGGCGGCGTGGGCAAGCGCTAGGGGGGAGGGCGCAGGTTGAGGCACGTGGGCGTGGCTGCGCGATGGGAAAGAGCGTGATTGGAGGTGGGATTTGGGAAAGAGCATTCGGAAGCACGCGGGACATGGGAAGGAGATTGCATGGGGAACTGATTGGGAACACAACTTCCTTTTTTTGTCGGACGGAGCGTTCGTGCGGACGAGTTTCCTTTCTTTTTGCCGGAGGGAGCGTTCACGCGCGTGAGAGAGGCCACGGATCGCACAGGCAGAGCGATGACCCCAAATTCGATTGTCGCACCAAAACGGTGTCCACTCTTTAGTCTTTTTATTAGTTGTGAGAGACTAGGAGAATACCCCGCGTGTTGCTGCGGGGATTCCAGATAATTTAAAAAGAAATTAGACTATTTATATTTATAGTTATATGAATGAAATTATCTTAAATTAATTTTGGTGAATGGTTTGATACATCGATGTGCATAGCTAAATGCTTGTTAGTAGATGAAGAGATAACTATCTTAATTACATGTGTTAGTTGGCTATAATTGCAATTTCTAGTGAAAGTTGGCGTGGATAGCTTGTATGTTGAGAAGAATCTCTAGTGGGGTTTGTGAATGGTTTGACACATTAATGTGGATAGCTAAATGCATGTTAGTGGATGAAGAGATAACTATCATAATTACATGTGCTAGTTGACTATAATTCCAAGTTCTAATGGATTGTTGATGTTGATAGCTTGCATGTTGCGAGAAATCTCTAATGGGGTTTAGCTTTATAAGAGTACTAGGAGAACACCCCGCGTGTTGCTGCGGAGATTCCAGATAATTTAAAAAGAAACTAGACTATTTATATTTATAGCTATATGAATGAAACTATCTTAAATTAATTTTGGTGAATGGTTTGACACATCGATGTAGACAGCTAAATGCATGTTAGTGGATGAAGAGATAACTATCATAATTACATGTGCTAGTTGGCTATAATTGCAAGTTCTAGTGGATTGTTGATGTGGATATGCTTGCATATTGAGAGAAATCTCTAGTGGTGTTTAGCTTTATAAGAATATATGATAGGATAGGATGGGGCCACGTGTTCATTTTAATGGTCTATTTAATAGTATTTATGAAGGGATTGTTTGCATCTATATCTAGATATTAAAGTAGGGTTTCGTATTAGTTATTTTTATCATGAACATTCATTATATTTTTATTTAGTATATGAGATCAAGTTTACATGCATGAATCATAACGGGTGAAATATTTATATAATTCATTTATTTAAAGCATTTATTTCAATTAACAAAAGTAAAGAAATACTAGTTTAGTGGTATATTAGTTTCTGAACTAGGTTCTTTTATTTTTTTGCTTAAAGAATACATAGCATTTATATGTGTACTTTATGACAACATGATGAAAAAAGTTGAACAATATTATTTATAAGGGCAGTGCTATGGTACAACTATTACCTACTAGGAGCTAATAGTTCGAAGCAATCTTAGCCATTGATTTATTAGATTTTATAAATTAAACAAATAAATAAATTACCTAATAAATGAGAGAGAAATCTCTAAAATCCAGTAGTCACTGGGACAAACGAAGTGGGGGTACACTTGCCTCCGTGATTAGAAAAAAGCGGTCTCCTTCCCATCGGTGCACAGTGTACCAGCACAAAGCGAGGAGGCGTTTTTTTCAGTGCGCACACCACCATGTTACGTAATTACTTGAAAAAACATGTTACCTACAAAAAAAAAAATGGGAACATCTAAATTAAAACATGTTGCATGTCAACTAATGAACATTGGGAACGAAACACGCTAAAACATGTAGCTATCACGTACAGGGGAACAAAAAGTTACATGCTAATCAAATAATCAAATTACGTTGAATTCAAAAAAATAATCAAATTATGTTGCGTACATTAGCTATTATGGTGTTATATACTAATCAAATTATGCAATGATCAAAGTTCCAAAGTAAAAGGATTTACCATATCAAATAGATCTAGAAAAAGATTTTTATATCTAAACTTTCCTTCTTTATCATATCTTACCAAATTAATTAATAACATTAAATGTACCGCTCATAGTCATTTGGAGGTACCACAGCAAAGCCCTGTCATCTTAGAAATTCTTAGAAATACTATAAAAGTAAGGACGGTATCAAGATTAGTAAGGTCAGTAGTAAAACTGGAATTTGCCATCCGCATTCCTGGACCTGCAGCCGTCTCCAGCCACGCATCCCCGGAGGCCCCGGCACAGGGCAGCCGAGGAGCACTGGACTCACGCGCTTCTGCAACAAGGCCTTCGTGCACACGGGCACCGGTCGTGGTGCCGCGCTGGCCACGCCCCTCTTCTGCAACTATTCAAGGCAGAGCTGTGTATGCCTCGTTCAACTCCGGCAAGGCAAGGCGACTTACATACGTGCCTCTTGTTCGCACTCCCGGAGCTCGGTCTCGACTGCCCTGTATTAGCAGTAGCTGGGAGCTGAACGGAAGCTAGGGAACACAGGAGCAGGAGCAATGCTAGGCCGAGCTTGCAGGCCACTAGATCCTCGACCTTGCCATGATCCCGTCATTCCGTGCAGGCAGCCCGGCCCTTGCCATTCTTGACCGCTCGGCTGACCAAATGGGCGGAGTTCTTGACCGCACGTTGAGGGACACTAAACTGCCTAGTTCAGGTGACACTGGCTCGTTGTTGTTGAGCGAGAGCTTCAAGAGCTTAGCTTGAGCTGTTGATGAGCTGCACCAGTGAGCACATTGCTTGACACGTCTAGCAGTGTCAGCATGGCGATGCCGATGCCGCCCAGGGACGGCAAGATCGGTCTGCAGAGCATGTAGCAAATAATTACCAATACACCCTTAATAATATAAAATTTTAATTTTATAAATAATCTTCCACGATTAAATGACTAGAAAATAGAAAAAAAATGGAAGTATCTAGAAGTACAGTGGTACTTTTTCCGACCATTGTAAAAGAGCTCCCTCATCCCGCCTTCCCAGTGCCAATGCCTAGCACTACCGGATACAGGACCTTTGCCGAGTGCCAGGGGCACTCGGCGAAGACCCAAAAACACTCGGCAAAGGGTTTGCCTAATGTTACACTCAGCAAACTTGTTAACGGCAAACGCTAATTTGCCGAGTGTTTTCTGTCGGGCACTCGGCAAAGAAGTTGCCGAGTGCCCAAAAAACATTCGGCAAACTTTTTTTTCAAAAAAATAAAAAAGGCACGCCGACACCACGCCCACACCACCAGCACCACCGCCGCCACCACGCCGGGGAAGAAGGGAGGGGCCCACCACGCCGCACCACCACCGATAAAAAAAAGGCACGCCGACACCATGCCCGCACCACCAGCACCGCCGTCGCGCCGCCACCACCATCCACGCCGGGGAAGAAGGGAGGGCCCCACCACGCCGCACGCGCCACCAGCAAAGCCTCCTCCTCGAGCCGCTCGCCACAGCGACGTCATCATCCGCGACCATCGCGGGCTCCTACTCCGCCACGCCGCTGAGCTGCGACGCCCTCGCCGCGGCCACCTCTGCTCTCCGTCACCAGGAAGCCGCGGTGTCGAGCCTCCACCGCCGTGCCATCCACCTCGACGAGCCTCGCCCAAGCCCGTCCTCGCCAGCGTCGCGCGTTGCCCGCTCCTTCCTCGTGGAGCTACGAACACCGACGAGAACGCCACCAGATCCGCCGCTCCTCCCTCCGCCACCACCACCACGCTCGTCACCGCCGGATCTGGAGAGGGAGGGCCGGGAGGGGGCGGCGCCGCCGGATCTAGAGAGGGAGGGCTAGGAGGGGGGGCGATGCAGCCGGATCCGGGAGAGGGAGAGACGGGAGGGGGGCGGCGCCGCCGGATTCGGGAGAGGGAGGCGCCAGATCTAGTGAGGGGAGGGCGGGCCACGCCGGCGAGGGAGGAGGGGAGGGCGGGCCGCTCCGGCGAGGGAGGAGGGGAGGGCAGACCATGCCGGCGCCGAAGAGGGAGGAGGGGAGGGCGGGGCCGCGCCGGCGCCGAGAGGGAGGAGGGGGCGGCGCGTGCGCGTGCGCGGAGAAGGGGAGGGGGCGGCGCGGGGAGAAGGGGAGGGGGCCGTGCGGGGAGAAGGGTAGGGCACATCCGCTGGGGCCGGTTAAAAAAAGATTTTTTTCCTTTGCCGAGTGTCCTGGATCTGGGCACTCGGCAAAGATTTTTTTTTATTTTTTCTTCTCCTTCTTTCCCAGAAAAAATATTTTTTTCCTTTGCCGAGTGTCCTAGATCTGGGCACTCGGCAAAGTTTTTTTTCTTCTCCTTCTTTCCCAGAATTTTTTTTATTTCTTTACCGAGTGTCTTGCATCTGGGCACTCGGCAAAGTTGTTTTTTTTCATTTTTTTTCTTCTCCTACTTTCCTAGAAAAAAGATTTTACTTCTTTACCGAGTGTCAAAAAAAAACACTCGGCAAACCCCATCTTTGCCGAGTGTTTTTTTATACTCGGCAAACCTCCTCTTTACCGAGTGTTTTTAGCGCAACACTCGGCAAAGAACTTGTTTGCCGAGTGCCCGAGATAATACACTCGGCAAACATAAAAACACTCGGCAAATTTGACGTTTCCGGTAATGTAGGCGACATGAGATTATAGAATTGACAGTTTCTTATCAAACTAAAACTTGCTGGATTCAATAATAAAGGAATAATTCATAAGTAATAAACATATAAAAATTTAATGTTTAGTTTCTTGAATGTAGTAGGTAACCGTACTACGTGATTACACACAAAAACGGTGGTTAAAATGCAGTTGCATCTTATACTTATTTGTACAATGCAATTCTGTAACCATGGGACAGCCACTATACGATCATGATTAATATATAAGCACCACCATACAGAATGCTCACATACATTCCTAATTCAGAACAGGGTTCTCAACTAAGACCAACATTATACACAAGTTGCTAGCTAGTGAGTAACACATAAATTCCTCCGTGCTGTAGCTCTGCTTCTATGTTTTGTCTTGACCCTGTAGTCAGAGCATCTATCCCAAATTCAAGATCTGAAAATATATGTACTGGATCTGTTGTTTTGACAAATCTGTTCTTGGTCATGAACAGTAAATTCCACACTTCTATCTTTTCATGGAACACACCATTCTTTTATGGCTTCTCCATCTTTTGCTGATGGATCCATGGTACAGATGTGATCACGAATTTTCAGGCGGCAGTGATGTGCTGCTTCTGTTTTCTTTTATTTCCTCATACGAGTCCATGATCGAGCCATGCAATTGGATGGGTGCATATGTAGCCCATAACTCAAGGAATCGAGAGTACCTATATGTTACACACTCCAACATCTCATCCTGTCCTTGCAACAGCTTCCTTCTCTTAGCTCCATGAAACGTTTGTCGTGTGCTTGGCATGAACATGCTTGCTCTCTCAACCTGAATGTATGCAGTGCCATGCCTAGACCTCCAAAGAATTTGGAAGAATGTAGCTTCCTCATTCTGGCATAAGTAATCTACTGCTTTTGGCAGCATGATCTCCTCGAGTTGTCCCAAGGTAAAGACAGTATGCAAACAATGTTGCTCCTCACTGTACATTGCCGCTATTGCAGGAAACTTATCCACAAGCAACACGTCTTCTGAAGAGCCATGTGGTGCAAAGAAGACTCCAGCTCTCAGATATGGATGATCACGTAGAAAACTTCTACAGTCTGACTGTGAGGCCTTCTGTTTGTCGCACTCTGAGAGTGAGACATGGCACGATAGACCTACATGAATAACCTGTTCTAGAGAAACATATGGAAATCCAGATGATTTGTCTAGCCTGCTACCATGAAAAAAGTTGTTGTTATCATTCTGCTTGCAACATAATGGGTTTGGGCGAAACCATTGACTGCCAAATCTGTGAATATTGTCCCAATAATTTTGCTGGGGTGAATCAACATATGGAAGCCACGAGAATTCTTCAGTAGGTAGTTGCATAAGTTCTTTCCTAATATTTTCAACTGTAGACTTGAAAAGATGGTCAAACAGCTGTAAGCACTGAATTGCAACCCCAACTATGTCTGTACTCTCTGAAAGCTGTAGTGCTATAATAAGGAAAAAATCATCATCCGACGCGTTACAATCTTTCTGCATGAAGTAAATCCTACCTTCTATTCCATGATCTGCAGTTATAAATGGCGCTAACAGTAGAAATAATGGGCACTTGTTTGCTCTAATGATTCTATGTTGTAGTATCTTGCCAGCAAGAAGGTGCCTGATAAGAGGGTCAAAGGGCATGTGACACCGTGGCGTGCCACCAAGCTCTAGTAATCTCAGAAACTCGCTAGCACCATCAGCAAACCATTCAAATCTTCGAACAATGGATATATTCAAGTCATCGTTGTTGTGGTTAAAGATAGAAGAAACGAATGACCTGGTAGCATGCACAACCCGCTTAGGAAGGGAGGAATTGCTTACTTCCTTTTCTATGTGTTCATCTTCTAGGATTCTCTGCCTGCATCTGTGCAGCGTGTCATCACACTCTTGAGCAGCAGACTTAAGCTTCCTACGCCAACGCAACAAGGATGTATCAGTGATATCCCACTTATCAGATGTCTGAAGAACAGCCTCCAGCCTGATGTGTGCCATCTCTAGCCTCTCAAGGTTTCGGAACACATTTGAGTTGTGTTTATCTTCATATTTTTGAAGCAGACCAGATACGATTTGGCTTACTGACTCCTGAACAACTGCAGAACCGACAATCTCCGCCATTAGGATTCAAGCATCTACAATATCCCTTCCCTGTTCACGATATTCAACAGATAACAGTATCGATGAGAGATTAGACACATGAACTTTGGATCACAGGAAATGATTTAGCTTAATTAATGGGAGGAAGAACATACCTTTGGTTGAATTGCATGGACGTGAACGGTGGACAGCTATCCTGTCTATAGATATGTCTTGAGGGCAAAATCCCACGGTGTGGTAAGACGTGTTGGCTCATTTTTGCATTTTGCCTCCCAGCAGAGTTTGATTGAATTGCAGTCGTGAATGGTGGACACCTTCCTGTGTATAGATATGTCTTGGGGGGGAAATCGCACGGCGTGGTAAGATGGGAACTTAAAGAGAAGACAGTGATGTCCAAGGCTTTGAGAGGGAATGTGTGCATGATGGTCTCTGCAATGGAAAATTTGGTCAAGAAGTCTTCGCCAACGATGAGAATATCTAGCTACTTATTCCATGTTTGAATGCACTAGGCCAACAGGCATGAAGTTGACAGAACTGAAAGAGTTGCATTGAAGTTTCGTGGAAAATCAATTGTAGAATGGTGCAGTAACAAACAAGGGCAGGGAAACAAGGTGAATTACTGTACAGCCTAGGAATATTTCATCCGCACAGCACTAGACAAGGAACATGGAAAAGTCATGGTTGCTTGTCACCGGCAATTTCTGGTAGATGAAGCCAATATGTGAGTCTTTCTCGGTTCATTTTCAGGCCACCCTAGTCAGTTGACCGATGCCTGATCAACTCACTAGCATTTTCTCTTATTTGTCATTTTTTAATGTCCTCCCTAATTGCTCGATGCCGTGTAAATTCGGTCCAACAAACTACTGTCAGAGTGTCAGTGAAAGGACAGTGTTTGATACACAAAAATGGAGCGCGGAATTGGTACAACCGGCTGGGGGTACCCACCATGATCGAACGGACATGAATGGGAGCGGGCGTGGATATTGGGAAAGGAAAAGCCGGTGGAAATGTAGACATGGCTAGGTAAGCAGGACACCGTGGATCTGACGTGGATGAGAGAGGGACGAAAAGCATGTATGGAGGCTGGTTGGCCGGCACGGCGGTAGATGGACTGCGGAGGAGGGGCTCCTTCCAGCGTACGGTTGACGGTCTTGATCTTCTCCCACCATGTATGTCGTTTCCTCGTCCTTCTTCCCCCCAGCGGATCTAAGAGCCTACTTGGTCGGGCTCCGGCGGCTCCGGATGCTCTGACTCCTCCATGTTCATCTTCGGTAGCGACACTGTTCATCGAATTCGTTTTTCTCTCTTCTTTTTTCCTCTCTCACTGACAGCGTCGGAGTCGGAGAAACTCGTTTTTTTTTCTCTTCCCCGGCTCCAGCTCCTACACGCTACAGTCTGCAGTGTGGGAGCAGGAGCTGGCAGGAGCCCAGCCAAACGGGCTCTAAATGTCGAGCGCGACAGCAGCGTTGGAGCCGAAGGGCGTGGCGTCGGTGGGGAAGGTCAAGGCCGCGGCGGCGGCGACAACTTCCACCACAGTTGGACACGGCGGCAACATCAAAGCGGCCCTCCCCAACCCCTTCGGTCGCGGCAACAACCCAGCAGAGGCAGCTCCCATCCCCATCGGTCGCGGCCACGGCTATGGTGACGGTGACGGAGATGGAGGGGAAGGAGATTGGCCTCGTCCTCGCCCGATCTTCAGACCTCGCTCCTGGATGTTGGAATGCGGCACCGACGAGTTGTTCCAGCGGCCGCTCGCCGCCCTTCAGGTCTGTGGATTGATTAATCACCCGGTCCTTGCTTTCTGCATACCGTGAACAGTATATGGTGATGTACAAAGCTATTGAGTTGTCTTTGCTGGCTCATAGGATGTTTCAGTAACTCCCCATGAGCTTGTTTGATGAAGCTTGCTGCCATATATATGTATTCTCCTGATTGTTGGAACTGTGGTGCAGGAAGTATCAGAAGAAGCTATAATGGTGAATTCCAACGCTGGCAATTGTTTCCAGGAACTTCTGAAGATAAATCTGTATTGGCAAATGAATTTTCTGTAGGCAGTTTGCTTCCTTGAAGCAGATGTTATTTCCTGAAACAATCTAAGGGTATTTTCTAAGGCTAGCATCTACTAGTGGACTGAACTATTCTATGTGCTTGTTGTTGAAAATTACTCCCTCTCTCTCTCTCTCTTTTTGCTAGCGAATGTTGTTGAAAAATACTGTTTACATGGTCGAGAGATATTAATCAATCCAAGTATGACACACTGACTTCACCATAAGTGAAGTGCTATGCTGTTTTGGATGTGTGCTTTCTCTATAGATGGTATTCAGAGCGCAAGTTTAAGTTAAATAGTGCATATGGTTGCATGGGTCTGTTAATAAAATTGTCTTTGGACTGTCAGCATAAGTAGATGTAATTTCCTTTCAGAGTTTCAGTTAGAGAAATATGATTTTGCATCATGGATTTGTCCAATCTCCTAGCCAAGGTAACAGCACACACAAGTATTTCCATCTATTCTTCTAGGGACTGTACTGATAGTTGGGATGTTTCAAGCAGTGACAACCATTTGATTGGTGTGTGATAGCATATAAATGCCCCGTTCGCTGGTCTGAAACTTGGCTGAAACCGGCTGAAAAACACTGTTCCGACTGAATTGTTGTGAGAGAAAGACACTGTTCCGGCTGAAAAAGGAAGCCGAACAAGCCGAATATGGGATAAGCCGAATCTGGATGAGCGATGGTTAATTAAAAAATTGTCTTGCTGCAACTATGCTATTTGTGCAGTGTCCTTTCTCATTTGTGTTAAACAAGCAACAAGACGACACACGTAGATCTTATTCACAATTACAGGTTGTCATTTCACGATTAATCCCTAATTGTATTATTGCTACTACTGTATATAGCCACTGAATGTTTCGCAAACTCATGCTTGGAGTGGCCTAATTGTATTATTGCTACTACTAGTACGTAGCCACTAAATGTTTCGCAAACTCATGCATGGAGTGGCAGTGACGACTTTGCGCCTCCAGATGCTACTAAGAGCGAGTATAAAAGCATGCTACAAGCAGACTGAATACTGACGTAGAAAAGAGAGAAGAGGAGAGAGAGGAGAAATAATACAGTAGGCTTGTTGGCTGTAAGGTTTCTTGCAGTCTTCTCTCAGTCTACTTATATAGTAGTTAGCTCTTCACTATTAATACATGACTCACTTGTCTCTCTCATAAAGTCTCTTGTTTTTTTGTGCCCAAGCCGGCTGTCACTGTCTGCATCGGCAGTACATAATGTTTCTTATCACCAGGATGCAAGTTGGGAAAGTTTATGAGGGAATTTGGAAAGCTCAAATTATTAGGAAACAACAGTTTTGGTCTACAATTTTGCAGAAATAACAAGAATGCAGGCTGCAGTGTTCTTCTAGGCTCCTGGCAATCACGTACGGTTTCGATTCCAATTGTAATAGAGTAGCTTGGAACATCTGATTGTACCCTAACAGTTGGACCTGTATTATTGTCTTCATCAAGTAGAACTTAGGTGAGATCTGTGCCAAGCAACCCATGTATTCTCATTCATAACACAGTATAAACCTGCGTAATTGAGCATTCTAGAAATTATCAGCCGGACTTATCAGCCATGGTACAGTGTTTTTCTCTCACAACAAATCAGTGAACAGTACTTTTTAGCCTGTCTTATCAGCGAACCGAACAAGGCCTTATAGCTTGACATTTGCTCGTTCGAATGCAAGTACTTGCATCTTGCATTGCATAGCTCCGGTATAAGCAAACAGTAAGCCAGTCACAATTGGCACTACTACCAGGCTGCTGCCGTGTTGGCCCTCTTGACGAAGTCGTCCCTGAGCTGCCTCCGCAGGATCTTGGCATATTGCCGGACACCGACTTGGGGATGGCGACCACGAACCGCAGCAGCCGGAGCTTCTTGTACGACGCCACGCGCCCCTCCACGTACGCCTGGCTCTCCGCCGCACCACGCAGTCACGCACGACGCCGGGATCTCGCCGGCCTCCTCGTCTGGTAGCCTGCATGCGGGGCATGCATTATATTGCCGCAGCACAGGAATAGGAAACACACACACAACCACGGATGGGAATGGTCGCTTACCCGAAGACGGCCGCATCTTTGACTGACCGGTGAGACTATGGCTTCCAGCTCGGCAGGGGCCACCTGGAAGCCCTTGTACTTCACTACTACATAAAGTTTACTGGAGGCGGGCGATTTGGGTTTCCCGCGGCGGGCAAAGCCGTCGCCCATGACCCTCTGAGCTACGGTAAATCGTGGCTTAACGCGCTGGGGAGTGGCTTTGCCGCCATGTTAACTATTACCAGCGGGCAAGGGCGGTGTAACGTGCCCGCTGCGGTAAATATACTTTACCACGGCGGGCACGTTACACCGCCCGCCGCGATAAATAGGTTAACCGCGGCGGGCACCTTTTGTGGCCCGCCGTGGTTATGTTGATTTGCCGTGGCGGGCTTTATTATTTGCCCGCCTCGGTAAATTATTTCCTGAATTAAAAAAATAAAGCAGGCATATATATAAATTCAAATAAAATACATCAAGCATATAAATTCAAATTCAAATTCAAATCACATCCAGATTTCACAGATTAAACTTAAAAAGTATGCAGACATTACACATGAAATAATATACAATGAATACATATTTCAGTTGTATAGACACAGTTATAGAGTAGTAAAGTAGAGTAGTATTAGAGTAGTAAAGTAGAGTAGTACTAGAGTAGTAAAGTAGTAGTAGTTGGCTCAGATTTGCCCCATAGTCATCACATCGCTTTTAAACTGGTTGCTTGTATCTGGTATACAAGCCATCCTAGTTTAGCGGGGGCACTCGATCATCATCGCCGCTGCCTCAGCATAAAAGGGTTCACATCATTGCATATGCCACTGCCTCAGCTTAGAAGTGTGAAAAGAATCATCATTGCAAATACCAAACAAAAGCCATCAAGATAGTTTCAAAATTTGGCCCCAAAGGGCTAAGTCCTTCGGCCATCAAGATAGAGTAGAAGACTAGAGGAGGTGAGAGTAGAGTAGAGTAGAGTAAGAGGAGTAGAGTAAGAGCTGCAGAGGAGGATAGTAGAGGAGTAGGCAGTAGAGGAGGAGGGAGTAGAGGAGTAGGCAGTAGATCGAGGAGGAGGGAGTAGAGGAGGAGGGAGTAGTAGTAGGCAGTAGTAGTAGTATACAACAGTAGTATAGCAGTAGTATAGGAGTAGTATAGGAGGACGAGTAGTAGCAGAAAGGTATAGGAATAGATTAAGTAGAGAAATAGGTAGCACCACCACCAAAATAATATCAAATTTGGCAAAATTGCAGCAGTGGCCAATTCATCTCAAAATTCTCACAACTTTAGCATGTGATCGGTTTAAAGGCAAGGTGCATCATAGCAAAGTGCCATATGCTCGTAATTTTGTCACAAATTTCTTTGGCATAATAGGCAGCAAAAAGAATTGAATTCAAATGCTACGGTTCAAGCAAAAAGCATCATAGATCAAGTAGTATAGCAGTTCAAAATTCACCAAGTGTAGTTTATCCTGTACAATTTTCAGCCGTCCATTCCAAAAGGAGTTTACTATACCCCTTGTTCACAAAGTGAGGTCATCTCAAAATTAAGTATAGGAATAGATTAAGTAGAGAAAGTAGTAGGCGGTAGTAATAGTATACTACTAGAAATTGCAAAGCAGAGTGACCAATTCATCTCAAATTTCTCACAAATAGGTTGTTGGAGACAATCTTTGTTGAGATTCGATGTGTTGGAGACAACCCACGTATAAATAGGTCACAAATTTCAGCTAAATATGGAAACAGACTCAACCTGTTGGAGATAAGCCTATAAAGGGATTGTTAAAAGACAGCCCGAGTTTCATGGCTAAATATGGGCGATATTGAAAATTCCTATCCACAATTACGTGACTACATATTCAAAGTTGCTTGGCATAATGAGCATATAATTTATAACTAAGCTCGGAAACAGCTCTAAGAGCTCTATGAAATGCAGACCCTAATGAAAACCGCCTTAAACACTAAGTTAACGGAAGAATTAGAAGACTCCTTATCATACCTAAAGGAAAGACAGTTTTGCATTTTCACAAGAGATGAGAACAACGTAGTGGAACCTAGAGAAAGCTAGGATAGCCCAAATGTGAATCTCTAATTACATTTCAGATGGGGAAAATATAGCGATTACTACAAGAATAAAATTTGAGCTTTGGAGACAGCATTGTAATTACAGAACCAAGGTACTACGTAGTTCTTACCTCGGCCTAGTTCTTACCTCGGCCTGGGCGCAGCAGGTTCCAAGTGAGGAGGTAGCGGCTAGAGCCCGTCTGTGCTCCGAGAACGGGGCCCGGCGTGTGGACGGTGACCGGGGAGGAGGACGGGGACGGTGACCGGGGAGGAGGACGGGGACGGTGACCGGGGAGGAGGACGGGGCCCGGCGTGTGGACGGTGATCGCGGAGGAGCTCGGTGGCGGCGCTAGGGTTCCGGGGGGCGGGCCCCATGTGGAGGCTTCAAGTGGCGCTGGAGCAAGGGTTCCGGGAGAGGAGGACAGGGCGGGCACGGCACGGGGAGGAGGATTTAAGCGGGCGCGGCGGTGGCTTGGCGCTAGGGTTCGGGGACGGGCCCAGGCCAAGGAGGAGCTTTGGCGGGCTGGAGCAAGGGTTCCGGGGAGAGGAGGACGGGGCCCAGCGCGGAGGAGCTCGGCGGCGCGATACTTCTCAATGGCCGGCGCTAGGGTTCCGGTGACGGGGCGCCGGAGGAGCACGGGGGCGGGGCGCGGGCAAGGGAGAGGAGGACGGGGGCGCGGACCGGGCACGGGGAGGAGAACGGGGGCGGGGGTCGGTGCGCGGAGGAGCTCAATCGGCGGTGGAGATGGTGGCGGCGGCGTGAGATTTTGGCAGCCCTTCGGGTTAAAACCGAACATGAAAAGACCGAGAATGTTGAGGGTGGGGACGGCTTATATAGGTTTGCGATTAACCACGGCGGACAACGTAATAGACCCGCCATGCTGGGAAATGTTTATCATGGCGTATGCAGTTAAGTTGCCCTTGCATGGGTCAAATTTTTTGTTGACCAAATCAAACTGAAGCCGTGATAAAATGTGGCCTAAAAATGATATTTGATTTTTAGCGGAGCCAAAATATGGCTTGTGCCAAAATCTAGCGTAGCAAAAAATGTTTAGATGATAACCAAGCTAAATTCTTGATTTTTTCCTTCAAGTAAATATGGTTATGTGGAATCTTGTTTTGTAGATAAATTCTTAATAAATATTATAGTAAAAAGAAATTACAAATTAGACACATGATTAAATAGATATTAGCATTTGAAGTTTGATTATCAACTCAAGACATGCAAAAACAAAATATAGCAATAAGAAAGAGCCTCCATACATACAAGAGTGCCGAGTGGACAGTGGGTCACACATGCCCGTAAAAGACGATCCCCAAATGCGGAAAAGGCAAATCACTCTCACTGCTAAACGGTATTTTTAGAGTGAGATTCTCTGCTGATTGTGTGAAGCGATTCTCTAAAATAAACTAAGAGGCTAAGAGCTAAAAAAAAAGTAGCTTCTTCTAATTCTGTGAAATAAACTAAGAGGCTAAGGCTAAGAGTTTATGCTAAAGAATAAAAAAATCATTTGTAACCTTATTATCACTCCACCGAAGAACAACGAGGAGCGAGTACAATGACTGCAAAACGAACACAGAGAAGAACCAGAAGACCCGTGGAGAAGATGAAGTAGGCGGCGTATTTATAGAGGCTTTACCGCGGCGGGCAGTTTAAACAACCCGCCACGGTAAATACTATTAACCGCGGCGGGCAATTTATGCCGCCCGCCGCGGTAAATATAAATTTCCTGCGGCGGTCAGTTAATGTGGCCCGCCGCGGTTAATCTTATTAACCGCGGCGAGCCATTCATACCGCCCGCCGCGGTAAATATCAATTTCCTGCGGCGGGCAAGTAAGGTGGCCCGCCGCGGTAAACCCTTTTCCAGCAGCGGGCGCCTCGGTGGCCGGCCTCGGTGGCCGGCCACCGGTTAACCGTGGCGGGCAAAAGTGGTGCCCGCCACGGAGCCCATTTTGGCCACGCTGCGCAAATTGATTCGTGTAGTAGTGCTTGATGAGCTCCTTGATCCAGTCGACGATGAACACGTCGCGGTCGTCGCCGATGTCGCCGGTGTGGAGCTACCCTGAGGCGTCGATGGTGCGCTCCGTCTCCTCCTTCCTCCTGTACTAGCCCTGCATCACGGCCTGGCTCCGCGCGCAGATCTCCCCGAGCGTGTTCTTGGGCAACGACCGCCCCGTGTCGGGTCCACGAACTTCACCTCCAGGTTGGGCAGGATGAACCCGACCGACTTCTTCTTGGCGATCTGCACCGGCCATCCGTGATCCGTCCGTCCTCGCCGCCGCCGCCGGCGTGCATCAGCGTGATGCAGCTGTGCTCCGTGAGCCCGTATGCCTCCTCCACCTGCATGCCTGGGAACTTGCGCTCGAACGCCGCCAGGAGGTCCGGCGCGAGCGGCGCGGCGGCCGTCATGACGGACCTGAGAGCGACTCCGGACAGGTTGAGCTCGTCGGCCACGGGGCTCTTCACTATGGCCAGCATCACGGGCTCGAAAGTGACGCGGTGCGTGAGCACTGCGCCCAGGAAGGCGCGCAGGTCGAAGCCGTCCATCACCACCACCGTGCCCTTGTGCCGCAGCGTGGCGCAGCAGATGCCGGTGACGCCGTAGATGTGGAAGAAGGGCATGAGGCCCAGGGTGACCACCTGCCCGACCAGCTCCGGCCCGATGGCAAACATGGAGGAGCAGAGGCTGTACACCAGGTTCCCGTGGCTCAGCATCACGCCCTTGGACACCCCCGTCGTGCCGGACGAGTAGGGGAGCGAGCACAGGTCGGGCTGCGAATGGATCGGATGAGAGTTACGTTGAGGAAAGGAATGGTATGTATGGATCGAGGAAGACGTTCAGAATTAAATAAAGAGCAAAATTCACCGTCGGTCCTGAACTTGGCCGGCGTTGTCATCCAGGTTTATAAACTTTTAAAGTAATATATGTGGATTCTTAAATTTGACAGACAGTGTCATCCAGGTCTTGAACTTTCAAAGTGATTATCAAAGACCCCTAAAAACTTGACCGGACGTGTTATCCTGGTCCCTAAACTTTCAAGGTGATCACCGCATGTCCCTAAACTTGGCCGCATGTGTCATTCCAGTCCTTGAACTTTCAAGGTGATCACCGCAGGTCCCTAAATTTCTAAATTTGGCAAGCTGTATCATCCCTGTCCAAATGTGGTCTAACCTACTCTATAAGCTGGTGTGGCATGCTGACGAAACATTAGATGTGGATCCAACATGTGTCAATTAATTTAATCATTATTTATATAATCTTTATTATGAAAATATAAATTATATAATAAAATAATTTACATAGGCAAAAAATAAATTAAAGTATTAAAATAATTTACAATAACAAATATATTAGGTTTAAACTAAAATAGAAAAATACTAAAGTTAATTTAATATTTATGTATCATTAATAGTATTAAAATAATATTAAAATTCCCATAGTATCAAAAGTTTTCTATATTAAAAGTTACTTCTAATTTTTGTATTATTTTAAAAGTTCTAATAGTAGTATTATAGAATTAACTTTTCTCTATTATTAATACTATAATATTATACTACTTTTAATAGTAGTATTATGGTATTAAAACTTTTAATAATAGTATTATAGTATTAAAAGTTTTAATAATAATGATATAGTATTAATAACATAGAAAAGTTACTTCTATAATCTACTATTAAAACTTTTAAAATAATCCTAAAATTAGAACTAACATTTAATAGAAAAAAAAACTTTTAATACTATAGTTAACTTTTAATATTATTATATTTGGACAAAGATGACACAACATGCTAAATTTAGGGACCTATGGTGATCACCTTGGAAGTTCAGGGACCGGGATGACATCGCCAGGCAAGTTTAGAGACCCATGGTGATCACCTTGAAAGTTTAGGGACCTGAATGACACCATCTGTCAAGTTTAAGGACCCACAAATATCATTTTAGAAGTTTAGAAACCTAGATGACACCGTTAGCCAAGTTTAGGGACCCACGATGAATTTTGCTCTTGAATAAAAATGATGGAACAGGTACATGGGAGAAGGGCAGAAGGCACAGAACAAATAATGAACCTCCACCTGCCGCAATAAATTGGATGGTCAGTGGAAATCCACGTGTGCTTCCAGCGTGTCCGCGTGTCCTGATAATGCTATGTGGAACCTGCTGGTACACGTAAGCGAGGCCAACACGAATCTCAAAACAAAATCTGACGCTGCACGTTAGGGTGGGTACATGACGCGGGTGTAACCAGAACATTTTCGCACAAAAATGCAAACTAGCGGACAAAAAAGGGACTGTGTCTGTATAAAATCGAACACAAAACTGCAACGGAGGAACAAAAAGGGATTATCTCTAATGAATAAAATGGAACAGAAATACACCAAAGACAGGCTAGTTCCTCGTAGGACAGTTCGATTACAGATACTTTTGTTCCAAATTGCAATGCATCAAATATTCAACTAATAAGACAGGCTAATGCTATTCTGCTCCTGCTGCAATCGGAACTAACGGAAAAACAGGCTGTGGACTCTGGACTGTGAGGTGGGGACTAGGGAGCAAATTGACCGTACCTTGAGTCCACGAGAGCGCCGCCGCGCGTGGTGGGAAAGTGTGGCGTCGCCTTGGCCGTCCTCTCCGGTGGCCGAAGGCACACGCTCTTCCTCTTCCCCACAGCGCACGGCGCCGCTGCCGCGCAACGCGTCCCCCTCCATCCCCGCTCGCCTGTCAACTCATCGTGAGTACAGTTGACCAGCTGGTCCTAGCCCAAAGTCCACTCTGTTTTGTCTTGGCGCAAGCCCAACGTGTTGGCTCATTTTTGCATTTTGCCTCCCAGCGGAGCTTCCGCGTATACCAAAGTATATAGAGATATTTAGCCTTAAAAAAATACTCTTTCTTCCATGGTCCTATTTTTTTTTAACTTACCTACAAGGACCGAAAACGAAAATTCCTTCTCTTCGTCCGTTTCTATCACTTAACGATGTTAAGTCAGAGGTAAATGACCATTCTACCCCTGGCGAAAAAATAAAGTGTAGAATTTAGTTGGTCTATTTTAGATTTGGAGTAATATTGTTACTCCAAATCTAAAATAGACAAACTAAACTATGCACTTTATTTTGTCACTAGGGGTAAAATGGTCATTTTACTCATAACTTAATACCGTGAAGCGCATGAAATGGACGGAAGGCCATATTGAGAACGAATTTTCGTTTTCGGGCCTTGTAGGTAAATAAGGCCATGGAAAAAGACACATTTTTTTGAAGGCGTACATGCAAATATTTCAAGTATATATGGGGACCACGAGTGTCGAGCTAACCTGGACCGGGTCCATAGTCTGCACCTTCTCGGCTTGGCTCAACATGTTGCTGCCATTTTCACGGCTTCTTTTACCATTCTTATTTTTTTCACGATCGGGACTGAGCCCTGTTTTTTTGTTAAGAGAGAAAGTTTTAAAAGGTTACAATAGTGTTTTCATTCTTGCCAGCGAACCACCGGTGAGACCCGAACACTAAACAAGCGAGGCCATTAAAAATATACTATACATCAGTAGAATTGAAAAACTAAGGCTGCCAACCCACAACCTACATGTCGTCACTGCGGCACCCTTCTTGCGCCGCCTAACCTAGGAATAGCGCATGCATTGCCACCTTCATAGGCGATAGCGGCAGAGCGAAGGCTTGCTGAAATTTTTCAAAGGATGCCTGATCGGGGAGGTCTGTGGTGGTTTCGAAGCTAACCTCTTTATCATAACCTTCCTCGCCTGGTTTCAGCTCCTGAACTTATTTTTAGCTTCCAGACGAGCGTTGTGCTGGGGCACAAAATCGTCATCTGTATCATAGTCGATCACCTTGGTCACCCTCAATCTAGGAGGGTACGTGACGAGGCGCTGTTGCAGTGGCCGTCTGAAGGAGTCGACGAAATCCTTGATGACATCTGCAGCTATGGCCCTGTTCGCTTGTCTTATGAGACGTACTATTTCAGCGAAGGAACGGTGTTTTTCTCTCACAACAATTCAGCGAACGGTACTTTCAGTCATGACTTTTCAGCGAAACAAACGGGGCCTATGTCTGACATGGCGGTGGCGGCTGACTGGATGGCATCTGGGCCAAAAACCCGGTGACACAAGCATCCCATCAGGGCCATCAATCTCCACAGGGGAGAGGGCAGTAATGGAGAGGTTGAGGCCGTGACAGCATGAATGCAGTCCACAAGCCCAAAACAATCAGCTGTCGGACTTGTGGTGCTCATGGCCTGGCCACCCATTAGGCTTAAGTCCTCCTGAAGGATGGGCCCCAGGAACCCACGAGACCCCGTGGGGGGTCAGGTCATCCCTGGATTCCTTCCATGAGACCATTCCCCCGGAAACTAGCAGCGGAGCCATAGCCTCTTCCTCGAGCATGGGGAACCGAGTAGAGCATGCGACCTGACATGGTGAGGACGTCATCCTTAAATCGCCAAAGTCGACCAAGGTTGCCAAATTTTTTAGCAAAACGATACTAGCGTTTTCGTTGTTATTTGACAATTAGTGTTCAATCATAGTCTAATTAGGCTTAAAAGATTCGTCTCGTCGATTTCGTCTAAACTGTGTAATTAGTTTTATTTTTTATTTATATTTAATACTTCATGCATGTGTCAAAGATTCGATGTGACAAAGAATCTTGAAAAATTTGGCATTTTGGGAGAACTAAACAGGGCCCAACTTTGCCGCAATAGTAGAGTTGGGCGTCATGACCGCAACTCTCGAGTTCACCTCGAACATCTCGCCCGAGGACGACACAGGCGCCCCAACGAGCGGCGGGAACTCATTGAAGCTGAGCCGCTCGTGAGCAGAGCAGCGATTAGCCTGTTGGACTGGGTGTTGTCCTTGACTCGACGACGACTGTCGAGGCTGCAACGTCTTGCGCAATGCTTGGATAGGTGTCCGCTGCAGTTGCAGCCAAAGCACCTCAATGGGTCCCGACAGCAGGAAGCAACCTTGTGGTCCCGCACAAGGCACATAAAGCATCACCCACGGAAGTGCGCCATGGCTGCGGTGCTCTTCCACCTCAACGACCTCACGTGGGTTGAACGACCGCGTAACTCCGGTTGGCCTCGCCGCAGGATGTCCTGCCACCCCCCACCAGTGCACATTCCACTACTACAGATATCATTCGTAGATGCGGCTCAAGACCATTTGTAGGGACGGTTTGGCCAGCCGCTCCTACCAAATTGTCTCTAGAAATCATGTATTTGTAGGGACGGTTTTCAGACCGTCCCTACAAATCAATTTGTAGAGGCGACTGGTGTTATCAGCCGTCCCTATAAATCAATTTGTAGGGGCGGCTGTAGTACCAGCCGCCCCTATAATATCTATTTGTAGGGGCGGTTCAGTCTAGAAAAATTCAAATTCGATCAGAACCGCCCTGTTTGTTTGTGTGTATTTCCGTGTTCGCGTTGCGAGTGAGTGATCAACGTTCCGAACCACGTTCGCTCAACGTCCCACCGAACGCCCCGCGACCAACTTTTCTAACCGCGTTCGCTCAAGCGTATTATATAAACTACAAGCACAAGAGTATTATATAAACTACAATTACAAGTCCAATTCACAAGAATATATACAATCCATCTTTAAATAGACATAATTCACAAGGTAAAACCAATGTCAAATTCTATACACATTGTTATCAACGGCCTAGAGCTAGCCTTTCCGTCTTATGAAGGTGTTGATACTGAGGATTTCTACATAAGTCAGACTCTCGGTCATGGTAGATGCCTTTGACGTGTACAATTTGGTCCAATATGAAGTTGCAAAGGTTACCGACGAGCTCTAAGAGTTGGTCATCGTATGGGAATCTTGAAAAATTTGGCATTTTGAGAGAAACTAAACAGGGCCCAACTTTGCCGCAATAGTAGAGTTGGGCGTCATGACCGCAACTCCCGAGTTCACCTCGAACATCTCGCCCGAGGACGACACAGGCGCCCCCAACGAGCGGCGGGAACTCATTGAAGCTGAGCCGCTCGTGAGCAGAGCAGCGATTAGCCTGTTGGACTGGGTGTTGTCCTTGACTCGACGACGACTGTCGAGGCTGCAGCGTCTTGCGCAATGCTTGGATAGGTGTCCGCTGCAGTTGCAGCGAAAGCACCTCAATGGGTCCCGACAGAGGAAGCAACCTTGTGGTCCCGCACAAGGCACATAAAGCATCACCCACGGAAGTGCGCCATGGCTGCGGTGCTCTTCCACCTCAACGACCTCACGTGGGTTGAACGATCGCGTAACTCCGGTTGGCCTCGCCGCAGGATGTCCCGCCACCCCCACCATTGCACATTCCACTACTACGAGATATCATTCGAGAGGTGCGGCTCAAGACCATTTGTAGGGGCGGTTTGGCCAGCCGCTCCTACCAAATTGTCTCTAGAAATCATGTATTTGTAGGGACGGTTTTCAGACCGTCCCTACAAATCAATTTGTAGAGGCGACTGGTGTTATCAGCCGTCCCTATAAATCAATTTTAGGAGGCGTTTGTAGTACCAACCGCCCTATAATATCTATTTGTAGGGGCGGTTCAGTCTAGAAAAATTCAAATTCGATCAGAACCGCCCTGTTTGTTTGTGTGTATTTCCGTGTTCGCGTTGCGAGTGAGTGATCAACGTTCCGAACCACGTTCGCTCAACGTCCCCACCGACGCCTCACGACTAACTTTTTCTAACGCGTGTCGCTCAAGCGTATTATATAAACTACAAGCACAAGAGTATTATATAAACTACAATTACAAGTCCAATTCACAAGAATATATACAATCCATCTTTAAATAGACATAATTCACAAGGTAAAACCAATGTCAAATTCTATACACATTGTTATCAACGGCCTAGAGCTAGCCTTTCCGTCTTATGAAGGTGTTGATACTGAGGATTTCTACATAAGTCAGACTCTCGGTCATGGTAGATGCCTTTGACGTGTACAATTTGGTCCAATATGAAGTTGCAAAGGTTACCGACGAGCTCTAAGAGTTGGTCATCGTATGGGAATCTTGAAAAATTTGGCATTTTGAGAGAAACTAAACAGGGCCCAACTTTGCCGCAATAGTAGAGTTGGGCGTCATGACCGCAACTCCCGAGTTCACCTCGAACATCTCGCCCGAGGACGACACAGGCGCCCCCAACGAGCGGCGGGAACTCATTGAAGCTGAGCCGCTCGTGAGCAGAGCAGCGTGATTAGCTGTTGGACTGGTGTTGTCCTTGACTCGACGACGATCGCCGAGGCTGCAGCGTCTTTGCGCAATGCTTTGATAGGTGTCCGCTGCTGCAGTTGTGCCGAAAGCACCTCAATGGGTCCCGACAATGAGGAAGCAACCTTGTGGTCCCGCACAAGGCACATAAAGCATCACCCACGGAAGTGCGCCATGGCTGCGGTGCTCTTCCACCTCAACGACCTCACGTGGGTTGAACGACCGCGTAACTCCGGTTGGCCTCGCCGCAGGATGTCCCGCCACCCCCACCAAAGGCACATTCCACTACTACGAGATATCATTCAGAGAGTGCGGCTCAAGACCATTTGTAGGGACGGTTTGGCGGCCGCTCCTACCAAATTGTCTCTAGAAATCATGTATTTGTAGGGACGGTTTTCAGACCGTCCCTACAAATCAATTTGTAGAGGCGACTGGTGTTATCAGCCGTCCCTATAAATCAATTTGTAGGGGCGGCTATAGTACCAGCCGCCCCTATAATATCTATTTGTAGGGGCGGTTCAGTCTAGAAAAATTCAAATTCGATCAGAACCGCCCTGTTTGTTTGTGTGTATTTCCGTGTTCGCGTTGCGAGTGAGTGATCAACGTTCCGAACCACGTTCGCTCAACGTCCCATCGAACGCCCCGCGACCAACTTTTCTAACCGCGTTCGCTCAAGCGTATTATATAAACTACAAGCACAAGAGTATTATATAAACTACAATTACAAGTCCAATTCACAAGAATATATACAATCCATCTTTAAATAGACATAATTCACAAGGTAAAACCAATATCAAATTCTATACACATTGTTATCAACGGCCTAGAGCTAGCCTTTCCGTCTTATGAAGGTGTTGATACTGAGGATTTCTACATAAGTCAGACTCTCGGTCATGGTAGATGCCTTTGACGTATACAATTTGGTCCAATATGAAGTTGCAAAGGTTACCGATGAGCTCTAAGAGTTGGTCATCGTATGGGTCTCTTTTCATTTCTTTATCTTCTTTCCACTACAAGAGAACAAGTTTCGGTTTAGTATTTTATATCATGTACGGAGTTTTTATACTACGGGTGAAGAGGTTCAAACTTAACCTTAAGGGATGTCTCCTGTAGGCACCGGTGTTACTCATCATAGAACATACATACTATCCACAGTGTACATTCCTAGACTTCTGTTTGGGGCACTGTATGTTTTGCATATGAAAATATTAAGTAATGCTTTTGACAGCCATGTAATGGAGTACTGAAGAAGTAAGTTACACTTACCGCATATAGTATTTTTATAGCTAGCTTTTCCTTCCTTGTTGGATCATGAATTCCGTGATGTTTAGTGACATAGAACCTAAATGCCCTGTTCGAATTATTTTAGCAAATACAACTTATTAGTATCCAAAAGTGAACGTTACAAGTATGTATACAAACATATAAGCTAATGAGGATTGTCGATATGTATACGTCTTGAGAATCGATATAAAGTCTTTGTATGTCACCGGGTCCCTATCTATTGAACCAAAGACCCATGCCATGCTCCTCTCGACATCGACGCCTATACAAATCCCGTGGTTGCTGCATGGATTTAATCATAGAACTAGATAAGCTCTTTTGCATCGAATAAAATATATCGAACAAAGCTTTAAGTATAAAGTTGAACTTACTCGAAGTTGTATGGTAGCCATATAGTAGAGTGCTGTTGGAGAATTTTGAAAGCCAGGGCAATGTATGCCGCAACATTAAGGTACTCTTCCCTTAGTTTCGCCGTACGGATATGCTCTTTCTCCCAAAGGGTCTTTTCAGCAGCTAGCTCTTTGTCATCCAGTTTCCACTGTTTGGGGTAATTAAAATTTGTTTGTGCTATAGCTTGAGGGTCTATATACCCTGCTTTCACACTTAGCATTTATTTTACAATGTGCACTTGCATTCTACAAATCACGACGTGGGTTAGTTACAACAAAATTCAAAGATTGCATTCATATCATATCGGGAGGACAAGGACTTACAGGCACCACGTGCGAATTAGATTCATCTCCATTGCTCCGAGGTGAAAGCATGTCTGCATGTCATTGAAGTCAAAGACAATTTTTCCGGCTGGGCTTCCAAATGTGCCAGTGGGGAAGCATGCTTATATGAGATCTATGCTCGTTGGAAGAACACACAAGTACCAATCATGGAACCTTCTCATTCCAAGTGGTAGGCACTGGATATCCCGGTTTGGTAGGAAGGCCTTGCCTCTTTCATATGTTTTTGGGCAATCCTTTGACCATTTGATGGCATTAACATTTGGATACTGCTTTGCTGTTTGCTAGAGTTTGCTAGTGACGGCCTCCTCAGAAGCCTGTGATTGGACTTTTTTAACTTGGTTCTCAGGCTTGAACTGGTCATGGGAATACCACTTGGACACCGACGAGACGTCTTTCATTGGAACATAAATTGGTCTTATGGTGATTGGATGCTTCTTTTGAAGTTCCCATTCAGGCACATCCTCATCTTCTTGTGCATCACCTTCTTCAGGAGGCACTCGTTATTCATGTATCGGCTGTGCTTGTTGAGAAGACTGCGGCATCTCATCATGCACTTGCTCGGTACGAGCTGGAGAAGGTTGTGGCTTATCCGGCACATGCTCGCTAGGAGGCAGAGAAGAATGTGGCATCTCAGAAATGTGGTGGTCACGAGACGGTGAAAATATCTCCCCGACCTCAACAACTCACTCCAAATTTAGGAGAGGGGGATGCGGCAAAGAAGCAGCCAATATAATGTCCCGTTTGTGCCAGAGGATGAACTGCCCCATTACGTCTCCGAGTAACACTAGCCCATCGGGAGTTGCGTAGTCTATCCTCCATTGCATGAACTTGGGCTTCATAGTATGCACCTCGACCCTAGTGTAGTCCGATGGTATCTTATTATTGTGGTGTAAGCCACCGAGAGGATGTGCCACACCCATTGCCATCTCCATCATAATGTTCTACCGGCCGCTGAGAAACACCATGGTGCAACTAGTTGGTTCCCGTATGCGATCGATGGGGGTTGTGGCTGCAGTGGAACCTTGGCTGCTAGGAACTTTCGGAGGGCTGCCAACTAATGCCAGTTCTTCCGGCGGCATCATTAATATCCGTGGCTCCGTAGACAGCCCTTGCTCCTCCAGCGCCTTCGCAACTAGAGCCTTCACTTGGAGCTCAAGATTACTCTCCCGGTCTCTGCCACGTTTATTGTACATGTGCCTGTCCTCTTCGAATCCTTGCTTCCAGGTCATCCTTTTCCCTAGCCCCCTAGTGCGGCCTGTGTGCTCCTTGTTTCCCAAGCCAAGGCTAAGCTCATCCCTCTCTCTGGAAAGATTGAATGAGCCATTCTCCTTGTCTTCAGCATATTTCAGTATCCTTGATACTGCCTCTTGGGTCTCCAGCTTATCAAACTTAAGATTACCGCCGGATGATTCTGTACTCCTCGCATATATCCAATTCCTTGAGCGTACCTTCAAATTCGTCACATCAATATTCCCAGTAGTTACGGCCTCTTCGTCCATCTTTATAAACTGCTCTTCCTTGGCATAGTAGCCATCGGGGCCTAGATGATGGTGGTGTTTGTTCCTCTTCGCCACCTTGATGTTACGGGCACTGAGCTTCAATGCCTCTGATGAAGTCTTCTGAGCCACGAGCTCCTCCCATGGACTAGGAGTTATGTTCCCAAACTCGTTGAAGGGAATTAACCCCTTTTGGATATACTTCTTGTTGAGCTCCGACCTCCAATGTCGGAATGACTTTCCCATTATCCTGAAAGCATTTTTTTTACCAATTCATGCTTACCCTCCTAAAATCTAAAATTGAGCTTCAGCTGCCTATCCCATAGTTCATCATTTTTCTTCTCTGGTACCTCTTTCCAGTTAGGGATTGCTAGGTTCAATTTATCTCTAACTAGGGCCCCGATCGCATTACGGAATCATCCTCTTAATTCCTTCGGCTCAAGGATCTCCCCTGCTGGCCCAACCTCTGTTATCACATAGCATGCCTTATCTGGATATTGATTTACTTTTCTATCCCCTCGTTTCCTCTTAGGCTTGGTAGTCATGGTTGTGTCTTGAGGTTGTGGAGCAGAGGCCTCAATGTCCGTCTCTGTGGCTGTTGCCTCTGCTCTCCTTTCCTCTACTCTGTCTTGTCCAGCGAGATGTCGCGGACGTCGACATCGTCTTTTTCGAGTTTCATGAGGGACCTGTATATACGACAGGTCAAAGTGTTAGCAGAGGTAACACAGTCAAAGCTTTAGCAAAATTTACAAGCTAAGGCTTTATCCCTACCTCCTCGTTCGGGTCAAAATCCTTGTCCAAATCTTCCTCCGTTGGTCTTCTTCTGGCTTCACGTGGGAAAGGATCCTCGAGACTTACATATCCCTCTTTTGAGTCATCATCATAATCATCCTCTTCTTCTTCGTCTTCAACAACCTCTCATGCTCTTCCTTCTGCTCCTCCTTCCTCCTTGTCACACTGCTCCTGAGTAAGCATCACATCTAGATCATTTTCTAACTTTTTATTGAACTGCTCCTGAGTAAGCTGGTCCTCTAGTGCTTACTCCTCATAGGTTGGCTGCTCATAATGCTCGGGGCATCGAGCTACACTATCTGGTGTCGGCGATATTATTTCGCGCTTTGTTCTAATAGATGCAAGAAAGTGTGCTTTAGGTACGTGAGAAGGTATAAGAAATAAAAAAGGTCTATAAACCAAAGTAGTCCTATAAAACAACAATATATAAAAAAATGTGTAGTAGCAGTAGTAGAGGCCTCAAAAACATGTCAATCATCATTTGATCATGAACTTGGATCATGAAAGCATCATAACAGAGAAGAGAGGAGAAGGTAATGTAGGGGTGGCTGCTAATGATGCCAAGTTCCTTACAAGTTCTTGATCATCAGCTCATATTCCATATAATGTATGGACTTGGATAATTTCATCATCGGCAAAACAAAGGAGAGGATAGGAGAGGAGAGGGGAGATTCGGCAAAACATATGGAGTTGGACAATTTCATCATAAGCAAAAGAGGAGAGAGGAGGTGAGAGTTTGCCAAAAAAAGGCAGCTACTGGTTGCCAAAAAAAATAGAGCAGTTGCTGCCAAACATAGAAGTGGTAGAAGTAGTAGACAGAAGACCAGAAGTAGTAGTAGGGAAGTAGTAGACAGAAGTAGTAGGGAAGACAAAAGTAATAGAAGTATTAGACAGTAGTAGTAGGGAAGTAGTAGACAGAAGTAGAAGTAGTTGACAGAAGATAGAAGTAGTAGAAGTAGTATATAGTATTAGTAATGAAGTAGTAGAAGTAGTTCTATCATTCCACTTATTATGGTTCTTTCCCATTGTAGAATTGACTTGAAAACGAGTGCTACATTCTGTTTCTATTATTAAGTTTAGTTGAGAAAAGATACTAGCAAAATCATATTAAGTGCATGTAATATCATCGAATATCTGGGTACAACTACTACAGTATATTCGGTGTACAATTAGATCTTTGAAAAACACTGTGCTTTTGAAACATTATGAAATGTTCGCAAAAACATTCTATTGTGAATTGAGTTGTGCGCAAAAAAGTAATAATAAAAGTCTAAGTTGAATATAGTGGCTTTGATTGATTCTCAACTCATCTCTGTTTAGATATTTGATGTGCTTGTCATCTGATTACTTTCTTCCTTTTTTGTGTGTGTTATAATGGTGGTGATTAGAGAAAAACTAGAGGATTAATAATATGGAGATCAGGGACTTCTGTTTCTCTGTACAGGGGAGTAGATTATGATGAACCGGAAACCACTAAGGGGTCAAAGAAGAATTCACAGTCTCTTGCTATGAAGTCCCCAATTAAAGGGTCTCCTAATGCTTCCTCACTACCAACTGAGAAAGCAAACAGTGTACAAGATAGCAATGGACCTTTAGTTTCTAATGCTGCGAAAGAGGAAATAGTTGTACAAGCACCAAAAATCAAGTATGAAGATGAAATTGACAAACTGTTGGATCAACTTGGCCCAAGATACACTGACTGGCCTAGATCTGACCCGTTACCAGTAGATGCAGATTTACTTCCTGCAACCATGCATGCCAGGTTACAAGCCCCCTTTCATAGTTCTGCCATATGGTGTCCGGCCATCTCTTAGCCGAATGGACACTACCAATTTACGCCGTCTTGCCCGGGGACTGCCTCCTCACTTTGCTCTCGGTAAATTCTATTATACACTTATGCTTTAGTTAAACTATGAACTTGTCGATCCATTGTACTATCTTATATTAATTTCACCCTTACTAAGGGATGTTAGGACGAAGCAGACAACTCCAAGGCTTAGCTAATGATATGGTAAAGTTGTGGGAGAAAAGTGCTATTGCTAAAGTTGCTTTGAAGAGAGGAGTACAGCTTACCACCAGTAAGACGATGGCTGAAGATATTAAAGTAAGTAAACAAAGTGTCTCTTGTTAGATTTGTACAATTTGGGTAGCATATGTAAATATTTGTATCCTAGTTAGAAATGTTAATTGATCACTAGCAACAGCACAATACAGATTCGAAGTCCTTCTAGGTTTTCTTTTGCAACTGTCATTTTCATCCACTTTCTGCAGCTTGAAGTTTGTATTTTATTTCTTAGTCTTACTAAATGAGCATTAATGCTACCTATGTACTGATTTGGGCTCTTGATCAATAAAAAATGTTGGCTGATTTTGCATGAAAAATTCATAGTTTCTATGAAAGATTAAATCGATGAGAGTTGAGGTCCTGTGGAACATAGATTACGAACCAAAATGTTAATGTTTACATTTTGGCTCCCTGTTATAGAGAACAATCTGCTACTGCTGTTTTTCTTCACTTATCCATTTGTTCAAGTTTTTAGGTAGGTCTTGTAGTGAACTAATGATTCATAGCTAATGTTTTTTTCAATCCACATCAGAAATTAACAGGTGGCGTGATGCTTTCAAGGAACAATGAATTTATAGTCTTCTACAGAGGGAAAGATTTCTTGTCCTCAGAACTTGCAGAGGTGCTGTTAGAGAGGGAAAGATTAGCAAAGTCACTTCAAGATGAAGAGGAAGCACGCCGAAAGGCAGCATCTTATTTTTCTTCAAGTGCTGAGACATATGTACAACCTACTGTAGCTGGTACTCTAGGAGAGACTCTAGAGGCTAATTCTAAATATGGAGCTAAACTTGATGAGAATCATGCGGACAAAATGACAAGAACTATTGAAGCTGCAAGACATGCTGACCTTGTAAGAAAGCTAGAGTGGAAGCTCTCACTTGTAAGTGACCAAGTTTGAATAGTCTAAGTTCACTTCGTTAGATTCTATCTTATCTTCTGGAAACATTTTTTTATATGTGCCTCATGATGTCCAAAATACGTCAAGAACTTATATTTTCCCCCAAAATATGACAGAGTGCAGATGCATAGTTTTAGTATGACAAGTAGTTTAGGGCATGTTCTTTTCTCTTCTTGTTGGTGTCTCTTGTTGGGTTTTCAATCTAGGCCCCCAATTGGCTTGGGACTAAAAGGCTTTGTTGTTGTTGTCATAAGTAATATAGGGTCATGTTGCATCTAAGCTTGTGTGGCTAAATTCTTCTATGCATTGTATCACTGGAAGATGCAAGTTATATGATTTGAATCAAACCAATTTCACTTTATTTATGTACAGGCACAGAAAAAGATGGATAAAGCTGAAAGGGTACTAGGAAAGGTTGAAACAGCCCTGAGGCCAACTGAAGATTCCAGACCTAAAACAATAACAGAAGAAGAGAGGTTCATGTTTCGGAAACTTGGTCTCAGGATGAACGCATTTCTGCTCCTCGGTAATTCTCTGTCTTTTTCTTTTTTTGTGTTGGACTTTTGCACAGTTACTGGGAAACAGTCACTGGACACATATGTCCTATTATATTTTTAGTCTGTTGCTACCTCAGATTGCCTCTCTTCAACCTTCATTTTTTATTCATGGCTTGTGAATTTAAAGATGACAAAGACTCAACAATTTGTTTGGTATGATCTCCATGAAGTTATGATGGAGAAAATTTTCTAAGTGTATTATGTGATTTCTGTGCACTTGTCTTTTAGTACTCATCTCTTTGTTGTTAATAGTTTGAAAACTGACCAATTAATGTCAAAAATTCTGCAGCCACGACCGGAATTTACTTGGGCTGAAAAGACCCTATATGACTCACCCCCCATCTAAGCATCAGTGTCAACAGAATAACAAATGAAGGAGATCCGAATGCTAAGTATGTAATATACATATATTCATCCTATATTTTCCACCTTTCAGCTTAATAAATAGATACTAGCCTGCAAGCTTACCAGTTCCTAACAAGCAAAACAACAATTTCTTCCTGAGACTCTTAATTTCCCATCACTGGAACCCTAGAATTCATAGCATTCATAAAATAAGCAGATCCAATATCCAGGCCACTCAATTATCTGCATTCTATTTTTAGAGTTAATTCATGGCTTTATTTTGTTCTAAGCGGTAAGATGCAATGATGCATAGAACTTTAGAAAAAAATGAAATTCAATGATGCCTAGCATTCGTATGACACTAGTATCAATCCAGTATAGCAATTATTAACCTAGCCACTCAAGTACATACAGACACAAGTTAATGACTCGATGGGAAGATAATCAAGCGAGCAAATGTGTCACTCTATATCAATAATGTGTCACTCTCAATCACTATCTGAACTGACATGCTCAAGAATCCACACACACACGTATCCTTAACTGACATGCATACTACTAGCAACTAGCAAGACTAGGAAGGCAAAAGTACGACCCAGATGTATATTGTCGCGTTCAGATCTAGAGCAGATAGTGGAGGCATACCTGGAGTAGAGAGCGGGGGCGTTCAGATCAGCTCGCTTCGCCGGGAAGTCGCGGACTGAGACAGGACGCGGTCGCTGGGGGAGTTCACGCCGCCGGGAAGTCGCAGGGGCCGGGCGAGTCCGGGCCACCGGGGGAAGTCGCACCGAAGACAACAGGAGGGGATGGTGCCAGCCCGTCTTCCTCAGCGTCAGGAAGGGGAAGCGGGAGGGGAAGGAGGTGGGCGACCTTCACTGCCGCTGATCCAGCGGCGTGCGTGCACGAGCGTCTGCGCAGGAACTGGTGCCCCTAGCGAGCTGGGGACGGGGAGAGACCTGGCGGCGCGCGCTGCAAACCCTACCGGTGCGGGAGGGGGAGGGGGGAGTGGGAGAAGAATTCACGCACGCGCACGGCCGGGTGCACAAGGGCCGGCGAGGACGGGGCAGCGGCAGCCACCCGTATTGTGAGCTCTCGCGCAGACCCTAGCCACCATGGCGGCCGGCCTGGGGAAGGCGACATTTGGGGGAGGAAGCGTGGTGGGCGACGGAGGCTGCCACAGGAGGACGGCGGAGGTGAGAGGATACGGCGCGAAGAGAGCGGTGGCTAGGGCACGGAGACGGTGGCGGCGGTGGGAGATAGTGGGGCAGCCTGGCGGCGTCGGGAGAAAGAAGAGAGCGCCCAACACTTGTTCACCTGAGCGCCCGTGGTTTTATACCCAGGACGATTTGTAGGGGCGGTTCCTGATCCAGCCGCCCCTACAAATGCATTTGTAGGGGCGGTTCCTGATCTAGCCGTCCCTATAAATATTTTCTATTTTATTAAATTATTAATTATGTATTTTTTATATCACAAAAACATAAAGTAAATGTATATAATATTTTGTATTATTCTATATATGCACAAATATATATAAAAACAATTGTAGTCATAAAAGTTGTAAACATAACTCAATTTTGTCATGTGACTACAATTTGAATTTTAAAATTTTGACTACAATTTTAGGATATTAAATGATCTAAAATGAAAATGTTGTAAACATAAAAGTTGTATAATTCATCAACATGTACAACTTTTATTTTGGTCATCTTGTCATGTGACTTTGTTTGAACGATTCAAAATTTAAAATTCAAACAATTTCAACTTAAAACTATATTTTGAAAGAGTAAATGATTTCAGCTAAAAAACTCATAAATATCAAAGTTGTAGAACTCATCAATATCTACAACTTTTATTTTGATCATCTTTTCATTTGACCAAATTTGAACAGTTGAAATTTTGAATTTCAATAAATGGCAACTTTAAACAAGATTTTGAAACCTTAAATGATTTCAACAATAAAAGTTGTTAACATAAAAGTTGTTGAACTCATCACTATCTACAACTTTTATTTTGGTCACTTCTTCATGTGCCAAAGTATTAGTAAATATTGTTCACAAATTCACATATGACTCATAGTTTCATGAATTATACGAGAGACATGTTGATTTGTGAACAATGTTTACTATCACTTTGTCAGATGAAGAAATGACCAAAATAAAAGTTGTAGATCTTGATGAGTTATACAACTTTGGTATTCATCACTTTTTCAGTTGAAATCATTTAATGGTTGAAAATCTCGTTAGAACATGTTATTTTTTTAAAAAAATTGAAATTTTGAATTGCTCAAACTTTATCAAATGAAAAGAATGACCAAATCAACACAGTAACTTGATAGGGCATGATTTTAGAAAATTTGAGAAAAAAAATCATCACATTTGGAGTTAGTACGAGGGAGAAAGACTAGTTACAAATTTTACCCAGAAATTAAAAAGAAAAATTACAACTGTTCATGATGATCAATGATGAACAAGTGTGATTTCTCTTTTTAATCTGTGGCTGAAACTTGTAACTAGTTTTTCTTCCTCATACTAACTCCAAATGTGATGGGTTTTTCCTAAAATTTTCTAAAATCATGCTCTATCATTTTAGTCTAGTCATCTATCTTTTTCACTAATTTTGAACATTTCAAATTTTGAATTTCAGAAAATAACAACTTCAAACCTGATTTTCAACCACTAAATGATTTCAGCTGTAAAGGTGATGAATATAAAAGTTGTTGAACACATCACTATCTATAACTTTTATTTTGGTCATCTTTTTATTTGACAAAATTTGAACAGATCAATTTTGAATTTCAGAAAATGATAGCTTCAAACCTGATTTTCAACCACTAAATGATTTCAGCTATAAAGGTGATGAATATAAAAGTTGTTGAACACAACACTATCTCCTACTTTTATTTTGGCCATTTCTTCATTTCATAAAGTGTTAAGTGATTTCATAAAGTTTTAGTAGTAATAGAGTGGATGTTGAAATAGATTCATCTGGATGTTGCAAAGGGTAGTCTCACACACATGCATAAATATAGTCTCACACACATATATAAATATATAGTATTACACACATACATAAATATATAGTCTCACACGCATGCATAAATGAAGTCTTATAAACACACACTTACACAAACACACCACGTTCAACAACTAGCTAGCCCGCTGTAACGACTTCCCCCTTGACACCTTTTCGTTCCCATGGCAATATATATTTGGGTAGGTTCTTTTCCACAACACTGATCTTCTTAGGAAAGTCTGTGAATAGCGGCATCTCATCATAGTTATTGTAAGCTTCAACATCGTCCACGCCATCAACTCTGATAATGTGCTGTTTCCCGAAGGCAACCACGTGCTTTGTCTTCTTCTTTGGGGGGAGGTTACTTTGTGGGTCAGACATATAGAAAACTTGTGAGACACATGAAGCGAGCATCCAAGGGTCATCTTGGTAGCCTAGATTATTGAGGTCTAGGACTCTCAATCCGGTCTCGTTCAGTTGGTGTTGTTTGATCCAGCGGCATCGAAATAGGGCCACCATTATATCCCTTCCATAGGCAAGTTTCCATATCTGTTCAATGATGCCAAAGTATTGGATCTTTTGCCCTAATCCATCGAGAGCCTCTATTCGAATGCCGCTATTTTGGTTCACATATTTACTATCCTTTGCGTGGGCATAGTATATATACCCATTGATGTCATAAGCATTCCAAGATGTCACTTGTCTCGATGGCCCATCCGCAAACCTACTGATAGTAATAGAGTCTATGGTTTCTCCAGGCGGTATGTTTTGGTCCTTCAACCATGTAGTTAGTCATTGCTTATGCTGTTTCATGACCCAATCATCCGAACGACCATTTCTCTCCGTCATAATGATAGCCAAGTGTTCATCAATGTACGGTTGCATCAGTTGTGTACTCTACAAGATACTGTAATGCGCCCGACTCACCTCTTTGTAATCATGGTCGATGAACACTTTTCTACTTCTGGTGCCCTTCCCAGCCAGCCTACCCTTGTGATGAGAATCAGGTTTACCAATCCCTTTTTGTACTTTTAGGTACTCTTGACAGCACTCGACGACTTCTTCAGTACTATAACCCTCTATCATGGAGCCCTCTAGGTATGCTCGATTATGCATGTATTGACTTAGAACCGATATGAACTGCTCGTATGACCACATTTCATGCAAGTAGCAAGGGCCCAACACCTGTATCTGATGAACCATGTGAATCATGAGATGTGGCATTATATAAAAAAAGCAGGAGGTAATCACATATCTAGTTGGTTTTGTGTCTCCACCACAAATTCATGTAGATCACTCAGCTCTTGCTTGCCAATCATCTTCTGTGAGATCTTCAAAAAGAAGTAGCACATGCGGGTGATGGCCATTTTCAAGAACTCTGGCTTTATAGCCTTGATTGCAATAGGTAGAAACACTGTCAGCATCACATGACAATCGTGAGCCTTGCAATGTGTTATTGACAAGTCCTTCATCGACACTAGCTTCTTCACATTTGCTGAAAACCCAGTCAAGACTTTGACCCCCCTCAGGAAAGTGCATATAGCTCTCTTCTCGTCTGGTGTTAGGTTGAAGCACGCCGCGGGCAGAGTGTATTTTCCATTAGCCTCAGGTACCGGGTGAAGCTGTGGCATCACGTTTAGCTACACCATGTCTTTCCGTGCTTTCAGACCATCCTTTGTCTTGCCTGTGTCCATCAAGGTAGCAATGAAACTCTCAAAGACATTTTTCTGCACGTACATAGCATCAATGGCATGGGGGACCTCCAAGTCTGGCCAATAAGATAGATACTGAAAGAAGATCAATTGTTTCTTGAAAGGAATGCCTTCGACCGGAGGTTTGCTTCTATCTCTGTTCGTCCCATCCAAATTCTTCTCTTCCATAGACGACGCGTATGTTTTCACCATTTTGTACACGTGTTCTCTGTTATGACGTCTCTCTAGAGGGGGTTCAATCTCCGGGGTATTGTCATAAAATCTAAAGAATAATTTGTTACGGTAGTTGTGACTTGTCTTTAAGAAGCGTTGGTTCCTTAGGTAAACTATCTTCTTAGATGCATCCAGGTACACCCATGTAGTACCATCCAAGCAACGTGGGGTAATCATTGGTAGTAACAAATATTATTGCTCTACATATGAAGTCCTCTTTTTGGAACGCATCGTACATCGGCTCCCCATGCCTCCATAGTGTCTCTATTTCTTGCATCGAAGGCTCGAGGAACACGTCTATAACAATGCCTGGTTGTTTAGGGCCAGAAATAAGAATAGTGAGGAGAAGGTACTTTCTCTTCTGACACAACCACGTTGGGATGTTGTACATGGTCAAGATCACTGGCTAAGTGTTGTGGTCGCTCATCCTGTCATTGAAGGGATTCATTCCATCGGTGCTCAAGCCAAATCGTACATTCCTTGGGTCATCGCTGAATTCTTGTGCTTCTCATCGAACCTTTGCTACTGACTACAATCAGCCGGGTGTGCAATCTTATCATCATCCACCTTGCGCTCATCATCCCTCCATGTCATGAGTGTGGCTTCTTTAGGGTTTAGGAAGATACGTCTCAAACGGTCGGTCACTGGCAGGTACCACATTACCAAGGCAGAAATTCTTCTCTGCTTTGTATCGTTGCCTAATGGAGTGTCCTCTGGGGGCTGAGATTCTTGTATCACCTTTTTTGTACCCTTCTTATTCCTCTTTTTCTCTGTGGAGGCTTCATCCTCACCATAAAGGTCATTGTTCTTGTACCGGCTAGCCCCACACCGGGGACATTTATCCAGTGACTTGAACGTTTCGTCACGAAAAAGTATACAGTGGTTGGGGCATGCATGGATTTTTTCAACCTCCATTATCAATGGACTTATGACCTTCTTCTCTTGGTATGTGTTGGCGGGAACTGAGTTTGGTTGTGGCAGCACCCATGACAGGAGATGCATTAGATCATTAAAACTACAGTCTGACCAGTCGTACTTAGCCTTTAGGATGAGTAGCTCAAGCACAAAACGTAGCAATATCCAATGTGTCGGACAACCCTTTTCAACACCATACACAGTCTCCTTCGATGCTTTTGTCACCCTTTCCAAATTTTCTAGACCTTTTGGGCTATTTAGTAAAATCTCTGGTCCAAGGGCTCGAATCATATCATCCAAATCATCTTCATCCCCGACACGTGCCCCACCATTATTATTGGCACCACCTTCGTCGTTACCATCCCAACCACCAGCGTCACCACCTTGTTCATTGCCAAACTCAAAATCCATTTGTACATCAAGCTCTGCTGAATATTGGGACAGGGATTCTTGGGTTTCGTCGTCGTATTCCTCATCATCCTCATCGTTAACAATAACCGTTTCATCATGATGAATCCACACTGTGTAGTCCTCAACAAATCCTCACATAATTAAATATGATATGATGATAGTCACATCTGTCCATGCCATACGGTTCTTGTAATCTTTACAGGGACAAATAATTGTATCCTTATTCTCTGTCAATGTTCTTGCATCCTTCTTTGCGGCTTTAATAAATTTATCCACCTCTTCACAGAAACCTTCCTTGAACCTTAACGAACCATATATCCAAGAGTTCATGTACTCCATCTTTTACAACAACAACAAAACAAACATTAAAGGACTACTTATTCAGATATATATAAAAATGAATCAAATTAATAATTACTTGAGAATAATTGTATATACTTCAGATATATATGAATATAAATCAAATATAATTACATGAAGCATACAAACACACAATGGTAGAGGAAAATTAATTAATGGCCATAAATAATTAAAATACATATTTGTTGATTACAATAAATAATTTCAAAGACAACAATTAGAAACAATTATATTTTACCCAAATATCTTTCATACAAACCCTAGTCCAATTCCATCAAACATAAATTTACAAAAATAAAATTAATAAAAAAACCAAACCCTAGATCTAGATCTACATGCATATGAAACATCCATAAAATTAACTAATTGCTCACTAAAATCAAGAAACATGGACCAAATAAGGGTATGATCTTGTTCCCCTATCTAATTTACCCTAGTACATTCAAAACTTGGGTCTAATTTGCTTCATAAGTAGCTCAAGCACCATAGAAGAGAGAGAAAAACAAAACTTTAATTACTCACTAACCAACCATTAAAACTTCAAAAAAAGTGTGGAATAGTATTTTCTTATCTTCTACAACCTCTCCACCAAAGGATTTGAGACCAAAACCTTTCCCCCTAGTAGAGCAATTTTTGGGAGATGCCCAAGGCCTCCCCACCTTTCTTTCACGGGTTGGAGTGAGTGACCCGAGGAGGAGAATGTGCTGCAGTTTTTTATACGTGGGTTATTTGTAGGGGCGGCTGGTGATTGAGCCGCCCTACAAATAGCAGGTAATTATATACGGGACATTTGTAGAGGCGGTTCAATCACCAGCCACCCCTACAAATAGAAACACCGGGGGCAGCTGGTGTGTGAGCCGCCCCTACAAATCAGACCCATTTGTAGGGGCGACTCGTATCACTAGCCGCCCCTGTTGTTCCATTTGTAGGGGCGGCTGGTCTCTGGGTTCCCAAGCACGTCACTGTAGGGGTGGCTCCATCACAAGCCTCCCCTACAAAATATTTGTCCCGTTGCTTCAAACCGTTTTTCACGTAGTGTTCAGCGGCACGATGCAGTGGTGACGGGACACCCTAGGCCTAATCCGTTGTTGAGCAAGAGCTCATTGAGGTGGCAGGCGATTGTCGGACCTCTCGAGTGGCAAGCCATGAACCTGTTGGGGCCTTCGGCACCTATGCCCACGTTTGGATTGCCTCGAGCCAGCCTCGCGGCCATGAATCTAGCCTCCACACACACCAGCAGGAGGATCCCCATCACCAGTTCGCACCAGGATAGACATGAGTCGGGCCCACGTGGAATTTTCCAGTTGTAGCAGCGCTAGCATATACACATCCACCAAATGCACGATGGCTGGGCTGGCAGACGGGGATGCGACGGAGGCAGGGTTCCCATCGGATAGGAGGTCGTCGTCCTCATCAGGCCACTGACGGAGCTTGGATCTTCCCACCGAGCTGCCTCCCGGGTGGAAAGGCAGGGCGGAGGGAGAGAGGCCACTCGCCACGCGTGGAGACGACGAGGACAGTAGCCGGCTGTGCCGGTCGTCCTTCAGACTAGACGAGGTAGTGGAAAAGCGGCGTAGGGCGGTGGCCACCGGGCTCGGAGTCGGTGTCGGCGCGGCCACTCCTCAAGCACGAGCCGAGCATTGATAGTGGTGGCGCCGGTGACTCGAGCAGAAACTAGATGGGGGCATAGAAGGCTTTGATCTTGCCGATTCTTGGTTGAGCGCTAGAGTGAGACCCATCAAAGGATAGATCAGGCGTTGTTGGAGGCTGATCTGGGTGCTGATGGCATATGGAATGGCTGGGGATGGTGCAGATCTGGGTGTTTTGGGTTCAGGCGAGTGGGGGTTGACGGAGGGGAGGAGCGGGTCCTCCATCCCCTTGGGAGGCTACCATTCTTGTCTAGTAGAGGATTCATCAAGATTACAAATGTCACTTCTGCCTTGTATATTCTCAAAGTAAATCAGAAGTCATTCAGAAACTTATTGTAAGTTTTTATTAATCTCCTGTTTTTTTTAAAAAATTATTAACCTCAAGCACTGTTACAACAATTCCTTACAAATATCTCTTTTGAAATCATGAGTACTTTTACCTCACATCCAAATTTTGTTTATAGTGCTTCCTCAGCAAAAAAAAAAACTGAGATGGGGTGACTTAAATTCTTTTACTCCTTTCGCCCCAGAAAAAGTGCCTTGCCATTGTAGTAGTCGATCAATAAATTTCAAGTTTCACCACACTTATATAAAAATAGTATCAACATTAGTATTTCCAATTATATTTACTGCTCTATTATGTATAGAGAAATTTTGTCAAATTTAAAATTTGTTGACTCTCAAAAATACAAGACAGAGGAAGTACAGGTGTTGGAGGGCATCAAATCGACAATTATTGCTAGTCAAATCAAATGAAAAGAAGACAATGCTTACAGGGCGCGATGCGATCATGGATTGCAGACAAGTACATGAAGCAACAGAAAAAAATCCCATGATTATCTAATCTCCTTCCGGAGCCTACTGTACGGTTAAATACAAGTTATACATGATCGATTCAGATCTTCAGGTGCAGTGGTGGTGGCACTGCTGCTAGCTGACTTTCCTTCCCTCTCTGAATCCAGTCCAGGATCAAGCCTCGCAGCCGGACAGGTGCATGTGCAACCCACGAATTGAGGAAGCAAGCCACCTTGCGATTCCAGCTCCCCAGCACCTGCACCTGATCTTGTTGCACCTCCAGCTTCCTTTTCCTACTACCTGCCCTAGAAATTGCCCGTCGTTCTGCACATGGCATCTCCTCCATCCTTGGCTTCTCGAACTCAATGTACTCAGTGCCATGTCTAGACTTCCAAAGCATTTGACAGGCCGTCGCTTCGGGGTTTCTGTAGAAGTAATCTGTTGCCTTTGGCAGCATGATCTCATTCAGCTGGTCTAAGGTAATGTCAGTATGCACATAGTGCTGCTCTTCACCGTGGATCGTCACTACTGCAGAGTTCTTTTCTTCAGGAAGCCTGTGTTTTGAGGAACCATGGGGGGTAAAGAGGAGCCCAGCTTTGAGATATGGTGAGTAGTCCTGCGTAGAACTTCTGCGTTGAGATGGCGAGGTTGTGGTCTGCTGCCTATAGTTGTGCTCGGATACCGGGACTTGACACTCCAAGTGCATTAGAATGACTGAATCCAGAGAAACATCTGGAATTCCTACCATGTCTGGGTGACCAATGCAACGAGGCTTATTGTTCTGCAGACCTTGTTGCTTCTTGCAACACAATGGATCTGGACGAAACCATTGGGTGCAGAAGCTGTGGAGATTGTCCCAGTGTTTTCTGTGCCATAGATCAACATATGGCACCCATGCGAAGTCCTGCGTAGGAAGCTGAGTGAGCTCTTTCTTGATGGTTTCAATTGTAGGCTGGAAACAAGGAGGAAAGAGCTGCAGGCAGTTCACTACGGTCCCAACTATGTCTGTGCTTTCTGATATCTGCAGCATTGCACCAAGAAAGAAGTTGTTCTCCGGTGCATTATCATCTTTATGGACGAATTTCAGGCAGGCTTCTACCCCATGATCTGGAGTGATGGAAGGGACCAGCCATAGCAGATAAGAAGGGTACTCATTTCCCCAAACAATCTTATGCTGGAGCTCCATGCCTGCAAAAAGGTTCCTGTTAAGAGACTTGAATGGCATGTGACAGCGTGGTGTGCCACCAACTTCGACGTATCTCAGAAATTCACTGGCTCCATGTGCAAACCACTCGAACCTTTGAACCATGGATCTGCTCGGCTCATTTTTGAAGCCGAAGGCAGAGAAAATGAATGACTTGGTAGCACGCACAATCCGGCTAGGGAGGGAAGAGTTCATCAGCTCTTGTTCCTCCCATTGATCTTCTTCGATTCTTTGCTTGCATTTGTGCAGTGTGCCGCCACACTCTTGAGCCACACGCTTCAACTTCTTACGCCAATGCAGCAAAGATGCATCGGTGATCTGCCACTTGTCAGATGTCTCAAGAGCAGCCTCCAGCCTGATGTGTGCCATCTCTAGCCTCTCAAAGTTTCTGTTTGCGTCATTTGATTCTGTATATCTCTGAACCAGACCAGATAGGATTTGGCTAACTGTCTCCTGGGCAACCACAGAACTGACCATCTCCGCTGCCATTAGGATTCAACAAGAATATGTAGCACTCGTTCCCTGCTCAGGAGAAAGCGATATGAAACATTATCAGATAATAGATATATGAACCTTCTATTTGTTTTCCGGAAAAGGGTATATGAACGTTTTACCACAAGCAAAAATTTACACAACTGCATGAAAGGTGTGGCAGTTTTACCCTGTTTACTATAGAGAGGTATTCTGGATGTTAAATGCAACTGTGATGTTAGATGAAAGTATATTAAAAGCATTTGCAGGAATCTTTCTAAAGTTTTCTCTCTAGATCATCATTTGGAGGGTTATTTGAGTAAAAATCGGTTTTTATATGTCTGTATCCCCAAACAGCTTTTCTTTAACTTGCTCTTCATCTTCAGCTAGCGAGAAATCTTGAACAGAGGAGGTCTATATTTGATATCCAATTAAAGAACTGTTAGAGATTTTTTTTTTCCCACCAAAATCTCTATTCATATAAATTATAAAAAATATAAAGAGTTCCTTGAAGTTGATCTAAGAAGACAGCGAGCTCCACAAGTTAGACAGGCTATGATCATGGATGAGGAGACAAGTTAAGAATGATAGAGATGGGTGTCGAGGAATTGGTCTGCACACCTAAATAAAGAATTGGATGGTGTCCCAATCTCCTAGTGCGTGGAAAAGGGAACATGCAAGTCATTAGTGGAGTCGGATAGTGCACAGTGCATAGCACAGTAAAATGGATTGACGGTCAGAAACTCTTCCTTATCCTCAAACTTTTAATCCATCTAACTTATTTATGGATTTATATTTGCTAATCATGATTGATTTCCTTGATGACCTAGGTTTAGTAGCTAGACATGACTGAATTATGCTCTGTTTAGGCGATTATCATATTACTATTGTATTATGCTTAGGACCAGTTACCAAACATACCTCTATTAAATGTTGTACAAATCCCAACTACTATTTTCAAAGTAAAGTGTTGAGTTACTGTTATAGTGTATAAATGCAAAAGGTGGTGTTTGGATAACGGGACAGGAGAGGTGGGAATGGGAAACAAAGGGTGGTGGAAATCATCTCCTGTGTTTGATTTGATGGATGGTCTCTAATACCACCAATAGGGATGGGTTATGGGCAAGATATGGCCTGTGCTACAGAAAATGGGATGACTCCGAATGGTGTTTGGCTGGTGTCCATGGTTTTTGAGGCATATCCTACATGTCGTAGTATGACCCTACTATGTTTTAGTTACCTCACATGGTCTAGGCGTCTAAGCATATCCCCGCTATGTAGGATGCCACAGCCTCAAAAACCATGCACGTGTCAGATTCACATCTACTGAGAACCAAACGGATTAACAAATCCATATAAATAATACAGTACAAATGTAAGCACACTCAAAATTAATTTGAATTCAGTGAGCTTAAAAAATTATGAATCTGGCTCGATGGACAAAGTTTGAATTTATATGAATGTAGTGAGTCATAGTTTGGACGGAGGATATATGAACTTTGGACCTTGGCTGCACGTACGCGTGGAGCTTCGTGGTTTACTGCTTGCGCTCTGGGCCCGTTTGGTTTTCTGGGCTAGCGAGACAAAACGGTGACAGGGTGGGTCATAAAGACGACGGAGGAAGGCGACGTCCGTCGTCGACTGACCGCGCCGCCGCGACGCACAGCGGTTGATCGCCGGAGTCAAGCTCCGTGCCATCGTTTTCAAATCCGAGGGCATGGGAAGAGACAAGGATGTATGTACATGAAGCTAGGCTTGCCGCTTGCATTGGGGTGGGACTGCTCACGGTCATGGGTTGCTTACCTTGGTTGTTTGCAGCTTGGAGTCGGAGGTGGAGCAGATCGGCCGGGCGCGGCCGGGCGGCCGTACTTGAGTTCAAAGCAGAGAGAGAAGTGAACCGCCCGGAGTGAGAGCCGAGCAGTGGATCGGAGCTGCGCGGTGTTGGCCGGAGAAGATGGTGCGTCGTGGCCAGCCAGTGAGACTCCGGTGACGACGTTTTTATCATCGTGTCGCCCGGCGATGGCTGACCTCACATATTCTCCCCACCTCTTTCTTCTCCTCCGATCCCCTTTTTCCAGGAAACGTCTTGACGACACGAGCAGACAGGGCACAGTCCCATCCGCGTGCATGGTTGCCATTGCCACCTCGCTCGTCCAAGTCAACTGTCCTGCATACACGAGACCAGATGCATGCGCGCAGATGACGCATCTTGCTCTGTTCTATATAGCCGACAGCCGCTATGCCCAGCACCGTGTTTGTGGGATCCTTGGTCGGCTACAGGGCGTGCAATAATTTGGACTTGGCGGCCGGCGTTGCGCGCTGGCCACATGCAGCTAGCGTCGCTGGATAAAGTTATATATTTGACCCTACAGGCATGTACTCCATATAAACGTTTAGAGTATTACTGAATGACGAATACCCGGGTCTCCCTGCGTTGGTAGGAGCAGATCCCAGTGATTGTTTAGATCGTGTCCAAACTAAAACAAAGGGATGGAAGGAGAAGCTATTGAATGCCATATCACAATTCTGGTGGGGTGATGAAGATGACCATAGAAGAATTCACTGGAAGGCATGGTGGAAACTTTGGATCCCGAAGAAAAGAGCTGGAATGAGTTTTAGAGACATGGAAAGTTTTAATCTGGCTTTGTTCGCCAAGCAAGTCTGGAGACTACTAGCTGAGCAGGACTCTCTGTGTGCTAGGATTCTACGAGCAAAGTATTATCCAGATGGTAATTGTTAAAGGCTAAACCGAAGAGAAGAAGCTCATACACTTGGCAAAGCATTTTGGTGGATTTGGAGTGTTTTAAGGTCATCCGCAACAGTCCTAGCTAATTGCTAGCTAGGAGCCATCCACCTCAGCACTAAATAGCTAGCAGTCCATGCAACTATCTATATAGTGCTAGCTATTTGTTATTTTTAGTACTTTCATGCACAAAGAGAGAACGGATGTCCTGTGAAGATTATCTTTGTGTCTCTCTATATGGAGAATAACACTAAACATCTCATCTCAATATAACCAACTTGTAGCAACCATGAAAACATGGACAAGCTTTTGAACACAACAATAAAATAAAATGTCCATATGTTACTACATGATGAACTGATAAACATGACTCAAGCCAGTCTGGTGTGGTGGCAGGGCCATCTCTCGCTTCCGGCGGCTCATCACCAGCAGCGACAAGGATCTCGCGGGCCAGAACTGAATCAAAAGAGTCAAGCACATGAGCTGGATTGTGGAATACGATAGATGGGAAGATATGACGGAAAAGAAGAGGAACAGACCTTGCTTTTGACGCCTCCAGAACTAAATCGGAAGAGCAAGGGCGGGAGAAGGTGGATTGTGGAGGGATTTTCGCGCGCCGTGGATGGATTTTCGCGCACAGTGACGCGGGAGAGAAAATGGATTCGCGCGCAGCGGATGGGGGAGAAGGATTCCCGCGCAGGGGATGGGGGAGGAGAGGGTTGCGCGCATCGGATCTGAAAACGCTAGAAGAATAGCTAGCAGATAGCGATGAAGCTGGCGATTTGGCGCATCGTCGCGCGTGCGAGCTGAGCGACGAGCAAGTCGCCGGCTCGAATATTTTTTCCTCTTCTCTTTCCTCCACATAGGATACATGCTGAGCTGTACACTCAAATAGCTAGCTGACTCAGCACCATTGCGGACGCCCTAAACGAGGATACATGCTGAGCTGTCCCGTAATATAGTACATTCTAGGAATTTTAAGATAAATTAAGAGAGAACATAAAAGACGCATCTATCCTCGTTTTATTTTCCTAATCAGACGCTATCAACAACGTGGTTAATGGTGATTGGTTGATAAAGTTTTTAATGCAAAACTGGGTTTTGTCCTCCTGAATGCATTATATTTGAGGATAAAATTTGAATGCTAAAATGCACTATATTACGGGACGGAGAGAACATGTAGAGTAAAAAAGCTAAGGTACAACATTTACTTTTAAGATGGTAACATCTCAAATCAATCTGAGCCATTGATTTTTCTGTTTTTATGATTTACTTGATGAATTAAAAAATCCAGAAAAACAAAATTAATCCCTCTGGATTCCCCTAATGACGGGAGAAAAGATCGGGGGGAATCTTCTTCTCTGTGAAAACAACCGCAGAGATCGGCCTAATCACGCGAGACTAGTTGGGCCTTGCCATTTAATCTGGACCTATTGGAATGACCAGAATGTCTATTATTGTAAATACTAACAAAATAGATTATATGCACATGACATGTTACCAAATTATGGTCTACTGTCATTTGCCTACGAGGCTACGCGACAATCAATTATGGACAGATGATTATATGTATATATATCAATCAACTGTGGGCAGAGGATTATTATATGTATATATATGACATGACACTATTTTTTAGAGTGACAAAACAGTGAACTCACTCTACACACAGGCAAGTCACGTTACCGGCCTCTCGTGTAACACGTATACACATGCTAACACACACATGTAAGTCACGTACACGTATTCACGTTACTGGCCACTCACTAACACGCGCACACACGCTACACACATGGAAGTCACCTACCAAAATACATGGTAATCAAAGTATATAGTTACAAAAAACACCATATTTGTCAGATCACGCATGCATCAATCGAATATAGAAAAAAATATATCAAAAACTTTCCTTATTTAGCTTATTTTATAAATTAAAAAATTAAATAAATATATATTTCACATGAGGTAATATGTGATTGTAACCGTTCCGTCAAAATAAATAAACAACTCACAGTCATTTGGAGTACCGCAGCAAAGGCTAGTAAAAAAATGATGTTATGTCTCTCTCCTATGCACACATCCGGATGTGTAAACTAGATATGCATATAGGGCACATGTCTTGTTTTTTTTCCCTTTTTGCGAAAACATCATGGACATGTCCTCTTGGTCAAATAAATAGTGTCCAGCATCCTTGGTGTACGCCGAATGATGATATGCATTTCAATGCAAATCTGGTTCCATATCCAAATAAGTGCTAGCATGTCCGCACCACATGATAATCATTCATTTCGACAACTCGAGGATCGACGGCTTAGCCAGTTTCAACAGATTGGACACGAAGAATCTAGAAATCCTTCTCAGGATGGAGCTCATCTGGGGGCACACTTGGGGCTGTTCTAGATCGGTAAGGACACCTTAAATGCCCGCAAACATCGTCGAGAAACTTGCAGATTAGAAGATATAGGGGTTGGCCACTACTACAATTATTATCTTAGGAGACACGAGTGTCCTATATGGGACGCCTACGAAATTACCCACCAAACAAATTTAAAACCCTAACTGCATTTCTTAACCGCAAAGCTAGCTAGCTTTATCTCCATCACACCGCTGCCACCTCATCTCACACTCAGTATCCCCACCCTCCCGATCTGCTCCACTGCTCGATCGATCTCCAGCACCCTCCCACGACCACTGTCGCCCCCTCCACCATAGTATCCCTGCCACCACCGCCCCCTCTAACATGCTAGATCCACTCGCCTCCGAAGGACCACCACCTCCGTTGAAGTTGTAGGACACGTGTACGCCTAAGAGGGGGGGGGGGGTGAATTAGGCAACTTAAAAAACTAACTCTAAACTATGGCCTCTTTTTCTAACCCTAGCAAAACCTATGTAATAGACAAGCTATCTAGATGTGCAACTATGGTTTTGCTAGTGTGTTGCTATCTCTACCGCAAACGTAGTAAAGTAATCAATGTAAATGCGGAAGCTAAAGAGCAAGGTAGAGATATGCAAACTCCCGTCGACGACTCCGGTATTTTTACCGAGGTATCGAGAAACGCGCAAGCTTCCCCCTAGTCCTGGTTGGAGCTCCTCGCAAGGAATCCCTCGCAAGGGCCAAGCTCCTGGTCGGGTAACTCCGTGGATAGCCTCGGGTCTTCCCCACGCGCAAGTGGGTCTCCGATGTGCCTCTCGGCAAGCCTCTCCCGGATGCTCCCCGCCGTCTTCACTATCAAGCTTCCGGCCAAAACGCCGCGGGCCTTGTTCCCTCCGGTACACGGTGGCGGCCACACCACAAACGCGGTTGGTGTGATCTCGCAAGACTTCAAGCCCCTCCGATGTACAACACTTGTGCTCACAAGCACGGGGTGGCAAGAGGTATGCAAACCTCACTTAAACACTAGGCAAACACCTAGAGCAAGCGCATAAGCGGTGGTCTAATCAACCTAAGCACTTCGCAAAGCACTTATGCTAATCACCTAATAAAACACTAAGCACTATGCATGTGGAGATCACTCAAATGGTGTATCAACACTCTTGATATGTTTCCTCAGCTCCACCCTCTCAAATGGCCGGTTGGGGGTTGTATTTATAAGCCCCACTGAGAAAGTAGCCGTTGGGGTCGAACTCCCGCAAATCTGCTACTGACCGGACGCTGAATCGTCCTGACCGGACGCGTCCAGTCGTCTCGACCGTTGTAGCCGCGAACTACCGATCGGACGCTGCCAGCGTCCGGTCGCCTGCCACCGGACGCGTCCGGTCGCAGTTTCGCGCGCCTGGAACATCTCTGTACTCGATCGGACGCTGCGCTCCTGCGTTCGGTCAGTTGCCGCCAGTGTCCGGTCCTTGCGTCCGGTCGCCTGTCTGCCGAGCCACCGGTCCAGCGTCCGGTCGCGCTTCCAGCGTCCGGTCCAGCGTCCGGTCGCCTCTGCGAGCTCGTTTCTTTGCGATCTTGCGCACGGCTTGGTTCCTATCTTCATGCTTGGACTTTGCTTGACATCTTGGGTCTTTTCTTGTGCTTCTAAGGTCTTGCTTGAGGTGTTGATCATCAGATCATCATGTCGCCTTCGTCCAAGTCACGTCTTGCACCCTATTGGACTATAAAACAAACACTTGCAAATTCATTAGTCCAATTTGGTTGTGTTGGTCATCAAACACCAAAATCCAAAGTAAATGGGTCAAGGGTCCATTTTCCTTACAATCTCCCCCTTTTTGGTGATTGATGACAACACGACCAAAGCAAGCAAATGATAAAAAATTTTAAATTTAAAAATTATCTACTTGCTAGGATGCAATGCAAAGGGCAAGGTTATATAATACTAATTGATAGATATCAATTAAAACTTTACTCAAAAGCATGTCTTGCCCTTGCAAATGTCCCCATGTGATATTATGGATCAGAGCCTATCTTTCTAAAAAAAATCTCAATCCATAATTCACTTTTCTCCCTTTCTCGGACCATTACCACTTGTAGACATCAACTTGATGCTTGCTTTTGGTCCTTCAAATTCTCCCCCTTTGGCATCAAACACTAAAAAGGAAGACATTAGTAGCACAAGGGAGGGTCAAATTTCATGATCCTTTGTGTATAGAGAGAAATGGATCACAAAATTTGACTCTCGCATTATATAGACTAAGCTCCCCCTAAATATATGCATACATATGGTAGAAAGCAAAGCATATGCATAATTAGCAATTTGTTGCACAAGAGAGTTTAATCTATATAGTGCATGGAGAAAGCATATAAATATGAAATGAGATCAACATGATGATGCCAATTGAAGAACGATGCTTCTCTTCGGGGACTCCATTTTCCTTGCAATGAGACTACTACACACATGATAAACTTGAAAAAGGTGTTAGTCTCAAAGCGTCCATCTTGTAGATGATCCTCCCCCTAAATTTGTGCATGGAGACATGGAATACTTGTAGTACTCATGCACAATTGATTTTGGAGTCAAAATACCATCTGAAAGATGATATTTGGGAGAAAATTATCTACAATTTGGACTTTGGCATATATTAGACAAACAATAGTAAGACAAGCTATGTAATAGTGCTCTTAAGCAATTTTAAACCATGTAGGTTTGCTCCAAGGGTTAAGAATGAAACCGAGCAAGCCTACCATATGATATACCTAGTGTATGCATGACAAAAGATATAAGAATTCAAATGCAAACATAGGTATGAAGAGTAACTAGATGCTAAAAGGTACCAATTGTAGGAAAATTTTAAATCTAATATCAATTGAAGTAAATTAAAACTAGTTACCTAACATGGGAAGGAGAATTTGGGTCCATAGTATTCACTAACCCACTTGGCAATGATTTTGTCCATCATGATGCACCCCATGAAACGCACCCATACTTTGCCAAGTCTCCAAATTCCCCGAGTACCGACGGACTTCTTACTTCCCTTTCGGGATCCAAACCTTCTTGGTGCTCTTCATGTTGGAAATGATTTCCTTTGGCACCCAAAAGCGTTTGACCCCATTGTTTGCTTGCTTGTTCACCTTGATGGCCACCACCTTGTCATTTTTCTTCTTCTTCAAGAGATAAGGTGTGGAGGCCTTCTTGTCCACCTTGTTGGTGTAGGTGTTGGAGAGCTTGCTTGTTTGCTTTTTCTCCTTCTTCTTTGCTCCTCCCCCATTCTTCACCTTGCACTCATAGGACTTGTGGCCTTCTTTGTGGCACACGTAGCAAAACCATTTGGTTTGTCCTTCATCAAGCTTCTTCACTCCCTTGACGGTGTTATCTTGATGAAGTTGGGTTTGCTTCGCCTTGCCTTTCATTTGAGTCAAGTCCTTGGTGAGGCGAGCTACTTCTTGCTTGAGTTGCTCATTCTCTTTTGCAACCTCTTGTGTGCATGTATCTACAATCACTTTCTTAACACAAACTTGGTTGCACAAAGGTGAGTCTAAACATAAATCATTGCAAGAGGTAGATGCATCCTTTTTAATTATGTCATTTCTTTTAGATGCCTTGGTGGGGGTATTTTTTACGGCCTCAAGATTAGCAACTTGATTTGTTAGCTCATCACAATGTTTGCACATGATTTCCATTTTAGCAAGCAAACTTTGATAATCATTTTGTGAGCTAGCTAACTTTTCTTTTAATTTTTCATTTTTCTTTTCAAGTTGCTTATCATTAATTGTGCATGCACTTATTGTTGCACTAGCCTCAAGTTGCTCAATTTTAATAGATAGTTCAACATTGAGATTTGCAAAGTTTTCATATTGTTCAAGCAAATTCTTGTATGCTTCTTGTGAACTACCTAGCTCTTCTTTTAAAGTTTTGAGCTTCTTTTGTTGACTAGTGCAAACTTCAGCATATTTAAGATTTTGTTGCACAATTGTATTGTAAGAAGGCAAATCATCATCACTATCACTCTCACTAGAGGATGAGCTTTTGTTACCTCGTGCCATAAGGCACACACGAGAAGAGCTTGATGATGAGTGCTTATGACCTCACCTCTTGTGATGGTTTTCTTCTTCACTTGAAGAATCATCCCATGACCTTATTGTTGTGAGGGCTTTGTTTTTGCACGCCTTCTTCTTTGTCTTGGGTGTGGGCTTGTTTGGACAAACTTCCACAAAGTGCCCCATCTCGCCGCATCCGTAGCATCCTCTCTTTCTTTGCTCATTTCTTTGATTGGTGAAAATGAGATCTTGAATTTGGATGGGCACACCCTTGACATTGAGCCTTTGGATCATCTTCTCCACCTTGTTGATTAATTTGATTGATTCTTCATCAAGGTCGGAGGTGGAGGAGGAAGATTGATCATCATCACTTGATTCTTGTTCATCATCATCATCCTCATCTTCTTCTTCTTCACTTGAGGAGCTTGAGCTTGAGCTTGACTCAACTTTATTGCCCTTCATCTTTTCTTTTCGCTACAAGTGAGAGCTTTGCCTTTGCTTGATGAAGATGCTTCTCCTTGACCCATCTTACGTGACATTTCAAATGCCACTAGCTTGCCAATGACAATGCCCGGGGTCATGGTGCTCAAGTTCTCCATGTTGTGAAGGATGGTGATGATGCTTGCATATTTCTTTTGTGGTAGAACGGAGATGATCTTCCTCACGATGTCCGCATCATCTAGCTTTAATAATCCTATTGAATGGAGCTCATTGATAATTAGATTCAATCGAGAATACATATCACGAACAAGCTCATCATCATTCATAGCAAAGGAATCATAATTTTGCTTAGCTAGACAATGTTTTTGCTCACGGACATTACTTGTACCGTCATGGAGCTCTTGAAGTTTTAACCAAATTTCATGTGCCGTATTTAAGGTGAACACTTGGTTAAACACATCCATGCTAAATGATTCAAACAAACAATTCTTAGCTCTAGCATTAAAATGCATTTCTTTTTCATCACTCTTTGTGGGTTTTTCGGGATTCTTGATGGGTTTCATCCCGTCACGAGTGACTCTCCATACACCTAAATCAACCGCCTCAAGGTGGCAAGCCATTCTAGCTTTATAGTATGGGAAGTTAGTGCCGTCAAATTGTGGAGGCCTAGCGGTATCCATCCCCACCACTCTACAAAAGCGTCGGCTCAACGGCGGTTAAACCAAAGGTCCAAATATGAGCCAACCGGCTCTGATACCACTTGTAGGACACGTGTACGCCTAAGAGGGGGGGGGTGAATTAGGCAACTTAAAAAACTAACTCTAAACTATGGCCTCTTTTTCTAACCCTAGCAAAACCTATGTAATAGACAAGCTATCTAGATGTGCAACTATGGTTTTGCTAGTGTGTTGCTATCTCTACCGCAAACGTAGTAAAGTAATCAATGTAAATGCGGAAGCTAAAGAGCAAGGTAGAGATATGCAAACTCCCGTCGACGACTCCGGTATTTTTACCGAGGTATTGAGAAACGCGCAAGCTTCCCCCTAGTCCTGGTTGGAGCTCCTCGCAAGGAATCCCTCGCAAGGGCCAAGCTCCTGGTCGGGTAACTCCGTGGATAGCCTCGGGTCTTCCCCACGCGCAAGTGGGTCTCCGATGTGCCTCTCGGCAAGCCTCTCCCGGATGCTCCCCGCCGTCTTCACTATCAAGCTTCCGGCCAAAACGCCGCGGGCCTTGTTCCCTCCGGTACACGGTGGCGGCCACACCACAAACGCGGTTGGTGTGATCTCGCAAGACTTCAAGCCCCTCCGATGTACAACACTTGTGCTCACAAGCACGGGGTGGCAAGAGGTATGCAAACCTCACTTAAACACTAGGCAAACACCTAGAGCAAGCGCATAAGCGGTGGTCTAATCAACCTAAACGCACATAGCAAAGCACTTATGCTAATCACCTAATAAAACACTAAGCACTATGCATGTGGAGATCACTCAAATGGTGTATCAACACTCTTGATATGTTTTCTCAGCTCCACCCTCTCAAATGGCCGGTTGGGGGTTGTATTTATAAGCCCCACTGAGAAAGTAGCCGTTGGGGTCGAACTCCGCAAAACTGCACTCTTGGCATCGACCGGACATCGAATCGCCTCGACCGGGACGCGTCCCGTCGTCTCGACTGCGTTAGCCGCGAACCACCGATCGGACGCGCTTAACGTCCGTCGCTTTGCCACCGGACGCGTCCGTCGCGATTCAGCGCGCTGGAACCTCTCTTCAGACTCGATCGGACGCTGCGTTCTGCGTCACGGTCGATTACCGCCAGCGTCCGATCCTTGCGTCCGGTCGCTTTCTGCGCTGAAAGCCACGGTCGGCGTCCGGTCAAGGCGCTTCCAGCGTCCGGTCCGGCGTCCGATCGCCTCTCATGAGCTTCGTTTCTTTGCGATCTTGCGCGCGGCTTGGTTCCTATCTTCATGCTTGGACTTTGCTTGACATCTTGGGTCTTTTCTTGTGCTTCTAAGGTCTTGCTTGAGGTGTTGATCATCAGATCATCATGTCGCCTTCGTCCAAGTCACGTCTTGCACCCTATTGGACTACAAAACAAACACTTGCAAATTCATTAGTCCAATTTGGTTGTGTTGGTCATCAAACACCAAAATCCAAAGTAAATGGGTCAAGGGTCCATTTTCCTTACAGAAGTGCTCCCTATCGCGAGATCCAAAGTGATGCATTTGCCACCATCTGCCCAAGCACCACATGGTCCTCGACCCTTCAATTCCCGTCTCCCCCTCGATCTTCTTCATGATGCAGTGGAGGAGGAGCAACGAGATCTGGCCAATGGGTAGGAACTAAAGGCAGCAACCCGGCGAATCAGGCCTTGTCCCACCACCACCAATGGTGCTTCCATCCCACCCCCAGCTCCACTAATGCCTGGCCTCCGATTTGATCCACTTGTTTTTTGTTGTTTCATTTGAAGGTGGAGGTGCTATTTGACTTGAAGGTGGCGGCACGGATGGCATAGACGAGGATGATGTGGTGGTGCATTATCTATAATGATGTGGAGGTCGGCCGAGATCAAGCCAAGGGTGGCACTAGATTGTAACACCTATGGTGTTACGAGCTCGCTTAGCACCTTAACTAAGGACTAAAAGAAATTAATTGACCGAGCTCTCGTGTTAAAGTTTTAAAACTCTCATAAAATGATAAAACAAATTATCCATGTTTTTGTATAGCTTGATGGTTCCCGGCGAGTACCTAGGTCTGGTGTAGTTCGTAGGTTGGTTTGACGCTGCGACATTACCCTGAAAATATCCCGAAGTTCTTTTGAAACGCGTTGTAACTCAGTTCGCGAAATGGTGCTCGAGTGACGAACCCAAGTTGGCGTGCTTATATTTTCCCCTCAGGTGTCCCGTTTGTTGCGCGGATTGCTTCGCTGGATAGCCGGTGGTGTGGACTGTAGGTTTGTAAAATCGGTTTAGCTTTAGCCGGGTTTTTACGTGGTTTTTGGTCTGCTTTAAATAGCGTGCAATGCACTGGTTTGGCTGCTTAGTCTGTGGCCGCGGACACCTCGCGTCTCATGGCGTCGCTGTTGCAGTTGACCATGCGCTGGCGCACGTTTATGGAGCTGTCGACGCCAACCGGGCCATGTGCTCGGCCGAACACGCTCAGGCCTCACCTTTTTCTTTCGCGCCGAGGCAGGTCTGGCCGGGTCTCCTCCGTGTCGGCAGCATTGCTTCTCTCTCTCCCTTTCTTTGTTCTGCTGCCGAGTCGTTTTGTCTCTGCTTGCTTGCCTTTGCTGTCCAGTGATGGAGCATGGAGCCAAATAAAGCAGGGACCAGTCAAGCTACAAGCGTACAACTTTGAGAGTTAGTGAGCTCATATCATGGAACCATGCTATCTCCAGATCGATTAAACAAACACCAAGGAATTGTGTGCCTCACTGCATCACTCAGCTTTTGTTGACAAGACAAATGACCTGGCCGCCTATGGACGGAACAACAAATTGATTGAAAGCACAGGTTGCTGTCCACGGAAGACTCATCGCCATACGCGAGAGGCCTCGTTTAGTTCGGCCACCGAATCATATTCGGCGGCGCCACGGTATCGTTTTGTTTTTATTTGGTAATAATAGTGTGGTCATCACTCGTCAGGATGTGACTAGTAATAATGGTGGAGTATATTATTTGCATATCCTGACCTGCATAAACACCACCCCTCGCACAGTACGTCAAACTTAAACGTGATAGCATCCCAACAAAAGTCTCTGCATTACGTACGGTGCTGGAGCGGCTAATAACCAACCGACGTAGGCTTAGACGTTTTAGGGTGGATGCATGTTAACTTTCCTACTTCTGGGCGTCGGTCACAGAGCTGCTGCTGTCTCCTTCCTACTGTTCCTCCCTGGCTGTCTTTCTTTCAAACATGTCAGTCTCTTTCATGCTTCCGTCCTCTTCATCACTGTGACCGAGTCAGTGGAGGAGGTGCAGTTGCCGTTCTTTATTTTCTCCACCAGGCAGCCACTCCTCCCGCCCACGCCATCACTTTGCTCTTCTCTCTGCTGCCAACCACCGCGCTGGGCCGCGCGTCCACCGCGCTGGGCCGGTCGGCTGCCGCCCGTGCCTGGGCCGTCCGCGATTGTCATCGCCGCTGGTCCGAGTAGGATTGCTGGCCTCTTTATTTTTCTTAAGCAATTTCTAAATTCGCTTGTAAGACAAAACTGTAAAATCAATATAAATCTATGTAGTGATCCAAAATTTATGAAACCAGTTTTGTTAGTCTCCTAAAATCATGCTCTACCTGTTAGTATATTTTGTTCACATAGTTTGGTAATATTTTTGGGAGCTATATAATTATTTTAAAATGCTTAATATTGTAAAAGATGAACTTGTAGGAATTTCTCGGGTAAATTGGTAATAGCGTTAGCTCTGAAAATTCGACACTAGATTTCTAGCAATAATTAGTTGCTAGATAGACAATGAGGTAATAATCCGAATATAGTAAATCAGATAGAAGGAATGAAAAACAACGTTGGTTTATATAACTAAAAGAATTGTTGAGAAATAACGTCTTATGTGACAACATGGATATGTAGCCTAAGTACGGTCGTCGTTAGAACTAGCTCGTTAACTTGAGAGGCGTAAAGCATATTTATACGAGTCACGATTGCAGTCAATTAATTATATCTTTGCATGGCATTACATTGCATATCATAATAGGGACGTCGGTGGATCACGGAGTCGTCGGGAGTTGCTGGAGGAATGGTGCTTTTGGAGATCATGTCGCCATGATGGAAAGCTAACTTCTGATTATATTTTTCTCAGGCAAGCCCCGGTGCATAACCCCTACTTTCTGTAGTTTAAATTATATTTGTGCATTAAGTTTTAAGGAGTTGAATGAAACCCACTTGCATATACATCTTTATTCCTATGAGTCTTACTAGTATGATAGGATCGTGTAGAAGGCTATGCTACAGGACTCCGGTAGAAGTCGAGTGATTGCCTGTCACTCGCGAGAGATAGGAAATATATTATTGGATTACTATCACTTGGAAAATATGAAAATGGTGGAAAGGAAAATGGTGACCGGGCAGGAATATGGTTTGGGTATTGGTGAGTGTAAGGAGTTGTGTCGCCGTGGACACGGGACATAGCTTGGTTACACTATTTTTCCCTATCTGGTCGGTTAAGGACCGATCGCTGCATATGACTCTAGACAGGTCACAGACTTATTATCCCGAGCACATACTTGTGTATGGGCTCTTGGAAGACTTGTTGCTCTCTTGTCACGGATCCGGCTCTTTCCGGACCGACTGTCAGGGTTTTATTTTGGTGAAGGAAGTCCTTGCACCGCACTGAGTTCGGGACTCAGGGGCAGGGGCTTGGAGTCCCAGTTTGGACAGGGACCAGGACACCTGGGACAGGAGAGTGATGGGTTGATCCTGCTTGTGCTTGGGGTACAAGCGGGACGTGTGTTTTCGGGGTACCCAACTGGGGGCATTGATTCGCGAATCGCCGGGCTATCCGGTACGGCTTGTCTACGGTTTAGCATCATAGTAAGAACTGAAAGATGAAAGATGGAAGATGGACAAAGGAAATCTGATTGCTTACCACATGCTTGAAAGTAGCACAGGTACTTACATAGAATGGTTAGTTAATGAACCAATGCGGCTATTAATAAAAATTGAATATAAGGACGCACGCTTAGTAATGCTTCCTACAAATGCAACCCACAAGCCAGATAGCCATGCATATCCTTGGAGTCTTTTCTTTTCTCCTATCGGGTAAGTCTTGCTGAGTACAATTGAGTACTCAGGGTTTTATTCCCCCTGTTGCAGGTAACAGGTGGAGGCTTGAGCTGACCTTTGGGTGTGGAGTCCTCCTGGTGGGCTCAGAGAGGATTTCCTTTACGTTGCGATCGTAGTTGTTATTTATAACTCTCACCAACTATTTTTATAAACGAAAGTTTCATAATCTGTTGTCGTAGTCTATATATCAATACTTCATCCTGTCATTAATAGATGTTATTTCCACTGTAACTCTGTTCACATGTTTCTATTCCGCTGTTTAATTAAATTGTTTATAACTCTAATAACATGATTTCATTCCGCTGTTATATTAATAAATATTATACTCTGATGTTGTATTAAAAGTGATGGAAGAAATGGTTACGAATGATGTAAGCTTTATTCTCTCATTTGTGATCCTGATGGCAAAAATATGGATTTTCGGGTTCTCCTCTGGGGTGTGCCCGACGGAACCGAGTAATTGATGTTCTCCCTCGAGTGCTTAGTGTATAATGGAAGACGAGCACTCCTGTGAGGCATTAGATTAGGCGGTTCTACCACATAGATCCAACCTCTTGTTGCATCCATTGAAGTGTGGTGGTGGCGAGCATGAAGGAGAGCCTTCCTACCTCAGGGCCAAGGGCAACGTGGCGGTATGGATGGCAATGGGGCGGGTTTTGGACCCAACGGGTGTGGAGGCAGGGGAAATTTTCCCCATGGTGGGTCTTAGGTTTGGAGACTCAAATTTTGGTAGGGCTAGGGCCGGGTCGGGGTTTTGACTCGTGGGTGCCCCACAGGGACTTGTTCATAGCCCATGTAAACTTAGAAGGCTTAGCCCATATCTAAGACCAACAACCCTAAGTATATAATAAGCAGCCATCTCACCATTCCCACCAGCCACCCCACCCCATCCGAACCACTAGCAGTAGGAAGCATAGGCTCTACGCGAGAACAACTACATCTGTGCCTTGCGTGGTTGCGCCTCCACCTAGCATCGGTGTCGAGTGGTCATGCCTTCTCCTGGCGTCTGTGTCATGCGGTCGCACCGTCCACCCAACGTGGCCATGCACTGTAGCCCCGCACCCCCCTGCTGCCCCAGTAGGCTAGCACGTCAGACCACTACTCTGCCCCTCTCCCCTCATGGCTGTGCGTCCATCGGCGGTTAGCGCTCTGCTATAGCTCGGCATAGATGGCACCCACCACCGGTGAAGGGGTGATCGAAAAAGGCCCCTGCGGATACTTCCTTAGCCTACATAGGCACAACAAGTCTCAAGAGACTGGGACACAATAGGACAAGCAACTTCACTAGCTCCAAGAGCGCGAGGCTCCAGAACAACAATCAAATCCCAAGCCCTCGTGGACTTTGTTGTAGCAACAACTCCTTGCATTTGTTGCATCATAGGTGCCATTGGCGGATATGGCACCCACACACATAAGTCTAGCGCATAGGATGAGTAGGATGTTTCACTAGAGGACCACAACGAGACACATGAGGAGCATGCCTCTGCTGATCTGGAGCCAAAGCTAGCACAATTTGCTTTGACTCATCTTGCTTAGGCGGTGACCGCTCTCTTTTAGTTGTCCTATTGATGTTGAATATTGTGCTCTTATGATATGTGATCTTTGTTGATGAAATTGGTTGCAAATTTGTAATACAATCCTACTAAATGTTGTGCAACTTATGCTCCTTTGTCGATGGAACTCGGGTTTTTGGTCCCCGTCAAGTTTGGGGGCGGGTCTAGATTACCACCCGAATTGGGGTTCAGGGTCGATGTGGGTTTTCCTCAACGGTTTCGGGGCAGGATCCGCAGATACTCCACTTGAGCAGAACCCACCCTGTTGCCATCCCTATGTGGTAGCCAAGGGCAGCACTAGCTTCAGCCTGTAGTTGCAACCGTCGAGGAGTGACGGTGCAGGGCACAGGATAGCCTTCCAACCTTGGGGCCAAGGGCAACACAGATCCGACCTTTGGCTAGGGGCATTGAGGAGCGATGGTGCGGTGGGAAATGCAAAAGCAGAAGCTCACAACAACCAAGGGAAGCATTGGATAGGTGGTGATTGGGGGCATGGAGTAATGGTGGTGGCAGTTGTTGTCTTTTTGTTATTATTTTATTACTAGAAGCGGGCATCACAAGCCACTCGCCTCTTGAAACATCATTTTTATAGGCATGCACCAAGACTGCCTCGGTTAACAATGATTAATTGTGACCATCTTATAGAGGCTGGCAGACTACCTGACAAGACTTTAAATATGGGTATGTTAAGCCTTGGGTCCAATGATCCTCGAACGAAGAAGACCCCCCGACCGACCCTTTTAGGATCGCCCGAGGGCTGAGGGGATATGCCCATTGGGCACGCTTGCGTGCACCCTATGGCAAAGAGACCTGGCTGACCTTACTCGACTGCAGCTTCCGCCTGAGGCTCAGGGGCTTCCCCAAGCTCCGGGCTCCTGATCTACAACATCTCCGAACCTGGCCCTTGGCTCCTGCCTAGCTAACGACACCAGCCAAGGCCCGAGCGCAAGAAGACAAGCCCTAGGCTACCGATGCTCGGGGGCTCCCGTCGCTCCCAAGGCATGCCCCTGCCAACTGCTCCTCCAATAGGGTCATGTCTAGGGCATGACACAAGAAGACAAATCTTCCCTCGGCCTCCGAGGGCTCGGGGGCTTCCAAGCCTGCATGCTAGTCCTTGGAGGCGGCCTTCCTCTCCATTAGGAAGACTGAGAAGGTCTCATCCGGGGGAGGTTGGTCCAAGCTAACACCGCCTGACACACAGAGTGTCAGAATAGGGCAGCTGGACGATGCCCAGGCTTCTTCAGCTCCAAGACACCTCGACGGTCCATGGCGCACCACAACTAGACCTTCTTGGACTCAAGCGCACATAGACCATAGACTAGAAACCACAAACCACCTTGTACCCGACCAATCTCGTTATATATGGGATAACGTCGGACCTAGAGGGGGGAGATCTCGATTTGATCTCCATTCCTTTCTATCTAGCTCTGCTCTGCACAAAGAGCAAGGCAATCCAAAGAGGGGCACCAAGAGCCCTTCCCCCCACCACATCCCACCATCTCCTTCCTCTTCGATGAGGGGGAGACTCCACCGGATGCGATGCAACATTAGGATTAGCACCGAGCTAACCCCCTGCCAAACTCTTCTTCCTTTACACTCTATTGTAACCCCCCAGATTTTGGGTGCTCTTGAGTATAAGGATCTCAGCTGCTGGACATAGGGGCCGAATTGGCCCAAACTTGGATAAACCATTGTGTCTTCTCCACGTGATTCTTGTGTTCTTGAGTCCACCCGAGCCACCAGAGACCCTGTACTCTAACACCGACTCGAACAACATGTTTGCCATGGTTTCGACCTTGTGACAGCTAGAGTGCCAGGTAGGGGGCAGTGTCGAGTGCGATTCTAGCTCTACGGTGGCTAGAGCCACCCACCTTGTCACTGAAGTGAGCAGCACCACCCCATATGGTGGTGTCCGCTTCCCCAGCGAGTTCTCCATTGCGACCGGCGCCTTCACTAAGGGTGAGGTCCTCAACTTTGGGGGCCTGGCCTACATCATCGACTGCTGTGGTGAGCTTCGTTGCTCCACGGGGCTGCGCCGGTGGGCAACGAGCCCCTGGTGTCGTCCCCTCCATCAAGACTCTTGGGAACAGATCTTGAGGTTATGGCTCCCCAGATCCAACATGGTCTAGGCCTGAACCCCACCATGTCAGACCGCCGCCAGATGTTCTACATGCTGGCCAATATCCACCACCATATCACCACCGGTGAGGTGCTCCCACCACTTGATTGCTTTTGGTACTACCTCCTGGACCTACCTTTTGGGATACAGAATGCGGCAGTGTCCTTCCAGCTGGAGCTAGAGCACCTCATCAGTTGTGAGGCACCACGGAGCATCATCCTCTCTGGCACAGCGGGGACTGATGGTCCCTTGCTCCGCGCCTTCCTTAAGATCCTCTCGAGGAACGAACCAGAGTATGACTCTGATGACATCGACTACAGCGCCCCACCGAGCATGTGCTACCACTTCGACGGTGAGGCTCAGTTTGAGAAAGCGCCTGGGCTCATGCCACCGGACCAGAGTCCCCACAGCCATGTGCCCTACCATCAGGAGAAGGTGGACCACTTGTGCGCTCGGCAGGTGGACTTGGAGGCCACCGAGGTAGAGCTCAAGCATCAAAGGCAAAACTTTGCAAGGTAGGAAATCGTGCACCCTCTCGATGATGACAATGCCCTCACGGGGGCTCCTGATGGTTTCTGCTTCCCCCTTGCAGCATACAACATGTCGGATGCCGCTTGTCGCCTGAATGACATCTCTAACATGCTGACCCAAAGACCAATGAGCGGCTGAATGAGGTGAAGCGGCTCCTCCACGTCGCCCACTAGCAGTAGGCCGAGAGTTTAGCCTCTCGGCACCACGCCACGCTTTCCCAGTCATCCTAGATGATGGCCCACCACCAACGGGGGCACTCTAACGCTCACACCCCGCAGGCTGCAGGGAGCGGCAATGAAACCTCCGGCAATAGCTCTGACCGACCATGGCCTAGGGCACCAAGCCTTGATAGGAGTGAAGGCGTGACCTTTCTCCTTGGTGTTCCCTCACGTGGCATCGGATCGATGACAACTGCGACGTCCATGACACCAGCGAGGTCGGGCGCCATGCTCAGGCACAGTCTCAGACCTGAGCGATGGGGCGGGGGCCCCAACCTAGATCACTTTGGCCCCCTGGCATTCGGGGCGGCCCCCTACCCTAGGCATTTTCGTCCATCAACACACATCTCCAAGTATGACAGCGAGACAAACCTGGACCATTAGCTAGAGGACTACCACCTCGCCATGAAGGCTGGGGGGTCAGACGATGACTTCACCGTCTAATACCTTCCTCTGCTTCTGTCAAGCTCAACCAGAGGTTGACTCCAGCAACTTGAGCTCAGCAGCATCCGCTACTGGGGTGATCTCCATGTGATCTTCATCGTCCACTTCCGGGGCACCTACACCTACCTGGGGAACTCTTGGGATCTTCGTAACTGCAAGTAGAGGGATGATGAGACCCTTCGGGAGTACATTTAGCGTTTCTCCATGAAGCATAATGAGCTTCAAAACATCACTGACGCTGACATGATCAACGCCTTCATCTGTGGCATGACCTGCGAGGCACTCGGCCACGAGACCCTACGCACGACACGGGAGCTCCTAAACGTTACCACCCAGTATGCCACTGGTGAGCAAGCCATCTAGGCCAACTTTAGTGGTGGTGACGGCGTTGATGACCCCACCTCATCCCAATGACACCGCGACTGGTGGAACAAGGACTGGAAGCGCCGTGAGAAGGAGATGGTCACTGTGGCCGACCGCAACGCTAGACCTTAGCCCCACGGGTGCCCTGCACACCTAGAACACTTTGAGAAGACACTCGAGTCCCCCTGCCCGTTCCATGGGGGTAGCCAAAGCATCTTCTGAAGGACTGCACCACCATGAAGGGCTACATTCGTAGCACCCTCGGCCAACAAGACAAGGCCCAGAAGCATGCCCCAAAGGCCGGTGACCCGGTGGACGATGCCTAGGAGGAAGACAATGAGTTACCCAAGGCCGAGCGCTGCCTCATGATCTTTGAGGGCTCCTAGGCGTATAAATCCTGCCAGTAGCGCCGCATCATAGAGCAGGAGGTGAATGTTGTCCACACCCTTGCTGCCCCAACGTGGCTTCAGTGGTCCTAGATGGCCATCACCTTCGACCAAGAGGATCACCTCGATTGCGTCCCTCATCCGGGGTGCTACTCACTCATGGTCAGCACGATCATGGGCACCACATGCCTCACCAAGGTCCTGATGGATGGAGGCAGCGACCTCAACATACTCTACGCGAGCACCCTCAACAAGATGGGCATCCCTCGGAGCAGCCTACACCCCAACAAGGCGCTGTTCTATGGGATCGTGCCGGGAAGGAAGCCGTGCCCCTCGGGCGCATCCGGCTCAGTGTCACCTTTGGCCACCTAGACAACTTCTACAAGGAGCCACTCACCTTTTAGGTCATCGACTTGCCTAGTGTCTACCACTCCCTCCTCGGTCGACCGTGCTTCACCAAGTTCATGGCCATCCCCAACTATACCTACCTCAAGCTCAAGATGTCCAGCCCGAAGGGGGTCGTCATCGTTGAAGGCAACTTCGAGCAAGCCTACTACTGTGAGCAAGACTACGTCGCCCAAGCAGCCACTCTGATCACCCCCTGTGCTCCCGATGGCCCTAGCCATGATGCAGGAAGGGCGCCAACAGAGGAAGCAACCAAGATGGCGATGGTGCTTGACTGACCGAGCATCGGCAAGGTAGTCAACACATCTGGTGATAGCGGATGGCTCGGCTGGCCCCTCCATCCTGGCGATCGGCTCCCCAGAAGGGGCTGACTCGATCGAGGTGAGTTCCAACCTTTGCCCATGAGGGAAGGCCATCGTCGAGCCATCTGCCCAGAAGTGATGCCTCCCGAGCCAAGGCCCACCTGCTGACCTTCCTCGCTAGCCTACCTCTCCAACAACAAAAACTAAGATAAGTCCCGTCCTCTCGACCTTCTTACTTCGCTTATCCATGTTTGCTCTGTTTGCTATGTTCCTTGACCCAAGCGATCCTAGCGATGGCTTGGCCACATCGGAGGATCGACCAGGCTAACCACCTGTTGACCTTTTCTGAAGGAGGACTGCTATAGAAGGCCCCCAAGTGGGTCAAGGATGGGACGGTGGGAGTAGGAGGAGTAGGCGAAAGATCGGCAAGGTTCTAATGGAGCGGCCCCGATCATCGCTTTACCAGCTATGTACTCTTTCCCCTCTCATGTGTCCATTCTGTTTTTTCTATAGTTACCTGCCTATCTCTCGATCCTTCATCGGATCATTCCACCCCACCGCATGCCAGTACGGAGGCCCCCCAGAAGGGGCATCGCCGAGGGTTCAAGGCTGACCCATTGGGCTTCGAGGTCGCCCAAAGCAACCAAAAGCGTGAGGGACATTTGGGAGGCGAGCCCACGCGACTGTATCTCTAGTCCTGACCCTTGGCTACTACCCAGCTAATGACGCCAGCCAAGGACCAAGTGCAAGAAGATAAGCCCCAGGCTAGAGATGCCCGAGGGCTCCCAAGCGTCGCTCCCAAGGCATGCCCCTGCCAACTGCTCCTCCAACAGGGTCACGTCCAGGGCGCGACACAAGAAGACAAAGCTTCCCTCGGCCTTCGGGGGCTCAGGGGATTCTGGGCCCGCTTGCCAGTCCCTGGAGCCGGCCTCCCTTACTACCAGGAATACTCTAGAATGTCTCACCTAGGGGAGGCTGGTCCAAGCTGACACCGCCTGACACGCACAGTGTAAGAACTAGGCAGCAAGACGATGCCCATGCATCTTTGGCTCCAAGACACCTCGACGGTCCATGGCACACCGCTGCAAGACCTTCCTGGACTCCGATGCACGTAGACCATAGACGAGAAATCTCAAATTGCCTTGTACCCGACCTATCTCATTATATAAGGGATAAGGTCGAACCTAGAGGGGGGAGTATCCCGATTCGATCACCATTCCATTCCATCTACCTCCACTCTGCACAGAGGGCAAGGCAACCCAGAGAAAGGCACCAAGAGCCCTTCCTCCACCACATCCCGCCATCTCCTTCCTCTCCGATGAGGGGGAGACTCCACCGGCGGTGAGGCAACCTTAGGATTAGCACCGAGCTAACCCCCTACCAAACTCTTCTTCCTTTACACTCTGTTGTAACCCCCCAGATTTTGGGTGGTTTTGAGTATAAGGATCATCAATTGTTAGATGTAGGGACTGAATTGGACCGAACTAGGATAACCATTGCGTCTTCTCTATGTGATTCTTGTGTTCTTGAGTCCACCCGAGCCACCAAAAACCCCATACTCTAACACCAACTCGAACAACATGCTTGCCGCGGTTTTAACCCTGCGACACTACCCACCTCTGAAAAGCATTTCTTACCAACCCAAAAGAGCCAAAACATAGTAGTGTGGAAGAGTAAGGAAAAGAGAAAAGAGAATAAATGATAAAAAGTAGATAGACAGAATTAACATAGAAAAAATTACAAGTGTTATCCTATACTTGTATGTCTCGCCTTACAAATGCCTTGCATTGTTGTGTCCCACATAATTTAGTAATCCCCAGAAAATGCTTAGTTGGTGTGAAAGAAACACATCACATGTAAAAGATAGAAATTGAAACTAAGAAAAGGTGGTGTGGTACAGTTGCATATTTTCCTAACATAGAACATAGTGCTTCACTACTTCATTACTATGACTAACAGAATAAAGACTATTGTCATGTAACTATCTAACCTTTATGTGATACTAACTCTATCACTGAGGATATCCTTTCTGAAAGATTTTCCTTTCCTTTCTGCAAGCTGAATTTCCCTTTCTTTCTGCATCCAGTCCATGACTGGCCTTTGCAGTTGGATGGGAGCATGGGTACTCCATAAGTCGAGCAAGTGACCGATCATATGTGTCCGGCTCCAAACTTCGTGTGCCTGTCCTTGAAACAACTTTCTTTTTGTAGGTTCCCCAATAGTTCTCCGTGTTCGTAATCTTGTTCTGAATGTTCTCATGCTTAGCCTTTCAACCTGAATGCGTGCATCCCCATGTTTGGACTTCCAAACCATTTGGTACACTGTTGCTTCAGCATTCTGGCAGAAGTAATCAATGGCCTTTGGTAGCATGATCTCTCCTAGTTGTTGCAAGATAATGTCTGTATGCAAGAGAGGTTGATTTCCACCAACTATCTCCCTTGCTTCAGAACTTTTATTCTCTGGTATCATGTCTACATAAGACCCATGGGGTGAAAAGGTAATTCCAGCTTTCAGATATGGAGAATCTTGCAGAGACATTATACCTCCAGATAGAGAGGCCTTACATTTCCTATAAACAGTCTGTGAGACTTGCCACTGCAGATTAAATTCAATTAGTGGTTCTAGCGAAACATCTGATATTCCTGCCATGTCTTGGTTGCTAAAAGGTTGAGCACAATGCCGATCATGCTGCTTGTAACATAATGGGTTTGGGTGAAACCACTGAGTCGCAAGGCTATGAAGATTACCCCAATGTTCTTTTTGGTATGAATAAACAAATGGCACCCATGATAGGTCTTGAGTAGGTAGTTGAGTAAGTTCTTTGGTAATATTTTCAACTGTAGACTTGACATGAGGGGCAAACAACTGCATGCTCTTAACTGCAATTCCATCTATGTCTGTACTCTCTGAAAGCTATACTATCATACTAAAGTAGATATTACCCTCTGGTGCAATGCCTTCTTTTTTTATAAATACCATGATAGCCTCTGCTCCATGCTCTGCAGTTCTGAAGGGCGCCAACCATAGTAGTAATGAAGGATTGTTTCCCTGAATGATTTTATGGTGTAGTTCTTTGCCTGCAAAAAGGTTCTTGATAAGAGAGCCAAAAGGCATGATGTGATAGTATGGTGTGCCACCAAACTCTATGAATCTTAGGAATTCACTAGCTCCATCTGCATACCACTCAAATTGTTTAACAACTGATCTGCTCAACTCCTTGTTGTCGTGGTTAAAGATGGAGAAAACAAATGACTTGGTAGCATGTGCGATCCGTTTGGGAAAGGAGGAATTCATTACCTCCTTTTCCATCTTTTCTTCTTCTAGGATTCTTTGTTTGCCTTTGTGGAGTGTGTCACCACAATCTTGAGCAGCACGCTTCAGCTTCTTACGCCAATGCAACAAGGATGCATCAGTGATGTGCCACTTTTCCGATGTCTCAAGAGCAGCCTCAAGCCTGATGTGTGCCATCTCTAGCATCTCTATATTTCTGATTGCATTTGTTTCCACTTTCTCCTCATATTTTTGAACCAGACCAGATATAATTTGGCTAATTGACTCCTGGATAACCGCAGAACTGACCATCTCCGCCATTGAGATTCAAGCTTCTGTAGCACTCCTTCCCTACTAAGAAAAAAATATATATAGCAGTGTGCATGAATAGATATGTGAACTTGGATACAAAGCAAAGATTATGTATGTGTAGATGGAAGAATCTACCTCGACCAAATTGTATGAAAACTGAGGACAACTTTCCTGGGTACCGAGAGATATTCTGAATGTTATATTTGAAGTGTTGAGTAAAATATGGTCGGAACTTTAGAAGATAATAGAGTGGCCACGGCGTGGGAGAAACAAAAAGAGGCACACAGTTTACAAACATAGAGGGGTTCTTATAGAAATTCCTGATAATTTGGTAGCAAAAAGAGGTAGACAGGTCATTAATATGAAGGGACCATTCCCGCAATGATAGGTAGTACAACATCGACATTTATGGGTCCAATAGCAAGGTGTGTGGAAGAACTGGTCTTCACACGGGTAGAACCCGAGAAGCATTATTTGAATAAATTATGTATTCCAACATAATTGGCGAGCATGAATCAAGTGATCAAAACTTAAAGACGGCCCCTTTGGATGTCATAGTTTCAAAAGACACTGATCGCCAAAAAGTGTAGCTTCAGAAACCAGAGGTGTGAAAACTCCATGGCTTGGAGAAAAGGTCAGACTAGGCATGTTAAATCAAACTGCAGGACAAGGATTAATTGATTATAGTGAGGGGTGTGGAAAAATTGTTCCACAATGGTATAATGCTTACCCAGTCCTCGTTGCTTGATGCTGTGTAATTTGGTTAAACAGATTGTTGTTAGGAAAAAAGACTACACTACATCTGAAGCATCCAACTGCTGTCAAGGTATTGAATGTTGGGCAGTATATGTATCTGTATATGGCAGGCTACGTATAGAGTAATTGTTTCTCCACAAAATATAGGAACTGATATCATGATATTGTTGCTTTAGAAACTGGATGTGTGAAACACTGCGGCTTAAGTAAAAACCCAGCATGGAGTTCTTAAATTTCCAAAAACATGCTAGTTTTGTAATACCATAGTTTCAAAAAATAAAGCTAGGATTTGTTGCATCCAATTGCATCATTGTTTTTCCAAAACCAAATTGTTTTGAAACTGTAGTATTTTTCCAAAACTAAAAAAAATTGTATCCAAACAGGGCCTAAATTGTGTGAGAAATTATTAGGAGCATGGTCCTATAACTGTCTGATTAGAGAGGAAAGTGACATCGAGACCTTCCATCAATGTAGCATTTCATAAGGAACTCAAAAGTCAGAAAAGTCTCCATCCACGTGAATGATTGACACCTTGAAAGTGCCATTTCCATTGCTGGCAATTTGGTTTTGATAAAGCAAGTATACAAATCTCTTTAAGCTTATGGCAAGTGCTAGTCAGACTAGGTCACAGTAGGGATGTTAAAATTAATTCAGACTGTGGGCCAGGGATTAATCGATGACAGTGAGGAGTGTAGAAGGTCCACGCAAAACAATGTTTACCCGGTCCTCATTGCTTGATGTTGTGCGTAATTTTGTCTTAATAGATTGTTGTTACAAAAAAGAAATACACTACATCTGATGCATCAAACTTCAGGTAAAGGATTAAATGTTGTGGTCAAAACACTTTGTTTAGGGAAGCTTCATTTATAATAAAGTTATGCTTGCATTTGTGCAGTTTTTCATCACAGTGTTGCGCAGCACGGTTCAGCTTCTTTTGCCAAGGCAACATGGACGTATCAGTGATCCGCCATTTGTTAGAAGTCTCAAGAGCAGATTCCAACCTGACGTGTGCCATCTCTAGCCTCTCTAATTAAGTTGCTGATTGCATTTGTTTCCTCTTTCTCCTCATAATACTGGATAACCGCAGAACTGACCATCTCTGCTATTGGGATTAAAGCGTCTGTAGCACTCCATCTTAGTAAGAAAAAAATATAGCAGTATGCATAAGAGATTGCATATGTGAACTTGTTTTGCAAAAAAAAAATGTGAACATGGATACGAAGCAAAGATTAACTAAGTGTGGATGCAAGAATTTACCTCAACCAAATTGCATGAAAACTGTGGACAGATTTCCTGGGTACAGAGAGAGATATTGTGGATATTATATTTCCACTGTGCAGTAAAATATGGTGAGAACATCATAAGATGACAGAGTGGCCCAAGACGTGGGAGAAAAAATAGTGACACAATTATCAAACATAGAGGGGTTGTGGTAGAAATACCCGATAATTTGGGAGCAAAAAGAGGTACATCGGTCATTATTGTGAAGGAACCCCCCTCCCCCCCCACCCCCGCGTCGTCTGTACAGGGTGACTCGGGGCGACCTAGCCACCATCGCCGGTTCCTCCCACTGCGCCTGCTCTCCTGCTCTCCCAGGATCTACCTGCTTGGTAGTCCAGCGCACGGCAGGCGATGGATAGACATGCTCGTAGACCAGGCAGCACCCAGCGGCAGGCAGCCTCGCCCCAGTGAGCCAGCCGGCGACAGGTGGCCTCGCCCCAGCAAGCCAACCTATGGTGGACAAGCAGGCTTGGCCCAAGCACTGGACTACAGCAGCAATGGCCAGGATGAGCGGGGGTCGAGCGGATCTAGCCCCCATGGCACCGGACCTTGTGTCCATTTCTAGTGGCTGCACTCCACGGGCCCCTCGACGGTGGCTAGCTCAGTTTCGAGAGGCTGGAGCGGGTGGAGGCCCCCTACTGCCGCATCACGTTCTAGGTGGCATGGAGAGGTCCAGTGCAGCATTTCTGCTGCTCGTCTTCATCTTGGCCACTAGGACAGCACCCCTAGGTCTCCTTCAGGGTTGGCAAGGTCTAGTTTGTGCTGGGCAAGGACTAGGTGGTTTGGGCATGGAGACCAGCTTCCTCATCTACTCCAAGGTCTTCACACCATGCTATGGCTACTGGATTGATTCGTCTGATTTGTCCTCGCGCCGAGGCTATGGCTGCCGGACTTTCTGGCTGGGCGTGGATGGTCGGAGTGGTGGCCGACTCGTAGCCGGCTGGCTACTTCTCATCGACAGCAAGTTCGTCTTGCTGCATTGCGCTCTGTTTGGGCTTCCGCAGGCGTGTGGAACCTAGGTGAAAAACCTACTTGGTCACACTAGGCCAGCGATGATTGGGCGTATGGCATCATATCCCTCCCTAGAGGCATCATTGTAGATTTCATCTCCAGCCATTGTGGAAGCCATTTCGAGGTTGTTGCATCAGCTGGGTAGGTGTCGGTGTTTCACCACCGATAGCCTGCCACGGGGGTACCTGGGGCAGTATTGTTCGGGCTTTGACGTATGCTGAACTCGATGGTAAACGCAAGAGACAGTCGAATTATCCTGGTTCAGGCCCTCGATCGTAGATCGAGTAACGACCCTACGTCCAGTCGACGTTGGCCTTTGCGTTGGATTGATTATGAAGTGTTATGTTGTACAATTGTCGTCCTCTTTCAGGAGCCCTGCCCTCCTTTATATAGTCAGGAGGCCAGAGTCCTAGTCGGTTTACAATGAGATTTCCTAGTAGGATTACTTAATAGTTCTATTACTAAGATTACATGGGAAGAATCCTAGTTGAACTAGATCTTCTCTCTCCCTTGCGGGGTATCCTGTGGGTCCCACATCGACAAGCCCCCGAGCACTTCATAGTTGAGCTCTGAAAGTCTCGCTTTGCTCCTTCAAGTCTTGTTAGGTAGGAACAAAATGTTATCCGAGTGCTTTCTGGAGTGAAACCTTGTAGCGCTTCTTGGGACCTTCGAGTGGTGAGTGTTTTGTGAAGAAAAAGTACATCCATCTGGTTGTAGCCCCCGAGCCTCTTGCTATTTGGAACAAGGAGCTGGAGGATCTTGTCTTGAAGTTGCTCTGATTGTTCGTTGAAGTTTTGTCAAAAAGAACTCGAATATGGCTCGTTTCGGGTTCTTTTTGTCGTAATGTCTTGAAGTGGTCTGCGTTGAGGAAGTCTTTTGGTGACATGCGCTTTTTCGAAGAAAAAGTGCACTCACTGAGTGTAGCCCCCGAGCCTCTTGCTATTTGGAACAAAAAGTTTGGAGGGTCTTGATCCTTTATGTTGTTTGAAAATTTGTGTTCTGAAGTAGTCCCCGAGACTTGAATTATGTCATCATCCGAGTAGTTTTTGTGGCATTTTTCCGAAGCGGCTCTTTAGTCTTGGATTAAACCATCATCCGGGTAGTTTCGCGGCATGCAGCCTCCGAGCCTATGTCCGGGTTCTTTTTGGGTGGGTGCAATTTTTCATAAAAAATTGCACTCACTGAGTGTAGCCCCCGAGCCTCTTGCTTTTGCTTGCAAAAGTTGGAGGGTCCAAATTCTTGTCTTCAAAAAATTCTGGGGCTATGTATCTCGCAGCCTCGTGCTTTCTCTGAGTTCTTCTCTTTAGAAAAGAAGTCGGATGAAGAGTCTTGATGTGTCGTCGTCGTTGTAGTCTTGAGTTTCTTGTACTCTTGGTCTTTTGTCTTTGGTTCCGAGCCCCCGGGAGTAGTTGAAATGAAGGCCGAACTCCCTAGCTTAGTGTTGATTAAGCTATGATGCTGGCCGAGCCCCCGAGCGTATATCCGTGTTGTTTTGTTCAGGAAGAACTCGGATGCGAGGTCTTGGCGTATTCTTTGATAGTCTGCTGCTGTCAGATGTAGTTGTATGGTGGTGGTTGAGTGTAAATGCCTTTTGTTCACGGGTTGTACTGTGCTGGTATATTCTTCCGAATATGCCCGTCTTCGAGTACTGTTTCCTCTTGCCTGAGTCATCCATTATTGAGTCCTGTCTTTTCACTGTGTCCTTTGTTAGGCTTATTTCATTGGTACTCCTAGTCCATGTGCGCCGCTCCTTTGGTCTATAAATACTGTCCCGGAGTGCTTGTTTTCATCTATTGGATATTCTATTGAAACCTTCGTGGTCATGAACATGGTAGTTTGTGAAGTAGAGCAGCCCCCGGGCATATTTTGTAGTTCCTGTGTGTCTTGTCGTAGCTGGAGGAAGTCTTGTGATAGGGATTAGAGATAGGCTAATCCCGCGACAGCATTGTGCCAGGATGTACGTGGTGGTAGTTGGAGGAAGTCTTGTGATGTGGGCTTCGTTTCTTCATCTGGCAGTTCTGGGTTGATCCTCGTCGCCTGTCTTGAGACTGTCCGGTGCAGATCAACACCATATGCAGCATCACATCGGTCTTGGGTAGATAGATGCCATGCGGCCTTCTCTCGCTCCATGTTGTCTTGCCGTCTTTGCCGATTTACGCCTTGGGTGCATCCTGCGTCCGTCCTTTGAAGAAAAAAGCAGTGTAAATGATGGTGGTTTGTCCTTCCAAGTAGCAATTTGGGACACGTAGTCATTCCAGAGCCTAGCCGTGTCCGCGTTCCTCTTTGCTACCTTGCTTTTCGTGGTGCCGAGTTCGTTGGGTCTTGTAAGATTTGTAATCTTCTATTTTTGAAGTCGCTTGTAATGTAACGAATCTTGTCTTCTGAGTTGTCTTTTACTTTTCTGTTGTGATCCCTGTTGTTCATGAGATTACCGAGTTCTTTCTTAAATAACCGGGTTCTTTTGTTCATTGTGAGGTAGCCCTTTCTTTCTTCTTTCTTTCTTCTTGGTTTGACGAGTTGTTCTTGTAGCGATCTCGATAACCCCCGCCGTGGTCTTTGGACGGATAAGTCTGAAATCTACCCGTTGGTTTGTCTTGTTGTGTGGATTTGTGCCCCTCCGTCGTTTTTAGCTGCGTCGGTAAATGGACCGTCGCGTTCCCACAATTGTGTTTTATCGGGCCTTGTGGGCCGTTTGTATCACTTGAAAAATCTATTTAAAGACCCTTGCTGCCCTTGACTCTTGCCTTTTAAACCCTAGCTTTCGAGAAATCCGCCGCCGTCATCGTCGCCGCGTCACCCGAGCACCATCATCCTAGCTTCATCTTCCTTAGTGCCTTTTTTGCTTTTCGCCAGTTCATGGGAAAGAAGAAAACCGCAAGCAAGTCTCAAAGCGACCTTCAGAGACTAGGAGTCATCCTTTCTTTGATCAAAACCAGGAGTTCGTGGCTATGAGGGCTGCTTCGAAGGTTTGGCGGCTCCAACAACAAGCGAAGACCAGCTGCATGAGCTCGTTAGCGATGGCTTGATCCAAAGCAAAGTCATCGCTGAATAGAGAGAGTTCAGGCGAGCATCGGGTTCCAGCTCCGGTCTGGTGAGATTGTCCTCTTCGTTTCCTTTGTCCGCGCGCGGACTTTGCCTTCTCGCTTCGCTTTCCTTCATCAGTTTCTTGGTTATTTTGGGGTTAGTCTGAACCACCTAACCCCCAATGCCGTTCTCCTTCTTTCTATTTTCGTTCATCTTTATGAAGCTTTCCTTGGAATCCTCCTTCTCTGTCTCTTTTTCGCTTTTTTTTTTCGTCTCGAAACCTCAACCCCGCCGTGAAAAAACCAGCGTTCTTGGCGGTTGCGGGATTCAGTTTCGTCAGGGTCTCAAAATTAAGTTTTTTGACTATGACCTGGTCGATTCTGTAAAAGATTGGCGTGCCGAGTGGTTTTACGCTGCTAATTTGATCCCTTCCCTTGCCGTCCATCCCGGATCTGGTCCTGTGGTGAATGACCGATGGGACAAGAAGCTTGAATCGCCTGCTGAGATTCAAGTGATCCAGCCACTCCTTGATAGGATTAGCATGCTGAAACAGCAGGGTTTGACCGGCTTTGGTATTGTTTCGAGCTTTCTTCGTCGCCGGGTTCAGCCTTTGAAAGAGTGGGAGCATCTTGGCTTTGAGTATTCTGGGGCCGAGGATCCTTCACGCATGGTCCCAGCTCTTGAGCTGACCGGTGAGGAGGTACTCGAGCGTCTCCAGAAGATGCTGAAAGGAGTGAGCATCATTCCTCCTGCTGTCACCGAGTTCTTAGCCAACAACCCGCCCCCAGCTGTGAGTTGTCTATCTTTTTGTCTGAGTACTTTATGCACTCTTGCCGCATCCGTTCTTGCTTAGCTTTTCTTTGTCTCGGTGTTTTATCCTTTTTCGCAGGAGCTTGGGCGGAACTTTGTCGACCCGGTCCCTCCTAACGTTCTCTCTCGCCCAGTGGCGGAGATCGGGATAGACTTGCTTTGGAACTTCGCAATTAGTAAGTCCCAAACCTCTACCGCCCTTCACCGGGTTTCTTCCGGATTTGTTGATGTATATGAAGAATATGTTCCTCGTCTAGTCCCTCACGGTCCTCGCAGTGTCCCGAAGAGGGGGCGAACGGATGGGTCTTCATCTGGCCTGCCTGTCTCCAAGAAGCCTCGCAAACCAAGTACTCCCTCAGGTACTCCAGTTGTTGCTAGCATGCTCTTAGGTGAGCACATTTAATACTCTTTGTTCTTTTATTTTCCTGTTTCTCTCTTGATCCGAGTACTTTTTATCCTCTTTTCAGCAGGTGCTCTGGTTTCCTTGGCTGAGGAGGAAGAAGATGATGAAGTACCCCTCATCATCTTGGCGGTGAGTTGCTTTTCATATTCTGTTGCATTGAATTTCTCTTCTTTGTCTTGACTTTTAGTCTTGAACTTTTTGAAGTAATCGGAGGGCGGGTGTGAGTTCTTCCGAGGCTCCCGTGCCGACTTTCTTCGAAGCTCGGTGTCGAGTTCTTTGGTAGCCCCAGTACCGAGCTCTACCGCTCCTCCAGTACGGAGTTCTTCCACGGCTCCAGCCCCGGCTCCTTCCGCGGCTCCGTTGTCGGCTATTCCGCTCCCGTCGCCGGGTGGCGGGGACGTTTTCACCGTCGTGGTTCCCCCTGCGAGGCCTTCTCTTGGCTTCGCGAAGAAGAAAGTGGTTGGGTGAGTAGATTCTAGCTTTATCTTTTGGCTTCTATCTTCCTTCCTCTCTGGTTCTTATCGGTGTTTTTTTATCACTTTTCAGTGTTTCGTCTTCTCTCATTCCTTCATCGACTTCTTCTCTGCCTCCCGCCGTGCCAACGAGTTCCGAGCCTCAGGACTCACAGCATTCTGTTGATGAAGTTGCTACGGGGGCTTCAGAGCTACCTGGCGAAGTTGCGGTCTTGGCCGCTCTGGAGGTGACTGTGGCCATTGCGCCGGGTCCTTCTGAGGGTTTGACTCCAGCTTCCACGGAGGTTGCTTTGGTCGTTCCTTCTTCGCCCCATCCGGCCTCTCCTTCCCCTTCTCTTGCTTTCGGCGGTCCTTCTTTTTCCAGTGACGTGGTACAACAGTTCGATGCCACCTATCGGTTATCGGAGCTGACCGCAACCTGGGGGAGCTTGTCGACCCTCGCGACTTCTTTTGGTGAAAAGCTCCGGGTAGGTTTTCTCGCCACTCCTCTTTTGCATGCTCGTTTTTTACGTCCTCGCACGCCTTGTTTCTCTTTGCCTCTTTTTGCTCAGTCTTTCTCTCGTGATCATTACGGCTTATTTTTCTCATCGAAAATGAGAGAAAGTTGTCTTCTCGAGGTGGACGCCTGAAAACCGATCTCGACCTTCTCCGGCTGAGTTGGAGAGCAGGCGTCAAATGCACCAAAAGGAGGAGAAGACCCTCCGTGTCCCGGGTAGTGGAGACGGAGAAGCGAGAGAGATGCCGCATGATGGAGTCTGCGAAGAATGAATGCAAAGGTGCCGGAGTTACTGCTTTTTTCTTGTATTTTGACTTCTTTTTGTTGACTTGTTCTTGGGTGTCTTGTCTAGTTCTCCGAATGAGAAGCGAAGCTCTTGGAGAGTATCGATGAAATGAAGGCTCTTGTCCGCTCTAGTCATAATAAATTTGAGGAGGTAATTACTCATCTTTGAGGAAGAACTTCGCCCTTGCAAAGCTGATTAGGCGCGGAGCTGACAGAGATCTTGTGCAGGCCCAAAAAACTATTGAAGGCTTGTCCGGGAAAGGGCAAAGCAACTCTTGAAAATTGGAATGTTTTGTGGAAATCTTTTTGTTCAAGAGCCGATGTTCTTCGGACTCCAGCTGATGACGGGCATTCTTGGGCGCAGTTCATTCCCCGGATTCCAACTCGTTTCCAAGAGTTTGTGAAGAAGTGTGCCCAAGTATGTACCAAGAATGTGCTAGCCCAGGTCCGGGTCCTTGCTCCAGAGGCGCCTCTGTCCAAGATAGCAGAGGAAGTGAAAGCCAAGAATACCTTGACGCCGTTGAGAGGATGGAGCACGAGGTCGAAGGTTTAGCCGATGAGGGTTGTAGGCAGTCTAAATATTGACATTTCCTTCACGATGACAATGCTCGATCCGATTGACCAGACTTCTTGTAATATTACACTCCTCTTTAAATGAAGATTCTTTGTTTTCGTTGATGTATTCTTTGCACAGGTGTGGTCGAAGTTACTTGACTTCTTTGAGTACTTTGTCCTGTTTTGTTTTTCGCTCCATAAAACAACTCTGTGTGTTATCCTCGACGAGACCCTCGATTTGTCGAGTACTTTTCTTTTCTTCCTCTTTTGTGATCCGTCGAGTGCTTTGTCCACGCCTGTGACTTGTTAGATGTAAATCTTTGTGTTGACAACCTTTCGTCCACGCTATGTAAAAATGACTCGACATAGAATGTCGCCTTTTGAGTGGCGCTTGTATTTTTCTGAGGAAAAAGTATTCCTATCTGGATGTAGCCCCCGAGCCTCTTGCTTTTCGGAACGAAGAGCTGGAGGGTCTTTTGAAGTTCAATTTCGGTTGACTAGTTTTGGGTGTTAGCTTTTAGCTACCCTCATCGGCGGGCTCAAGCGTCTTTTCAGTTATTTTGCTCTCGGCCGGGATGCTCAGGCATGTTTTCAGCCATTTTGCTTTTTGTTTCGGGTGTTAGCTTTTAGCTACCCTCATCGGCGGGCTCAAGCGTCTTTTTAGCTATTTTGCTCTCGGCCGGGATGCTCAGGCATGTTTTCAGCCATTTTGCTTTTTGTTTCGGGTGTTAGCTTTTAGCTACCCTCATCGGCGGGCTCAAGCGTGTTTTCAACTATTTTGCTCTCGGCCGGGATGCTCAAGCATGTTTTCAGCTATTTTGCTTTTTGTTTCGGGTGTTCGCTTTTAGCTACCCTCATCGGCGGGCTCAAGCGTGTTTTCAGCTATTTTGCTCTCGACCGGGATGCTCAGGCATGTTTTCAGCCATTTTGCTTTTTGTTTCGGGAAAACAACTCGTTGGAAGTCATGACAAGACATGCTGTGGATGAATATCATCTTTATTGATCATGAATATGAACTAATACATATGTTGTCGAAGAATATCGTCCTTCGTCGATTGTGAATGTTGGTCCCTTGTGGCTTGCATATCTGTTTTATCTTGAGTTGTTTTTATGTGTAGAATCTTCTTAGCTGGCTGATGTGCCATGTATTGCTGACTTCTTTTCCATCTTCGGTTATTAACTTGTATGTGCCTGGTCCGGTGACTTTTGTGACAATGAACGGACCTTCCCATGGACTGAGAAGCTTATGTCGTCCGTCAGTCTTTTGTATCCTTCTTAGCACTAAGTCTCCGACTTGTGGTGATCGAGGATGGGTACTCTTGTTATAGTGCCATCTTAAACCTTGTAGGTATCTGGCTGATTGGAGGGTAGCGTTTACTCTGACTTCTTCTGAGCCGTCGAGTTCTAATCTTCTTGTGTGTTCGCTTCTCCTTCATCGTATTGTTCTATCTTTGGTGATGTCCAGATCAAGTCGGTGAGCGACGACCTCGACCCGTAAACTAGGAAGAAGGGTGAGTGACTTGTTGCTCGCTTATTTGAGTTCGTAGTCTCCCCATACTACTTTTGGTAATTCTTCAATCCATTTGGACCCATAGTCCACTAGTTCTTCAGATAACCTTGGTTTTAATCCGGCTAGTATGAGTCCATTGGCTCTTTCTACTTGTCCGTTGGCTTACGGATGTGCAGCATGACGCATAGTCTATCTTTGAAACCACAGTCTTGTGCCCGACTTACAATTACATGAGTTGTGAAGGGGGAGCCTAGATCTGTGATGATTCAATTGGGCTTGCTAAAGCGGTGCGTAATTTCTTGGATGAATGGGCCGCTTTGGTTTATATTTTGTAATTCACGAGTGGTTTGTATTCAATCCACTTGGTGAACTTGTCGATTGCTACAAAGATGTACTCGAAGCCGCCTTTTGCTTTCTTCAGGGGTCCCACTTGATCCAGCCCCCAGCAGGAAAAAGGCCAAGCGGGTGGAATGCAGATAAGATTGTGAGCTGGCACATGGGCTTGTCTTGCAAACATTTGGCAACCTTTGCATTTTCGACAAGTTCTTCTGCGTCTTTCAAAGCGGTTGGCCAAGAGAATCCAAAGGCGAAATGCTTTGCCAACCAAAGTGTCCTTGAAGCGGCATGATTTCGCATGACAACTTTGAGTGTATCTCGTCTAGGATCTCTTTGCCTTCTTCAAATGAGACACATTTCGTGAGTACCCACGATGATCTTTGCTCTTCAGTAAAGTCTATCTCCTACTAGAACGTAGTTTTGCTTCTCGCGAATAACTTGGGTGGCTTCGCTTTATCTATTTGGTAATTTATTTTCTTTGATATAGTCGATGAAAACTTGGCTCCATGAGGTGTTGATTACCAAGATCTAAACGCCTTTAGCCTGAATTTCATGGGTTGTCTCACCGGGTTGTTTGATAGAGGAACCGATAGCTCTTCTATAAATACGCCGGGTGGAACCTTTGCTCTGTCGATCCGAAGCTTATAAGGACATCTCGCTGCAATGTTGGAATCGCGCAGACGTGTAAAATTTCTAATCCTTGGAAATGTTTTTCAAGTTTCCGTATTTCAAGACAAGAAGCACCCATGTTTTCTTTTGTGCAATCCCAATCTTTGTTTACTTGGTTGATGACTAATCTTTGAATCGCCATATATGAGTAATCTCTTTATTCCGAGGGTAATTGCCACTCGAGCCCGTGGATGAGGGCTTCATATTCGCTTCGTTATTTGTAGCTTGCCATAATATCTGAAGGACGTACTTGAGTTGTTTTGCTTACGGAGATATGAGGAGAACGCTGCATCGGCTCCGCCTAGTTTGAGTGACCCATCAAAGTACATCTTCCGATTGGTCAAGGATTGTATCTCGATAAAATTTGTTGAATCTCCGTCCACTTGGCCACAAAATCGGCAAGGGCTTGAGATTTGATTGCTTTCCTTGGGGTGAAGTCGATGTTAAGAGCTCCAAGTTCAATCGCCCACTTTGATATCGCCCCGTCGCATCTCATTGTGTAAGATGTCTCCGAGCGGGAAGTCTGTCACCACGGTAATCTTGTGTCTTTCGAAATAGTGGCGAAGCTTGCGTGAGGTGATAAGTAGAGCGAGAGTAGTTTTTTGTACATGCGGTACCGGATTTTTGATTCAGATAATACTTACCGATGTAGTATACGGGTCGTTGTACTTTATACACGCGTCCTTCTTCTTCTCTTTCACGACTATTGTCGTCTTGACTATTGCAGATGAGTCGCCGCAATGTATAGCATCATATCTTCGTCTTTCCTTGGGGGTGTGAGAATTGGTGAGGATGTGAGATATGCCTTAAGTTTCTTGAAAGCTTCGTCGGCCTCCTTTGTCCATTCAAACTTGTCATCTTCTTTAGTAGTTTAAAGAAGGGTAACCCCTTTTCGCCGAGTCTTGATATGAAACGGTTGAGGGCCGCCATGCATCTTGTTAGTTTCGTACATCTTTGATACTTCTAGGTTGCCCCATTTCTGTTATAGCTCGAATTTGCTTGGTCTTTGGCTTCAATCCATGTTGGTGACCACTAAAAATCCGAGTAGTTGCCTGAAGGAACTCTCGAATACACATTTATTTGGGTTCAATTTCCATCTCCATCTCTTCAAGTTTTCGAATGTTTGCTCTAAATCTTCAATCATAGTGTCTGGGTTCTTTGTTTTCACCACTACATCATCCACGTATGCCTCCACATTTTCACCGATTTGATCCCCAAGGCAAGTTTGGATAGCTCTTTGGTATGTGGCACCGGCGTTCTTTAGTCCAAACGACATGGTCTTGTAACAGTAAGCACCGAACGGAGTAATAAAAGATGTCTTGCTCTGGTCTTGTTCTTTTAATGCGATCTGGTGATACCCTGAATAGCAATTGAGAAAGGATAATAGTGCAGACCCCGCTGTCGAGTCGACTATCTAGTCAATGCGTGGTAGCTCGAACGGATCTTTTGGGCAATGTTTGTTGAGATCCGTGTAGTCGACGCACATACGCCACTCGTCTGTGTTCTTCTTCTGCACAAGGACCGGGTTTGCTAGCCAGTCCGGATGAAGGATTTCTCTGATGAACCCGGCTGCCATCAGTTTTGTGATTTCCTTTTTAATCGCTGCCTTTTTGTCGGGTGAGAATCGTCGTAGCCATTGCTTTATAGGCTTGGAGTTTTCATTAACATCAATTCTGTGCTCAGCCAACTCTCTTGGGACACCTAGCATGTCGGCCGGCTTCCAAGCGAAGATATCTTTGTTGTCCTGAAGAAAGTTGGTGAGCGTGAGTTCCTATTTTGTCGAGAGGTGAGCACTGATGGTTGCTGTCTTGGAGGTATCGCCGGTGCCCAAGTCGATTTGCTTGACGTCGGCTTCTTTTGGTGGTGTGATGATGCTGGGCTTTTTAGCAGGTATTTCTAATTCTTCTTGGCTCATCTTTGCAGCAATTGTGGCTATTTCTTTTCTTCCATTGTCGGCTTGTGCTTTGGCCGCAATTTGGATTGCCTGAACGTCGTAGTCAAAAGCACGCTTCAAATCGCTTCGAAGAGAAAGGATACCGTTGGGTCCTGGCATCTTAAGCAATAAGTACGGATAATGTGGTATTGCCATGAATTTTGCCAGTGCTGGGCGTTCGAGGATCGCATGATATGACGAATCGAAGTCTACGACCTCAAATTTGATAAACTCTGTTCGGTAGTTCGAAGGAGTTCCAAAAGTGACGGGTAAAGTAACTTGTCCGAGTGGCATGGCTGCTTTGCCGGGTACTATTCCGTAAAAAGGAGTGCTTGTTGGTGTAATCATCCCGGCGAGTTGTAGTCCCATCTTCCTTAGTGTTTATGAAAAGATGATGTTAAGTCCAGCTCCCCCGTCGATTAGTACTTTGGTGACAGTCATACCGGCAATAGTTGGGTCTAAAACTAGTGGGTAATGGCCTGCGTTCCCTACGCTAGTCCATTGGTCTTCTCTTGAAAATTGGATTGGATATTGTGACCAATTGAGATATCTTGGTGTAGCCGGTTCTGCTGTCATGATAGTCCGTAGTGCTAGTTTTTCTTGATGTTTGCTTCTACAATCTGGAGCCCCTGAGAAGATCACTGCTACCGTTCCCCTGGGTTTTTGAAATCCTTTGTCCTCGTGGTTGTCTTCATCTTTCTTCTGATTGTCCTCTTTGGTGTTCTCCTTACTATCTTTTCTTGTGTATCGATCATTGAATGTGTAGCAGTTTCCGATGGTGTGTCTCCCGTTAGGGTGTAATGGGCAACGTATGTTTTCAATGTCATCATATCTTCTGGGTTTGGAAAACTTCTTTGATTTGTCGGCCATTGCCACGGTATTGTCCGGTCCACGTTTTCTTTCTTGATGTACGCTATTTCGATGATTTTGCCTATCCGGGTTGTCTGGTTGCTTCTATCAGGAACCTTTCTCGTGTTTTTTCTTCGTAGTAATCATTTTTTTCTACTGTTAAATACGAACTCTTCATTGTTTCTCGATTTTCTTTTGCGAAGTCTTGAAATTGCCACCTAGCCATGATTACGTGAGAGAAAGCTTCAATTACTTCTTGTTCGGTGATGTCATGCACTTGAGCCCATGATTCGCCGAATCGTCGATAGTAATTTCTGAGACTTTCGCCCCCCTTTTGCTTGAGTCCTTTCAGTTCTGCATGAGTGATCGGGTGTGTGATGATACCCGTGAAATTTTCACAGAAAGCTCTTTGCAAGTCTTCCCAAGTTCTGATCGATCCTGGGTTCAATTTATCGAACCATTGGAGGGGCATCGCTTCCAGTGCCATGGGAAAGAACAAGGTTTTGATATCATCGTCTCCTCCGGCTAGTTCAATTGATTGTGAATATATTCTGAGCCATTGTCTTGGTTCGGTTTTGCCATCATACTTGGGGTGGTTAGACGGTTTGAATTTGTGAGGTAATCGTACTGATGCCAACCTGTTTGCAAAACAGGGGAATCTGTCGTGCGTTCCGGCTTCCTTGAATTCGGATTCGGCTCCTTCTTCTAGCCAAGTGTTGTTTTGATGGGAATAAGTCTGCGAGGCTGTCTGGGTAGGCACTCTACTCCTGGTCTTCCTTGGTTGTTCAAATTGGTGGCCCCGACTATGTTCCTTCCTACTTTCTCTGTTATGGCTTCCACCTGGCCCAAGTCTTTCAAAAGCGGACTTCCTTTGATTTTGATCTTCTTGCCTGCGGGTTGTTGATCTGGCGGGTAGTCTTGATCAGGCTCTCTCTTCATGCGTTCTTGGGATCGTCGACCGGAGCAAGTCCTAGAGCTGTTCGTACTTCTCTCCGTGATGTGAAGTTGCCCTGAGTTCTTCTAATGCTTCTCGAATCTTATCGTAAGGCGTATTCACCGTGCGTCTTTCTTCGGCTTCTTGTTGTGATTTTCTTTTGTCGTATTCAGCCAATTCTGACTCGTATCTGGTCCAGGCTTCTCTCTGCCGCCTTAGCGGTGTTGGTGCCCTTGTTTTAACTTGTTTTTCCTTTCTCTAGCTTTGTCTCGACTCTCAGTTTCTCCATCATAGCCCTGGGCAAAGGGTGATATGTTGGACTCTGATTCATCTGATGACCTGACATCGGGTGCTTCTGGGGGATTTAATGGTGACCAAGGACGTCGAACCATGAGCACCTCCCGTGCGTGAGCCGTTCCGTTATTGGTGTTAGTTTTCATACTGTCGGAGTTGCTGATGACTTCAGAGGGCGCCTCGCGTCGCATGATTGAGTCTCCTTCTTGGTAAGGTAGAATAGCTTTTGTTGTTGTGCCAACTAGTTGGGTTCCGCTATCCTCGAGAGCAGAACACGGCCGATGGATGATCTGATCTTGCGATGTTATCGTTAGCACGAGACCCTCCCGAGCTCTGTCGCTGCTGGTATCCCAAGCGTTGGATTGAAAGACCTTTCGACTCGTCCACGATAGGATTTTGTCGTGTTGTCGAGCCCAAATGGAAAAGAACTCGGCCTTTTGAAAGAATTCTGAGGATAATCCGAGTTGTTTTGGGTTGTGCTCTGGAATCTTGCCAAAAAAGAACTCGGTTTCTTGAAAGCACTCGAATAAGACTTCATCTCGGACACGGAGCTTGAATTCGAGTCTGATGCGTGTAGCCGTGAAATCTTATTCGAATCGGGTATTATGAGCTGCGCGGATCTTCTGGTGAGCTGATCCATCGTAGTTGTCAAAATAGGAAATTCTTCATGATGATCCGGATCTTTGAGGAGATGGCTTTGAAGCTTGCCGTAGTTGTCCGCCTCGCAGATCCATGAGCCGAAGATGAAAATCAATCCCGCCGGGAAGATCATGTTATCGAGGTCCATCGAGCTCTCGGATGCAAAGTCGCCGAAATCCCCTACCTGGCGCGCCAGCTGTCGGTGTTTCACCACCGATAGCCTGCCACAGGGGTACCCAGGGCAGTATTGTTCGGGCTTCGGCGTATGCTGAACTCGATGGTAAACGCAAGAGACAGTCGATTTATCCTGGTTCAGGCCCTCGATCGTAGATCGAGTAACGACCCTACGTCCAGTCGGCGTTGGCCTTTGCGTTGGATTGATTATGAAGTGTTATGTTGTACAATTGTCGTCCTCTTTCAGGAGCCCTGCCCTCCTTTATATAGTCAGGAGGCCAGAGTCCTAGTCGGTTTACAATGAGATTTCCTAGTAGGATTACTTAATAGTTCTATTACTAAGATTACATGGGAAGAATCCTAGTTGAACTAGATCTTCTCTCTCCCTTGCGGGGTATCCTGTGGGTCCCGCATCGACAGTAGGTCTTAGGGCAAAAGCCCTTTACGAGCCCTGGAGCTCCAATCGTCGATGGTTGTGTCCGTGGATGCCACTTCCCTTCTTGGAGGCATCAATACAAGCATGCCTGCTTCCGTCCACGCCCAGCGCGACCTTGTGCTCTCTCCGGTCGCTCTCCTAGCCCCATCATGTTTTTTTGTCTAAATACCCTCCTACCCGTTAGCTTTTGCACACACGGCTTGCTCTGTCGTTCTCTAGCTCACTTGAGTGCTTCACCTCATCTTATGATGGGGTATAGGATCTTGATCTCCTCCTCTGGATCTCCTGATTCTCCTATTGATGATCCACCCACTTTGAGGCTTCCTTCCCCCAAATGGCATAGGTGGGCGTTGGTTGGACCCCAGATAATTTCATGGGCGATGCGACTCACGGCTGCTACCTTTTGGCTCTAACTCAATGCCTTACAGTTGCATGTGGTTTAGAGTTCTTTAGAGTCTATCTTTGGTGCTTGCACTCACTCCGGTTAGTAGGTTGTGCCGGTACCTGAACCATGTTGTTTTCGTTAATGTTGTAATCCTTCTCTCTCACACTTGTCATGTACTTCTTTGACCTTCAAGGGTCACCCCTACATTAGGTGCTCTACGCCCTCCATTCCCGGCCTCGCTGGCATTAGTGAAAAATTATTCAGGTGGAGACCTGTCGTCCCCCCCCCCATCGGTGATGTCTTAAAAAAATGTGAAGGGACTAGTCCCACAATAATAGGTAGGTAGATCATCAACATTTATGAGTCTGATAGCAATGTGTGTGGAAGAAATGGTCTTCTGCTAGGGGTATTTGACTTTATGAAATGGCGAGAATGAATTAAGTAGTGAATTAATACGTGAAGAGGGCCTCTTTGGATGTCAGTTTCAAAAGACACTGATAGCCGGAATTTGTAGCTTTAGAACCAGAGGTGTGGAAAGCTATGGTTTGGAGAAAAGTTTAGACTAGGGATGTTAAATCAAATGACAGGCCAGGGATTAATTGATAATAGTGAGGGTTGTGGAAAAAAAATTCTCCACAGGGGAATAATGCTTACCTAGTCCTAGTTGCTTTATGCTGTGTAATTTGGCTAAACAGATTGTTGTTAGGAAAATGGACTAGACTACATCTGATGCATCAAACTGCACACGAGGTATTGAATCATGGGTACTATATATAGGTACTGGTATATGTATCTATATATGGTAGCCTACGTAATTCACAAAATATATGTATCTCTATATGGTAGACTACATATATGGTGATTGTTTTTCCACAAATATAGGAAGTGATATCACGATAATGTTGCTTTAGAAACCATAGGTGTGAAAAACCATAGCTTAGAAAACACACCAGGCTAGGATGGAGTTTTTAAAATTTCAAAAACACATTATTTTTGTAATAGTGGTTTAAAAAAATTAAAATAAGATTTGTTGAATCCAAGAACCTCATTGTTTCCAAAACCAAATTATTTTGAAAAACTGTATTGTTTTTCCAAAACTAAATAAGTTTATATCCAAATGGAGCCTAAGTTGTGTTAGAAATTATTATTAGGAGGGTGGTCCTATAACTGTCAGATTATAGAGTCCATGACTCCTTTCATCAAAGTAGCATTTCACAAGGAACTCAGAAGTCAGAAAAGTCTCCATCTTCGCAACATGAAAGATTACATCTTGAAAGTGCCACTTCCTTTGCTAGCAATTTGTTGCTGATAAAGAAAATATACTAGTCTCTGTAGTAAACTTATGGCATGCGCTAATCGGACTAGGTCAGGCTAGGCATATTAAAATTAAATCAAACTATAGGCCAGGGATTAATTGTTGATAGTGAAGGGTGTGGAAGGTCTGGACAAGGATAAATAATGTTTACCTGGTCCACATGGCTTGATGCTAAGACAGAAGGGAAGGGGTCGTGCAAGATGAAGGAGGGAAATGAGTGAGTAGGGAGAGGGTTCGAGGTGGGTCACCACTGGCTTTGATGAAGACAAGTAGAAATGGAAGAGATGATAGAGTAAGGATGCCGTTGGTGGAACCCTATAACACCTCGGGTGTTTTAAATACTAAAACCTGCCATGTCATCATATGCATTGCAAAGCATTTGGCCTTGGTGAAAACTTTGATATTCATACACTAAAACAAGTTTACATTTATGTTATATGTGTTGCCTTATATGGTTTGGATCAAGTTCAAAGTTTTGTTTGGATTCGAATTTCCGAAAACCCTGATTTTCAGCGATTTGTTTTACCCCGAAAAACCATTTCAAAATCGAAGCACATTTTGGGGTTGAGCCTTAAAGCAAAAATGTACAGCTTGTCGAGTTGTACAAAGTTGGTTTTTGGAGTTTTCAAAGTTGTTTAGAAAAATTTGAAGTAATTTGAAAAGGCGTAATTCTTTAAATGTCCCATTTTTGAATTCAAATTTGCATTTCAAAATGTAGACCGAATTAGGGGGTGGTTATAAAAGCAAAGTTGTAGAACTTTAGATTTTGAGAAACTTTTATTTTTGGAGATTTTTGAGTTGTTACATAAATTTGGGAGTAAGTTGAATTTCGAATCGGATGGCAATTATGTAAATATGGTGAACAGTGCTCGTCGCTTAAGCTACATCGTCGACGACCTTCTTCTCGGTTCCAGGCGCGTTCGTAGCCGTTTTTGGCTTCGCACTGGCACGGTGGAGGCCGTGGCGTGGCTTCTCCTTGCTTCTGAGCCACGTTATAAGGCCTGTGTCGCCGTTGTTTTTCGCCGCTCTCCTCCTCTGCTTTTCCCAACATCGCCGATCACCTCCGTCGAGCCCGCGCCGTCGCCGTAGTGCTTCACCGTCGCAGCCAAGCCTGTCCCAGCTCTGCCTACTCCTTGCGCACCTAGCCAACCAGCCCTGGTCGCTTGCTGTCGCCGGGAAACGCCGATCGACGCTTTTCTTCCTCGCATCTGGCAACCTCACCATCGTGCTTGCGCCGTCGTGGCCAGCGCTCTCCGGTGAGCCGTTGCTCTTGCTCAGTGTACCTTCAGCTCCACCTTGTTCCCATGATGCTCTATGACCGGTTGATTGCTCCTTTTGTCCACCGCAGTCACCGGAGCACCATCGTCGCCGTTGCTTGCTCCACCGTGGCCGCTGTGACCATCGAACCGTGTCTCCATTGCTCCTCCGGCCTTGCTCTCTGCTTAGTCGTGTTTGGGGTGAGCTACTGGTGCTTCCTGGACCCTTTGTTTAATCGCTACCGGGCTCCTGTCGCCGGTGTAGCGCCGCCGTGCAGTCGTGTTCGCCATGGCCGGCGTCAGGCTTGAATCGTGTTGTAATTGAGTTAGTTAGTGTCTCCAATCGATGCGCCATGGTGTTGTGATCGTGTAGGTGACTTCGCTGTCGCCGGTGACCTCGCCGTCGATGAGCTTTTGCCGGTCAGAGCCGTCGTTGCCGTGGTCAAACGCGGGAGGTAGGGGATGACGTGTGGGGTCGGTCTGTCAGTGAGCGGGTAATTTCAAAATGGAATTTTTCTATTTTTAGAAATGGATGAATAGTATGAGTTTTTGTTATTTTGGTGTAGAATTATTTAGAGCTCCAAAGATTATGAAAATTTTTGTGTAACTTCTCTATGATGTATATTATTTAGTAAAAATATGAACTGTTGATTTTTAGTACTTTTTGAATGTGATAAAAATTGTTCAATTAATTAATAAATGAGATTCCATGATTTTTTTAGGCTTATTTCTTTATCCAAAAATTATGAAACTTGTTTTTCCACTTAGTTATCATGAGATGAACATTTAAAAAAAATTTGGACTCAATTGGAACAAGTTGATTTATTTCATAATTTGTAATTAAATAATTAATTCATAAAAGCAAATAGTAACCTTTAATGATTTAGGTTTTGATTGAATTTTGGATTGAGTGATGACCTTGGGTCATTAGTTGATAATGATCCTTGGCAATGGCATTAAGTGTTACGAAAAAGGTTTAGTTAGTTTGACTTGTAACTGTACCACGAAGGAAAGTTGTATTCAAGTTGTTAATTTTGCATCCATCATCGAGCATCATATTTTGTATCTCGCATCATGTTAAACATGACATTGTTACTACGTGTAGTGAATGAAGGTGAGCACATGGTAGTTAATCAAGTGGTTGAGGAAGTTAATCCGCCTGTTGAGGTCGGGTTTGATAATTATGGAACGACTCTGGATCCTAACTTTTCCGTCAACGAAGGCAAGCCCTGGATGCATTTAAACCTACCTTGTGTTTTGCAAATTGATTTTGCTTTTGCTTTTCTTTACTGCATTAAGTGATTAGGAGTTAAGTGAAAACCTAATTGGTGCATTACCAACCTTGTTTTTCCATATCTACCTTGTTACCAGTTTTAATTCGTATATGCCTAGTTATGCTTAGCTATGCTTAGAACGATGAAAGATGCGTGATTACCTGTCACCTGCAAGTTTTAAATGGAACTTTGGTTACTTATGTTATCATGTGATATGGGAATGTGGAGTAATAAATCTAGACTGGGCGGACTCGGGGTGTAGGAGCCATAAGACATGGAGGTCTTGTGAGCGGGTTCTTTCCGCCTGTGTCGATTAAGTTCCATCCGTTGTTGAATTGCATGACGTGAGACTTTGTAGTACTAACCACATACTCTAGTAAGCCTTAACTTGGCTATTCTATTACGAGAATGGCTACTCGCGCACTGGGAGTGGAGAGATGGCGGGAGTAGCATGTACCCACGTGGCAAAGGGCTAGATTGGTGGAGTACTGTATTCTCAGGTGGCGCGGACCCATTCTTGTTTTAGAGGATTCGAGGGTAGGTTGGTGTTTGTAGGTCAGGGACCTGCATATGTCGTGTGGTATGGAATCCCCAGCTGGGTTTATAATCGGTTCGAATCGTCATTGCTCCTCGGTTATGGAGACTCAACTCACTGGTCATCATCGTAGTTTAATAACTGGAACTTGAGGATGGTTTGAGAAGGTGTTGGATATGAAGTTTCATGATCTCAATGCGGATCATGTTAGCTTTGTATATGATCTTTATGAAGTTTTAAATGTTGATATAAAGAATTTGGTTAAAGAGCTTTTACGCAAAAGAACTTTGATTATTGCTAAAGCTATACCTTGAATCCCTGAGCCTGCATTCCTGAGTTTATCAGTTTCTATTTTGGTTAAGTCTTGTTGAGAACTTTTGTACTCAGGGTTCGTTGACCCTTGTTACAGGTGAGGCTCATGAGCAGGTCTGCTTTGGACCATGCTGCATGACTGTTGTTCAATGCGATGACGATAAGTAAATGCATGGCCCTTGGGCAGGGCAATATATTTGTGTGTTTGTATTATGTTATAATGCAACTCCACTACTACATTTTGTATTAATTATCAAACTTAGTTTGTAAGGTTTGAAACAACTGGTTTGTAAACTAAGTTATCATAAGACTTCCGCTGATTTACTCTGGTGTAGATATTTGAATAAATGTTGTAATACTGCAATGACTCTGTAATATGATCTTGCTTGAAAATCATGGATGATTCGGGGTTCTCCGAGGATACCCAACAATCTTCTTAAGTTACCGGGAACATATGCCTAGATGTCAAAGGTCATGGGACAGTGACAGGTGCATGTGGGCCCTATAATTTAGGAGGTTCTGCCACAAACCGTATCTTAGGTTTAATCCGACTGGGATGGCCTGCCTGTGGACTTTGTCATATTTAAAGCGATGGTGGGGTAAGAAAGTCCACCTCTAAGAATGGGCCGATTTTTGGGGCATTCTTGTTTACCCATCCGCCTCTATAAATAGATATACAAAGGCAGTTGTTGGGCGTGAAGTCTCTAATAAACTCTAGAGACAGTAGTTTTGGTCTCCTAAAATTATTTATGTAGTGCAGTATACATTATTATAGTAGACAAAAATTTTCATAATTTTTGGAGCACTAAAGAAATCTACACAAAAATAACAAAAACAGATACTATTCATTTATTGCTGAAAATAGAAAAAATCCATTTTGAACTACACAGTCACTGACAACTTGACCCCACCTGTCATCCCCAACCTTCGACTTGACCGCGACAACGACGCGCTGACCGGCGAAATCTCGTCGACGGCGAGGTCACCAGCGATAGCGAAGTCACCAACACGATCACAACGTCACGGCGCATCGATTGGAGACACTAGCTAACTCAATTACAACACGATTCAAGCCTAATGCCGGCCATGGCGGACGCGACAGCTCGGCGGCGCTACGCTGGCGATAGGAGCCCGGTAATGATTAAACAAATGGCTCAGGAAGACTCAGGAGCTCACCCCGATCACGCTGGAGTCGATGACCAAGCCAGAGGATCAACGGAGGCGCAGGTCGTCGGTCCGAGCAAACACGGCGGAGCAAACCGTCGTCGGTGGCGATGCTCCGGGGACTGCGGTGGTCAAAACGAGCATTCAACAAGAGATTAAGCACCACAGCATCGAGACAAAGCTAGAGCAACCAGATGAGGCGGAGCTGAGGCAGGCTTATGCGGCGACTGGAACGCGCTGAGACGACGGCACAAGCTCGTCGGAGATGGACGGTGGCGACGGAAGAAAACAGAGGAAGAAGAAAGGAGACGAACGGCGACAGCCAAGGCTAAGTAGCACGGCTCAGAAGCATAAGGAAGCCATGCAGGAGCCTTCTCCATGCCAGCGCGACGTCGAAAACGGCCACGACCGCGACTAGAAGCAAGCCGAAGGTCGCCGACGATGTAGCTTGAGCGGCGGCCACTGTTCATCTTAATTACAGAATTGCCATTCGTTTTAAATTCCAAATTACTCCCAAATTTGTAGAACAACTCAAAAATCTCCAAAAAAAAGTTGTTCAAAATTCAAAGTTCTACAACTTTGCTTTTATAACCAAACCCAAATTCGGTCTATATTTTGAAATGCACATTTGAATTCAAAAGGGGACATTTAAGTACATTTCACCTTTTCAAATTACTTCAAATTTTACTAAATAACTTTGAAAACTCCAAAAACAAACTTTGTATAACTTGACAAGATCTACACTTTTGCTTTTAGGCTCAACTCCAAAATGTGCTTAGATTTTGAAATGAGTTTTCAGGGTAGAATTTAAATGCTGAAATTAGGGTTTTCGGAATTTCAAATCGATACAAAGATTTTGAACTTGATTCAAACAATACAAAGCAACACTTATAACATAAATGTAAACTTGTTTTAGTGAATGCATATCAAAGTTTGCAATATAACCAAATGCCTTGCAATGCATATGATGACATGGCAGTTTTAGTATTTATAACACCCGGGGTGTTACATACATGCACTAATGTCGAGGAGTTACTTACGGTCAGTTACAGTCCACTACGGTGGTGATTACTCATAATCACTTTGACTCTTCATCACCCTGATCCCCCCCCAGCATAACCTTCCCTCCTGTCTCCCTATTGCCTTACGACCATACCACACCTTCCTTCTGTCAAGTTGCATCCAAGTACTCCCCATCCCATCCTTTACACGCATAGAGTGTGGGAGAGCAAGCTTTCGGAACTAGCATTCGCATCGGGACACCTGTTCGGGTGTGTGTGGGTAATTAGGTTTTTGGGGAGCTTCTCCATGACTGCTCGCCATCTTCTTCTTAATCGGATTGTCTTCCTCTCCTTCCTGGTGGTGCCCCTTCTTCCTCAGATCGGCTTCGGCATTGCATACATCTTCCAGCACCAACTGTGGTCTGCGACTTCGAGCAACTCACCATGAGTGGGTCTGGAGCCACCGGTGCCTTGAGCATGGGTCCCTCCGCAGGGTACATCTCTATTCTCAAATTGGTTAAATTCAATCTCTTTTTTGCTATGATCAGTATGTTGTTCATGAATATATTTGCTGCTAATCTGAGTAGTAGTAAAATCACACACGTGCACATATTTGTCATTACAAATTTGCTATTACTTTTCTAGATTAATTTTAACATGAAAATGCCTAAATTCCTAACAGTCCAAAAACCTGATATTAGGCAATTTTGTGTTAATGGTTTTGCTGCTGCTTTGAAGCCAAATGATTTTGATGGAACAAATTACAAGATATGGCGTGCTAAGATAGTGTTGTGGTTAACTGCAATCACATGGCACAGGCGAAGCCTGATCAATTTACTATTAAGGAGGAGCAAAAGTTCTTGGCAGCCGATAACCTGTTTCGAGGCACTATGATTAGTGCACTTCAAAGCAAGTATGAGAACAACTGCATCACTTGCATGACAGGCAAGGATTTATGGGATGCACTTGATGCAAAGTTTGGCGTTTTTGACGCTGGTAGTGAGCTATACATCATTGACCAGTTGTTTGACTACAAAATGGTTGACAACCATTCTGTGGTCGAGCAAGCTCATGAGATACAGGCACTGGCTAAGGAACTCAAACAATTTCCTTGTGTGTTGCCTGACAAGCTTCTAGCCGACGATATTTATTGCCAAGCTGCCACCTTCTTGGAAGGATTTTGCTACCTCCCTAAAACACAAGAGACAAGAGTTTAGCATGGCTGAGCTTATTGGGTCTCTTGATGTTGAGGAGAGAGGGAGAGCAAAAGACATGCGTGGGAAAGGCGTTGAGTCTTCTAGTGCCAATATATTGCAGAAGAAAAATTCAAATGCATCTCGTAATAAGAAGAAGAGCAAGGAAGAGAAAAACTTGAAGCCTAAACAAACAACCACTTTTAAGAAGAAAAATAACAACAAATATAGAGGTTGCTTTGTTTGCGGAGTGATGAGCATTGGGCAAGTTCGTGCCCAGACCACAAATTTAAGCAAGAGAAGAAATCTACAAACATGGTTGTTAGCGAGGCTGAAAGAAGAACATCTAGGTATGGTAATTCTTTACCTACTATTCTTTTAGTTTGTCATTCACCTATGTGGTGGATGGACACTAGGGCTAATATTCATGTGTGTGCTGATGCTTCTTTGTTTTCTTCTTATCAGGTCAGCGGCACTAGCACCTTGTTGATGGGGAATGGGTCCCATGCGCGTGTTCTTGGTGTTGGTACGGTCATTCTCTTTAGGAAAGATGGTGCTGCTGAAGAACATGCAGCATGTCCCCTCCATCAAAAAGAATCTGGTTAGCGTCTCTCAATGTTGTTGTGATGGTTACATAATTGTCTTCAAGGCCAATAAATGTGTACTATCAAAGTATGGAACTTTTGTTGGTAAAAGTTATGATTGCGGAGGCTTGTTCCGCTTATCCTTGCATGATGTGTGTAATAGATTTGTGAACAATGCTATTATCCTCGATGAGTCAAATATTTGGTCTTTGTCATGTTAATTTTGGTTGTATATCGTGGCTTGCAAATCTAAATTTAATCCTGAAATTTAGTTTGGTCAAAGGATCTAAGTGGCATGTATGTGTGCAATCTAAGCAACCTCGTAAAACTAGTCCATTCCGATCTATGCGAGATGAATGGAGAGTTGACTAAAGGTGGTAAAAGATACTTCATGACTTTTATAGATGATTGTACTAGATTTTGCTATGTGTGCCTATTAAAAACAAAGGATGAAGCATTGCATTATTTTAAGATCTATAAAGTTGAAGTAGATGATCAACTTGAGAGGAAAGTTAAACGGTTAAGGTCTGATCGTGGTAGAGAATACTTTTCAAGTGAATTTTCTGAATTCCATGTAGAACATGGAATTATTCATGAGAGGACACTACCATATTCACCAGAGTCTAATGGGATTGCCGAAAAAAAGAACCGCACTCTAACCGAGTTGGTTAACGCCATGTTGGAGACAACGGGTCTATCTAAGGAATGGTGGGGTACGACTATTTTGACAGTGTGTCATATCCTGAATAGAGTTCCTATAAAGAATAAAGAAATCACACCGTTTGAGAAATAAGAAAAGAAAAGATTAAATCTCTCATATTTGCGTACTTGGGGTTGTTTGGTGAAAGTGAATGTGCCAATTAACAAAAGACGCAAACTTGGACCTAAAACTATTGATTGTGTTTTCCTTGGTTATGCTATTCATAGCGTTGGATATAGATTCTTAATTATAAATTCTGGGGTACCTGACATGCATGTTGGTATTGTCATGGAGTCTAGAGATGCTACATTTTTTGAAAGTGAATTTCGTATGAAAAATGCACCTAGCACAACTAGTCATGGATCTATAATTCCCCATGAGCAATTTATTTTGATAGAAAATTTTGAGAAACCCCATGTGCACAATCTTGAGGAGGATGACATTGTAGTCACTCGAAAGAGTAAGAGACAATGGACTGCAAAGTCTTTTGGTGATGACTACATTGTGTACCTTGTGGATGATATACCAAGAAACATAGAAGACACATGTTCCTCTCCTAATGCTGACTTGTGGAATGAAGCAGTACGGAGTGAGATGGATTCAATTATGTCCAATGGAACTTGGGAAATTTTTAAACGTCCTTATGGATGTAAACCAATAAGATGCAAATGGGTGTTCAAGAAAAAAGCTTAGGACTGAAGGTCCAATTGAGAGGTACAAGGCAAGGCTTGTGGCCAAAGGTTATACCTAGAAAGAAGGTGAAGACTTCTTTGATACTTATTCACCGGTTGCTCGATTGACCACAATTCGAGTGTTACTTTCTCTAGCTACCTCTCATGGTCTTATCATTCATTAGATGGATGTAAAGATGGCTTTCGTAAATGGAGAGTTAGAAGAGGGGTTCTATATGGATTAGCCAGATGGATTTGTAGCAAATGGTCAAGAGGGCATGGTGTGTAAGTTATTCAAGTCCTTATATGGCTTGAAACAAGCTCCTAAGCAGTGGCATGAGAAGTTTGACAAAACTTTGACATATGCTGGCTTTGTTGTGAATGAAGCAGACACATGTGTGTATTATCGATATGGTGGGGGTGAAGGAGTGATCTTGTGTTTATATGTTGATGACAAACTGATCTTTGGAACCAGCCTTAATGTGATTAAGGAGGTTAAAGACCTTTTTTCTAATAATTTTGAGATGAAAGACTTGGGAGAAGCTGATGTTATTCTTAATATCAAGCTGCTAAAAGAAGGCAATGGTGGGATTACACTTTCACAATCTCACTATGTGGAGAAGGTATTGAGTCGCTTTGGGTTTAGTAACTGTTAACCTGCTCCTACGCCTTATGACACTAGTGTGCTATTAAGGAAAAATCAAAGAATAGCAAGGGATCAATTGGGATACTCCCAAATTATTGGTTCGCTTTTGTATCTGGCTAGTGCTACGAGGCCTGATATCTCATTTGCTGTGAGCAAACTAAGCCAGTTTGTGTCAAATTCGGGAGATAATTATTGGTGTGCTCTTGAGAGAGTACTGCGCTATCTCAAAGGTACTATGAGCTAAGGCATTCACTATATCGGGTACCCGAAGGTACTAGAGGGTTTCTATGATGCTAACTGGGTATCGGATGCTGATGAGCTTTATGCCACAACCGGATATGTGTTCTTGCTTGGAGGTGGTAGTGTTTCCTAGAAGTCTTGCAAGCAAACTGTTTTAACAAAGTCAACTATGAAAGCAGAATTCACAGCATTAGACACCACTAGCACTGAGGCCGAGTGGCTTTCTGAACTGCTTATTGATTTATCGGTTGTAGGGAAACCTATACCGGCTATTTCTATGAACTATGACAACCAAACTATGATAATTAAGGTAAACAGTTCTATGGATAACATAAAGTCTACAAGGCATGTTAAGCGGAGATTAAAATCTATCAGAAAATTGAGAAACTCTGTAGTGATAGTGTTGGACTATGTCCACATGTCGGGGACCTAATACCGGGGTACCCCAGAAGGTGGAACCAATAACCATCGAACATTAAAAACTTCTGGATGGACAAAGGCGCCGCTACGTTCCTTGCCCGAATGATGGGAGTTTGGTTCCGCATCGCCCGACGCCTTTGGGCCAGCCCCGCCTCGCCCGAGGGCTAAGGGCTAGTCTCCACCTCGCTCGACGCCTTTGGGCCAGCTCTGTCTCGCCCAAGGGCTAAGGGATAGACTCCGTCTCGCCCGACCCCCGAGGGGCGGGCTCGGTCTCGCCCAACGGATAAGGACCGGTCTCGCCTCGCCCGAGGGCTAAGGGCTGGTCTCCGCCTCGCTCGACGCCTTTGGGCCAGCCTCGCCTCGCCCAAGGGCTAAGGGCTGGTCTCAGCCTCGCCCGACGCCTTTGGGACAGATCCGCCTTGCCCGACGCCTTTGGGCCAGCTCCGCCTCGCCCGAGGGCTGAGGGATAGACTCCGCCTCGCCCGACCCCCAAGGGGCGGGCTCAGTCTCGCCCAAGGGATAAGGACTGGTCTCCGCCTTGCCCGATGACCGAGGATGAACCTCGCCCCACTCGATGTCTAAAGTCTGGTTTTGTCTTGCCTGACAACTTCTCCCCGTTCCCTCATGATGATGGGTACAGGGCAAGACAAGATGTTCGGGTCAACCACGGCTTCAAGGACCATACCCCGCACCCCCGTAGGAAAGGTACTGCCAGGGAACGACGAGATGGGTGCTTTAGACCCTTCCGGGCGTAGTAGAGCCTAAAAAGTATTGCAGGTGCATGCTCTTCGCCCTATAGAGTTGTAGGCGCCGCCTTCAGCTCCGGGACATGGAACCCGATGAAGATATACGACAACCACTACGCTCCAGAAAAGGATTTAGAATCTCCACAAATGATGGATATCCTATCACCATGTTATGGTCCCAAGGGAGCGGCGCCCGCTTCCCACCCCCTCGGGTTCACCAGATCGGAGCACATGCTTCAACCTCCGGACGCCCTCTTCATTTGGAAGACCTTGCCCACAGCGCTACTCCGGACCCCGACCCCGCGTCCCTCCGACAAAGATTCATAGGAACCAGAAGGCGTGCGGAGCAAGACTGGGCAAGGCTCATAAGTCAAAGCCACTGTACTACAGTCCATAGCCTATGAGGGGCAGTGCTCTGTAACCATCCTGACTTTCTACAGAGGCATCGATAGTATTGTAGGCGCTTATCATCCTTTCGCACCCATCAGAATGGGTAACCAGGCTGGGTAGACGTGAGGCACAAGGCTAGGTAGAGTACGCATCCTAGCCCTGACACTTGTAAAGCCGTCCCCTTCATCTATAAAAGGAGATGCGCTTCCTCCAACAAGGGACCGACTTTTGACGACACAACACACAACACACACAGTCAAGCTGCTACCAATCTCTTGGCCTCCTTTCGACCCTTCCATCAGAGACTTGGGACCAGTCCCTCTCTCGATCGTTTGTACCCCTACTATGAACCATTTTTGGTGCTAATAACATGAGCAGCAACAAACTGGACGTAGGGACATTCAGCCCGAACCAGTATAAACCTTGTGTCCTTTAGCGCACCATCCGAGCCTAATGCGCATCACTATAAATTTACTTGCCGGTGCTTGTACGAAACACCGACAGTTGGTGCGCCTGGTAGGGGACTTTACGCGTTCCAAATCAAGCCTCGAATGGCTAACCACACAATCAGCTGGGTCCCGGGCGCACACGTGCATTTCGGCGACTTGGATTTCATCGTCACACTGGGTGGAGAGCTGGTGCTGGCCCACGTGGCCGTCCAGTCTCTCCCTCCCGTTAACTTTAGCTACCGAAGGCTTGAGGGCCAGCCTGGCGTCTCCCTTGGGCCCTAGTCACCTAGGAAGGCCCCGAGCCACATCACCCTCTCTCCGGAACACTCCACACGGCGCGCCTCGACGGCGTTGCCATTCGGCCTCTGCAACGCTGCGGCAACCGCTGGCCACCATCTAGCACTACACATGGTTCAGCCGCCTACGGACAATGAGTTCGTGGGGGTAATCAAACATGATCCGGAGACACTCTACGGGCTCCTCATGGAGGAACCAGAGTCGTCCTCCAGCTCTGACTCCAGTAGGGGGAGCCATCACCCTTCCTAGGAATGCTTCATGACGCAAACCCCCGAGGGGCACGTCCAAAGCGTCTCCAGAGAGGAGACAACCCCAACAGGCAACCCCGACGCCAGGACCAAGGGGGTGGCGGTGGCTCCATCTCACGTAAGGATGGAGCAGCTAAGAGCATGAAAGTTGGAGATCGATGACGCCGGACAACAGCTTGTCTGGGAGTACTGGAACATCGATGAGGAAATGAAGCGTCGCAGAGACGGTGGGCACGCACGCGCCTCGGCCCATGATGTGCACCAGAGGATCCTCACCGATGATGGGACTCTCCCTCACTTTGCTCGGGCAAGCCAGAACATCGCCGCCGCGACGGCCTTGTTTGACGGCCTCCTAGAGGCCATGACGTTCAAGGATCGCCGGTCCCATCGAGAGATTCGCACGTTGCTCGAACGCGCGGCAGCACAGCAGGCGGAAAGCTCATTATCTCGGCGACGCGAGCCCAACACCAGCCAGCACATGCCCTCGGTACGCCTCGCCAAGGACGCGTCCGTTCACCAGACACCGCCAGGCGGTAGGCAGCACTCCGCTGTCCTGGTACATCAACGTCTCGGCCACAACCGTGACGTGCGCAACACCATCGACGCCCGTAGGCGCACCCACAGCGACGGAAGGGAAGGAGCCCATCGCGGCTATCATCCTCGATGCGGCGGATGCCACGACAGCGGCGAGGACCGGAGCCCGAGCCTCGGCCTGCCTAGCCTTCGGCCCTTCAGCCGACACATCCTCAACGCTGCGTTTCCCCCGAGGTACCGACCACCCACCAATATCCTAAAATATTCTGGAGAAACGAACCTCGGGCTTTGGCTTGAAGACTATCGGCTTGCCTGTCAAGCCGGTGGTGTGAGTGATGACAATTTCATTATTCGCAATCTCCCGCTATTCTTAGCCGATTCGGTACGAGCGTGGTTGGAGCACCTACCGTCCAACGCCATTCAAAGTTGGGAGGATCTCACGGAGATCTTTGTGGGGAACTTCCAAGGTACGTACAAACACCCTAGAAACCCATGGGACCTCAAGAACTACCGCCAGAAGGCCGACGAAACCCTCCGTGGGTACATCCGATGCTTCTCCTAGTAGTGCAACGAGCTCCCTAACGTTGCCGACACCAACGTGATAGGAGCCTTCCTATCCGGGACAACCTGTGAATCCCTAGTCCACAAGCTGGGGCGCAGGGGCCCGCGGACCACCAAGGAACTCCTTGACATCGCCACCAGCCATGCCTCAGGAGAGGAGGTGGTCGGAGCCATCTTCGACCGCCCCGATGGCAAGGCAAGGTGGGACGAGGACGTCGTCGAGGGTGCCACCAACCGTCCCGCCAAAAGAAAGAATAAGAAGCAATGGCACGACAACTCGCTTGTGGCCACTGCCAACCGTAAAGGTGGCTGGAAGGCCGCGGAGGGCATTCCAAACCACTTTGAAAAAATGCTCGAGGGGCATGCCCAAACCACGCTTTCCTGGCCAAGCATCTATACAAGGAATGTGGCCTCATGCGCAAATACTTGTTCGGGGGGCTCAACAAAGGGGAGCAGGGGAAGGAACCTGCCCCAGCATAGACGACACCAAGGAGAAGGACGACGCCTTCTCGACTCCGAACGGCGCCCTCATGATCTTCAGAGGATCAGCGGCCTACGACTCCAAACGCCGCCAGAAGGTCGCACGCCGCGAGGTTTATATAGCCGGACCGGCCACGCCTGCCTTCCTCCGGTGGTCAGAATCTACCATAACCTTCGACTGAGCCAACCACCTGGGCGCCGTCCCACACCCGAGAAGGTACCCGCTTGTCATCGACCCGATCGTCGGCCCAAAGCGGCTCACAAAGGTACTAATGGACGGAGGCAGCGGCCTCAACATCATGTACGCCAAGATGCTCGATGAGATGGGTGTCGACCGAACGAACCTCCGCCCCATCCGAGCACCTTTCTATGGCATCGTGCCTGCTAGGCAGGCCATGCAACTGGGGCAGATTGATCTGCCCGTCACTTTCGGGGATCGGTCCAATTACAGGACTGAGACTCTCACCTTCGACGTAGTGGGGTTTCCTCCAACTTTCCACACCATCCTAGGACGACCGTGTTATGCGAAGTTCATGGCCATCCCCAACTATACATACCTTAAGTTAAAAATGCTAGGCCCCCGTGGGGTCATCACCATCGGCACCTCCTTCCAGAGCGCTTACGAGTGCGAAGTCGAATGCTGCGATCACGCCTCTGCAGTCGTCGCCTCCAAAGAACTCGCCACCCTCAGGGAGGAGGTTGCCGAAAAAACGCCCGACGCCAAGAAAACGACCGGGTCGTTCAAACCAGCAGAGAGCTCCAAGGAGGTCCTCATGAACCCCAGCAGCTCCAAGGCTAAGAGGGTACGCATTGGTACTGTGCTTTCCTTCGAATAGGAAAGCGCGCTCGTCGACTTCCTCCGTGGTAATAAAGACATCTTTGCGTGGAAACCCTCGGATATGCCAGGCATCCCGAGGGAGGTCGTCAAGCATACCTTAAAAATCCACCCAGGCTCCAAGCTGGTGAAGCAACGCCTGTGCCGCTTCAATGAGGAAAAGCGCAGGGCCATCGGCGAAGAGATAGCAAAGCTGTTGGCTGCTGGGTTCATCAGGGAAGTATACCACCTAGAGTGGCTAGCAAATCCTGTTCTTGTACGAAAGAAGAGCAGGAAATGGAGGATGTGTGTCGACTACACGGGCCTCAACAAGGCGTGCCCAAAGGACCCATTTCCTTTGCCACACATTGACCAAATAGTTGATTCCACCTCAGGGTGCGAAACCCTCTGCTTCCTTGACGCATACTCCGGCTACCACCAGATCACGATGAAAGAGTCCGACCAGCTCGCGACGTCTTTTATCACCCCCTTCGGATCGTTCTGCTACGTTTCAATGCCATTCGGACTAAAGAACGCTGGGGCAACTTACCAGCGCTGTATTGTCAACTGCTTCGAGGACCTCATCGGGCGGACCGTTGAGGCCTATGTCGACGACATCGTAGTTAAGTCCAAGCGGGCCAACTACCTTTGTCGCCGACCTTGAACAAACCTTTGCAAAACTCCAGGCAAACAGCATCAAACTCAATCCCGAAAAGTGTGTTTTCGGGGTCCCGAGGGGCATGCTGCTCGGCTTTATTGTCTCCGAACGCGGCATCGAAGCCAACCCAGAGAAAATCTCAGCCATCACAAAGATGGGCCCGATCTAGAACATAAAGGGGGTTTAGCAAATCACAGGGTGCCTTGCCGCCCTCAGCCGATTCATTTCACGCCTCGGCGAACGAGGACTCCCCCTTTATCGACTCCTAAAGAAAGCCGACCGCTTCGAGTGGACCGCCGAGGCTTAGGAGGCGCTTGACATGGTTAAGCAATTTCTAACTAAACCCCTGGTCCAAGTTCCTCCATGCAACGGAGAATCCCTCCTGCTGTACATAGCGGCCACCACGCAAGTGGTCAGCGCCGCCTTAGTGGTAGAGCGAGAGGAAGAGGGGCACGCCTTCAAGGTAGAGCGCCCTGTATATTTCATCAGCGAGGTGCTATCCGACTCCAAAACCTGTTACTCCCAAATCTAGAAACTCCTCTACACCGTCCTCATCACCAAGAGAAAGCTACGCCACTACTTTGAGTCACACCCTGTGATAGTCATGACGTCTTTCCCCCTCGGCGAGGTTGTCCGTTGCCAGGATGCTATAGGAAGAACCGCAAAGTGGGCGCTCGAGCTAATGGATCAGGGCATTACTTATGCCCCCCGAACAGCGATCAAATCCCAGGTGCTGGCTGACTTCATCGCGGAGTGGACCGAGGTCCAGATGCCACCAGCAGTCGTCGATCAAGAGTACTGGACGATGTACTTCGACAGATCGCTGATGAAGAAGGGCGCTGGCGTGGGACTAGTCTTCGTATCTCCCCTCGGGGTCCGCATGAGGTACATGGTTCGGCTCCATTTCCCCTCATCAAACAATATCGCAGAATACGAAGCGCTCATCAACGGCCTATGAATCGCCATCGAGCTAGGCATCCGACGCCTCGACATCAGAGGTGACTCCCAGCTGGTCGTCAACCAGGTCATGAAGGAGTCGAGCTGCCATGACGCCAAGATGGAGGCATACTGCCAAGAAGTCCAACGGCTAGAGGACAGATTCGACGGCCTCGAACTCAATCACATCCCAAGGCGCCTCAACGAAGCAGCCGACACGCTCACGAAAGCAGCATCCGGCCGAGAGCCAGTCTCGGCAGGCGTCTTTGCCAGTGATCAACACAAACCTTCGGTATGCTACACAGGGTCAGAACAGGCCGATGATGGCCCATCTAGTCCGACCCTAGGGGCCGATCCGCCAACTGCTCCGCCCGACCCCGAGGTCATGGAGCTTGAAAAGGACCCAGCAGCAGAGTCTGACCCTCCCGATGACTGGAGAACGCTTTACCTCGACTACCTCCTCCGCGACATACTACCAGCAGACAAGACAGAAGCCCGACGGCTCACGCGCCGCGCCAAGTCCTTCATTCTTGTAGAGGGCGAACTCTACAAATGGAGTCACATCGGGATCCTGCAGCTCTGTATCCCTAGCGAACAAGGAAAACTTCTGCTGGGCGATATCCATGGTGGGGTCTACGGTCATCATGCCGCACCAAGGACCTTGGTTGGGAATGCATTCCGACAAGGCTTCTACTGGCCCACCACAGTAGCCGATGCCGAGCAAATTATACGCACCTACGAAGGATGTCAGTACTACGCTCGGCAGACTCACCTCCCGACCCAGGCACTCCAGATGATCCCCATCTCGTGGCCTTTCGCGGTCTAGGGGCTCGACCTGGTTGGGCCACTCAAAAAGGGGCCCGGGGGCTTCACCCACCTGCTTGTCACCATAGACAAGCTTACAAATGGATTGAAGCTCGACCGATCTCCACAATCAAATCCGAGCAAGCTGTGCTATTCTTCCTCGACATCATCCATCGCTTCGGAGTACTAAACTCCATCATCACAGACAACAGCACACAGTTCACCGACAGGAAATTCATTCGATTCTGCGATGAACAACACATCCGGATTGATTGGGCAGCCGTCGCGCACCCCTGGACGAACGGGCAGGTCGAGCGCGCAAATGGCATGCTCCTGCAAGGCCTTAAGCCCAGAATTTTCAACCAGTTGAACAAGTTCGGCGCGCGCTGGCTCACTGAGCTTCCGGCCGTGCTCTGGAGCCTAAGGACAACTCCTAGCTAGGCCACCGGCTACACACCCTTCTTCATGGTCTACGGTTCCGAGGCTGTTCTCCCAATGGGCCTTGACTATGGAGCACCAAGAATCAGAGCATACGATGAATAGGGGGCCGAGGCATCCCACCAAGATGCCATGGACCAACTAGATGAAGCCCATGACATCGCCCTCCTCCGTTCAGCTAAGTACCAGCAGGTGTTGCGATGGTACCGCAGCCGACGGGTGCGGGGTCGAGCCTTCAACGTCAGGGACCTCATCCTCCGCCTTGTGCAGAGCAACAAGGACCGCCACAAACTCTCCCCACCCTAGGAGGGGCCCTACGTTGTCGCGGAAGTACTTCGCCCGGGCGCCTATAGGTTGAAAACCATCAACGGCGAGGTCTTCACCAACGCCTGGAACATTGAGCAGCTACGTCGTTTTTACCCTTAAATAAACACATGTTTCTTCTTATCAGTATTTGTATTTACAAAACCCCGATCTTTAGTGACATCCGACCCCTGCAAATTGTGAGGGGCCGAACCTCACTCGGGGGCTGATATAAGTACAAGTACGTTTATCTTGCAAACACTTCTTGTATTATCTTTGAAAACTTTATCTAAGTTTTCCAATCTTCTCGTAAACAAGTCCTAAGGACTAAGATTTCAGGAACAAATTCCAAGTACAACTGGTAGGACTGCGGGAGACCCATGCCCCAGTGGCTACAACCTCTTTGCTCACCAGCATGGTCAGAATTAATTCACCCGCACTCCTAGTTTCTTACAACTTGGGCCACGGGAAGGGTTGGAGGGCACCGAAACCTCTTCTACAAAAAGAGAAAACTGAAAAGCTATTTGCCGTAACAAAAGATGAAAATTTGATCATTTTTGCATAAATTAACCACTTACAAAATGATTTCATCACGCAAAAGACTAGTGTACTCCTAAAATCCAAAGGACTATTCACTCGGGGGCTCCCCCAAACTTATTCAATTACATTCTCTGCTAAGCTTTACTACGAGTACTACTGCGGCCGCCGCGCTGAGCTCTCCATCGGCAACGTCCGGGCATGTAGACGGGCCAGTTCGTCTACTGTGGCCGCCGCGCCGAGCTCTCCATCGGCAACGTCCGGGCATGTACACGGGCCAGTTCGTCTACTGCGGCCGCCGCACCACGCTCTCCATCGGCAACATCCCACTGCGTCGCATGACCTTCGAAGGCACCGTCATCTGGAACGTCGAGCACCGCGTCGGCGAATGTGGTGCCCCTTTGCCAGGACGTTCAGGAACTACGCCATCATCATCAGCCCCAACCCCGACAACGGCGTTGGGGCAGAATGCGCCTCCCGCTGAAGGAAGGCCACGACCAACGATGGCAAAATCAACAACGCTCGTCGCCCTCCGACGCCTCTTCTCCTCCGGCAGCAGCGACCCCTCCTCAGCACAGGCGAACCACACCATCTCATCTATGTTGGATAACCTCCAGCTCGACATCATGCTCCGAAATCACGGGCGGACCTGTGAGTTTATCTCTCCCTGGCATTACCCTCTCTTACTTAGGAACCGATACATTCGGTGGAAAGGAAGGAGAAGAGGTGGCAGTTCGAAGGCTGGCAAGGAGGTGCGGCGAGAACTCTTCCCCCCTCCCCCTATTTAAAGAGGGGGCTGGGCAGCTAAGGAAAGGCCAAAGGTTTGGACGAAAAACTCTCTGCCTTCCCCTATTCAATACAAATGCGAAATCAATGCTGACAGAAATCTGAGGTGACGCGCCGAAAACGACGGGACGCGCTCTGATCGACAGGACGCCGCCTGGTAAGCCAGAACGTCACCCGGGCATGGCCCACCACTAACGCGCCCCGGACGTAAGAACCAGGGCACACTCACCTACAGGCGACTCTTCGCTTCCCCAGGCAGGACCAGGGACGACCCAACAATGGAACCTCCTTCTAGGGGGAGCCCAACAGGCCCCCTGGGTCGATCGGTCGGCCCAGGCAAAACAACGAACGAATGATCCACTGTAAGATAAGCACCCCTATTTATTTACTTTGAGTGTTGAATTCTTTGCCGAGCTTCCGACCCCAGCAACGGCAGGGACACGAACATCGCTCGGGGGGTGCCGAGGGCGCATGTTTGTTTAAACACCCTCTTAGCCCGATCCCTCCTTACATTTGGGAAACCAAAAGCACGGCGTGTGGGAATACAACGATGAGTACAACTGGACGAACCACCGGACCCTACGCTTCGTCGGCTACGGAGTCTTTTTGGTTCACCAGCATAATCGCGTTCACAGTTCCTCGCACTGCTAGCCTTAGCTCCCACCTTAACGAAAGGACTTTGGAGGGGTCCAGCTGCAGAGGCCCCCTTTAGGGGGGAAGCTGGCAGATCACTTAAAAATCAATCGCAAAAACAAAAGTAGCAATACTTATGCAGTTTACGCCGGCCTCGTCAGAAACATCGGACCCGAAACCTGGCTCGAACACATCTGGTAGGAGCTTTCCGTCACTCATGCTACCAAGGTGACATTACCGACCCTGCCTTTATTTCGATTAAATTTTACGTTCAAACATTGCATATGCAAAACATGGCATCCCAACGCTTCGTGTCATGTCACGAAACGACAGTCGCCTCATTCGATATGGGTGGCAGCAGGCCGAGGTTCGAAGGCCGGCCCGTAAAGGGCTCGAGGCCGCCTCATGCCAAACAGAGCCAGGGAGAAATAACTGAGACGAGCCCCAGCGGCCCTGCCCGACCCCGCTCAGAAGCAGACAGGGACGACTCAACCTTTTCTCATTTTATTCTAACCCCGAGCCAAACCCACAGAATCTCCATCGAGGAGAGGCCATCGGGCCACCTGAGCCTATCGAACGGCTCGGGCATCTGTCGGGAGGCGGGTTAAGAAATTGTGGAATGCCACCAGAGGGCTCTTCCGACCCCATCAGCAAATGATGGACCTGGATTCCACAAGAACATACTCGTTAGTGAGCTCATTGAGCACAACACTCGAGCCACCGAGGCAAGTGTTGTCTACTCGGCCCCTCCGATTATGAAAGTCGAGGATGGGGTAACACGCGAATTATGGCCGACCCCAATCAGACCCTGACAAGGCCCGGGGGCTCAAGCCACTCGATACAGGGACACAGGTTCGAAGGCCCCCCCTTGCCGAGCCCATAGAGTCCCCATTTGGGGAATTCTGTTGGAAGGCAGGGCGGGGAATAGTGGAACGCCATCCGAGGACTTCACCGACCCTGTCACAAAAACCACATAATGGGATTCCATCTGAATGCTCCGGTCTTCAGTAACACCCGACCCCAATGAACGCAAGGGGTCGAACCTCACTCGGGGGCTAGTAAAGGTACGGATACCTCGCTTCCTTTTTTCGAAACAATCATTACATCAGATTCAAGACCAGCAGCAAGATTTGGGGGAACAGATAGGTAAGACCGCAAAAAACCAAACGACCAGACGGCTACGGTATGTTTTGCTCAAGCGGCACAACCCAAATTTTTTTTCCCTAAAAGCACCACCGGCCCTGAGTTCTTAGACAAAGGGAAGGGTTGGATCGAATAAACACTCTTTTTGATTGCAAAAAGGGAAGAAGGTGAAATCAAACAAAACGAAATTACGAAGCAAAATCACAAAACTGCTTCCAAACTCGAAAGTACCAAAACTTGTTCACATATTACATATAAGTGTTGTTCAAACTTATTCGACTAACTACTTCCACGAAGGGAGAACCATTTCTTTCAGATTATCCGCCAGGTTCTTCGCAAGAGGAGCCACCACCTTCTCAATCGCGTCCAGCTCATCATCCTCATAGGTTGGCGGGAAACCTTCGCTCATCACCTCCAGGTTGATCTCCTTCTTGTAATGAGCATGGGCGACGGTGAAGGCCTGGGTGATCCCGGTGTGAAAAGCACTCTCCTCAAGCTGGCCCACTCAAGCCATGATACTAGCGGCACAGGACGCAAGCGAGCTGGTCCCCTCCTCTTGTGCCACCTGCAGGTTGTCACAGACCGCTAGAACGGTGAGGGACAGGCGATCATACTCATCACCTTTAGCTTGGAGAAGCCCCCGCACCTCGGCAAGATCGGCATGCAAACCGGTAGAAACTTCCTCGGCATCCAGGCGTCGGGTCACCTTGACTCCAAGATCTGCCTGGTGTGCCTTGGCCTCCCGACGCGCTTCGTCGCGCTCTCGGATGGTCCGATCGATCACCGCGGCATCCTAGTTCGCCTTCTCCTGCAACGTCGTGGACCTCTCCTCAGCCTTCAGCTTGAGGTCCCGCTCCATCTGTAGCTCTGTCGCGGCATTCTTCTATAGCAGCTCATCTCGCTCCTTTCGGAGCCTAGCGATCTCCTCCTCATCTAGCTTTGTCCTCGCTGACAAGTCCACAAACATCCCATGGGCCTCCTCCGCGTCCTGATGCACCTGGGCCTCTCGCTGCTGGGCGGCAGCAAGCTATGCGCCCACATCTCCTCGCAGCCGGGCCTCCTCGGGAAGGCGATCCCATTCCGCCTTCTGTTCACGGAGGAACTAGGATTTGCTCCGACTGCGAGCAACAATGACCAAAAAGAAGACCAGTATCAAAAATACGAAAACACAAAAGTACTTGAAGGAGGAAAACGATGAAGAACGAGCAGATACCTGGCTAGTAGGAATGACAATTTCATGCAAGGCCCCTCTGACCTAGTTCAGGGCATTCATCATAGTCGAAAGCCCGAAGTCAAGACTCTCTCGCTCCATGCTCTCGGCATGGTCGTCGAGCGTGAAAAGAGCCGACGTTGGGTCCTGAGCAGCCATCCACTAAAGCAGTGGCTCGCCCCGCGCGGGGGAGCGGCTGCCTCCCAACAGAGGGGCCGGGGGCGACTCCCTCCTGCTCCTCCACACCACCGCCACGATGCTCAAAGACCCTCCAACCGGATCCTCCTCCATCTGGGCCGCTTCGAGCGCCACGGGTGGATCCACCTGGGCCCCTGGTGGTGCGGACTACACTACGCCCTCGAGCACCATCGTGGTTGCACCCGGCTGATCCTGGCTTGGCACGGTCACGACCACCTCCACCGGTGATACGCGACCCTCGGCCGACGGTGCCGCACTCACTGCAGAAGATCCCGCCTGCTCGGCGGCCACCAAAGGCGCGGGTGCCACCACGGTCGCCGTCGAGTCGACCAACGCAGCCGTAGCATCGTCGCCACTCCTGCCCGAAATAGGAGCAACGTTGAACGACGCCGCCCATCCTGCCTAATGGGCAAGGCTCTTCTTGGGCGCCATCCCCAGGGGGCGGCCCATCCGCAAAAGTCTACACAAGAGAAAAAGGCCTAAAGTAAAAACAAAAAACGAAATAAAAGAGAGATAGGGGAGTCAGTGGCTTACCCCGACGCCTTCGGCCGGTGGGAGCGCTTTGGGGACAAACCCCTAGACCCCTGCCCCAACTCATCGGGATAGGACCGCTTCGAACCTACCCCCTGCTCCTGGGCAGGGGAGCTCATCTCCCTCGTCTCCAAGGGCGCGGCTACAGAGCCACCCCTCTCGGTCAACACCTCAGGTTGGGTGGTAGATCCACTCACCACCGTCCTCTCATGAGACACGGCAACAGGACCCCTCTCCTCCATCAGCACCTCAGGGGCCTCCTCGGATCTTGCCACCCACCGATCCTCTGCCGACACCCCGCGCGAAGCGGCGCACTCTTCGGCTCAAACCTCTGCCAACCTTGCGGACTCGCTTCCCTCTGCGTGGGATGAGGGGGGTTCCTACATAGACAGAGGGGCATTGGTCAGCGTGCCCTCATCCTCCAGGACGCCCCAATCCACACTGGCAGCAACCTCATCAACATCATCATTGTCGTCATCATCGTCGTCATCACTGCTTACTTCCTCTCCTCGATCCCGTGCTTCCTGCTTTCGCCGCTCCTCAGCTTTCTTTTGCTCCCTTGCTCTCTTTTCCCACTCGGCCACGACGTGATTCGCCGCCGCCACGACTCGATCCTTCGGCAGTGGGACCGGGCAATCCTTGAAAAATAGCCTCCTCGGCTAGTCCTGCCATCCCAAGGTTGGTATTAAAGGATCGGAAATTCAATCGAAAAGGAGGGCACGGGGATGGAGAGCTTACAAATTCAAAGAACCTGGGTTCCAGTCGCATTGGGGGATGCCCTGGCACCGGATACACATGTTCTAGGGCGGAGCCAGAGGTGTCCTTCGTAGGCTCGATCGCCTCCCTAATATGCTGCGCCACTTCAGAAGGAGCAAGCACCTCATCAACGAGCACCGTTCCTTCGAACAACTCTCCAGGAACCATCCGGTACAAGGGAAGCGCGTGCGCCATTAGCGGCGCCACCCTCCTCATATGGTAGGCACCAATGATCCCTGACCCCTTCACGCCTCGAACCTTTAGAGCATGAATGGTGGTAAGAAGGTTGGCATGGTGTTTCTTCTCCGAAGTCGGACAGCCCCACTGCCACGACTCTGGGGCCTCATCGATGAGGCGCCTAGAGTACTTCGGCAATGTGATACTCAGGTTGTCCCTAACGTAAAACCACTATGCGTGCCACCCCTTATTTGAGGATGACAGACGCATCAACGGGTTATCCCTCGACCGGGTTGGGCGCAGATGAATGCTGGCACATCCCATCGGCACGCTCACATCCTTCCCCCCGATCTTCCTCTTCGACAAACTGACGGTGAAAAAGTGCCACCACAAATCGAAGTGGGGATTGATCCCTAGGAAACCCTCACACAGGGCAACAAACACCGCCATATGTTGGACACCATTGGGGATAAGATGCTGCAACTCCACTTGGTAATAATCCAACAACCCCTGAAGAAATCTATGCGTGGGTACGGCAAATCCCCGCTCATGAAAGATGGCAAAAGACACGACGTACCCTTTGGGTGGCGCTGGCTCACTCTCATCACCGGGCAGCAACCACTCCCCGATGGCGGATAGCGGGCAGAGGAGGCCATGGCAGATGAGGCCCTCCAAACGCCGAGAAGTAATGCTGAATCTGCCCCATAGCTCCATCGAAATGTCGGGGGTAAGGTGGGTGCGAGCTCAACAAGGGTGGTGGCGCGGACGCGAGCTCGACGGCGGCGGTAAACGCGGATGCAAACCTAATGGTGGCAGTAGTCTTGGCGTTGGAAGCTAAGGCGATTGGCGTCGAAAGTTGCGAATGTGAAGGCAAGGAAGCGAAGTACGGAACCTTGGGGGCGAACCACGTGGTTTTATAGTGGCAACGGATGCGAGAAGGGCAACCATCCGCCTCGAGCTCCGGGCCGGCCATGCACACCATTGTGTCGTGTCGCGGGACACGCGCCTACGATCCCTATCCTCTCCCACCAAAATTGCGCTAGGCGATTCACTTTCCCGAAGCGACCGGACTCTTTTCCCACAGAGGGGATGTGGACCAGAAAAATCTCTTCACTAAACCTGTCTGGGCCCATAACGACCGAAGGTCGGCCCACCTAGGGTCCTAGAGCCAAAGGGCCATCCCAACGAGGGATAAGCCCACAAACTACCAGGACTCAAGGACGCATGCATCACCAGGGCCTCGATCCATAGTCGGCTCCCAGTCGGGCCAACACTGAATAAAATTCCCACGAACGGAATACCACGATTCCCATAAAAATATCCAGTTGACGAAAAACCAAGTCTTTCAGCCTTACCCGCGAAGGGTCCGATACTACCCCCCGGGCGACTCTACTAGAATCACCCAAGGGCTCGAGGGCTACACCCATCAGGTGCGCTCGCGCGCACTGTCTGGCAAAGTAACTCCGACGAAATCGAAAACACCCCCAGGAGATTCTATCCGAATCACCCGGTGGCTCAGGGGCTACTGTCGGGGACCTAATACCGGGGTACCCCAGAAGGTGGAACCAATAACCATTGAACGTTAAAAACTTCTGGACGGACAAGGGCGCCGCTACGTTCCTTGCCCGAATGACGGGAGTTTGGTTCCGCCTCGCCTGACGCCTTTGGGCTAGCCCCGCCTCGCCCGAGGGCTAAGGGCTAGTCTCCGCCTCACCCGACGCCTTTAGGCTAGCTCCGCCTCGCCCGAGGGCCAAGGGATAGACTCCGCCTCGCCCAACCCCCGAGGGGCGGGCTCGATCTCACCCAAGGGATAAGGACTGGTCTCCGCCTCGCCCGACGCCTTTGGGCTAGCCTCGCCTTGCCCGAGGGCTAAGGGCTGGTCTCAGCCTCGCCCGACGCCTTTGGGTCGGCTCCGCTTCGCCCGAGGGCTAAGGGCTAGTCTCCGCCTTGCCCGACGCCTTTGGGCTAGCTCCGCCTCGCCCGAGGGCTGAGGGATAGACTCCGCCTCGCCCGACCCTTGAGGGACGAGCTCGGTCTTGCCCAAGGGATAAGGACTGGTCTCCGCCTCGCCCGACGAATGAGGATGAACCTCACCCCGCTTGATGTCTAAAGACTGGTTTCGTCTTGCCTGACAACTTCTCCCCGTTCCCTCATGATGATGGGGACAGGGCAAGACAAGACATTCGGGTCAACCACGGCTTCAAGGACCATACCTTGCTCCCTGGCAGGAAAGGTACTGCCAGGGAACGATGGGACGGGTGCTTTAGACCCTTCTGGGCGTAGCAGAGCCTGAAAAGTATTGCAGGTGCATGCTCTTCGCCCTGTAGAGTTGTAGGTGCCGCCTTTAGCTCTAGGACACGGAACCCGACGAAGATATACGACAACCACTATGCTCTAGAAAAGGATTTGCGATCTCCACAAATGACGGATATCCCGTCACCATGTTATGGTCCCAAGGGAGCGGTGCCCGCTTCCCACCCCCTCGGGTTCATTGGATCGGAGCACACGCTTCAACCTCTGGACGCCCGGTCCGATCGGAAGACCTTGCCCACAACGCTACTCCGGACCCTGACCCCACGTCCCTCCAACAAAATTCATAGGAACCAGAAGGCATGCGGAGCAAGACTGGGCAAGACTCATAAGTCAAAGCCACTGTACTATAGTCCATACCCTATGAGGGGCAGTGCTCTATAACCATCCTAACATTCTACAGAGGCATCGATAGTATTGTAGGCGCTTATCATCCTTTCGCACCCATCAGAATGGGTAACCAGGCTAGGTAGACGTGAGCCACATGGCTAGGTAGAGTATGCACCCTAGCCCTCACACTTGTAAAGCCGTCCCCTTCATCTATAAAAGGGGATGCGCTTCCTCCAACAAGGGGACCGACTTTTGACGGCACAATACACATCACACACAGTCAAGCTGCTACCAAGCTCTTGGCCTCCTTTCGACCCTTCCATCAGAGACTTGGGACCAGTCCCTCTCTCGATCGTTTGTACCCCTACTATGAACCATTTTCGGTGCTAATAACATGAGCAGCAACAAACTGGATGTAGGGACATTCAGCCTAAACCAGTATAAACCTTGTGTCCTTTAGCGCACCATCCGAGCCTAACGCGCATCACTATAAATTTACTTGCCGGTGCTTGTACGAAACACCTACGCCACACATCTAAAAATCTGGCATATCAATTCACTAAGGGACTATCACGTAATGTGATAGATAGTGCATCAAGTGAAATGGGCTTAAGACCCACATGTTATCATGGTGGTAACATGTTCTATGTGATCGGAGATCTCGTGAAGTAGGACGGTGAAACAAGTAGGGGTTGGTAGTGAGGAAAGACCCTTAACTAAACCCATGTCAGATGCACTTCTTTCCTTTTCTGTAAGGCAGGTTGGTTTTATACCTTAATCTGTTTCAAAGTGGCTTGTTGAAGCAAAGATGTTGTCCTACAGAACATCTTTTGAGAAACACACCTATGTGAGTTTGACTGCTAGTCATAGCCTATGAGATTTGCATGATCTCTAAATACTCATGAATGGGCGACGAGGATGAATTATATGCTCCAACCAGAGGGGATGCTTTTTGCAATCTAGTATCAATAAAGGGCCTGGGTGAAACTTATTTCACATAAAACTATCAATTCAAGGCATAGTCCATTGTATACTTGTGAGTAAGCGTAACATTTTCTCTAGGTGAAAGTTCAACTTAACAGTCTCCATTGAAACACTGCTATATCAAACGACAAAGAGAATTGGGAGCATTTCTTATGTGTCCTAGAATTTGGTGGGGATTGTTGAATATTATATGGGTTTAGGCCCATATTTTATTTAATAAATGAATTAATTCTAGGCCCATATTAAATGTTGTGGTATAATATAGTTTTAGTCCCATATGGGATTTTGACTAATTGTTGACTCAACTTAAATAGGCTACACACATGTGCACCTATAGAGAAGTTGAAAGAGACCAAAGGCGTACCACACACGGGCACACCGCCGTTGCCACTGTGCCAAGCCAAGCCATGGCATGGCGAGCGAGCGAGCGATGTGTGCGTGTCATGTCATTTTTGTGTCGTGTCGTGTCATGTTCGAGCGCAGGTGTGGGTTGTGTTGTAACACGGCCTCGGCAGGTGGCGAAGGCCTCCGATGGTGAGGTGTCACTAAGGCGTCATCGACCGTCTTAGGGCGGATATCTAGCGCTGACTAAAGGAACTTTCCTGGCTTTGCTTGTAGGGCACTGCGTGAGGCTCAGCGAGCTTGTCGCGGATTCCGCCCAGGCCGAGCATGGGCATCTCCGGCCGCTCAGGCGGACGTCGCCCTGCTTCGGCTGACGAGCTTCTTCGGCGCTAAAGGTGGAGGCCGCCCTACCCCCAAACTAATCAAACAAACAACCTTGCCTAAGTGTGTGCAGGTACCTAAGCGCAGGCGCCCGTGGTCCGCACGAGCTTGCCCGCATGGCCCCCGCGCGGCTGGGCAGAGACTTACGGATGAGGTCTCCGACCGGACCAGTGGAGACTCGCGTAGGCAGCTGCGCGCCCCTGAAGACGGAGGCCAGCGTCGGGAACCCAGGCCTCTGGGACAAAGACCGAGGCACGGTGGGCCGGCCGCTTATGGAGGCCCATTACTTAAAGACAGTGTGGCAAGATTGCCCCGCAAACGAGAGACTGGTGGCGGAATATTCCAGGAATGTACTGTAGCAGTTGAGGGGCATTGTAATAAATTTTGTCAAGAGGTAGTTGAGTCCTATAAAGAGGGAACACTTGTAACAGTACCGGGGGGTTGGAGAATGAATTAATGAAACCTTAGTTTTGCGTGCCATTTCCCTACACGCCCACCTGTCGTGCCTATTCCTCGAGCCTCCGCCTGAGGGCAACGCTTGGCAGGCGGAGGCCTCTATCTCCTCCACACTATCTGAGACCGCTAGTCTCAACATTGGTGCCCACCGTGGTTTGGCCAAGGCAAACCAACGATGGCAGGGAAAAGAAAAACCACCACCAGAGCATCAATGACCACAGGTCAAAGAGGAACGCCGCGCACCGCTCGTAGCACCTACGCACCTCGCCTGCAGAGGATGACACCAGAGCAGATGCCCAGGGTCAACCATCGGAACCCCAAGAACCAGAGATTCAAGATCCGAAGGCCCAACCAAATTCAGGCACAACACTCGAGCAAGAACTGCAATAGCTGCTAGCACAGTTGCGAAGAGCGCAACAAGAGAGGGACAGAATGGCAGCAGCATTCGCAGCTAATCAGCAAGCTACTCTAGCGTCAGCACAAACAGCAGAAATAAGGCAGCAGTTGGCAGTCCTACATGCTGAGATGCTAAGTATGCAGCAAGCAGTACCAGCGTCAACCTCCGCAATCCCAGCCTCCGCAGCAACAACTCCGCCAGCGATCAGCCCGACCATGATGCCATCTCAGGTGATGCGGAGGCCAATCGATCCCAAGTCCCCACTCTCTAAAGGCATACAACAATCGCCATGGCCAACGGCGTACAAGCCAATCACACTACCAAAGTTCAATGGCAAGACAGACTCCCATCAGTTTATTATGAGTTATGAGGCAGCAGTAGCCTCCGCCGGTGGAGACGACGCCGTCTTGGCAAAGTCATTTTTCATTGCAGCCGAAGGCGACACGTTGGCTTGGTATTCTATGCTAAAACCAAGCATAGTCTACTCTTGGGAAAACCTTCGGGACAAGATATTGGCAAATTTCAAGGGGCTAACAGCACAGTCCCTGACTTCCACAGATATGTTCCAGTGCAAGCAAATGCAGGGAGAGACACTACACGACTACTTCTAGAAATTCGTGCAACTAAAGGCGAAGGCACCAGATGTCCCAGACGTGATCGCCATCGAAGCAGTGATCAAAGGCCTCCAAATCGGGCCATTCGTAGCACACCTAGCAAGAAAGAAACCAACTTCCATACAGCAGTTGTATGACGAGTTCAAGAAATACTGCAGATCAGACAATGACCTCCGAAAAAGGCTGGAGGAGCAGGGTCAAAACAGACAGCAAAACAGTAGCAAAAACTCCTAGAAAACCTATAATAACCAGAATGCATCAAATCAAAAACCAGGCCAGGGGCAAGTGCTCAGCATCGAGAGTCAACCTCACCCCGGGCAAGGGCAACTAGAAGCGCCAGCATGGCCGGAGACCCAGACCAGGAACCAAGGTCGGCAAGGTTACCAAGGCAAAAACTAGAACAAAAACCACAGCCAAAAGCAACGCAGGCCATATTGCGTTTTTCACGGCGAAAACACAGGGCACAACACCAAAGATTGTCCGAAGACAAATGAGACACATGAAAGGATGAAGAACAAGCAGACTGCCCAACCTCCGACATAGTAGAGCGCAAGAGAGGTCAACACCACTGACACAACTGGCCACCAGCAGTACTACCCAATGTACCCAGCGCTAAACGCAACCCAAATACATCCCTCCACACTAGCCTCTGCCTATTACCCAAACTTCCTACCAGCGTGGCGGTCAACGCCTTCGCAGCAGCCTCCAGCGGGTAACTACCCTTCGGAGGCAAGCCTAATCTACATAAACCCAAAACCTCCCCATATAACCTACCTCGAAACAAACCCACCAGCACAAAACCAAATCAGGTTCGAGCCTCCGCCGCAACAGCACCACATGCAGCAACTGCCTCCACCGCCACCTCACAACCAACCACCAGCACCAAAAAATGAGCCAAACCCAGAAAACCAAGTCAAGCCCCATGGACCGCTACCAACAATAGGCATGATACTACCAATCGCCGGAGGATCATCAATGGAGTTTCAAACGAAAAAATAGAAAAAGGATCACCTCCGCCTGGTAAACAACGTAGCAGTCCAAGGCCCAGCGAAATACACAGATTGGTCCAGAGTCCCAATCACCTTCACAGAAGAAGATCTCCAGCTAGAGAGCTACCCTCACGCAGATGCAATGGTAATCAAGACCAACATAGCAGCATGGGAGATAAGCAGAGTACTGATTGACACTAGCAGTTCAGCAGATATCATCTTCGTAAATACCTTCGACCACATGAAGCTCAGCAGAAATCAACTACAGCCCTCTGAATCCCCTTTGATAGGATTCAGAGGCAAGCAGATACAAGCATTAGGAAATATCTCACTCCCAGTGTCGTTTGGAACCCAAGCAAATGCTAGAACCAAGTACATAACCTTTGACGTCGTCGATCTGTATTGCCCATACAATGCCATCTTGGGCAGAGGATTCACAACCAAATTCAACGCAGCCCTGCATATGGCCTACCTGTGCATGAAAATACCAGCACTCCACGGTATTATCACAGTCCGAGGCAGCCAGAAAGAAGCAAGAAACATAGAAAAAGCAATCTACAGAGCCCAAAGAAACATCAATGCAGTCGACTCGGCACACAAAGAACTAGAGCCTCCGGATATGCCCAGAGGAAAAATGGATATGGCAGGTCAAGAAGAGACAAAGGTGACCCCTCTAGAAAAGGAGTTACCAGACAGAAAAGTAACAATCAGCTTAGAGTTGAGCAAAGCAGAGGAGGAAGAGCTCATGGAAACTCTAGTAAAAAACAAAGACATCTTCGCCTGGTCAGCCTCCGACCTACAGGGAGTCAACAGGGACATCATACAGCATGAACTGGATATCAATGAAAGCATGAGGCCAAGAAAGCAGAAACAGAGAAAAATGTCAGAGGACAAAATCCTGGCAGCAAAGGCGGAGGTGCAAAGGTTGCTAGACGCAAAAGTCATCAGAGAAGTTAAGTATTCAGAATGGCTCGCAAATGTAGTACTGGTGATAAAGAAGAATGACAAAATGAGAATGTGCATAGATTTCATAGACCTGAATAAAGCTTACAAAAAAGACCCTTTCCCATTGCTAAGAATAGATACCTCCATCGACAAGGCAGCCAGATGCCAGAGGTTCTCTCTCCTCAACTGTTTCTCTAGGTATCACCAAATCTGGATGAAAAAGACGACGAAGACAAGACAAGTTTCACCACTCCATTCGGGACATATTGCTACACCAGAATGCCAGAGGGCCTCAAAAATGCCGAAGCAACCTTTGCCAGAATGACAAAGGAAGTTTTGGGTTCACAACTAGATAGAAACATCATAGCCTACATCGATGACATAGTGGTCATGAGCAAGAACAAGGATGATCATGTCTCCGATTTACAGGAGACCTTCGCCAACCTCAGGACAGCTGGCCTCCGCCTCAACCCAGAAAAATGTATATTTGGAGTCACAAAAGGAAAGATGCTCGGATACATCATAAGCAGCGAAGGCATCAAAGCGAACCCAGACAAAACCAGAGCAATAATGACAATGGTAGAACCCAAAAACAAGAAAGAAGTGCAAAAGCTGACAGGAAGAATAGCAGCGCTCAACAGATTCATCTCAAAATCAGCAGAACGCAGCCTCCCCTTCTTCCAAGCATTGAGGGGCGGAGACAACTTTGAGTGGGGGTCCAAGTAGTCGGAGGCATTTCATAACTTGAAAGAGTATCTGGCAAACTCCCTGGTGGTCTCCGTCCCAAAATCAGACAGCCGCCTATTGCTATATGTGGTGGCCTATGACCATGCAGTCAGCGTAGTCTTAGTCCACGAGCTGGAAAAAGAATCAGGCAAAACTCAAAAGCCACTTTATTTTATCTCAGAAGCATTGTCCGGAGCCAAGCTAAACTACACTGAGGTAGAAAAAGTTGCCTACGCAGTACTGACGGCATCAAGAAAACTAAAACATTAATTCCAAGCCCACAAAATCTCAGTTCCAACATCGCTGCCACTGCAAGACTTGCTCAGAAACAAAGAAGCCTCCGGCAGAATAGGCAAATGGGCTACAGAGCTATCACAGTTTGGTATCTCGTATGTCCCCAGAACAGCAATCAAATCACAAGCACTAGCCGATTTTGTAGCAGATTGGACACCTCCGACAAAGCCCAAGGTACAACCAACCACTCAAGGCTGGACAGCATTCACGGATGGAGCCTAGGACCAAGCCAGAGCAGGAGCCTCAGCCGTCCTAACGGCACCTTCCGGCGTCAGACTGAAATACACAGCAAGGCTAGAGTTCAAATCAACAAACAACATAGCAGAATATGAAGGCCTGATCCTAGCGCTCAGTAAAGCAAAGGCCCTTGGGGCCAAAACATGGACAGTCAAAACAAATTCTCAAGTGGTTACTGGCCAAGTAGAGAAAGAATACACAGCAAGAGAGCCAGAACTCATCAAATACCTATCCGTTGTCAGAAATTTGGAGCGGAGATTCGAGGGCTTCACCCTGAAGCACATCCTAAGATCAGAAAATGCAGAGGCAGATGAACTAGCTAAAGCGGCGGCAAACAACCTGCCACTGCCACCAAACACTTTTTACCAGATCCTGAAGTCTCTGGCTACTGCGGAGACATCTAAGACACCTAAGCCCATACTACACCTGCAAAATGAAGATTGGAGAAAGGCGATAACAGAATTCTTAGAAGGCAAAACCACCGAAGAAGATGAAGCAAAAGCAGCAAGAATACAGGCCAGGGCAAGAAATTACACAATCATAGATGATGTACTATACAAAAAAGGAGTAGTCCAGCCTCTCCTCAAATGCATATCGCAGAGCAAAGGCATAGAGTTGCTTCAAGAAATATACTCAGGAATTTGCGGGTCGCACATTGGCTCTAGAGCATTATCAGCAAAGGCAATAAGGCAAGGCTTTTATTGGCCAACACACATACAAGACGCAGAGCAGACAGTCAGAACATGCAAAGCATGCCAAACATTCTCTCCCGAGCAGTCAAAACCATCGTTGGAGACCCAGCTTATACCTCCGACATGGTCACTACAAAGATGGGGTATGGACCTGGTCGGCCCATTACCACCATCTGAAGGAGGAAACAGATTCACAGTAGTGGTAGTAGAATATTTTACAAGATGGATAGAAGCAAAGACGCTGGCGAAGATAACCTCAGAAACCGTCAGCAAAGCCGCTGGCGAAGATAACATCATTTGCAGATTCGGTGTACCGAGGATTCTGACAGTAGACAATGGAAAACAATTCGATTCAGAGAACTTCAAAGAATTATGCAAAAGCATTGGGACAAAACTAGCCTTCGCCTCAGTATACCACCTAGAGTCCAATGGTGCTGTGGAAAGAGCAAACAGATTAGTGTTTTCAGCAATATCAAAAACATTGTTGGGCCTACGCAAAGGAAAATGGGTAGATGAATTACCCAGAGTGATTTGGTCACACAATACATCTATCATAAGAACAACAGGATTCACACCATTCAAACTACTTTATGGAGAAGAGGCCATGATGCCAGAAGAAATCAAGCACGAAAGCCTCCGCACAATGAGACAGCTAATGTTGCAAGATGAAGAATATGCAAAAGAAACAATAGAAGTCATAAGACTAGAAGCAGTCAAAAACATTGCAAAATATCAGTCCCAAACCAAGAAGTGGAGAGACTCTCAGGTGGTAAGGAAAGACATAAAACACAAAGACCTCATACTCAGAAGAAAACCCAACGCACAACTTGTTGGCAAACTACAACCAAAATGGGAAGGCCCATACACAGCAATGGCAGTAGGCCGCCCTAGCTCTTTCCACTTGACTGACAGCGAAGGTGTCACGACAACCCACACTTGGAATATTGACAGCCTCCACAGATACTACATCTAGGCAATGTACCAAAGGGCAACCTCCACAAATAATAAGCGGAGGCCCCTCCATTCATTTACCTTTTAGTTTTTTTTCTTCAACCCAAAAAATGTAAAAGAGCATGTACTCTTTTCCTCATAGGGGAACTCCAAGCGGAGGTGAGGTTTTTAACAAGGCAGGCTCAATGTAAAAATCCTCTACAAGTATAAAGGGTAATCCCCCAAAAGAACTCTTGAAAAGTCCAAAACTAAAAGCGGCCAGCTCTGGCGCCGCAATATTCGGTGAACAAAAATAAGCACAGGTCCTTTCAAAGCGCCGGCCACAGGCATTGGCAATTTGAAACGACCTCTATGGCCAAATAGGCTTTCGACCTTGACAAAGACCTGTCCAGATTCAGGCATTAAGGCAAAAACAACCTTGGCCAAATAGGCCTCCGACCTTGACAAAGACATGTCTAGATTCAGGAATCAAGGCAAAAACAACCTTGGCCAAATAGGCCTTCGACCTTGACAAAGACCTATCCAGATTCAGGCATCAAGGCAAAAACAACCTTGGTCAAATAGGCCTACGACCCTTGACGAAGACCTGACTAGATTCAGGCATCAAGGCAAAAACAACCTTGGCCAAACAGGCCTATGACCCTTGACGAAGACTTGACCAGATTCAGGCATCAAGGCAAAAACAACCTCGGCCAAAACAGGCCTCCGACATTAACAAAAAACCAACCCAAGCATCAAGGGCAACACCATTATGGCGCTAGAACCAGGAAGAAGGTCTCCACCATCAAAAACAGCAAAATGAGGAAAAGGTCTAACAAAACCCTGTCACTTAGGCACTAGGCCTATTTACTTCAAAAGATCTCAAAAGACACGAATAATTCAAGCAAGATATAGGCCATTAAAGCCAAGATACGTTCCAACAAACAATGTACCAAAAATTTAATAACCAAAAGCCACCACCCCGCTATACAACGGGTTCCCCCCACGCCCTTAAAACCTCAATCAGCACAAGGCGCAAGGGGGGAAGAACGCAGAGCACAACCACAAGCCATACCAACGGCCATGGATGCAGGGGTCTCCTTAGATATCTAAGTCGGCCGTAGATATTGTATGAAAACTCGTAATGTTAGAGGCACCAGTAGATGGTCAGAGACAGTGGGAAAAGGGATAGGAACTATGGCATGGTGATGAACAGCGCAGGCCTACGGAAGAATGGGGATATCGCACGAAATCTCGTAACATTCCCCTGACGCCGGAGACCTAACCTGCCATCTCCACAAATGAAACATGTCCTATGGGTGTGCAGTGTTGGAGGCCCATACCACTAGACAGCTAAAACACCCAGCTAAAGAAATACCAAAAGTCTCCGCCGTCTGCACAAGCTGCGCCAAACCTCCTATCGGATCACACACCGATTCAGCAAGCCTCGCCAGGCGGACTTCAAGTACGCCTCCGCCGGCCAAAAAACTGCCAACACTTCTACCCCGGCCATCAAGCAAGCACAGAGAAGGAGAGAACATGGGGCGAAGGTCCTGGCCACCACCTCTGTAAGCAAAGGACAACGGTGTGCAAGCTCGGGACTAGACGAGATATGTAAACTAGCACAACAGACATAAGCCCCCGCACAAACAATCAAGAAAGTGAACCTGTTTGGTATTCCATAAAACGTCAAGTAGCATTCTTGCAGGACACAAACTTATAATAAAATCCTAACTATTGTGGCGGAGGTCTGCGCCAAGCAAGCGCGCGAGTAAACCCAGCGCGCTCGTCGTCTATGTCAAACTAAACTAACTCAAACACGTCGCGCGCAACGCTGTGGGGAAAGGCCAAACGCCAATACTCCCAAAGCTCTCCGCTCACATAAATACAATCATTGTAGAGAGTCAAAGGCGCAACATCTTGCGTAGGCTCCCGATTCGGAACCTGCGCAAGGTTAAAATTTCCCACAAAACCATTCAGAACAAAATAAACTTTATTTACAAGAGTCCAACTGGACTACAACATACAAGTCAAAACAACTAAGTGCTACAAAGAGCCTAGACCTCCGGCGCATCAGCCACAGCAGAAGTCCCTAGAACGGAGCTCGCATCAACTGTGGGCGGGCACGGCGCCTACAGCCTCCGACCATCACCACCGCCGATCGTAGCCCCCACCGGAGCGCCAGCGGTGGCGGAGGCACCACCCGCGGTCGCCGAGCGCGGAACTGACGGAGGCCTGCCTGCAAGACTCTTCTACGCATCCTATAGCACAAGCTAAAGTATTAGGGCATAGGCAACAAAAGCCTTTGCAGCTTCGCAAAAAGCAAGGAGACAAAAATAGCAGCTACAAAGACTAGAAATACCTTTGCCCTCTTTTCCTCTGCCAGTTTCTGGGCGGCAGGTCTCCCAAATGGAGCCCAAAAGTACCCAATGAAATTTCTCAAGGTTTTTCGCAAACCAAGAGAAGTCTCACCAAGCTCCTCCGGACTCGGCAGCGCTCCCTCTGGAATACTTTCGGTATGCGTACACCCGCCGCGCACCAAAAGCTTGGCATAATTCGCTACTCCCGCCAGCGCCCCGTAGTCCGTGCAGCCATTGATCAGACCAGGGAGCTTCGCAAGGTGATGCTTCAGCCAGGAGGCGAGGGCGTAGACGCTGTCTTCCTTTGGAGGAGCGGAGGTTTCGCCTGCGAACTCGGCGACGATGGCCCGGTAATGGCCAACGGTTGAAGCAAGGACCCCCTTGACCGAGTCCAAACGCCTCGTCGTCAAAGACAGCTGCTCCCCCACCACAGCCGCAGATTCCTTCTCAGAGGCCAGCTCTCGCCAGAGACCCTCGGCCAACTCGTTCGCCCTGTGAGCCTGCTCGGCAGACAAAGCTTCCGTATCCCGAGCCTTGGCGAGATCAGCCCTCAAAGCCTCCTTTTCTTGTTCCTTCTCCGCCAGAGAAAGGCGGAGAGCTGCAAGGGAGTTGGACAAACCCCCTTTTTCACCTTCCAGGAGCTCGTTCTCCGCCTTCAGCGCTTCAATCGCAGTATCTCGGTCGGAGACCTCACGAGTGCAGCGCTCTTCCATAACAACGGTCGTGTGATACCCCTGCGATTATAAAAGAAGAAGACCAAGGCGATCAGCAATAGAAACAAAAACAAGTCTAAAGGCGAACATACACCAAAAAAGGCAAACTGCTAAAAACGCACCAAGCTCTGGTGTTCCAGATGAACACGGAGAAGTTGGAAGAAATCCATGTCCCTCAGACGCTGTTTGAAGCGATCTGTTCAAAGAAGAACAAACAAACACAAGACCATAAGGTGAGAAAAGCAAATCTCACAATACATACACCAACTGCCAGAGACCACTTCCGACGTCTCCAAGAACCACAAGATAGCACTCTTCCCAACCTGAGATAGAAGTGTCGGAGGAGCCTACGTAAAAACAACAACAACAACAACAACAACTCAGGTCAGAGAGCCGATCAGAAATAGACAATAACAACAGGCCAAAAGATGAGTAACATAAAAACACTCTATACTCACTCGGACCCGACGCCATCAGCCCCGGCTGCCCCAGACCAAACCTGACGCCGACAGTGGCCGCTCGCTCCTCCGGGGTGAGGAGTCTAGCCATGACATCACCTACAAAGCAACAAGTACATGGTATTAGCACTTGGTACAATACATAAACAAACAAACCGGGCGAAGACAGTAAACAGAAAAATGTGCACCAAACAAACTTACTCATAAAAAGCCCAGGCTGGGCCGCCTGTCGAGCCCCCTGAACAGAAGTCTCCGCCATATCATGCGGTGAAGGCCCAAAGGGCTGGATCTCCTCAGCCAGCAGCCTGGTGGGCGAAGGGCTCGAAGAAGACCGAGCTGCCGGGGCCTGCTCAGCAAGCATGTCCTCCGGCTGCCCGACGTCGACCGCCGGCACGGGCGAAGGCGCAACAATGGCAGGAGACGAAGGAGCGTGCTGCAAGGCGGCCTCTGCACCCTCTTTAGAACTTGAATACAACCCGCCAAAAATGTCGGGCATAGGATCGGCGGCGCTAGCCTCCGGCTGTTCGGTGACACTCGTAGCACCATGCAAGGTGCGCGTCGGAGCAGCACTGGCCTCCGGACGCCCAGCACCGCTCACATCGCCACTCACAGGGCACACCGGAGCTCCAGGAGAGCCGTGATCCTCTCCGCTCGTGACCCGCACGTCCACTGACAGGACAGAGGAGCTCTGAACGTCTTCACTACCGGCGGAGGCAACGCCCGCACTACCGGCCGAAGACGCGGCCGACGCGATCACCAGAGCACCGCTCTTCTTCTTCTTTTTCGCAGGCGCACGAGCAACAGCGGCGCCCTTCCTCTTCTTGGACTCGGACTCCGCCGTAACATTCTTCGCGAAGGCCTTCTTCTTCTTCTTCTCAATCGAAGCCAGGACCTCAGTGGGAACCTCGCGCTCCCGATAGACTATCCTGACCTACTCAAAAACCCGATTGAGCCGCAGCATGGTGCCTGCCACGGCTCTCCGAGATGTGTACTCCCGCTCGGAAATTTTGCCAACCAACCCGACGGTGGCTTCCTCAACCTCGGAGACGAAACTGTCCTCCATCACCCCCTCCCCCAAAGACTGCCCGAAGCGGGGGAACGGAATCCCGGCCTCTGGCCCAAAAATGGGAACCTTCACCTGTTCCAGCCAAAAGGCTAGGTTGTCTCTGCCCAGGGGCCAGTAGTTGGAGGCCATAATCACCTCCACCAGGTCACGGCCCCCGGAGTAGCGGCACGCTACCGCAAAAGCCCGGTCGCAAGCCTCCCTCGCCGGAGACATCTCCTCCGGCGGATCCACGCGCGTATGCGGCACCATCTCCTCCATTCTTGAAGTTAATGGATACTCCGTGACCTCCACACCATCCTCGGTAGTGCCGCGGACCCCGTAGGTCTTCACGTAGAACCATTGCTCAAGCCAGCCGCGGTCCCACTTGCCCTTCTGGCAAAAAGAAATCTCCAGGCGGTCTACGCCTTGGTTCCTCTTCGACATAAAGGTGCAACTACCATACTGGTAGGTCACCTCCACCTCCTTGCCCTCCCGCACCTCCTTCTTCTTCTTCGGCTGCTTCTACAGCTCGTAGTACGCGCAGAAGGTGTCCACATCCAGCTCAGCACCATAAGAAACACACGCCCAACAGAATTTGCTGAGCGTGAGGAAGGTAGTAGGAGTCAGATGATGGAGCTGGACATTGAAGGTCTCCAACACCCGGCAGAGGAAGGGGATGTAAGGAAGGCAGAGGCCGCAGGTGAAGAAATTCCAAAACACCACCGCATATCCCTCCTCCGGTTCCGGAATATCTGGCCAGGCGGAGGGATTTTTACCCTCGAAGAAGGAAAACACGATTCCTTTAACATCTCCGTGACTGCCTCTTCAGTAATGGAGGAGGGGCCAAAATCCCATGACTTTATCACCATGTCTCTGGAATCCGCAGCGATCAGGTCTTCGACAGACACAGAGACACTCCCCAAATCCTCCTCCACTAGCCTTTCAAACTCCAACGCAGAGGCAGAGGCAAGCACGCACTCTTCAAAACGCGCACCCCAGCCGGCGGCCCTAACGCCGAGAAGGTGGCGATAGGGTCCGAAGAAGGCGGCCCGGCGAGTATGGGCGGAGGCAGAAAAGAAAGCCACCGCGGCAGCAGCCTAGGCGCAAGACGCAGGCGGAAAGACGGAACACGCGAAGGCAGCAAAGGCGAAAGCGAAGAGAGCAGAGAGCGATTTCTCAGAGGCAAGGAAAGCGAATGAGCAATGCGGGGGGGGCCCCGCCACCAACCCCGCCCTTATATAGGCCACGGGCGGGCGGTCTGGCTCCCGCCATACAACGGTCATCTCCAGAGAATTCGCCTACCGCACAACGGTCATCTCCAAAGAAGTCGCAAGGTATACAAAGGAAAGCGATACGGCGTAAACGGCCACAGCGTAGGACAACGGCAAGATTTGCTGCCCAACGGCTACTCTCAACGAGACCAACGGCCGCGCCAGAGCGGGCTAGGGGGGGAGTAGCGGGGCCTCGCTCGAAGACACCAATGCGTGTGGCCTCCGCCCCCATAGACGCCTTTGGTCAAGGCATTTTGAGCTCACGGCACGCTTAGGCGAACCGTGGTCTCAAAAGGGGGGAACTGTTGTAACACGGCCTCGGCGGGTAGCAAAGGCCTCAGACGGCGAGGTGTCACCAAGGCATCTTCGACCGTCTTAGGGCGGAGATCTAGCGCTGACTAAAGGAACTTTCCTGGCTATGCTTGTAGGGCACTGCACGAGGCTCAGGGAGCTTGTCGTGGATTCCGCCCGGGCCGAGCACGGGCATCTCTGGCCGCTCAGGCGGACGCCGCCCCACTTCGGCTGACGGGCGTCTCCTGTGCTAAAGGCGGAGGCCGCCCTACCCCTGAACTAATCAAACAAACAACCTTGCTTAAGTGTGTGCAGGCACCTAAGTGCAGGCGCCCGTGGTCCACGCGAGCGTGCTAGCATGGCCCCCGCGTGGCCGGGCGGAGACTTACGGATGAGGTCTCCGACCGGACAGGCGGAGACTCGCATAGGCAGCTGCTTGCCCCTGAAGACGGAGGCCAGCATCGAGAACCCAGGCCTCTAGGCCAAAGACCGAGGCACGGTGGGCCGGCCGCTTATGGAGGCCCATTACTTAAAGATGGTGTGGCAAGATTGCCCCACAAACGAGAGACTGGTGGCGGAATATTCCAGGAATGTACTGTAGCAGTTGAGGGGCATTGTAATAAATTCTGTCAAGAGGTAGTTGAGTCCTATAAATAGGGAACACTTGTAACAGTACCGGGGGGTTGGAGAATGAATTAATGAAACCTTAGTTTTGCGTGCCATTTCCCTACACGCCCACCTATCGTGCCTATTCCCCGAGCCTCTGCCTGAGGGCAACGCTTGGCGGGCGGAGGCCTCTATCTCCTCCACACTGTTTGAGACCGCTAGTCTCAACATGATGGTTTTGCCACCTGGGTTGGCTAAGGAAGAGGAAGGGGTACAATAACTAATGTGGAGGAGTTACTTACAGGTCAGTTACCATCCACAACGGTGGTGATTACTCATAATCACTTCGAGTCTTCGTCTCCCTGATCCCTCTAGCATAACCTTCCCTCCCATCTCCCTGTTGCCTTATGGCCATACCACACCTCTCACCATCTTCTTCTTCATCGGATCGGGTTGCCCCTTCTTCCTCAGATCGGCTTTGGCACTGTGTGTATCCTCCTGCACCTACTGTGGTCCGTGACTTCGAGCAACTCACCATGAGTGGATTTAGAGGCACCGGTGCCTTGAGCTTGGGTCCCTCCGCAGCATACATCTCTATTATCAAATTGGTTAAATTCCATCTCTTTTTTGCTATGATCAGTATGTTGTTCATGAATATATTTGTTGCTAATCTACGTAGTAGTAAAATCACATACATGCACATATTTGTCATCACAAATTTGCTATTACTTTTCTAGATTAATTTTAACATGAAAATGCCTAAATTCCTAACATTTTCTCCTTCCACTAAATCCACTGTAGTACGATTCCAATGTGATTGAGTAATTCTGAGCATATCTCAGCTGATGACATAGAAACAATATCTCATATACGAGACAGTGACACAACTAAACTAAGACACGGTTGCGTAAGTTCCTGATGTAGAACGTACGTACTTCACTACTTCCTTACAAACACATAAACAATAAAGACTATTAGAATGTAAAATTCAGATCTTTATGCTATTCACAGCTTCGCTCGATCCTCTTGCTTTTGCATTTGGAGCATTTAACACTAAGACTCTACCTCGAGGATATCTATAATTATATGTTTCTCATAGGTCTTGCTTTTCTTTCTGGTATATGAGTTTGCTTTTCTTTCTGCATCCAGCCCATGAGAGAACTTTGCAGCTGGATGGGTACATGGGCACCCCATAAGTCGAGGAAGTGAGTGAGCACACCTAGAAAGTTCCCAATGTTCTGACCCTGTCCTCAAAGCCGCTTTCTTTTTATAGGCCCTCCCAAAGTTCTCTGTGCTCTCATGCTTGTTCTCAGTTTGTTTATTCTTGGCTTCTCAACATGAATCCGTGCAGCCCCATGTTTAGACCTCCAAATCATTTGGTATATGGATGCTTTGCCATTGTGGCAGAAGTAATCTATAGCCTTTGCTAGCATAATCTCTTCCAGTTGCTCCAAGGAGATGTTTGTATACAAGATATGTTGCTGACCACCAACTATCTCTACTACTTCAGAACTTTTATTCACTGGTAGCATGTCTTCAGAACAGCCGTGGGGTGCAAAAGCAATTCCAGCTTTTAGATATGGAGAATTTTGTAGAGACACTATGCCTTGAGATAGTGAGGTCTTTCGCTTGATGTAAACTGAATTTGAGACTTGCCACTGCAAATTAAATTCAATTACTAGTTCTAGCGAAACATCTGATAATTCTGCCTTGTTTAAGTTGCTAAAATGTGGAACCTCATGGTGTAGCTACTGCTTGCAACAAAATGGTTTCGGGTGAAACCATTGAGATGCAATGCTATGAAGATTGTACACATGTTCTCTGTGGTATGAATAAGCAAATGACGCCCATGAGAAGTCTTGAGTAGGTAGTTGACTAAGTTCATTGGTAGTATTTTCATCTATAAATTTGACATGAGGGGCAAACAACTACAAACTCATAACTGCAATCCCTACTATGTCTGTACTCTCTGAAAGCTACACTATCATACTAAAGTAGATATTACCCTCTATTGTACCATCTTTCTTTATAAACAATAGGGCAACCGCTGTTCCTCGCTCTGCAGTACTAAAGGGGATCAACCATAGTTGACACAAAGGCTGTTGGCTTCCTCGAACAATTTTATGGTGAAGCTGCTTGCCTGAAAAAAGATTCTTGATAAGGGAGCCAGAGGGCATGATGTGACAAAGGGGTGTGCCGCCAAGCTCAATGAATCTCAGGAATTCACTAGCACCATCTGCATACCACTCAAATCGTTTGACAACAGATGGGTTCAACTCATCGTTGTTGCGGTTAAAGATGGAGAAAACAAATGACTTGGTAGCATGTCCAATCCGTTTAGGAATGGAGGAATTCATTACCTCCTGTTCCATGCATTCTTCTTCGAGGATTCTCTGCTTACATTTGTGCAGTTTCTCATCACACTCTTGTGCAGCATGCTTCAGCTTCTTTTGCCAACGCAACATGGATGTATCAGTGATCTGCCATTTATTAGAAGTCTCAAGAGCAGCTTCTAGCCTGATGTGTGCCATCTCTAGCCTCTCTATGTTTCTGATTCCATTTATTTCCTCTTTGCCATCATATTTTTTAACTAGGCCAGATAGTATTTGGCTAAATGACTCTTGGATAACTGCATAACTGACCATCTTAGCCATTAGGATTCAGGAATCTATAGCTTTGATCACCTGGTAAGAAAAATCAATAAATGAAAGTATGCTAAGTGGTTGTAAGAATGTACCCTCGACCAAACTGCATTAAAAGTAGGGACAGCCGGACAGCTATGCTAGGTACAGAGTGTTAGATAATCTACTGCTTCCTTGTGTGATCACACAGCAAGGGAAGGTGGCGCCGAAAAGGCTCCCTGCTATGGTACTATAGCCGCTACAGAGGCAGTCACCGAACGGCTCACCTGCCGCACTGTAGCCACAGTAGGGACAGGCGTAGAAGTCAGTCCAGCTATGTTATCTAGTCACTATAGCAGCATGGCAGCTGTACTAGGACTAGAAGGATAGAGTTGTATTTATAGTTTGCCGCTGCAACTCAGTAAAGAGAGTTCAGATTTGCCATCTCCTATACAGAGCTCCGGCCAACGCTGGTGCTTGTACTGTGTGTGTGCTCTGTTCTCCCTTTCTTCTTCTACCTCTGACCATAGTGTGTGGTCGAACAACATCTGTCATGCTCGGCCGTGGTCGGCAAGACTGGTGAGTGGTCGACTCACCTGAGCCGGTGATCTTGTGGGCTAACAAGTGGCATCAGAGCTGGTACAAGCGCCATCGTTGGACTATCCGCTGGCGATGATGGACGGTTTAGAGATGGGCGACAACAGTGGCACTGTTGTGGCTGCCCAGCCATGACAGGAGGTCATTGTTCGCATGGTATGGGAGGTCAGCGGCCCTAGTTGGCTGACGCTGACTCGCACCAAGTATGGAGAGTGGTCGGTGACCACGAAGGTCATGCTCAGAGCCCGATGGCTCTGGAATGCTATTGACAAGGGCACCGACAATGAGGAAGATGGCATGTCAGTGTTGGAGGCTATCCTCACTTCTGTACCAGCGGAGTACAGGGAGCAGTTGGGGGTGAAGAGCTCTGCTAAGGAGGAGTGGAAGGCTATTTGCGGTGATGCGCGTTGGTTTCAACCGCACAAAGAAGGCGACGGCCCAACTTCTGAAGCAGGAGTACACCAACCTCAAGTTCAAGGATGGTGAAATGGTGGAGGATTTCTACCTCGGTCTGCAGACGCTCATTAGCAAACTGAAGAGCCATGGCGTCACCATCGACGAAGAGGAGGCGGTCTCCAAGTACCTCCACTCCGTGCTGGCAAAGTACATCCAGATCTCTCTGTCCATAGAGACGATGCTAGACTTGTCCACCCTCACCATTGAGGATGTAACAGGCCTTCTACAGGCGGTGGACGAGCGTCTGGAATAGGCGATAGCAATGAAGGACAGTGGCAAACTGCTACTGATAGAAGAGTGGGCTGCTCGGAGGAACTCTAGGGTAGCCTCCTCCAGCCATGGCGGCGATGGCAAGCGCCGTAGCAAGGCTTCTTCGGAGAAGAAGAAGCAGGTCAGCCCCAATGGCTACCGATGTTTGCGGGAAGATGGACCATTGGGCATGGGAGTGCCCAAATCATAAACAGGAGAAGAAGGCTGAGGCTCATCTGGCGCAAGCTGATGATGATGATGAGGCCACTATCGTGATGGCGATGTTCTGTGCACTGCACGACGTCAAGGCCGAGGAGAAGGAAGAGGTGACGACGGTGGAAGGACCTGGGAAGGCCTTGAAGGCTGTCAACCTCTGACGTGTGGGCGCCGACCAGGAGCAACGGTGGTATCTGGACTCTGGTGCAAGCAACCACATGATGGGCTCCAAGGTAGCCTTCTCCGAGCTCAACGACAATGTTATTGGTACGGTGAAGTTTGGTGATGGCTCAAAGGTGGCAATCCAAGGGCGCGACACCATCATCTTCAGGTGCTAGAACGGGGAGCACCATGCGCTAACGGATGTATATTACATCCCACAACTATGTTCAAGCATCATCAATATTGGTCAACTGGATGAGCAGAGTAGCAAGGTACTGATCAAGGACAGAGTCCTTAGGATCAGGGACCGGAAGCAGCGACTTCTCGCCAAGGTGAAGAGATCCTAGAACTAGTTGTACCTGCTCGACCTAAAGGTAGAGAAGCTGGTGTGCCTAGCGGCATGGCACACCAAGGAGCCATGGCTGTGGCATGCCCGGTTTGGACATCTTAGCTTTGACTTGCTAGGTCGGCTAGAGAAGACTATCCGAGGGCTACCCCACATCGAGCACGGAAGCGAGCTATGTGATAGCTACATGGCCGGGAAGCAGAGGAGGCTACCATTCCCAAAGGCGGCCAAGTATCATGCGGAGGACGCTCTCAAGCTCATCCACGGTGACCTCTGCGGGCCGATCACGCCAGCCACAGATGGTGGTCGGCGGTACTTCCTCCTGCTCGTGGATGATTGTAGTCGCTACATATGGCTGCAACTCCTGATGAGCAAGGACGAAGCAGCAGCGGCGATCAAGAAGTTCAAGATGTGCGTGGAAGTCGAGAGCGGCAAAAAGCTCTGCGTGTTGAGGACTGATGGTGGCAGCAAATTTACTTTGGTAGAGTTCGCTGCGTACTGTGCGGATCAGGGTGTGGTGCGCCACCACACCACTCCGTACTCACCATAACTGAATGGCGTGGTGAAGAAGCGGAACCAGACGGTGGTCGGCATGGCTCGATCCATGATGAAGGCCAAAGGCATGCTGGCAAGGTTCTAGGGTGAGGCGGTGACTAGGGTGGTGTTCATCCTCAACCGCGTGCCCACCAATGCCCTGAAGGGCAAGACACCATTCGAGGCTTGGCATGGATGCAAGCCGAGCGTGTCCTTCCTCTAGACATTCGGCTGCATCGGCCACATCAAGAAGATGAAGCCGATCCTCACCAAGCTAGAGGACAGGAGCACATTGATGGTGTTCCTAGGCTATGCGGAGGGTACCAAGGTGTACCGGCTCTATGACCCACGCGAAGACATGGTACTTTGTCTCATGCGTCGTCGTGTTCAACGATAAGGTAGCTTGGGACTAGAACATTCTAAGCACGGGGGAAGTTGGCGGCTACACCAGCACCTTCGTCATCGAGCACAGGTCATCCACGGTGGTGGAGACGTTGGGGAAGAGGTGTCGAGCACTCTAGAAGGGGTGCCAAGCACTCCAGCAATAGAGCTGAGCACTCCTAGGGAGGTGCTGAGCACTCCAAGAGTGGTGCTGGGACGTTCTACAGTGGTGGCGACCAGTCCAAGACAGGTGTAGAGCAGTCCCATAGCGGAGCCAAGGGGCCTTGCAGTGGTGCCAACCACTGCAAGACGTGTGCCGAGCACTTCGGGAGGGGTGTAGACCACTCCAGGAGTGGTGATGAGCTATCTAGTAGTAGTGCCATGCACTACAATCGGGGTGTCGAGCACTCCAGGTGTTGTGCCAAGCACTCCGGTGGAACAGGGAACTCCTTCGATGCCGATCGAGTTTGCCTCACCTCCAAGTGACATCACTGAGTTCATGGATGCCTTCCACGAAGGTGAGGAGGTGCGGTTCCACAGTCTAGAGGACATCATCGGTGGCACAGGGCCCTTAGGCCTGGCGGGTCAGCTACTCAATGATCAAGAGCTGCTGCTCATTAGCATAGAGGAACCACCCACGTTCGCGCTGGCCAAGCGCGATGGAAATTGGCAACAGGCGATGCTGGAGGAGATGAAGGCAATCGAGGAAAACGAGACATGGGAGCTCATCGGTCCACCTCTATGATGCCGTCCGATCAACCTGAAGTGGGTGTACAAGGTCAAGCGGGACGAGCTCGGTGCCATTATCAAGCACAAGGCGCGCCTCGTCGCCGACGCTTTGTTCAGCACGAGGGCATCAACTTCGAGGAAGTCTTTGCACCAGTAGCACACATGGAGTCTGTTCATTTGCTACTAGCCTTGGCAGCAACAAAGGACTGGCGCGTCCATCACTTGGATGTTAAATCGGCCTTCCTCAACGGTGAGCTGGCGGAGACGGTCTTCGTCAGGCAACCTCTAGGTTTCGCCCTCAAGGGAGCAGAGCACAAGGTGCTCCGACTACAGAAGGCGCTCTACAGGCTGCGGCAGGCCCCACGAGCATGGAACGCCAAGCTTGACGCCATGTTGGGTGAGCTTGGGTTCCAGCAGTGTGCAACCGAGCACGCGCTCTACACGCGGCGATGGGGGAAGGAGGAGCTCATCATCGGCATGTATGTAGACGACATGATCCTCACTGGCGCACGTACGGAAGACATCGACTTTAAGCGTGAGATGGCGGCTTGTTTTTGAATGAGCGATCTCGGGGTACTCTCCTACAACCTCGGCGTCGAGGTGAGACAGAGGAAGGAGGAACTCATGCTCGGTCAGACCGCGTATGCCTCGAAGCTGTTGGAGCAGAGAGGCATGGCTGAGTGCAAGCCATACGTGACTCCAATGGAGGAGCGGCTAAAGCTGACGAAGGCTAGCACCGCGGCGAAGGTGAATGCAACACTCTACCGGAGCATCATCGGCGGTCTATGCTACCTAGTCCACACGAGGCCGAACATTACGTTCGCCATGGGCTACGTTAGTTGATTCATTTGGGCTACGGTGAAGCGGCTACTGCACTACGTCAAGGGGACGGTGGATCAGGGGATCATCTTTCCCAAGACCGGCGGGAGTAGGCTGCAGCTCACTGTGTTCAGCGATACAGACATGGCGGGGGACATCGACGGATGGTGGAGCACCTCTGTAGTGCTCGTCTTCCCCGGGTCAGCTCTAAATTCATGGCTGTCGCTGAAACAAAAGGTGGTGGTGCTATCTATGTACCAGGCAGAGTACGTAGCGCGCGACCACAGCGGTGTGCCAAGTTGTGTGGCTACACCGGCTACTGGGTGAGCTGACCGGTGCGGAAGCTCACCCACCAGCACTGATGGTGGACAACCAACCCACCATCGCCCTCGCGAAGAATCCGATTCTCCACGACCAGAGCAAGCACATCGACATGAAGTACCACTTCCTCAGGGACTGTGTCAATGAAGGGCAGATCATCATCGAGTTCGTCGAAACTAGTCGGTAACTCGCGGACATCCTCACGAAGCCGCTCGGACGTCTTCAACTCACGGAGCTGAAGGAGATGATCGGTATGGAGGGGGTACAAGACATAGCAGTAGGATTAGGGAAAGAATTATTAGATAATCTACTGCTTCCTTGTGTGAACACACAGCAAGGGAAGGCGACGCCGAAAAGGCTCCCTGCAGTGGTACTATAGCCGCTGCAGAGGCAGGCGCCGAATGGCTCACCTGCCACACTGTAGCCACAGCAAGGACAGGCGCAGAAGTCAGTCCTGCTGTGTTATCTAGTCACTATAGCAGCATGGCAATTGTACTAGAACTAGATGGATAGAGTTATATATATAGTTTGCCACTGCAACTCACTAAAGAGAGTTCAGATTTGTCATCTCTTATACAGAGCTCTGGCCAACGCGGGTGCTTGTACTGTGTGTGTGCTCTGTTCTCCCTTTCTTCTTCTAGCCCTGACCATAGTTTGTGGTCGAACAACGTCTGTCGTGCTCGGTCGTGGTCAGTAAGACTAGTGAGTGGTTGACTCACCTGAGCCGGTGATCTTGTGGGCTAACACAGAGAGCAATATTCTGAATGCTAAATTGAACCGTGGGATAATATGAGATCAGAACATATAAGAGCTTAGGAAAAGGTAGGCAGGTCATTAATAAGGAGGGTCGTTTCATCAAAGACAGGTAGACTGGTCATTAACATTTATGGGACTAATAGCAAGGGTTATGCAAGAAATAATCTTCATAGGGGCAGAATACTAACTCGAGAATTGTTGAGTTTGGATCCTCGCTTTAATCACCCGAGGGGCCCGAGGGATCAAGAGGTGGGAGACATGTCAACAGACAACACATTGATCGAACAATAACATAATAAAATTGACCTTAAGTCTGTTGTTACAAACAGCTTAGGGGGCTAATGGGCTATTTATAGGGTTTCCTGGCATTTTAGCCATTTTACATCGTAGAATCACCTACTACAAGCTCTATGACGTGTCATGTCTGCCCTAGTCTTCCTTCATGGGCTAGACCCCGTCAGCGATGGACATCGCTGCCTTGGAGCTTATTGGTGGCTGCAGCGCGAAGGTACTTTCTTGTGCAGTGCGAAGGTGCTATTCAGACAGGAGGTCAAAGGTACTTTGACCTTTTCGCCTCTGTTGCACGTCCTTTTATTTGTCCCTGCAACCTAAAAGCATAACCAATGGTGGCATCCCCGACAGGAACGTTTGTTTTGTTTTATTATGTGTCTAAACATAACTGCCCAGCGTGAATCAGATGGTGAATAGTTGAACGGGTCAATTGGATATAGTAGTTTCAGAAAACCCTGGTTGGTATCATGTAGCTATAGCTTTAGAAACAAGAGATGTGAAAAAACGGGAAGAGACCATGTGTGGAGTTGCTAAAACTCCATCTGATGTAAGTGTTAGGTATGTCATATTAATTTTAAAAATAAAACCATATATAAGGTTTGTTACATCGAAGTGTCTCAATGTTTTCCAAACCTACAACTTTTTTTTGTGGGGTGAAGTGACGTGAAGACCATCAATGTATCATTATTCAAACAAGGTCTTCAGAATAGTCGCCACCACATCAAAAGATTAGGAGGGTGCCCTTGTAACTGATGTGTTTGATTGGAGAATAAAGTGACATGAAGGCCTTTGATCAATGCAGCATCATACATATGGAACTCAGAAACCAGAAGAGTCGCTCCATCTTTACCACATGAAAGATCCACACCTGCGTGTGCGGCTTCCATTGCTCGCACTGGCAATTTTTTGTGGATGAAGCAAATTTGCATGTCTCTGTAAACTTAATGAATGTGCTAGTCAGATGATGTCAGACTAGGGATGTTAAAATCAAACTGCAGGCCAGGGATTTATTGACGACAGTGAGGGGTGTGGAAGAACTGGTCTCAACAAGGGTAAAATGTGCTTACCCGGTCCTGATTCCTTGATGCTGTGTAATTTAATTTGGCTGAATAGATTGCTGCACTCCATCTTATGCGTCAAACAGCAGACGAGGGGCAATTAACAACGCCTCTGATTTAAGGAATGATCTCATGCCGAATGAATTGATCCTTCAGGGGTTCACCTATTCTAGTATCAGACATGCGGGGAACATGGTCGTCCGCTGATTGCTGGGGAGCCGGATGGTCACAGAAACTGACTTGAGGGAAAGCCAACGAGGAGTTAGTCGGTGATGGATCGGTTCGAATGCTGATGCAAACCAAACGGTGTGGCTAGCTTCGGTGTTTCGATGAGATTATTCGAAACCATGCGTCGATGCAAACCAAACACGCTACATTGATTTTGGTCATTTCTCCATCCAAGATTGTTTGAAAAATTAAATTTTTACTGCTCTACACCTATTTTTTAAACATCGCTATAGGTCTAGTCGCCTCTACAAATCGATCTTTAGAGGCGTCTCAGCCACCTCTAGAATCCATTTGTAGAGGCGTCTGAATCTTGCTAGAGCCGCCTCTAAAGATAGGGGCATTTGTAGAAGCAGCAAAAAATACCAATCGCCCTCAGAAATACATTTAAAGATATGATTTTTAGTAAGCCCCCTCTACAAATCGGTCACAAAATGAGCCACCTCTAGAAATGTATTTCTGAGGGCGATTGGTATTTTTTGCTGCTTCTACAAATGCCCCTATCTTTAGAGGCGGCTCTAGCAAGATTCAGACGCCTCTACAAATGGATTCTAGAGGTGGCTGAGACGCCTCTAAAGATCGATTTGTAGAGGCGACTAAACCTATAGCGATGTTTAAAAAATAGGTGTAGAGCAGTAAAAATTTAATTTTTCAAACAATCTTGGATGGAGAAATGACCAAAATCAATGTTGTAGATGTCGATGAGTTACATAACTTTATAGTTTACAACTTTTCATTTGAAATCATTTATCTAGAGAAAATAACATTTTAATTTCTCACATTTGAAATTCAAAATTTTCAAATGACAAACCAAAGTTGCAGAACTTATGATATCTACGACTTTGCAGTTAAAAACCTTTTTATTTGAATTCATTTAGGGTCCCAAATACTCATTTCAAAATCGGATGAAGATAATATGAGAATGAATGTGTTATATGGATACAAGTCACTTTTGGGCGGAGTGGTTCTCGATGAGTAATGCGCAGAGCCTGAGGTCGTGGGTTCAATCCCCCGCGGCCGCGAAGCACATGTTTTTCGTGCAAAAAATCTTGTGAATTGTGATGGCGTGTACCACCCTAAAATTTGAATTTCTAGAAATAGAGATAAAATGATTTTAATTTTGAAATTTTGTGCTGATGAAAACATAGGAGAATAATATTTTCATTAAATTAAAATTCATGATAAGGTGTAGCAACTTGTATGTGCATACATGCTGGTGCATTGGAATTATTGTAATGTGTGGATTTATCTAAAACTGTAAATGAATTCAAATGCTTTTAAAAAGGGTTTTGAAATAGGATTTGAAATAAAAAAAGGAGAAAACCCTCCCTCTCTCATCTCTGGCCCACACAGCCTAGCCTGCTCACCCTCGCCACTCCTCGCAGGCCCAACGCGCCACCCCGGCCCAAGCGGAGCCGAGGCCCACGGGGATGCGTCCCCACCTCCCCTCTCTCTCTATATATTTGACAACCGGGACCTGTCACTTCACCAGCAGACACAGTGGCCCCGCACCCTTCTCTCGCTGCCACGACAGGCCCGCTTGTCGGCGCCATCTTCCTTGCGCGTGTCCGCCCCGGACTCCGTCGCGCCGCTGACGCCGCGCCGCTCATGTCTCCTCCTTGCCGTGCCGCCCAAGCCGAATCGCCCCATAAGTAGTGGCCGTGACCGCGCCGCCTTCCTATCTCGCACCTCTACATCCATCTGCGCCGCCGCTCTAGCCTTGGCTTCGTGTTGTCACCATGTTTTGGATCTCACCGAGCTCGTGTTCACCCGCCGCCTTCGGTCTCCACCCCGGCAACCTCTCTGACATCGGGAAGCCCCTAGGTGATTTCTCCATGCTTCGCTTTGTCTCCCGGTGCTCTTAGTTTGGTTAACGATGGCCTCTGTGCTGTTTTCACCGAGCTCTAGTCATCACCGGCCATGGCTCCACAGCCTGGAAGAGTCGCTCTAGCGACCCCATCCCCACTAACCTCTCTCAGAAGTCCATCTGAGAATAGACGATCACGACAAAAGGTAATCGCCATCCCTAGGACATGCCTTGGGCGACAAGAAAAGGCCAAGGCCCTCAGAGTCCTCCCATTCGAAAAAGCCTCCAAAGTAGTATTCTACTCCTCCACAGGCTCGATGGCTACTGTCGGGGACCAATACTAGGGTACCCGAAGAAGAGAAGCTAATGGTCATCAACATTGATTCAATAGAGCAGTCAAGAGCGCGCCTATAGCTCCAATCGACCCCCAGGTGTGTGGGCTCCGCCTCGCCCGACCTCCAGGGGCGGGCTCCGCCTCGCTCGACCCCAAGGCCACGATCTCCGCCTCGCCTGACCTCCGGGGGCGGGCTCTACCTCGCCCAACCCCGAGGCCACGATCTCTGCCTTGCCCAAACCCGGCTCACACGCTCCAGCCAACCCCGCTCTGCCACATCACCGGAGACCAGGTCAATCGCCGGCTACCACAACTCTTTTGCATAGAAGCCCCTATAGATCTGCGATATAAAACCCGCAGTCCATCTCTTGAGAAAATAATTAAATCTAGGCCCTTTGTTTTTCCATTTTAGCCCCTGCCCTTTTTCCTATTAGTGCCCGCAGTCCACGGGCAGATTGAAAATCAGATTTTATTTATTTTAATTCGAAAATTAAGTTCCATCTATTTACAAAATTGCCACTATCATTGTTTTAGCCATATCTTCTCCGTTTTAACTCCGATTTGATCCGTTCAAGTTGCGTTAGGTTCATAATTGTATAATCTATATGTTCATACTACTGTTAAGTATGTTTTTAACTTTTAAAATTCGAGGTTAGATTTATTCTGTTATTTTATTAAAGGAACTCTTGTTTAAATCGTAACATATTTGTTTTAGCTCCGATTCGATCCATTCAAGATGTATTGGATTCATGACGACATAAACTACACATTAGTAACAATGTTAATTTTATTACCAGTTTTGGAATTTCATGGTTTGACGCCTAACTTGAATAATGATTCTGAATTGGATTTTTCTAATTAAAAGTAACTTAGGGGTTTTCACCTCTGTCTTTTGTATATAAAATAAGATTAATCTTATATTGGTTTTATAATACAAATATAATTTGACTTAACTCAATTAATGTATTTCTTCGAAGTATTTTATACATGTTTTATAAAGCTAAAATAAATAAAGCCTATAGTTTTCTTTTTAAAATAAATCTATCGGTAGATGTATCTTTTTCACCGTAGCTCCGATTAGTGTGTTTTTCACGTCTGTGTGTTCGTAGTAATGTGTAGTACATCTTTGAAACCTTTTTACTTGTTATTTATTATGTTTGGTGTACTATTCTAACTTAGATCTATTGTTTGCTTCACGTATGATTGCATGGATGCTTGTGTGGTGTTTTGTGATCATGTTCAGTCGGTGAGGCATACACGGTGAAGCCCAAAAGCAATTCATTGAAAGTTTGGACTAGAAGAAGGATCTAAGTTTAAGGCAAGTATAGCATGGGATCTTCCTTGTTGTCTTATACACCCTTAATCATTTAATTCATGCTGCATGTGTCTATCTTGATTACCACTAAGGATTTCCTAGTACTTAGTACCTTGTTCCATGATGCCTATGGGTTATTGCATTGGGTAGTATGATGCTAGTGCTCAACTAAAGCCATGATCTTGTAACTTGACTAATGGAATATGCAATAAACACTAAAAGATGCTTTTTAGCAACATGGAACCAGGGGGCTAGAGCATTGGGCTATTTTTATGGTGCTCTAGATTCCTCTCCCTAAGGACTTATCTATAAGTGATCATTTGGGACTTATAGTACAACCGTGAGGGCTACATGGCTCTGGCTTTAGCTCAGTATGAGGACCTTTTCTAGCTTCTTATGGGTTACCTTTATTGGCGTAAGAATGGCTTGATGAATTGGGTATAGGACAACCTTTACTCATATGTGTATAGCCGTGATGGAATTATGCCATTCGACAAAGGGGTTCCTATGTCTGTTTGTCGAGTGAATCTAATGATGACCCTAACTTGTTAGACGAACCTTTGGAAGGCTTCATAGTGAATCCTGCCGACCTTCCTGGTAGTGGTCAAGAGGTTGGCCACCTCGGGCGAAAGGGTAAATCATGACTCACAGTGAAAGTGTACAATCTCTGCAGAGTGTAAAACTGGTATATCAGTCGTGCTTATGGTCACAAGCGGCCTTGGAACATTTACGGAATAGATGATGAACACGGATGATGCTGAAGATGAAAATGCTCATTAATGATTACTGTTTATTCTATTCATTATTCATGTTTATCTGATCATGTGTTTACATGGGCTTGTGATAAACTTGTTGCCCCCAATTGCTAAAAGATGACTCATTAAAAGCTAATCACAGTTAAACCAGTGTCAACCTTTTGAGGCTCATAAACCCCATGTTATATTTGTTGAGTACGACATGTACTTACGCTTGTTTTATTTTTCAAATATTTGGATAAAAATCTTGGATGGGTACCAGATTGCTAGAGTTTGAAGAAGTTAGGCTTGTGATCAACTAGTCAGTTGTCCCTGTAGAATTAGAGTCTTCACCCAAAGATCGGAGTTGTCTTTCCATTGTCTACTATCTAAGGTTGTATTCTTTATACTAATATGTTATATATTAAGCATTGTCTTTCGGTATTACCCTTATTTGTAGCTATATGTGAGATTTGACTTCCTGGGCTCACATATAGTGTGTATTTGGTTTTGTTCTAAAAACCAGGTGCTACAGTGCGCGTGTGGATGCCTAAGATTCCTGATTTATGGACAACAATTTGTTCCTAGTAGTAGTATTTTGGGACAAAATATTTAGGATCTTGTATGCATGTGTATCTCTATAATGGTAGCGTCTCCGTGACTGCTCGCCGTCTTCTTCTTCATCGGATCTTCTTCATCTCCTTCCTAGTGGTGCCCCTTCTTCCTCGGATTGGCTTCGGCACTACGTACATCTTCCTACACCGAATGTGGTCCGTGACTTCGAGCAACTCACCATGAGTGGATTTGGAGCCACCGATGCCTTGAGCATGGGTCCCTCCGTAGGGTACATCTCTATTCTCAAATTGTTCAATATCTTTTTTGCTATGATCAGTATGTTGTTCATGAATATATTTGCTGCTAATCTGAGTAGTAGTAAAATCACACACTGCACATATTTGTTATCACAAATTTGCTATTACTTTTCTGGACTAATTTTAACATGAAAATGCCTAAATTCCTAACAATCCAAAATTATGATATTAGGCAATTTTCTGTTAATGGTTTTGCTGCTGCTTTGAAGCCAAATGATTTTGATGGAACAAATTACAAGATATGGCGTGCTAAGATAGTGTTGTGGTTCACTGCTATGAACTGCTATCACGTCACACAGGCGAAGCCTGAATAATTTACTCCTGTGGAGGAGCAAAAATTCTTGGTAGCCGATAACCTATTTCGAGGCACCGTGATTAGTGCACTTCATAGCATGTATGAGAACAACTACATCACTTACACGACAAGCAAGGATTTATGGGATGCACTTGATGCAAAGTTTTGTGTTTCTGATGCCCGAGTTGTACATCATGGAGTAGCTGTTTGACTACAAAATGGTTGACAACCGTTCTGTGGTCAATCAAGCTCATGAGATACAGGCACTGGCTAAGGAACTCGAACAGTTTCCATGTGTGTTGCCTGACAAGTTTGTTGCTAGTAGTATTATTGCCAAGCTTCCACCTTCTTGGAAGGATTTTGCTACCTCCCTAAAACACAGGAGACAAGAGTTTAGCATGGCTGAGCTTATTGGGTCTCTTGATGTTGAGGAGAGGGCGAGAGCAAAAGACACGCGTGGGAAAGGCGGTGAGTCTTCTAGTGCCAATATGGTGCAGAAGAAAATTTCAAATGCATCTCGTAATAAGAAGAAAAAGAGCAAGCAAGAGAACAACTCGAAGTCTAAACAAACAACCACTTTTAAGAAGAAAAAGAACAACAAAGATAGTGGTTGCTTTGTTTGCGGGAGTGATGAGCACTAGGCAAGTTCGTGCCCAGACAGCTAATTTAAGAAAGAGAAGAAATCTACAAACATGGTTGTTAGCGAGGCTGAAGGAGGAACATCTGAGTATGGTAATTCATTACCTACTGTTCTTTTAGTTTGTCATTCACCTGAGTAGTGGATGGGGGCTAATATTCATGTGTGTGCTGATGCTTCTTTGTTTTCTTCTTATCAGGTCGGTGGGTCTAGCACCTTGTTGATGGGGAACAGGTCCCATGCGCGTGTTCTTGATGTGGGTACCGTCATTCTCTTTGGGAAAGACGGTGCTACTGAAGAACGTGCAGCATGTCCCCTCCATCAAAAAGAATCTGGTTAGTGGCTCTCAATGTCGTCGAGATGGTTATGAAATTGTCTTCGAAGCCAATAAATATGTACTGCCAAAGTATGGATCTTTTGTTGGTAAAGGTTATGATTGCAGAAGCTTGTTCCGCTTATCCTTGCATGATGTGTGTAATAAGATTATGAACAATGCTATTATCCCTGATGAGTCAAATATTTGGTCTTTGTCATGTTAATTTTGATTGTATATCCCGGCTTGCAAATCTGAATTTAATCTTAAAATTTAGTTTGGTCAAAGGTTCTAAGTGCCATTTATGTGTGCAATCTAAGCAACCTCGTAAGCCTCATAAGGCTGCGGAGGCGAGCAACTTGGCGTTATTAGAAGTAGTCCATTTCGATCTATGCGAGATGAATGGAGAGTTGACTAAAGGTGGTAAAAGATGCTTCAAGACTTTTATTAACGATTGTACTAGATTTTGCTATGTGTACCTGTCAAAAACAAAGAATGAAGCATTGCATTATTTTAAGATCTATAAAGCTAAAGTAGAAAATCAACTTGAGAGGAAAGTTAAACGGTTAAGGTCTGATCGTGGTAGAGAATACTTTTCAAGTGAATTTTCTGAATTCTGTGTAGAACATGGAATTATTCATGTGAGGACACTGCCATATTCACCACAGTGCAATGGGATTGCCGAAAGAAAGAATCACACTCTAACTGAGTTGGTTAACGCCATGTTGGAGACAGCGGGTCTTTCTAAGGAATGCTGGGGTAAGGCTATTTTGGTAGCATGTCATGTCATGAATAGAGTTCCTATAAAGAATAAAGAAATCACACCATTTGAGGAACGAGAAAAGAAAAGATTAAATCTCTCATATTTGCGCACTTGGGGTTGTTTTGCCAAAGTGAATGTGCTAATTAACAAAAGGCGCAAACTTGGACCTAAAACTGTTGATTGTGTTTTCCTTGGTTATGTTATTCACGACGTTGGATATAGATTCTTAATTATAAATTCTGGGGTACCTGACATGCATGTTGGTAGTATCATGGAGTCTAGAGACGCTACTTTTTTTTGAAAGTGAATTTCCTATGAAAAATGCACATAGCACAACTAGTCATGAATCTATAATTCCCCATGAGCAATTTATTTCGATAGAACATTTTGAGGAACCCCTTGTGCACAATCTTGAGGGGGTTGACATTGTAGTCACTCGAAAGAGTAAGAGACGATGGATTGTAAAGTCTTTTGGTGATGACTACATTGTGTACCTTGTGGATGATATACCAAGAAACATAGAAGACGAATGTTCCACTCCTAATGCTAACTTGTGGAAGGAAATGGTATGGAGTGAGATGGATTCAATTATGTCCAATGGAACTTGAGAAATTTTTAAACGTCCTTATGGATGTAAACCAATAAGATGCAAATGGGTGTTCAAGAAAAAGCTTAGGACTGATGGTACAATTGAGAGGTACAAGGCAAGGCTTGTGGCCAATGGTTATACCCAGAAAGAAGGTGAAGACTTCTTCGATACTTATTCACCGGTTGCTCGATTGACCACAATTCGAGTGTTACTTTCTCTGGCTACCTCTCATGGTCTTATCATTCATCAGATGGATGTATAGATGACTTTCCTAAACGGAGAGTTAGAAGAGGGGTTCTATATGGATAAGCTAGATAAATTTGTTGCAAATGGTCTTATCATTCATTAGATGGATGTAAAGATGGCTTTCACAAATGGAGAGTTAGAAGAGGGGTTCTATATGGACCAGCCAAATGGATTTGTAGCAAATGGTCAAGAGGGCATGGTGTGTAAGTTATTGAAGTCCTTATATGGCTTGAAACAAGCTCCTAAGCAGTGGCATGAGAAGTTTGAAAGAACTTTGACATATGCCGGCTTTGTTGTGAGTAAAGCTGACACATGTATGTATTATCGATATGGTGGGGGTGAAGGAGTCATCTTGTGTTTATATGTTGATGACATACTGATCTTTGGAACCAGCCTTAATGTGATTAAGGAGTTAAAAACTTTTTGTCTAATAATTTTGAGATGAAAGATTTGGGAGAAGCTGATGTTATTCCTAATATGAAGCTGCTAAAAGAAGGCAATGGTGGGATTACACTTTCACAATCTCACTATGTGGAAAAGGTATTGACTCTCTATGGGTTTAGTGACTATCAACCTGCTCCTACGCCTTATGACCCTAGTGTGCTATTAAGGAGAAGTCAAAGAATAGCAAGGGACCAATTGAGATACTCCCAAATTATTGGTTTGCTTATGTATTCGGCTAGCACTATGAGGCCTGATATCTCGTTTGTTGTGAGCAAACTAAGCCGGTTTGTGTCAAATCCGGGAGATAATTATTGGTGTGCTCTCGAGAGAGTACTGCACAATCTCAAAGGTACTATGAGCTATGGCATTCACTATACTGGGTACCCAAAGGTACTAGAGGGTTTCTGTGATGCTAACTGGATATCTAATACTGATGAGCTTTATGCCACAAGCGGATATGTGTTCTTGCTTGGAGGTGGCGGTGTTTCCTAGAAGTCTTGCAAGCAGACTGTTTTATCAAAGTCAACTATGGAAGCATAATTCACAGCATTAGACACCGTTGGCGCTGAGGCCGAGTGGCTTCGTGAACTCCTTATGGATTTACCGGTTTTAGAGAAACATATACCGGCTATTTTTATGAACTGTGACAACCAAACTGTGATAATTAAGGTAAACAATTCTATGGATAACATGAAGTCTACGAGGCATGTTAAGCGGAGATTAAAATCTATCAGAAAATTGAGAAACTCCAGAGTAATAGTGTTGGACTATGTCCACACATCTAAAAATCTGGCAGATCAATTCACTAAGGGACTGTCACGTAATGTGATAGATAGTGCATCAAGTCAAATGGGCTTGAGACCCACATGAAGTCTATCATGGTGGTAACCTGTTCTATGTGATCGAAGATCCTGTGAAGTAGGATGGTGAAACAAGCCAAGGGTAGGTAGTGAGGAAAGACCCTTAACTAAACCCATGTCAGATGCACTTCTTTCCTTTTCTGTAAGGCAGGTTGGTTTTATACCTTAATGTGTTTCAAAGTGGCTTGTTGAAGCAAAGATGTTGTCCTACATAACATCTTTTGAGAAACACACCTATGTGAGTTAGACTGCTAGTCATAGTCTATGAGATTTGGTTGATCTCTAGATACTCATGAATGGACCACGAGTATGACTTATATGCTCCAACCAGAGGGGATGCATTTTGCAACCTAGTATCAGTAAAGGGCCTGTGTGAAACTTATTTCGCACAAAACTGTCAAGTCAAGGTATAGTCCATTGTATAGTTGTGAGTAAGCGTAACATTTGCTCTAGGTGAAAGTTCAACTTAACAGTCTCTATTGAAACATTGCTATATCGAACGACAGAGAGAATTGGGAGCATTTCTTATGTGCCCTAGAATTTGGTGGGGATTGTTGAATATTATATGGGTTTAGGCCCATATTTTATTTAATAAATCAATTAATTCTAGGCCCATATCAAATATTGTGGTACAATATAGTTTTAGTCCCGTATGGGATTTTGACTAATTGTTGACTCAACTTAAATAGGCTACACGCGTGTGCACCTATAGAGAAGTTGAAAGAGACCAAAGGCGTACCACACGCGCGCACACCGCCATCGCCGCTGAGCCGAGCTGTGGCATGGCAAGCGAGCGATGCATGCGTGTCGTGTCGTGTCTTGCTCGAGCGTGGGTGTGGGTTGGTTTTGCCACTTGGGTTGGCTAAGGAAGTGGAAGGGGTACAGGAACTAATGTGGAGGAGTTACTTGTAGGTCAGTTACCATCCACTACGGTGGTGATTACTCGTAATCACTTCGACTCTTCGTCTCCCTGATCCCTCCGGCATAAGCTTCCCTCCCATCTCCCTGTTGCTTTACGGCCATACCACACCTCTCCCATCTTCTTCTTCATCGGATTGGTTCGGCACTACGTACATCTTCCTGCACCTACTGTAGTCCGCGACTTCGAGCAACTCACCATGAGTGGGTCTGGAGCCACCGTTGCCTTGAGCTTGGGTCCCTCCGCAGGATACATCTCTATTATCAAATTGGTTAAATTCAATCTCTTTTTTGCTATGATCAGTATGTTGTTCATGAATACATCTGTTGCTAATCTGAGTAGTAGTAAAATCACACACGTGCACATATTTGTCATCACAAATTTGCTATTACTTTTCTAGATTAATTTTAACATGAAAATGCCTAAATTCCTAACATTTTATCCTTCCACTAAATCCACTGCAGTACGATTCCAATGTGATTGAGTAATTCCGAGCATATCTCAGCTGATGACATACAAACAATATCTCATATACGAGACAGTGACACGACTAAACTAAGACACGGTTGCGTAAGTTCCTGATGTAGAACATACGTACTTCACTACTTCCGTACAAAGACATAAACAATAAAGACTATTAGAATGTAAAATTCAGATCCTTATGCTATTCATAGCTTCGCTCGATCCTCTTGCTTTTGTATTTGGAGCATTTAACAATAAGACTCTACCTCCAGGATATCTATGCTTATATGTTTCTCACAGGTCTTGCTTTTCTTTCTGGTAAATGAGTTTCCTTTTGTTTCTGCATCCAGCCCATGAGAGAACTTTGCAGCTGGATGGGTACATGGGCACCCCATAAGTCGAGGAAGTGAGTGAGCACACCTAGAAATTTCCCAATGTTCTGACCCGGTCCTCGAAGCCGCTTTCTATTTGTAGGCCCTCCGAAAGTTCTCTGTGCTCTCATGCTTGTTCTCTGTTTGTTTATGCTTGGCTTCTCAACATGAATCCGTGCAGCCCCATGTTTAGACCTCCAAATCATTTGGTATATGGATGCTTCGCCATTGTGGCAGAAGTAATCTACGGCCTTTGCTAGCATAATCTCTTCCAGTTGCTCCAAGGAGATGTCCGTATGCAAGATATGCTGCTGACCACCAACTATCTCTACTGCTTCAGAACTTTTATTCACTGGTAGCATGTCTTCAGAACAGCCGTGGGGTGCAAAAGCAATTCCAGCTTTTAGATATGGAGAATTTTGCAGAGACACTGTGCCTTGAGACAGTGTTGTCTTTCGCTTGATGTAAACTGAATTTGAGACTTGCCACTGCAAATTAAATTCAATTACTGGTTCTAGCGAAACATCTGATAATTCTGCCATGTTTAGGTTGCTAAAATGTGGAACCTCATGGTGTTGCTGCTGCTTGCAACATAATGGTTTCGGGCGAAACCATAGAGATGCAATGCTGTGAAGATTGTACAAATGTTCTCTGTGGTATGAATAAGCAAATGGCGCCCACGAGAAGTCTTGAGTAGGTAGTTGAGTAAGTTCATTGGTAATATTTTCAACTATAAATTTGACATGAGGGGCAAACAACTGCAAACTCCTAACTGCAATCCCTACTATGTCTGTACTCTCTGAAAGCTGCACTATCATACTAAAGTAGATATTACCCTCTGTTGTACCATCTTTCTTGATAAAAAATAGGGCAACCTCTGTTCTTCGCTCTGCAGTACTAAAGGGGATCAACCATAGTTGACACAAAGGCTGTTGGCTTCCTCGAACAATTTTATGGTGAAGCTGCTTGCCTGAAAAAAGATTCTTGATAAGGGAGCCAGAGGGCATGATGTGACAAAGGGGTGTGCCGCCAAGCTCAATGAATCTCAGGAATTCACTAGCACCATCTGCATACCACTCAAATCGTTTGACAACAGATGGGTTCAACTCATCGTTGTTGCGGTTAAAGATGGAGAAAACAAATGACTTGGTAGCATGTCCAATCCGTTTAGGAATGGAGGAATTCATTACCTCCTGTTCCATGCATTCTTCTTCGAGGATTCTCTGCTTACATTTGTGCAGTTTCTCATCACACTCTTGAGCAGCACGCTTCAGCTTCTTTTGCCAACGCAACATGGATGTATCAGTGATCTGCCATTTATTAGAAGTCTCAAGAGCAGCTTCTAGCCTGATGTGTGCCATCTCTAGCCTCTCTATGTTTCTGATTCCATTTATTTCCTCTTTGCCATCATATTTTTTAACTAGGCCAGATAGTATTTGGCTAAATGACTCTTGGATAACTGCAGAACTGACCATCTCAGCCATCAGGATTCAGGAATCTGTAGCTTTGATTACCTGGTAAGAAAAATCAATAAATGAAAGTATGCTAAGCCCTCGTTTAGTTCGCGAAATTTGGATTTTGGGGCTACTGTAGCACGTTCGTTTTTATTTGGCAAATAGTGTTCAAACATGGACTAATTAGGCTCAAAACGTTCGTCTCGTAATTTCCCACCAAACTGTGTAATTAGTTTTTCTTTTCGTCTACATTTAATGCTCCATGCATGGACCGCAAACATTCGATGTGACATGTACTGTAGCAACTTTTTGGATATTGGGGGTGAACTAAACACGGCGTAAGTGGTTGTAAGAATGTACCCTCGACCAAACTGCATTAAAAGTAGGGACAGCCAGGCAGCTATGCTGGGTACAGAGAGCAATTCTGAATGCTAAATTGAACCGTGGGATAATATAAGATCAGAACATATAAGAGCTTACGAAAAGGCAGGCAGGTCATTAATAAGGAGGGTCGTTTCATCAAAGACAGGTAAACTGGTCATTAACATTTATGGGACTAATAGCAAGGGTGATGCAAGAAATAATCTTCATAGGGGCAGAATACTAACTCGAGAATTGTTGAGTTTGGATCCTCGCTTGAATCACCCGAGGTGCCCGAGGGATCAAGAGGTGGGAGACATCTCAATAGACAAAACATCGATCGAACAATAACATAATAAAATGGACCTTAAGTCTGTTGTTACAAACAGCTTAGGGGGCTAATGGGCTATTTATAGGGTTTCCTGGCATTTTAGCCATTTTACATCGTAGAATCACCTACTACAAGCTCTATGACGTGTCATGTCTGCCCTAGTCTTCCTTCATGGGCTAGACCCCGTCAGCGATGGTGGCATCCCCGACAGGAACGTTTGTTTTGTTTTATTATGTGTCTAAACATAACTGGCCAGCGTGAATCAGATGGTGAAAACTTGAACAGGTCAATTGGATATAGTAGTTTCAGAAAACCCTGGTTGGTATCATGTAGCTATAGCTTTAGAAACAAGAGATGTGATAAAACCACAGCTTAGAGCAACTCCAAGGGACATTGTATCTCATTCGTCATTAGCAACATGAAGAAAAAAGAGGATCAAAGAGACTCGCTATCAGCATTTGTAAAATACATTACTAGCTATCCCGTTTTTCCCGGTCGGCAAATTAAGCCAGCGGGCTTCGCTAGCCATACGTCTTGTCCGGCCATTTCTCAGGCCCTCGTGGCCTCCTTTTCCCCTCCCTCTGTACCTCCACTCGGCTGACAGGGACAATTAATTTTGCTGCACCGTTCATCACTCACGTGTCCAATCAATAAAAGCAATCAAGCGGCACAGGTGACCGCTCTATTGCTCGTATCATTATGGATGAAAACGGTACGGATATTTATTCGACCGTCCGTTCGACCGAACAAATATGAACACTTATCTGGATAGTTACTCGGATATCCGTTTTTTTTTCGGATACGGATACTAAAACGGATATCTTAGGCGGATATCAAATACGGATGTAATATCATCGATATCCGGCGGATATCGGATAATCCGGATAAGTATCGGATATATCCGGATATTTAAAAACGGATATTATCCGGATATTTATTCAAAATTTAAAAATCACAAATTTGAACCATCCAAACTATCTCAAATGGAAAGTTGACCAAAACAACAATTGTAGATCTTGATGAGTTGAACAAACTTGGTATTCAAAACTTTTCAATTTGAAGTCATTTAGAGTTCGTAATACTAGAGTCAAAGTGTTGTTTTTCATTTGACCAAATTTGACTTGGTCAAACTTGCTCAAATGAGACACTAAATGAGCTCAGATGAAAAAACTCTGAATACCAAGTTTGATCATCTCAGCAAGATCTACAATTGTTACATAGCTCATTTTCCCATTTGAGAAAGTTTTATCAAACACTAGTCATAAATTCTTGAATCTCATATAGACTTTCTTAAACTATGTCACACACTTGTGAAATTTGAACTATATTTTATTCAAACTTTCTCAAATAAAAAAATGACCTATATAAGGATTGTATATCTTGATGAGATGAACAAATTTGGTATTCAAAACTTTTCAATTTGAGACAATCTAGGGTTCCGAAAACTAGTTTGTAAACGTTGAAATTTAAAAATCACAAATTTGAACCGTCCAAACTATATCAAATGGAAAGTTGACCAAAACAAAAATTGTAGATCTTGATGAGTTGAACAAACTTGGTATTCAAAACTTTTCAATTTGAAATCATTTAGAGTTCATAATACTAGAGTCAAAGTGTTGTTTTTTCATTTGACCAAATTTGACTTGGTCAAACTTGCTCAAATGAGACACTAAATGACCTCAGATGAAAAAACTCTGAATACCAAGTTTGATCATCTCAGCAAGATATACAATTGTTACATAGCTCATTTTCCTATTTGAGAAAGTTTTATCAAACACTAGTCACAAATTCTTAAATCTCATACAAACTTTCTAAAACTATGTCACACACTTGTGAAATTTGAACTACATTTTGTTCAAACTTTCTCAAAATGAAAAAAATGGCCTATATAAGGATTGTAGATCTTGAATCCATGACCATGACTCCATGAGACCCATGAAGCAATGTGCTTGGCTATTTCTACTCATGCCGCGAAGATTGGTGCTTATATGATGTTTGATGTATGATGTATCTGTATCTTTATCTTATTTGTTGCTTTAGTCTTTAGTCTTTCGGCTTAATCTAGATGGATTATGGACTCATAGAGTGGTGTAATGGTTTGCGCACGTATGATATATATATATATATGCTGCTTTTACTCAATATCCGAATAGATATTTGTATCCGACCTTCTCCGAATCCGATTCATACCGTATTCGATACTCATTATTCGTATCCGTAACCGAGTCAATCCGTATTCGTATATGTATCCGAACGTTATCCGTGTCCGAATCCGAATCCGAACAGAAATATGAAAACAAATATAATATGAGTGATATCCGTTCGTATCCGATCCGTTTTCATCCCTACGTATCATGCATGTCTTGGCATCTGTTGATGGTGATGAAGAACGCAACACAAATTAGGTGGTGTTTAGGTAGGGTGTAAAAACATCGGATGTTACATGGGGTGTCGCATGGGGTGTTCGGATACTAATAAAAAAATAAATTATAGAATCCATCTGTAAACCATGAGACGAATTTATTAAGCCTAATTAATCCGTCATTAGCACATGTGTTACTGTATCACTTTATTATCAAATCATGGACTAATTAGGCTTAAAAGATTCGTCTCACAAAGTAGTCGCAATATGTATAATTAGTTATTTTTTAGTCTATATTTAATACTATATGCATGTGTCCAAACATTCGATGGGACAGGATGTAAAGTTTTGACGGAGAAACTAAACAAGGGCTTACTTATCATGTTGTTTTGAAAGATAAAAAGAGTGACGGATCCGACCAAAATTGATTGAATTAGTGAAGACGTGGTCACTTAAAAAAATAGAGAGTCTAATTTAGCGAGTCTGTGGCGAACCATATCTATTTTAAGAGTCTATATTATTTTACAAAGCCAGTTTGGAGAGCTAAATTTCCATGATCTCTTGGAGTTGCTCTTAGGGGGGAAAAAGAGACCATGTGTGGAGTTGCTAAAACTCCATCTGATGTAAGTGTTAGGAATATCATATTAATTTTTAAAAATAAAATCATATATAAGGTTTGTTACATCGAAGTGTGTCAATGTTTTCAAAACCTACAACTTTTTTTTGTGGGGTGAAGTGACGTGAAGACCATCAATGTACCATTATTCAAACAAGGTCTTCAGAATAGTCGCCACCACATCAAATGATTAGGAGGGTGCCCTTGTAACTGATGTGTTTGATTGGAGAGCAAAGTGACATGAAGGCCTTTGATCAATGCAGCATCATACATATGGAACTCAGAAACCAGAAGAGTCGCTCCATCTTTACCACATGAAAGATCCACACCTGCGTGTGCGGCTTCCATTGCTCACACTCGCAATTTTTTATGGATGAAGCAAATTTGCATGTCTCTGTAAACTTAATGAATGTGCTAGTCTGATGATGTCAGACTAGGGACGTTAAAATCAAACAGCAGGCCAGGGATTTATTGACGCAGTGAGGGGTGTGAAAGAACTGGTGTCAACAAGGGTAAAATGTGCTTACCCGGTCCTGATTCCTTGATGCTGTGTAATTTAATTTGGCTGAACAGATTGCTGCACTCCATCTCATGCATCAAACAGCAGACGAGGGGCGATTAACAACGCCTTTGGTTTAAGGAATGATCTCATGCCGAATGAATTGATCCTTCAGGGGTTCACCTATTCTAGGATCAGACATGAGGGGAACATGGTCGTCCGCTGATTGCTGGGGAGCCGGATGGTCACAGAAACTGACTTGTGGGCAAACCAACGAGGAGTTAGTCGGTGATGGATCGGTCCGAATGCTGATGCAAACCAAATGGTGCGGCTAGCTTCGGTGTTTGGATGAGATTATTCCAAACCATGCGGCGATGCAAACCAAACACGCTGTAAATGTTCCCTACTAAAGATATCATTCTTAGTAACGTCTCTTCTTAATAGAGGCATCTCAAACTATAGCCCCCTCTACAAATCGGTCTCAAACTGAGCCACCTCTAGAAATATATTTGTAGGGGCGATTCGTATTTTTGCCGCCTCTACAAATGCCCATATGTTTAGAGGCGGCTCTAGCTAGATTTAGACGCCTCTACAAATGGATTCTACAGGTGGCTGAGACGCCTCTAAAAATTAATTTGCAGAGGCGACTAGACCTAGAGCCATGTCTAAAAAATAGGTGTAGCACAGTAAAATTTTAATTTTTCAAACGATCTTGGATGGAGAAATGACCAAAATCAATGTTGTAGATGTCGAAGAGTTATATAACTTTATAGTTTACAACTTTTTATTTGAAATCATTTATCTAGAGAAAATAATGTTTTAATTTCTCAAATTTGAAATTCAAAATTTTCAAATGACAAACCAAAGTTGCAGAACTTATGATATCAACTTTGCAGTTAAAAACTTTTTTATTTGAATTCATTTAGGGTCCCAGATACTCATTTCAAAATCAGATGAAGATAATATGAGAATGAATGTCTTATATGGGTACAAGTCATTTTTGGGCGGAGTGGTTCTCGATGAGTAATGCACAAATGTAACACCTGGTTTTAAGAACAAAACCAGATACACACCATGTGTGAGCCCAGGAAGTCAAACTCACATATAGCTACAAATAAGGGTAATATCAAAAGACAATGCTTAAATACATAGCGTATGAGATTAAAGATTATAACCTCAGAGTATAGACAGCAGAAAGACAACTCCGATCTTCAGGTGAAGACTCCTAATCCACAGGGACAACTGACTAGTTGATCACAAGCCTAATTCCTTCAAACTCTAGCAATCTGGTAGCCATCCAGGATTTTTATCCAAATAATTGAAAAATAAAGCAAGCATAAGTACATGTCGTACTCAACAAATATAACATGGGGTTCATGATGCTCAAAAGGCTAACACTGGTTAACTGCGATTAGCTTTTAATGGTCACAATTTTAGCAAAGGAGTAGCAACAAGTTTATCACAAGCCCGTAAACACATGATCAGGTAAAAATGAATGAGCATATTCATCATCAGTATCATCCATGTTCATCATCATTAACCATTAGTGATCATCTATTCCGTAAGGGTTTCAAGGCCGCTCGTGACAGTGAGCACGGCTGATATACCAATTTTACACTCTACAGAGGTTGTACACTTTCACTGTGAGTCGAGATTTACCCTTTCGCCCGAGGTAGCTAATCTCTTGACCCACTTCCAAGGAAGGTTGGTAGGGTTCACTATGAAGCCTTTCAAAGGTTCGTTTAACAAGTTAGGGCCATTAGATTCACTCGACAAACAGATGTAGAGCCCCCCTTCCCGATGGCACAATGACGCGCAGCCTATATACAAGGGGATAGAGGCCGCACTATACCTGATTTGGCAAGCCATTCTTACGCCAATAAAGATAACCACTAATAAGCTAGAAAAAGGTCCTTATACTGAGCTAAAGCCAGAGCCATGTAGCCCTCACAGCTGTACTATAAGTCCCGGATGATCACTTACAGATAAGTTCTTAGGGAGAGGAATCTAGAGCACCATAAATAGCCCAATGCTCTAGCCCCCTTGTTCCATGTTGTTAAAAAGCATCTTTTAGTGTTTATTGCATATACTATTAGTCAAGTTACAAGATCATGGTTTCAGTTAAGCACTAGCATCATACTACCCAATGCAATAATCCAAAGGTCTGAAGGTACAGGGTAACAAAGTACTAGGAAATCCTTAGTGGCAGTCAAGGTAGGTACATGCAGTATGAATTAAATGATTAAAAGTGTATAGACAACAAGGATGATCCCATGCTACACTTGCCTTAAAATTAGATCCTTCTCCAAGTCCAAAACTTCGAAGATTTGCTTCTTGATTCACCACGTATAACTCACCGACTGGACATTATCATAAAGCACCACACAAGCATTCATGCAATTATACATGAAGCAAACAATAGATCTAAATTAGAACAGTACACCAATCATAGAAAAATAAGTAAAAGAGTTTGAAACACGATTCTACGCATCGCTACGATCACACAGTCACAAGAGGCACTCTAATCGGAACTACGGTTGAAAAGATACAACTACCGAGAGATCTACTCATAAAACTATTAGCTTCATGTGTTTTAATTATATAAAAACATATATAATATATTTTATAGATAGTATAATTTAAGTCAAATTTAAGTTTGAATTATAATACTAAAGTAAAACAAATCATATTTTATTTATAAAACCCAGTTGCATAATTATTATTCACATTAGAATTTAAACCATGAAATTACAAAAATAGTGACATGGTAACCACTATTACTAACGCGTATATCTCGTCGCTATGAATCTAGCACAACTTGAATGGACTAAAACGGAGTTAAAACGTGGAAGATATGAAATAAACAAGATTTCCTTTAATAAAATAATAGATTCAATCTAACCTCGAATTTTAGAAATTGAAAACATATCTAACAGTAGTATGAACATGTAGATTATGAAATTACGAACCTAACGCAATTTGAACGGGTCAAATTGGAGTTAAAACGGAGAAGTTATGGCTAAAACAAAATCAGTGGCAAATCTATATATAGCTAAAAACGTATTTTAGACTTAACCGAAACAAAATACACTTTCAAAAGAAGAAAACGAAGTCGGGAAAAAATGTTTTGGACGGCGGGTTAAACCTCAAGTAATTGTAAGGGCTCTTTTGCAAAAATTCCAAGACGAAGGGGTATCTTCCATCTGGTACCGTTGGATTAGAGTTGGATGGTCGTGATTGGATTGGGAGGGGAAGACGACTATGGCCGGCCAGAAACAGGGACGACACGGTGGCCCACCATTGATGGCGATGAGAAGCTTCACAGCAAGCTCAGTTTGGGCAAATCCAAGCCCCATGAGACACGGGAATAGGGCGGGGAGCAAGAGGAGGAGATGGAGAACCCAATGAGGGCATCGGGGTGGCCCGACGTGGCACGGCGGCGAGCTGTCCGCGGCGACGCCATGGCCGGAGCGGGCGGCGTTCTCAGTTCTCGACCTGTAGTAAACTACCACTACTGGATTCAGCTTCTTTGCTGAGTGCCTCAAGCACTCGGCAAAGGCCGATATACACTCGGCAAAGCCTTTGCCGAGTGTTACACTCGGCAAAGGGCGCTCGGTAAACAGTTTATCGGCAAAGACCTCTTTGTCGAGTGCACTTTATTGGGCACTCGACAAATCCTTTACCAAGTGCTAATCTGACACTCGGCAAAGAAAAGTCGTTGTGATGGCGAGGGCCACCATGACGGCGGCTTTGCCGATTGTCAAGGTCAAGCACTCGGCAACGGTCGCCACTTTGCCCAGCGCCGTTAACTCAGACACTTGACAAAGGTGGCCATTGTGGCGAGTGCCACTGGCAAGACACTCGGCAAAGGTAGCCTATTTGCCAAGTGTCCTATCAAAACACTCGACAAACAGGCGACCTTTGCCGAGTGCCTGGCCCGTGGCACTCGGCAAATATGTGATGTTTGCCGAGTGCAATGGCCTTTGCACTCGGCAAAGCATGTTCCCAGGTAGTCACTTTGCCGAGTGTCATGGCCATTGCACTCGACAAAGTCACTGAAAATAGCATTTTTTATTTGTTTTTTACATCCCATCCAAACAAACAGAAGATATATATAACAAACATCACCAACATCACATATATATCATCAACAACACATATATATCACCAACACCACATATATATCACAAACGTCACATATATATCACAAACGTCACATGTCTCACAATATATCACAAATAAGTTCACAAGTAATCCAAGTGCTCCATCATCTACAACCACAATTGCAAATAGAAGTACCATTAACAACCACAAGTATCATCACCAAGATGGCCAATGAGACTAATTTGGTGAAGGATTCGCTGAAGCATGAGGATCGTTCGATGTTGCCGATTGATTCTGCACAAAGGAGAAGAGATTGCATGTGTGAGACAAGATAAATATATACCATACATGAATAAAACTTTCATACTCCACTAGGTTTGACCATAAGCATGAACATACAAACTAAAACATTTATACTCATAGGAGTAGAATAGTGAGGACGTGGAGGTGGAGGTGGAGCGAATAGCGAAGGTGGCGGAACTACACCCGTAGCGGCGCCAACATTTTGCATGTACTAAAGAATCTCCACCATCCTCCGCTGCTCGGCCTCCACCCTCTCCATCTTCGCCTGCATCTGCTCCCATATCCTCCTCTCTTGTTCTAACTGGGCCTACAATATATTCACCCCAATGTTACAATAATGCAAAGCAAAGGTATGAAAAAACCAATGAACGACGAATAAACAAGGAATAACCTCGAGTGCCTCCACCTGGTGGTGTGAAGTGTCCTGCTGAGGTCGTATGGGTGGGCTCGTGCTCGTGCTGCTTGCTCGAATCTAGGAGAGACTGGGAGTAGCGGCCGAGTCGATTGCGCCGTCGCCAATCCAGTACCGCCCATGCTTCTTGCCTCCTCCCACCCTCATGATGACTTCTCCATCAAGGTCCTCGATGCTCGAATCAAACTTTGGCCCATGGACCTCCCTTGCCATTGATGTGTACTCACTGAGGCGGTTGTGGATGGTCGCATTGCTGTACGCCTCGGGCCCATCCTCCAGGTTGTAGTGGACGTTGGACGTTGCCTTGCCCTTGTGGGCCATAGCAAATGCCATGAAGATGGAGCAAGGCTGGCCACCATGTGACACCGATTGCGAGAAAAACAGCAAGATGATTAGAAATCATGCAGAATTGAGCATTAAAATAAATAAATGAATTCATGTACCCATGTTTTTGCGTATCCGCTGAGGCTACGGCTGCCTTGATGGTGTGCTACACCTGGCATCATCAAACGTCGCTCCCGGCACAAGTTGTGCGTCTCCTCCCACTCGCGTGAGCACCACTTGTCCACCATCTGTACCCAGCACTAGGGATGTGCGGCGCACCAATAACGAATCATCTACAGGCCATCAAGTACGTGCCATATCAGAAGATGAAATTAAGCCTACTTAATCTCAAAAGGAATCAGTATTAATGTTTTGTATTTACCTGCAGGTACTGGTCCCGGGTCAGCGTCATGGTTCTTGTGTCCCTTTTGGTGACCTTCGTTCCAAGGATGGTCCCATGGAAAGTTACGACGGCCTAGATACGTGCCTCGTAATGCATGTCCATGATGAGTTTTTTGCAGCATTTGGTAGCCACTGCATCCACCCTGGCCTCATGTCTGTCCTGGCATATAAAGAAATCCTGCATACAAACACGATGTATCCATTCATTATTTCAAGAATGTCCAATGAATGTGATGTATTGAGCAATGTAGTGTGAGGAAGACTTACCCATAGCTCTTGCTTCACCTGCTCCGCCTTGTTGTTGAATACCCTACGGTCCCGATCTGCAGCATCGGGGGCAACGGCGTAGTTGTCAAATGAGTAGGCCGGCCCTGTCACTCCGGCGTACTCAAACAGGCCAGGGAAGTGCTCCTTGCACAGAAGACCGAGGATGCCATTGACTTGGCGTGTGTGAGCACCTCCACTCACCACAATCATCTAGTTCCTACCCAAGTGATTAAGAAAAATTATTAGTTTCTATTTTGATTTTCAACATATCATATAAAGTAGTGATAACATCTAAAGTTACTTACTTTTCCCCTTGGGTCAAATCAGCGGGCATCTCTAAAGAGGTATCGATCACCGAGGGAGGCTCACGGGACCTCACAAGTAGACGCTCGATGAACTAGAGGAAGCAGAAACCCCTGCTGTTGCCTCCTCCTCCTCCTCCTGTGTGTCCTCCTGTGCCTCCTCGGTGCCCTCCTAGGGCACCTGCTCCTCCTCCTCCTCACGCGACAGGGCGGCAGGCGACGGCTCCCTCTTGTGGCTGCTCCTCCTCCTACTCTCCCCCGGTGCAGCAGTCCTTGCCCTTCGGTACAAGGACGCTAGCTTCCTCATCCCACCGCCCACCATCTTTGTTCAATCACCTGCAATTAAAAAGAGTAAACCAATAAGCACAGATAAACAAGAAGTACTTAGAAAGAGATGCAAAATAAACAAAACATAATTACAAAATAACATAGTATTACATGTATTAGAAATAATCTTCATGATCAAGATTAGTTGGATCATAAGTCTCATCATCACTATCAATCATGTCGAAATAATCAACACTATCCGAATGAGCAATGTTGCCATTGTCATTGTCTAAATGTAATCGCTCAAGCATTTGTAAGTCCTTCACATTTTGCACCTCATCTCCAGCGTCCTCTTCAATAACCGTTTCATCGTCTACTTCCATTCCGATCGCTTCGGTTAAGTCTATCTCAAACCTCCCTTCTAATCCCTCTTCTTGAAAGAACTCTCCGTCATATGTGTTTGGGTCTAAGTTGTAATCTTCATCATTTGGGACAGGCACTTTACCATGTGGCGATACCCTATGCACAATATCTCAACCCTTAAGATGCCTTTTGGTTTGACACGCATATGGGAGATAATAAACTTGCGTGGCCTATTGGGCCACAATATAGACATCGTCTCCTGGTAAGCCAGAATCCTATCGAATTTTGACTAGCCTAAGATTAGAATATGTCTGTCTTGTTACTTCAGGATCAAACCAATGGCATTTGAATATGATGGGATTAAAAGGTTTGGAACCATGAAACTTGAGTTCATATATTTCTTCAATTCTTCCATAATACTCGACCTCATCAACGCCGGGCGTAAAAACTCTAGAACTCGTGGTTCTTCGATTGGGCCAACTCTGCTCGTAGCTTGTTGTGCGAAAGCGATATCCATTCACGTCATAATCGGAAAATGACCTGACCCTATAGGCAAAGCCATCGGCAACCTGTCTCAACTTGGCACGCATAGAAGCATCCCTCTGGCCCTACAAGCTCAAGCAGGATACATCGTTATATTATTCGCACATATGAGTAACTTGGAATGTCAAACTAAGTATGAGCTAAATTGGACGGTACCTTCTGTTTGAACCAAGAAATAAAATCGAGCATTCCATTTCCCGCACCCTGTCTAAGAAGGGTATCTAGCTGCTGCGGGGTAGGATCTCTTGATTGACGCCAGAATTCATGAAGAAATTCCCTGTACCAACGAGAAACAAGGGGTTGGATGTAGAATAGTGATGACGTATTTAACAAGTTCGTTGAGAACTTACTGCATGTACGGTGCCACTTCGTCAAGGTTGGTCAACACGTATAGCATGATATGGCGCCACTCTTCATGATTTAAGGTCTTAGGGGTCGATGCACTTGCACTTCCGAGTTGCCCTCAGAAAAGGCTAAGGTTCGATTCATTTTTGCCAGCATTGTAACGAGGGGGGTGGATTATGCACGCTAGGAAGGTTGTCACCATAGTATGTTGTTGTGAAGTTCACCACCTCCTCCAGAATGTATGCCTCTGCAATGGAAGCCTCGATTTTGCATTTATTTCTACATTTCTTTCAAAGAACCTTTAGACATCTCTCGATTGGATAGCACCAACGGCCCTACACGGGCCCCCCCATTCGTGCCTCATACAGGATGTGCAAAATCAAATGCTGCATCGGATTGAAGAAGCCGGGTGGAAAGATCTTCTCCAACTTACAGAGCAACACAGGTGCCATTCTTTCCAAGTCAGCAATCACGGTCCAAGATAACTCCTTGGCACAAAGCTCGTGAAAGAAATAGCTCAACTCTGCCAGCACTAGCCAGACATGCTCAAGAACATAGCCTCGAACCATCGCCGGAAGAAGCCGCTCAATCCATATGTGGTAGTCATGACTCTTCATCCCTAAGACTCGCATAGTAGATAAGTTCACTCCCCTCCTCAGATTAGTTCCATACCCATTAGGGAACATTAATGTCTGGATCCATTCTAGTACTTCCCTCCTTTGGGGCTTGCTCAAGACAAAATCGGCCTTAGGCCTTCTCCATGTCTTGCCGTGACTAGGAGGCTTCATATGATGGTTTGGTCTATCGCATAACATTGCCAGATCCACTCTAGCCTTAACGTTGTCCTTTCACTTGATAGGAATGTCCATGATTGTTGCCCAAAGTGCCACGGCGACATTCTTTTCAGTGTGCATTACATCAATGTCGTGTGGAAGGAGAAGGTCATCAAAATAGGGGAGCCGAGTCAAGCCCGACTTATGTTGCTCACCATATCCCACAAAACCACCTTCTAGATTGACCACGAGACCATCTATCTATTCACAAACCATGGCACTAGTCATTATCGATGGTGCAGGGTCTGTCACTACGACACCTTTCATAAAGTTCTTGATGTCTCGTCTGAATGCATGGTCAAGAGGGAGGAATTGCCGATGTTTGTCGAACGATGAATACTTGCCACCCTTCTCCAACCAAATGAATGTTAGACCTTCCTTGCATACTGGGCATGGGAATTTCCCGTGAACACACCAGGCACAGAATATCCCATACGCCAGGATGTCATGTAGGGAGTAATGGTACCAAACATGCATTTTGAAGTTTTTCTTTGTAGCTCGGTCATATGTCCATACCCCTTCCTCCCAAGCATAGACCAATTCATCAATCACAGGCTCCATGAACACACCCATATTATTCCCTGGGTGTCCAGGTATTTTTAACGACAAGAATACGTTCTATCGTTGAAAGCATACGCCGGGGGGAGATTGAGGGGGATAACGAACATGGGCCAACATGTATATGGGGCAACCATCATTCCATAAGGATTGAACCCATCTGTTGCTAGCGTAACACATACATTACGAGCCTCTTTAGCTTTCTCATGATGAATGCCATCAAAGTGGGTCCATGCTTCACCATTGGATACATGTACCATCCTGTCAAGATTGTATCGTTTGCTATTTTTGTGCCATGTCATCTGTTTCATGAATTCCTCAGTCATGTATAGCTATTGGATCCTCGGTATGAACAGAAGGTGTTGTAGGATTGTCATGGGAATGTCAAGCTTCCTCTTCTGGCCATCACCAGAATCTACCTCTAGGAACCTAGAGGATTTACACTTTGGACAGTACTTTGCTTCCACGTATTCTTTCCTAAATAGGATGCACCCCTTTGGGCAAGCATGTATCTGCTCCTATGGCATCTTAAGTCATGAAGGAGTTTTTGTGACTCATGCATGCTCTTTGGCAGAAGGTGACCCTCTAGAAGCAGGCTGCCAATAACTGTCAACATACCATTGAAGGTGTCTCGACTCAGGCTATACTGGGACTTTAACGCCATTATGCGTACAATGGCATCTAGTTGAGAAACCTTTGTCTGGCCATGAAGGGGTTTCTATGCCGCGGCAAACATGTCGTACAACACCTTTGCGGTTGCCTCTGGCTCCTCCTCCATACGTCCTTCAGCGAACTGTGCCTCGTGATAGTCATTTAACATGTCTGCTACCTCGGCATCAGCATCATAATCCTCGACGTGTGGTCTCACCACCTCCTCTCTCATATGATTGACTTCACCATGGTAGACCCACCGGGTATAGTCTGCCGTAAATCCGTTCTTCGAAAGGTGTTCCCCATGACCTTCTTCATTTGTCTTTTCCTGTTTGTGTATTTGCTGCAGGGACAACATATTTTACTTGCTCCTTTAGCAGCCACGCCAAATGCCCGTTCCAAGAAAGCATTGGTCTTGTCGATTAATTCATTGGTGACCTGACCCTAACTTGCGCGACCTGTGTACATCCACTCACGGTCCTCCATCCTCTAACATATATAGCGACGAGTAATATAAACATCAATTACATCTACACGATGTTCCTACTATCTAATAGGTGATGATAGGTCCTAATCCCATGTGAGGATCCATAGATGAGATTAGTATCCATGCTCTGCTCCTATCTGAGATAGAATTTCGATAGCACCTCCCCGCTGTTCTCCAAATACACGTCCTGCCAGGGAGAGTGTGTATCCGGAGAACAGCAGGGAGATGATGCCAAAACTCTATCTCGGATCAGAGCAGACCATGGAAACTAACCCCACCTACGCATCCGTAGCCTATCCAAAAAATGTGGACAATTTGAAACAGATACGGTTTTAGATATGAAAATATCTGCATATTTCCAACCATATCTCTTTCGAACGGGAGACGCCTAACTGGGTTACATGATCTACCACCATGATATGGAAAGAGGGTTATACCTAGGGTGGCGGTGGAGTCAGGCCAGCAGGGCCATGGTGGGTCGGTGCAGTGGCGAGGCGACGCGGTGTAGGCAGACCCGCAGCGGCGAGGAAGGCGATCGAGGTCGCCGAGGTACTCTGGCTCCGCTCCGACGGGCTCTTCTCTGTAAAAAAAGAAACATAAAACTATCAATATAAAATTTCGACAGCACTTCTCCTGCACGGTGAGGTTTCCAAAACCTACAAGAAAACCAACGACATGATGGCCAACATGCACATATATATGAATGGCACGATGGCCGACATGCACAAGATTATATCTAACCACATATATATAACAATGTCACAACCACTCCTATGACTCCTACGACTAGCACCACTGCTACTCTACCACTACTACTACCACAACTACTAGTAATACTACGACGACGACGACTGTAGGGCATACCTAGTCAGCGTCATAGGGCAGCGGTGGCGAAGGCGCCAGGGCACCGGTGGACAAGGCGACGACTGGGGAAGCACCGGGGACATGGCAACGGCGGCTGGGGCACCTCCTCCTTCTTCCTCCTCCTTCCCTTCCTCTTTCTTCCTCCTCTCCTCCTCTCCTCCTCCTCCTCCTCTCTTTCTCCTCTGGCGATGGTGGCGTAGGGGTAGGGGGTAGTGAGGTGGCAGGTGTGCACGTGGGCTGGTGTTGTATGATGTGACGACTACTGCACGACCAAATTTACTGCGTGCGTGTGTGCGGTGTGTGTGGGTGGTGGGCGGAGGTTAATCCCTTTGCCGAAAGTGCCCCGATCTAGCACTCGGCAAAGTATTTTTTTTAATTTTTTTAATTCTCTGCCAAGTGCCACCTGGCCTGGCACTCGGCAAAGAGGGTTTTTTTTAAAAAAAATTCTTTGTCTAGTGCCACCGATCTGGCACTCGGTAAAGTATTTTTTTAATATTTTTAAATTCTTTGCCGAGTGTCACCTGGCCTGCCACTCGACAAAGAGGGGTTTTTTTTTAATTTTTTTAAAATTCTTTGCCGAGTGTCAGCCGTCCTTGCACTCGGCAAAGAGGCTCCTTTGCCGAGCGCCAAACGCAGACACTCAGCAAACCGTTTTTATTTTTTTTTCTTCCTGTCCCCGAACTTTTTCTGTAGTCCTCATACAATACCTGGTACTCCATGTTCGAATGTGGCACATTTCTCGGAATTTTTCTATATTTCTTTAATTTATTTCATTTAATTGAATTTTCTTGGATAATTCAAATTATAACCGCTAGTCATTTGAATAATGAAAAAAATGAAAGGGAAAATGATATTCATGTTATTTAGTATAATGTGAGGCCGTATCCAGGAACAGACCACCAATTTCGAACATCTTGTTCATGAAACATGACCACGAACTTGCGGTCGAGTTGTTTTTAAATTCTATAAAAAGCAAACAAAGACTAAAAATCTTCAAACTTGTCGAGATGTCATGATATCATATGTGGAGGCTGTGATAAAAAAATTTGAGGAGGTTTCATGCAAGTTTGTCACGTACGATGCTTACCACCTCGTCGGCCTCTTCACAAAATTATGAAACTTCTTTAGAGATTCTTCGGTTTGCAAGCATCGTAAGTGACAACTTGCGTGAAACCTTCTCAAATTTTTATCACAGCCTCCACATATGATATCATGACATCTTGACAAGTTTCATAATTTTCGGACTTCATTTGCTTTTTTATAGAATTTAAAAACAACTCGATCACAAGTTCGTGGTCATGTTTCGTGAACAAGATGTTCGAAATTGGTGGTCTGTTCCTGGATACGGCCTCACATTATACTAAATAACATGAATATCATTTTTCCATTCATTTTTCAATTATTCAAATGACTAGCAGTTATAATTTGAATTATCCAAGAAAATTCAATTAAATGAAATAAATTAAAGAAATATAGAAAAAGTCTAAGAAATGTGCCACATTGGAACATGGAGTAACAGGTATTGTATGAGGACTGCAGAAAAAATTTGGAGGTCAAAAGTGAAAAAATTATGGTTTGCCGAGTGTCAAAAAATGACACTCGGCAAATCACCGCTTTGCCGAGTGTCAGGAGAAGACACTCGGCAAAGGGTTAACGACAGTTGTCGGTCGTTAACGGCAGTGGCGCTTTGCCGAGTGCCCGACACTCGGCAAACCTGGTCTTTGTCGAGTGTTATTGTTTGCCGAGTGCTCGGCACTCGGCAAACCACCTCTTTGCCGAGTGCTAGTTGTTTGCCGAGTGCTTTCTCTCTAGCACTCGGCAAATAGCCGCTTTGCCGAGCGCCCGATAAAAAGCACTCAGCAAAGTCTAGGACACTCGACAAACAAGCCATCTCCAGTAGTGTACTAAGGGAAACAAGGACTCGGGGAGAGATAGAAACTCAAAGCAAACTCACCGAGTCCAAAATCTAGAGTTGGGAATCGACGATGACGCACTGCGGCAGCTTGGACCCAACGGTGGCAGCGCTAGGGCTAGGCGGTGGCTCAGCGAGGGTAGCTTTGAAGCTGGAGGACAGAGTAAGGAGGCAGCACAGGCTCGGCTTATATGGGACTGGGCTACTTGGTGTGCATGGCACTAAGGAGACGGGAGCGGCGCAAACACGGAGCGCTTGGCGGCAGCGGTAGAGTCTGACGGAGCTATGTGGGGCAGAAGAAGGAGACCTCGACATGCGGGTCCAGCGCATCAGTGGGTAGGAGGGAGAAGAGGCACGAACGGCGTAGACCTGGGCCAACGCGGCAGTTGGGCCGACATCGAGAAGCTTGACCGTGGGACTAGAACGGGCCGAGAGCGGGAAAAAGAAGAACGGGACGCGCGGGAGAAGCGGTGGAGAAGAGAAACAAAGAGGGGAGAAGGTGGGTCGATGGGAGGAGGACAGGCGGGCAGAAAAAAAAACAAACTGGGCCATGCAGGCCGACTGGGAGAGAGGGTTTTCTTTTTTTCCAAATCCTTTTCTAGTTTGTTTTAAAAAAAACAAATTCAACTGCAACTCCAAATAAAGTTTTGAATATACTTTTCAATTCTAAATAAAAGTGAGCAAATTTTAGTAAGTTTTCAAAAATATTTTTTATGACTTTTTAAATTCTTTTATTTTCAAATTTTCTTTTCTTTTACTTCAAAATCATTTTTAATTTCTTTTGCAAAAGCAATTTAAACCATTTTGAATTTTCAATCAAAATCACTCAACCAAAATAATCAAATGCAAGGTCATGTATGCTCAAACATGTTGCTAAACCTTATGATGAATTTTAATTTAATGAAAAATTTTATTTTCCTATATTTCATGTGCACAAAAATTCACAAATAAATCATTTTGAACCTATTTTAAAAAGTGACAAATTTTAGGGTGTTACAATTCTACTCCCCTTAAGATTAATCTCATCCTCGAGATTCGGAAGACATCGACTGAGAGATAGGGATACTTCTTCTTTGGATTCTTCTTCACTTCCTCGTGTAGCTCGATCGTCTTGATAAGAATTCCACTTTACGTTGCATACCTATTAATCTTACTCCAAGTAACTTGCCAAACTAATTCCATGATTCTGATAGGTACTCCAAACAACTCCTAGGTATCTCCAATCATTAGGCCACCTTTCCTTTTTAGTCCATAATATCAATTCTTTTTCTTAAATATTCACCTTCCAATGAAGCCTGAGGAATCTCTTGGTCAGAAAGAAATTCTACTACCGATCTTCAAAATATTAATGATTCCGGTCAAGTTGCTCGAACTTGGAATACAATTCTTAGTCCTTAGTGTCACCCAAACCTTCTTAGCATGATTCTCCGTTGCTAAGGGCATCGGCCACGACTTTGCTCCTTGAAGCAATAGCACTTTTCCAAGTCATAACCAATTTCATTCCAACGAGGATAACACAAGCTCAAGACCAACTTAGTGAAGATGTCCTGCAGATTCTAGTGACCCTCCTATATGTCACTTTTTCTTCCAAAAGACAATACTTCCGTGCTTCAAAATGGATAACTCTAGATAACATGCTATGTAGTTCAACTCACGCTTCCTTAGTTGACTTAATAAACAAGCTACCACTTTTTCATCTTGTATAAGAGCACATTCCACATCTTGACAAGGTGCATCATTGTAGATATGAAGCTCTTGTCCTGATCTAACAAAGCTAATATATAGATTTTACTTCAACATCTTCTCGGTCTCCTTCAAACATTTAGCTAAGATCTCTTGATCCAAACTAACTTAAAAGCTTCTCTGATAGCTCCATCAACATCTTGGTGGTCTTGGATAAACCTTCCTTGAACCTTTAATCAAACCTCATTGGGACTCTAAGTTTCTCTCACATCTTTGGGTACCACCACGCTTCTGCTGCACAAACTAGAACGTAGGATACTTCATCTTGCAAATTCTTCAACTTGGCTACCCCTTAACAAAAGATAAACTAGGGGACACAAAAAGGGTAGCTTGCACCTTCTTCCAGATCATCTAACTAGTATCAAGGCGTTCCAACATCTCAATGATACTCTCGTGTATGGGCAAAAATAAGAAATCTAAAATTCCACGCGAGCGGAAAAACAGCAGCGCAGTAAAACAGCTGTAACTCCCATTCTGTTAAACCAATGATATTGTAGCTCATACCATTGGAAAGTTTATAAAATTCTTCATAACTTCCTTATAGAACATATTTCCAAATTCTGTAATTAACTTGGTCAAAAATAGTACACAACAAAAACTATTCCGGGTTCCAAACAGCACAGATGCATCGCTTTCTGATTTTCGTATCTCCATAACCAAAACAACTATCAAGGTAATTCTTTCGCTCAGAGAAAGATATTGAAGTCTACTATTTTCCATAATTTTCTAATGATTTTTTATTGTCCAAGAATTGAGATATAAGCCGAAGAGTGCAGGCTACTCTAAAAAGATAGGATAGGGAAAACAGAAGAAAACCAAGACCCGACTATTTATTTCATTAATCCTTATACCTTAGGCCTATAGACTAAATGAAATTGTGGGCAAACCCAACAAGATCATTGCAATTATTACAAAGATCCAAAACAAGCATAAACATAATGATAATTCAATAAAGCAATAAAGATGCACAACTCAATCATTGACTCGACTTGCGATACTAACGTTTTTATTACATAAAGTGCACAAACTCCTATTCCTTAACTAAGGTGTGGCTGCGAGGGCATCTAGGGTAACATCCCTTGCATGACAGTGAGGGCAACACATCTTCCACTTGGTTGATTTGACCTGGCAATGAGCAATGTTGAGAGTTCCCATGTTGAATTATTCCTTCTAGTACTTGGTTTTGCATAGCTGCTAACTTTTTCTTGTCAGGGGTGGTCAAAGGTGACATAGCTTGGTCTTCATGAGATCTGATGTCGATGTTCTCCTCATTATGATCTATCTAATAGAGGGAGAGAGAAGATTCAGAATAGAGTCTGTTTTATAACAGAACGGAGTCAGGGGTGAGAATATCTTTTAGAAAATATCAAGGTTAGAGAGAAAGCAAGAACTTGGCAAGGTGAAAGCATGCTAGGTGAAAGCATGCTAAAACATCCAGTTCTATCTAGGCTTATGTCCTACAGTCAATATTGCTCTGATATCACTTTGTAACATCAGTTTTAAGAACAAAACCAGATACACACCATATGTGAGCCCAGGAAGTCAAATTTCACATATAGCTACAAATAAGGGTAATATCAAAAGACAACGCTTAAATACATAGCGTATTAGTTTCAAGATTATGACCTTATAGTATAGACAACGGAAAGACAACTCCGATCTTCAGGCGAAGACTCCAAATCTATAGGGACAACTGACTGGTTGATCATAAGCCTAATTCCTTCAAACTTTAGCAATTTGGTACCCATCTAGGATTTTTATCCAAATAATAGAAAAATAAAGCAAGCATAAGTACATGTCGTACTCAACAAATATAACATGGGGTTCATGAGACTCAAAAGGCTGACACTAGTTAACTGCGATTAGCTTTTAATGGTCACATTTTTAGCAAAGGAGTAGCAACAAGTTTATCACAAGCCCGTAAACACATGATCAGGTAAAAATGAATGAGCATATTCATCATCAGTATCATCCGTGTTCATCTTCATTAACCATCAGTGATCATCTATTCCGTAAGGGTTCCAAGGCCGCTCGTGACTGTGAGCATGGCTGATATACTAGTTTTACACTCTGCAGAGGTTGTACACTTTCACTATGAGTCGTGATTTACCCTTTCGCCTGAGGTAGCTAATCTCTTGACCCACTTCTAAGGAAGGTCGGCAGGGTTCACTATGAAGCCTTTCAAAGGTTCGTCTAACAAGTTAGGGCCAAAAGATTCACTCAGCAAACAGATGTAGAGCCCCCTTCTCGATGGCACAATGACGCACAGCCAATAAACAAGGGGACAGAGGCCACACTATACCCGATTCGACAAGTCATTCTTACACCAATAAAGGTAACCACCAACAAGCTAGAAAAGGTCCTCATACTGAGCTAAAGCCAGAGCCATGTAGCCCTCACAGTTGTATTGTAAGTTCCGGATGATTACTTACAAATAAGTCATTATGGAGAGAAATCTATAGCACCATAAATAGCACAATGCTCTAGCCCCCTTGTTCCATGTTGCTAAAAAACATCTTTTAGTGTTTATTGCATATACCATTAGTCAAGTTATAAGATCATGATTTCAGTTGAGCACTAGAATCATACTACCCAATGTAATAACCCAAAGGTCTCAATGTACAGGGTAACAAAGTACTAGGAAATCCTTAGTGATAGTCAAGGTAGACACATGCAGTATGAATTAAATGATTAAAGGTGTATAGGTAACAAGGATGATCCCATGCTATACTTGCCTTAAAATTAGATCCTTCTCCAAGTCCAAAACTTTGAAGATCTGCTTCTTGATTCACCACGTATAACTCACTGACTGAACATGATCATAAAGCACCACACAAGCATTCATGCAATCATACACAAAGCAGACAATAGATCTAAATTCACTACACCACAACACTAATATAGCGTCATACGTGTGTCGTTATAAGTTCACTAATACCGTTGAATTGTTGGTCAGTATAGCTGGCCCACAGATTAAGTGTCGGTAAATGTACCTTTTGCGTTGAACTATCTGTCGGTATAAATATTTGGCTGTATAGTTGAACCGTCGGTCGGAATAGATAAACAAAACGGACGAACCTTCGGTCGGTATAGAGTGGTGCGCTCTTTGAAAAAGAGAAAAAGGCTCGTTCGTGGGAAGATAAAGATGGGCCTTCACGCCAGCAGCCCAACTCAACACCCAACTCCCTCAACCCTAACCCCCACGTCCAGACTCCCCCCTCTCTCTCCCAATCTTCCAAAGCCGCCGCCCTACACTTCTCCTCTCCGTCTCTTCTCTTGCCTCAACACCACCGCCGCCACCTGTAGATCGAGATTCGCACGGCGCCACCGTGAAGGATCGAGATCGATCCAGCGCTGCCGCATAGACCTTGAGATCTTGCCGATGCCGTCTACCACTCCTCCCTTCCGAAGGCGACGGCTGCTGGATCCTATAGCCGGGCGGGATTCAAGGATGAACCGACTGATCTAGGGTGGGCGTCCAAAACCGCGACTTCCCATCTGCTCCTGCTGCTTTGGAGGTACGTGAATCATTCGCGTTCTGCTCTGTCGTGGGCTCTTCTTGTAGGATTGGACCATGGAGACGACATGATTCTTTGGGGCTCAGGTGGGTCCGCCGCCGTCACGTTGGAAGCGCCTGTGGAGCAGTAGCAGCAAGCAGATCTTGGTGCCCTGGCGTTGCGGCTGTAGGCGCGAGTCTATAGGCATAGGTGGCCGGCATACGGAGCCTGGATCTAGCACGCATGGGACTCGCCTGGTTGTCTCCTCTTCGGCGTGGTCGGCGCTCTCAAGCTTTGCCGGCTATGACAAAATTGTTGGCGTGTTGCTCTGTGGTGAGGCTGAGCGGAAGCTCTATTTAATTCCTACAGTAGTTGTTTTGTATACACGTAATACAGTTAGTGCATGTGCATAGTTGTTTTTTAATACATGTAATACAGTTAGCTCTGTTCCTTTAATTCCTACAGCCGAGCCAATGGAAACTATTTTGTTTTCCAAAGGTGTCTACTTCATTTCTGTGGTATGGTACTTTGCTTATGGTCTGTCTATAAACACAATAGCTTAGTTTAAGATGAGGTCTGAATGAGCACAGTGTTCCTGTTGTGGAACAACACCCTGAGATTTTTGCACCACATTGGTATTACTGTTTTTCCATTTTATCCATTGACTTGACAACTTCAGATAGAAATAGCAAAGGGCACTCGGTTCTATCATTGCATTGCAAGGGAAGTGACATTGTCCAAGGTTGACATATTTTCTTCCATCACTGCTATCCACATTTGCTAAGCACTAAATTGATGCCTTCTTGCTGATTATTTTTCCTAGGCTTTTAGTATGCATCGCTCTAAATGTGTCACCTTATAGCAGCTAAAGTTCGAGTAAATGGTCTTCTCTTTGACAGAAGAATAGCTCAATACCACAGGTAGTTTATGAGGTCCTTGTTCTCATATAACCATCAGCCAGGGAGACATGGATGTATTGCTAAACAAAATTAAATGACATTTCCATTCTTCAGATTGTAGTTCATTGCATGGTAACTTTTGGAAAGCAAAAAAAAAAATGCATATCTTGGTCATGTAATAAGAATTGGTTGTTTAATCTGTGAACTATAGAGTTTGTGAGTTGATTATATGATATAAATGTTTAGGTTTAACTTCAATATTCGGAGCAACTACCTTCTAGCTACGAAGTATCACGGGAAGGAGCTTGTGCTACAGTATGGTTCTCGCTTCTCTATGCCTTACTGTCATTGCCTTCTCTTAAGCTTCGATGTGTTGTGTGGTTGCACTCTTTGTGGAAAAAGGCATAATCTGAAATCCACTTGATCTCCTCATGGATAAAACATGGATTTTTTGAATTATTTATATTTCGACAGTTGAAGGTTACCAAGGCATCACAATCTTCCTGTGGTATGTTTCTGAATTTTACTTTGAGCAAACAGTCAAGTCATGAATTTTACTTTGAGCAAATAGCCTAGTCTTCTCCAATTTCTTTTTTATCTCCAAATCTGTCTATTACATGTTCTTTAGTAAAGTCATTGAGCTGTTATCGGTGAAGTCATTGGGGTACTAGTCCTTGCTGTTTTTGCTAACAAGTATACCCCTATTTAACATAAATCTATTGAAATTGATGATGTACGTGTATGGTTCATTATTTGCAACATTTTACAACCTGTTTCTGTTGTAATGCCCATATAAGCCGTGAACCACTTTTTTGATTTGAAGACCCAAGCTGTTGATTCATTTTGTAAGAATTAGTAAACTTGCTAGTGACAAAACGGTGAGCTTGCTAGTACTTATGACAAAACAGTGAGCTTGCTAGTGACAAAACAGTAAACTCCCAGTTTGAGCTGATTGTCTTTCAGTTAGTGATGGTTTTTTAAGTAACCTTAGTTGTATAAACTGCACAGTTGTGATTAGTAACTTTAGGCTTGGATTTGGGCTGCTTGTGTGTTGCTAATGTGCTCGCGCATTTGGTAGTTCCTTGAGAGTAGGGACACTGCAATTCCATTTTAACTTGCAGCCCTGGCTGTTATTATTTTTAACTTGCAGTCCACAATTGATAGTTCTGCAATTGACTAATCACAACCATAATGTTACTAAAGTGATAAATACATTTTTTTAACAATTTGCACTTTTCACATTGTTTAGGTGGGAGGTCCTAGCTAGAGGTAGCGTGATGCTCGATCGTGTCGGCAGCAAGAGGACCAGTGCTCGCTGATGCTATTTTGTTTTGGACAGATTCGAGACCTTAGGATAAAATAGCTTTGTGGTCACATGGTAAGAAATTGGAAAATAGATTTATCTTACTGATTTTTTTGTGGTATAGACTTTTCTTTTTGTAGTAGCCTTTGCAGAAACATCCTGAGCTTTGGTCTGATGTTTGTTGTTCTCATTTGTAATTGCTTTACAAAATGGCCAACTAGCAATACAAAATGGCAGCTTATTATGATATATTTGGCTCAAGTAATTGAAACAAATATTTTTAGTAAAATCCACATGTTAGATGATTTAAACCACACAATGCCCTAATTCACATTTGTATATGAATTATGATAATTTTCAGATTTTCATGAACTGCTTTCATCTCTTTAAGTTATGGATTTCCATCTTGACAACCTCCAAATAAATAACAGTTTAGGGGTGGCTGCTAAATCCAGTACCTGTATTTGAAATTTTGTCCATGTATGTGTTGTAGATAACCATATCCTCTAATTTTGTTTAACATAATTAACTTGCTTCCATCGACTCTGCTGCCTTTTGAGTTTTTTATGCATGAGTGATTGACAAGTTTGCTTTCGAAATAAAATCGCTTCTAGATCATACTCACATAAAAAAAACCTCCAGCTAAATCAAACATAGCCTTCCATGCATGTTTCCCTGTCAATACCGGAGCCTAGCCACTTCAAGTTTATAGCATGTTCATTACTTGTCACATCATTAACTACTAATTATTCTCACAGTATATGAGCATTGTTCCTAGCTCTGCACCTGACACATATCAAAGTTTGAAGGATATTTTTCTGCCTTTGTTTGAAGGATATTTTATTCATTTTTCAGGTGTGGAGAAGGGAAAGAAACATGGACAATCTGTTTATTGCAAGCTGAGGTAAAGTTCAGTATTGTGGTTCTATTAGTGTTTGATCTCCGCTGCTACCTATGTGTTTGATCTGCTGTCTTTGCCTACATGTTTAGTGTACTGCTGCGTCTGCTTTGCTCTCTGCGTGTGTTCATATGAATCATATGATTCTTCCTCTAGTACAAGGCAGGATCTTTGGTACAAATACTGTTGCTTGTGTGTTCATATGATTGTTCCTCCTGTACAGCTGCACTATTTGAAAAAACAAGGGTATACATCTTGTGAAACTGCTAGTTATGGTGCTCTCATAAACGTGTATGTTTTTGGCACTGCATATTTAGTATTTACACGCTGATGGTTATTTTATTAGTTATATCAGCATGTATAGGCTATGTTTAATTCATCATCTTATATGTTAACCTCCAGTGCCAGCCCATATACTAAATCTGTATATTGCTTTGAGTTAGGTACTATCAGTTTACTTATTTATTTCATTTACAATGGTTTGCGACATTGAACTTTTCTTTTTATGAAATTTGGCTATTAATTTTAGAGAACCTCTTGGAGTTGATCTTATTGGCTGTCTTTCTCCAACTTTGGTAAAAATTGTCGCTAATTGGATATTCATATTGCATTTCAGCCATCCTGCAAGGCCTAGGCAGCATACCTGATGGTGTCGACAAGTTAAAAGGGCTCATCGAAGCTGTGTTTTGTTTTGAACCTATTAGAGACAAGACTCTGAGCTCATTGTTAGTCAAATTTGAGCAGTGAGCTTTAGGTGTTAGTGAGCTAAGTTTTTGGTTACAAGTGGTGGATGTTTGACTTTTGGTCACATGAGGTAGATGTAGGGATGTTGATGGCTTGCTCATGCACAAACTTCATGTTTGCGAGCTTCTAATCTATTTTGTACTTATGAACTTGAATCTGACCGACCTTATATTGGGCTACTCATATATGAATGAATCAGTTATGGTTAATATATCTTGTAATGAATGCGTGTGCATTGATAATAGATTATTCTTGGGTTATTATGTACTGCTGATTAGCAACATATATATTGTCTCTATGTGAATGATTTGCATTGGATTGTTAGTTGCTAAAAGTATTTATAGCTTCAAACTATGTGTCGGTATATGTACCCCCTAGGGCGTCAGACTGTCGGTCGCTAAAAACTTGTCGGTCGACGTAGGCTATACCAACGCCACTTTCAGCGGCTGCAAGTAAGTGTCAGCATAGATCTATACCGACCGACGGAGCGTCGCTATATCGACCTATACCGACCCACGGTACGTCCCTAGTCTGGGGCTATGGTGTAGTGATTAGAACAGTACACCAATCATAGAAAAATAAGTAAAAGAGTTTGAGACATGATTCTACGCATCGCTACGATCACACAGTCGCAAGAAGCACTCTAATCGGAGCTACGGTTGAAAAGATACAACTATCGAGAGATCTACTCATAAAACTATTAGCTTCATGTGTTTTAATTCTATAAAAACATATATAATAGATTTTATAGATAATATAATTTAAGTCAAATTTAATTTTGAATTATAATACTAAAGTAAAACAAATCATATTTTATTTATAAAAACCTACTTGCATAATTATTATTCACAGTAGAATTTAAACCATGAAATTATAGAAATAGTGACATGGTAACCACTGTTACTAACGCGTAGATTTCATCGCTATGAATCTAGCGCAACTTGAATGGACTAAAATGGAGTTAAACGTAGAAGATATGAAATAAATAAGATTTTCTTTAATAAAATATTAGATTAAATCTAACCTCAAATTTTAAAAATTGAAAACATATCTAACAGTAGTATGAACATGTAGATTATGAAATTACGAACCTAACGCAATTTGAACGGGTCAAATCGGAGTTAAAACGGAGAAGTTATAGCTAAAATAAAATCACTGGCAAATCTATAAATAGCTGAAAACGTATTTTAGACTTAACCGAAATAAAATACGGCGGGTTAAACCTCAAGTAATTGTAAGGGCTCTTTTGCAAAAAGTCCAAGACGAAGGGGTATCTTCCATCTGGAACCGTTGGATTAGAGTTGGATGGTCGTGATTGGATTGGGAGGGGAAGAAGACGACTGTGGCCGGCCGGAAATAGGGACGGCGCGGCAGCCCACCATTGATGGCGACGAGAAGCTTCGCGGCGAGCTCGGTTTGGGCAAATCTTAGCCCCATGAGACACAGGAAGAGGACGGGGAGCAAGAGGAGGAGATGGAGAACCCGATGAGGGCATCGGGGTGGCCCGATGTGGCATAGCGACGCCATGGCCGGAGTGGGCGGCGTTCTTGATTCTTGACCTACAGTACACTACTGAGGGAAACAAGGACTTGGGGAGAGATAGAAACTAAAAGCGAACTCACCGAGTCCAAAATCAAGAGCTAGGAATCGACGATGACGCACTGCGGCTGCTTGGACGACCTGACGGCTGTGGCGCTAGGGCTAGGCGGTGGTTCGGTGAGGGTAGCTTTGACACTGGAGGGTGGAGTAAGGAGGCGGCGCGGGCTCGGCTTATATGGGACCGGGCTGCTTGGCGTGCATGGCACCGAGGAGACGGGAGCGGTGCGGACACGGAGCGCTTGGCGGCGGCGTTAGATTTCGACCCCGACATGCGGGCTCGACGCGTCAGCGGGTAGGAGGGAGAAGAGGTGCGGATGGCGCAGACCTGGGCCAACAAGGCAGTTGGGTCGACGCGTGGAAGCTGGGCCGTGGGACTGGAACGGGCCGCGAGCGAGAAAAAGAAGAACGGGCCGCGCGGGAGAAACAGTGGAGAAGAGAAAAAAAGAGGGGAGATGGTGGGCTGGTGGGAGAAGAATAGGCCGGCGGGAAAAAAAACAAACTGGGCCATGCAGGCCGAGAGGGAGAGAGGGGAGGAGAGAGGGTTTTCTTTTTTTTCTAAATCCTTTTCTAGTTTGTTTTAAAAAACCAAATTCAAGTGCAACTCCAAATAAAGTTTTGAATATACTTTTCAATTCTAAATAAAAGTGAGCAAATTTTAGTAAGTTTTCAAAAATAATTTTTATGACTTTTTAAATTCTTTTATTTTCAAATTTTCTTTTCTTTTACTTCAAAATAATTTTTAATTTCTTTTGCAAAAGCAATTTAAACCATTTTGAATTTTCAATCAAAACCACTCAACCAAATAAATCAAATGCAAGGGCATGTATGCTCAAACATGTTGCTAAACCTTATGATGAATTTTAATTTAATGAAAAATGTTATTTTCCTATATTTCATGTGCACAAAAATTCACAAATAAATCATTTTGATTCTATTTTAAAAAGTGGCAAATTTTAGGGTGTTACAGCAAAGCCTGAGGTCGTGGGTTCAATCCCCCGCGGCCGCGAAGCATATGTTTTTCGTGCAAAAAATGTTGTGAATTGTGATGGCGCATGTGGCTGCCTAAGATTTCTGATTTATGGACAACAATTTGCTCCTAGTAGTAGTATTTCGGGACAAAATATATAGGATCTTGTATGCATGTGTATCTCTATAATGGTAGCTTACATATACGATGTTGACTTTTTTCTTTCATAGAGACTATATATTTTTAGGATTGGTCCCACAAGACTAGAAGATTAGTCATCGCATGAGAACCACGTTTTGGTTCATAAAAAAACCAGAACCATTGTTTTCTTCTGTAGTCTCTCCTAGATTATGCTCAATGAAACAAGGCCACCAGTGAGTTGTGTGGCAGTGTCTTTTGTGAGCGACTGAGCGTTCCTGGACTGCGAATGGGCACGGTGGGCACTACTTGGCGGCCAATCGCTGTCTTCCCATGTTCCCTATATGGACCAGCACACAGGCACCCTCCTCTCACCAAAACCCCTTCATCGCCCCGCCTCACTCTCCAAGGGCGTGTTTGGTTTCCTGCATCGTCCCTCAGCCAGGCTCTGCGGGTGCGAGAACGTTGTTTGTTTCACGCATCCGTCGAGCCAGGCTCTGCACGTAAAGGAACCTCCCACAGCCAGGCTCTGGAGGAACGCAGAAATCAGCCGTTTCTGCAAGGCCAGGCTCGAGTGGTGTGGGTAATTTGCCATCTAATGACATTATTAGCCCATATTAGATGATATTAACATATTTTGATTAATATTAAGGAGTAATAAGATAAACTAAGGGCTATAAGATAATAGTTGTCCGTAATAAATGTCATGATGATGATTATTTATATATTTTTATCTCATGCAATCCGTCCTCATGCGAGTAACCAAACAGGATCTTGGGACAACCTAGCTCGTGCAAACAGGCAACCAAACACCACTCTTTCATGCATTGGGCCTGGCTACTAGGAGCCTGCAGGCTCCTCCCATACGAGCTAGGATGAGTTCATACGCGAACCAAACAAGCTCCAACTGTCCTTTAGCAAGGTAATGTTCTAAATCTAGGAAACAATGTTTGGTCTTCACAAGAAAAATTACCTATCTTCATAAGATTATAATATTCTAGATATAGGACAACAAATTTCCATGTTCGGATGAATGGTATTACACAATATTCATGTCCAGTGTTAGAAAATGTAAACATTTCATGTGCAATGGAAACAATTAAATTATACCATGAAAGATCCCATGGAATATTCAATGGGGATGGGGTTGCCGATCTTCTGTTAGGTTGAGATAACTATCAATTGGGTGAAGACGCGACACACCAATCTATCTTCAGATCAAAAGACTTGAACACTGCAACCTTAGCACTGTGTCTCCTCTAGTTAACAGCCATGGCACAATCCGGTTGACCACACCGAGAAGGTATAAACACCAAAACTTGTTGTCCCTACTGAGAATCAAAGAACAGAGGCAAGGACAAGGTAAAATGCAACTCAACTAAAGTGACAATTTCATATGTATGATTAAGCTCTGGGATGTGGGGTTTTATATAAACCTGTAACGGTGACTATCCGAAGATGGATTGATCTAAAGTAAAACCCCTTGACTTAGGCGACGGCTACTAAATCTATAGTCTTAGGGGTGGACAAGGACAGCAATTCGCATCCCTAAGAGCAACTCTAGCAGTACCACCGAAATGAAGGCCCCAATTTTTTATTTGGGTCCCCACCTCCATTTTTGTTGGTCCAGATTTGTGCTTCCACTCCAGCAATAGCACCCAAACGAAGGCCCCAAATTCCTTCCGATAGCCACTGACACATGGGACCTGCCTGTCAGTGGAACTCTCCTTCCCTCTTTCTCTTTTTTTTTTCTTCGTGTTCTATGGAGGTGTCGGCCAGGGAGGGAACTAGCCTTGGTAGGCCACACAACGGATCCCCACCTGTCGTCGAGCTAGTCATCCCTATCCTCCATGGATCTGGATATCATAGCTCGGGCTCATGCCGGTGGGGAGGGAGATTCACCGAAGATGGAGGAGTTGCCCGAGCTTGGGCGCGCGTGGGAAGCGAGGGAGATTCGTTATAGAAAGAGGAGCCACCCGATCTTTAGAGTGTGCGGGGAATGAGATCTGTCAGGACCAAGGAGCTCACCGGGAGGGAGATCTGCTAGCACGGAGGAGTCACCCGAGCTCGTGTGGGGAGGGAAATCCGCTGGGGAAATGAGCTGCTCGAGCTCACCAGCACTAGGGCTTCAGGCGTGGACCTCGTCCTAGGCATCATCGGGTGCAGGCCTGGTCCATGCAGAAATCCTAGCGGGCACGTGCAGGCGAAGAACGGTGACGCGTGAAAGCATCTAGGCCCCTAGTTGGGTTTCGGTGATTAATGACAATACGTGATTACTATAACTAACGTGTGTTTTGCAGAGGCAATTAAGTTAGGTCATGGTAATGGAGATCGATTGGGCTATCATTGTGGTCATGCCCTACGATGGAAATCGTTTCGGTTTTCAAAGGATGGACGACAAGGTTAAGGATGGACTAGTTCTAAGTGTCAATTGGAGTGGAAGAGACACTTAGAGTAGTTTAGGACTTTGTTTTTCCTTTGGCCGTACTATTAAGGGGGGTATGGATGGGTAGCTTGATCTAGGTGAGTCTAGTGAGTTAGGTGTGGTGCACACTTGCTAAATCTAGCACTAGGTAGCTCCTAAGAAGCCCTTAGATCCATTGGAGCAAACTTCATTCACATATGATCGAGAGTTGGAAGTGAATGGAGGGTCAAATACTGACCGAACGCTGGCTCTGGGGTGACCGGACGCTGGAGCAGAGTCCGGTCAGTTCATTTGATCAAGGTAAAATTGTCTGGTGCGACCAGACGCTGAGAGGTGAACTGACCGGACGCTGAGTCCCAGCGTCCGGTCGACTCCAGTAAGGTTCCAAAGAGGGAAAATCTCGACCGGACGTGTCCGGTCAGTGCTGACTTGACGTTGTCCAGCGTCCGGTCACAACTTAAACACTGGAGTTCGGGGAGAACTGACCGGAGCATCCGGTCAACATGACCGGAGCATCCGATCACCCCACAAAGGCACATAACGGTTCATTTTTCAGTCGGGTTTTTCAGGCGAGTTTGAGGTCACCGTCCTTTGGCGTTTTTCTTGAGCCCCCGAGCCCTATCGGGCCTTCGTGGGGGTCGATGTGAGTATTGTGCGTTACCCCATCCTTGGTTCCTCACGACCGGAGGGGCTGAGTTTCGTCGCCTATCCCGATCGCTCGGGCTCGAAGACTAGCTCGGTGAGTTCGCTAACGGGTGTGATCGAGTGGAATCCAGGTCCGTCATTCATTACAGGGTCGGCATAGCCCTCTTGTGACATTCCACTACTCCTTTACCTACAACCCGACAGATGCCTAGGTCATTCCAGAGACCGACCCGGGTGGCCTATCGGCCTGCCCTTCAATGGTGATTCTGTGGGCCTAGCAAGAGGTTCAGGATCGAACGAGAAGGTTGAGATGACCCAGTCTGCTAGACCGGGTGAGGGCCGCACGGTGCTCATCTACGGTTTTCTCCCCTGGCTCTGTTGGTTGCCCATATCAAATGAGGCAACCCCGCTTCGTGATGCAACACGGAGCATTCTGATGCATTTCGCTACACGTGCGATGCTTTAGTTCCTGAGCCCCCAGGCGGTTCATGCCCTGACCGTCCGAGGGGTTCAGGTGTATGGAATGAATGTGCGTATGGATATATGAATGTTTTAAAGAAACAGAGGGGTTTTTGATAGTGTTTACCTTGGCGACTGGAGTGACGGAGCTCGGAGAGCTTCAGTCGGAGACGTCCGACCGGGACCTGTGCTCATCGCTCGGGACGGAGTCGGCATGGCCCATATGGGGTGTCCCTTAGCTTCCTACATGTGCCTTGGTGTTTTCCCCAAGCGACTCGATCGGCTCGGGGCGGTCGGTTTGTCTTCCGGCGGAGATTTCATTTTTGGTATCACCAGGTCTGGCCTAGGGAGGCGGGAAGCCGCCCACGTGCGATGGTGCTTCGGTTCTTGCGCCCGTTGTGTGCTAGTGGTTGATCGTGTGGTAGTGGTGGGCCACGGCCAGGCCACATCCTGTCTGATCAGGAGCCGCTTCACTGCGCTGGGCACGTCCCGTCCGATCAGGGCACGTCTTGTCTGCATTTTATGGAAAAGAGAGAGATTTTCGCTCTGCTGTTTCGCCTTCCTGATCGGCACGCCCTTTCCTAACCGCTGCTCCCCTTCCTTTAAGTAGGAGAAGAGAGAGGCTATTCGCTTCATCCTTTTGCCTATTCATCGTCTGCCGCAGCCACCTTTCTTTTTCCTCCTCGTCGAGAGCGTCTTTGAGAGCCGCGAAGGTTTCTAGGAAAGGGGGGAGGAGAGAGCAAGGGAGAAGAAGAGAACTCACTGATCCTTTTGCGATCCGGGGCGGAATGTCAGACTGGAGGTTGTCCACCGTGAGGAATTCGGTGCTGTAGTCTTTCGTCGAGAAGGGGTTTTTGCCACCGCAGGAGGTGTTGCACTGGAGGGTCCCTAGGAAGGAGGAGTTCCCATAGCCTCGTCCTGACGAGGTGGTCTCCTTCCTCACTTTCCATGAGCGCGGACTAGGGTATCCCACACACTGGTTACTGCACGGGCTCCTCAACGAGTGGCGCCTGGAGCTACAGCACCTCAACCCAATGGGGGTGCTGCACATCGCTGGTTTCATCACCGTCTGTGAGGCCTTCCTCGAGATGGAGCTGCACGCGGACCTCTTCCGGCTTTTCTTCTCCGAGAGGGCTATGGCGGACTGGAGCTCAACCGAGATCACGCCGGTCGGGGGCTTTGCCCTAAAGAGGAAGCCGTGTGCGGGAGGAGGCTTGTATCCTGCATACACCCCATGCGACTCCAATCGGGGATGGCATGGGGAGTGGTTTTATATCCAGAATCCGGTGGGGGCGCCGTTTCCAGTGTTTACCGGCAGGAGGCCGGTAAAGCAGAAGAGTTGGTCGTGGGGCTATGCTCATACGGAGAAGCACAAGGTGGGGGTCATCGAGGAGGAGCTGCGGAAGCTCATAAGGGGTGTCCTCGATGGGGTGCGAGTGTTCCACACCCTTTATCGCCGCCGGGTCGCACCGCTGGCGGAGAGGATGCACCCGATGTGGACGTATGGCGGTCGGTCTGATCCGGACCATGCGTCGCCGGAGGATCTGCCGAACGACGAGATCTAGAGCCGCATCGGCCGAGTGCTACAGTTGAGGCCCGGGGAGACGGTTGAGGGAAAGCCCATACTGTTCAATGCCTCGATCGTGCCCACGCTGGTATGTTCTTTGTTCATGCTCTTTCTCTGCTCCCTTCCTTTTCTCTGATTTTGGTTCTATCATTCCATAGGGGCTCGGGAGGTACAAGTCTCGACCGCACCTTCCCAAGGGTCCAGAGGGCCGGGCCCGGTAGGCCGCCCAGAAGGAGGCAGCCGATGCTCGGAAGAAGAAGAGGACCCAGGAGGTCCAGCGGAAGGAAGAGAAGAAGAGGGAGGTCGCCCGGCACGTGAAGGCCGGGGAACGTAGGAGCAACGTTGAGTCAGAACTCGCGTCGGATGATCCTACAGACCTGGATGACATGGTCTTCTCCAACGACGAGGAGGGTCGGGAGGTCGTTGTGGCCTCGGTGGTGCGTCGCGACCCTGCGGCGACGTCTGTTGGTGAGGAGCAGGAGGTCGCGCGGCGCGTGGAGGTTCCTACTTCATGAAAGCGCGCGGCGAGCGCGGACGCCGTTGGTGAGCGAGCGTTGAAGCGGACGTGGTCACCGCGCCCCTCGATGGTGCCGTCGGTCCCATCGCCGCCTGCGGCAGATGTGGCTGGGTGAGCCGGGCGGTCCGAGGGGCGGACGGGCGCTCGTGCGGCGATGGAGCCGGTGCCAACACCGGACTTGCAGCCAGAGGAGGCCTTGCTGCCATGGCTGTAGTCGAGCAGTTTGAGCGGTCTAAGGGGCAGACAGGCGCCCGGTCAACACGCGACTTGTAGTCAGAGGATGCCCCGCCTGCTGCTCTAGTCGGGGAGTCCCGAGCCGGAGGTCATGGAGACCCGCAGGCCGGGCTGGTGCCGGTCGGGATGGTTCCGACCCCGTCTGAAGTGAGGGGGCGCGGGTTGCAGCCTGGGAGTGGTCCTCGCCCTGTGGGTCCGTGGTCATCAGAGTCCGCCTTCTGGATCGTGCCGCTCGCCACTCGGTATGTTACCTTTTGTTGTCTCAATGATTTTTGCTGGTCGAGCCTCTCTTTTTTTTGGAGTGTGGCTTACCTGCAATTTTTGTCAGCGGCCGGGGGATGCCGGGTTTGAGCATCGTCCTGACCCCCATGCAAAAGGATTGGAGGCCTGCTCTACAGCGTCTAGCAGCGAGTGAAGGGGGTAGCAGGGTGGTGGCGACGAAGCCTTCGCTCCTGGGGGTGGTGCCCCTCATGGCGGCTGCTGGTGATGTGACAGCAGCGGTGGCATTGCTGGCCGCGATCCTGGTGCCGACGGTGGGGGTTGTGATGGAGGTAACTCTTGTGGCCCCTCCACTGGGCGTGGCGGAAGAGACGAGGGAGGATGAGGTCCCTGCCTCGACGGGTGGAGGGCTGCACGAACTACCCTTGTCGTTGGGGCCAAAGGCGCTGGAGGGGAGTGTGGCCGAAACGGATTCGGGGCACCCGGTGGCGTCCCATGCGAACGAGGTGGTGGAGATCCTGTCCGATGATGAGGCAGATACCGCGGCGGAGCCACCGGTGTCGTCGCGGGAGCTGGCGGTGGTCCAGTCGGAGGCTGGGCCTTCTAGCAGTCCATCAGAGGGCGACCTAGAGTGGTCATTTCCTGAGGACCCGTCGAAGGCGACGTTCGTCCTCCGGGATTCCCAGGAGCGCTAGCTCAGGGACATTTTTGGGGGGCAAGGGCATGCCGTGGTGTCCGAGCTCACCAAGCTATCCGCAAAGCTTGAGAGCGCCCAGAAGCAGGCCTAATTTGCTCGGCAGCTAGTTGAGGTTGACCTGCAGCTCGTCATGGAGGTGAGTTTCTAGTACTCTCCCTTACCCTTTGAGTCTTTTGTCGGTTGTTTTTAGCATGCCTATTTTTCACAGGAAATAGGGAAGGTGTCATCCCGCAAGTCCCACTTCCTCCGGGCGGAACATGCCTAGATGGCCGAGCTTGAGCGTCGGGTGGAGTCCGCCTGCCGTGAGTCCCAGGTCCGAACGGCTAAGGCGGCCGTGGCGTGGGCGGAGGGACAGCGTGTGGCAGAGCGGGCGACCACTGCCGAGCAAGGGCTCGAGGTGGAGAGGGTTCGTCATGAGGAGGCTGAGGCGAACACCGAGGTGGCACTGTGAGAAGCCTTGGCGGCCCTTGAGCTAGAGCACAGAAGGCCCTAGAGGCGGAGAAGAGGGCCCGATTGGAGGTGGATCAGGAGGTGCTCATGCTCCGGAGCCAGGTGATGGGGATGGAGGACGCGAGTGCCCGGCTGTGCGAGTAGGTGGCTCGGCAGGCGGAGGACTTCTCCACCCTTGAGGTCTCTTGCACTGGTGCGTACCTTTTTGTATTCTCATGGTGTTGATTTTCCCCTCAGCCTGTTTCTGAGTTTGTCATCCTTTCTCCAGAGCTGGGTGAGAAGGTGAAGGCAGTGGAGCGAGACCTGGAGACGTCCAAGGCGAGCTTCAGCTGGAACACCGAGGAGCTGGCCAAGTCCCATGAAGAGCGACGTGCTCTCGAAGGGGATTTCGACCAGATCCGCAACGCTGCCCGGCTCGTCGTCTCAGAAATCTTTGGGTCAGTGCCAAGTACCAGCGTGCCCGTGGCCCAACTGGCGGAGGTCCCAGACGTGGTCAAGGACCTTGTCAGGAGCGGGCTGTTTTATGGAGCGTCGGGGGTGCTGACCTCAGTGGCGATGCACCACCCGAACCTGGACTTCGATGCTATCTGTAGTGGGTATGCTGAAGGTCTGAGCACGGAGGACATCCAATCCATCGGGGTGAGCTTGCTGCCGCACGCGCAGTCGGTGTCAGAGCAAGTCTCCGCCGAGTGGGTGATGGACGGTCACCGTCAAGACATAGACCAAAGCATGCATGGAGAGAATGCTTCCAAGCCTGCGGATAGCCCGGAGCCTGGTTCAGGGGAAAATGTCGCCTCGGCCTCGATCGAGCCGAACGTCGTGCCACCGGGGAGTGAGCAGCCTACGCCTTCGTCGGTCGCGCCGCCAGCAAATGCCGTCGGGTTGGTTTAATAGCTTGTATAATATAAGTAGTTAGTAAATGTAAAAAGTTTTAAGTTCATGGGGGAGCCCCCATGTAAGACGTTCGTGGTGTGTTTTAATGACTACAATCGGTTTTTGTTTTTGTGATGGAGTTGCTCCGTTTAGGGAAGCTTGCTCCCTTTCGTTCCTTGGTTTTCCCTTAGCATAATTTTGTTTTTAAAATTCTTTCTTTCTCGTACCTACCCGTTTGTTCTGTAGGCTACAACCTTGTGAGCTCGGGGCATGGCCCGCGAGGCTTGACCGGTCGTAACCGTAGGAAAAGGCGGGGTGCAATCAGCCAGAATGTTTCAAAGCAAAGCTACGTAAGGTAAAACAAAGGAACGAACTGCCCTTTCGTTCGGGTAGGAAGGAGTTTTTCCATACGAAAGTAAAAGAGTACTTAAGGTAAAAACAAAAACAGAGGGGTAGTAGAGCCCCCTAGTGGAGCCCCCAAGTGCCCCAAGCCGAAAAGTGTTCGGGTCAGGGTGCTCTTATAGGAGCGTACGTTAAGTAAATAATGGTAAGACTGAAACTTAGGGGAAAAGAAAAAATGACATAGCTATTCCAAAGTGCTTGGTGAGAGTGTCGTCGTCATTATCCTTCAGTCGGTAGGCGTCCAGTCGGATCACTTCATCCTTCAGTCGTCTGGATCCTTGTCCGCTACGCCCCTTCTTTGGCCGCTGCCTCTTCTCCTTTTTCTTGGCCTACCAGCCTACCTCAGCAGGCGCTTGAGGAGCAGGCAGTCCTTGTAGAGGTGGTTCACAGGGTACTTGTGGTTGGTGCATGGACTCTCCATGAGCTCGTGGAAGTGGCCGGAGGGGCCCTGCTGGGGCGGCATGCCCGCATGATCAGTCGTGGCGACCAATGCGGAGTTGGCCAGTAGGCGACGATTCTTTCTATTCTTTTTTCCCTCTGAGTGGAGGGGCCCTCATTTTGATCCTGGCGCTTGGCCTTTCCATTGCCGTGGCCTCCGTTGAAGCGCGGTGGGAACGGCACTTGCTGGAGGTGTTGGGCGAAGGTTAGTGGCCCTAGGCTGTCAGGGCTGGGACTCCGGTCGACGCCGCGCGTGCCTTGGTTTGGTCCAAGGCGTGCGTAGACGGGCAGTCGACACAGAGTGGTTGTTAAGTCAAGACAAGGTGCTGTTGCGGCTTCCTGTGTCATACTTGGTGGTTGTGGCGGTGATAGGGCGTAGTGCCCCATCTGCTGCGTCTCTGTTCCCCGGATGGGGAGCGAGGTCGCGACTTGGTGTTGTGATATGGAGCTCTCCGCTTGTTGAATGGCGGCGGTCTCCACTAGTGCCCGGAGGTTCCGGTGGATCGCCTATTCGCGAGGGTCGTTCGGCTCGAACAAGCTGTGCAGGAGCATTGCCGCGGCGGCAATGTTCTGGCTGGCCTGAGCGAACTGCGGGGGATCGGTTCCCCTATTCGGGGTGTCGCACTGGACCCGACAGGCGCGACCCTGGGCGTCGTTCGTCAGTCTATGCGCGCGGAGCGCAGCATGGTGCGCCGAGCGCGCTGGCGCAGTTGGTGGCCAATGTGGCCACTGTCGTTGTAGATCCTCCCTGTGCTCATGCGTGAGCTCAGTGGTCTCCGCATGAGGGCCTAGAGGGGCGTGAGTCCGTGCGGACTCTGTTCCCCCTTGCGGCAATTCTGGAGCATCCATCATAGCACACTCGCGAGACGGACGGTGGCTTGGTGCCACGTCACCGATGCTAGAGTCGTCACTCCCGACGTCATCGTCCATGAAGTCGAGACAGCTGGGACCATAGTCCAATATCCCCATGAGTTCAGACATGAGAGGGGGCGACGTTGGCATCCGCTGGAGCCCCCGGGCGTACGCGTCTGTGGGGGACACGAGGCCATAGGGGGACCGGCCGTATGGCGGAGTGGGGTTTGAACAGAGAGTTTGCTCAGAATGAAGCGCAGGTGCCGAGTCGTTGAGGTCGCGCGTCCCAGAGTTGATGGAGGACGTCCCTCCGACGAGTGCCGGGTCGCGAGTCTCCTCGCGGAGGTGGAGTACGTCGAGCCGGTTGGCGGTGAAGTACAGGCTTCTGAAGCGGAAGGCCTGGGATGGCTCGAAAACGAGTGGAACCCGCATGCCCACAGGTGAGAATGTGGGATACTCTAGTGAGCCAAGGCGAATTGCGTCGCCCGAGCCCCCCGCGATGGGGGTGGCGGAAAAATGGGCCATCCGATGACCAAAAAGTGTTGAACGTACAGCATCTTCCCCATGGTCGGCGCCAACTGTCGGTACAGAAAGTGACCAACTAGTGAATATTTGTAGTTTTGCTGTACGTTGTGATCGGATGTGGCCTAGCACTCAATGACATGGGATTTATACTGGTTTAGGCAACGTGCCCTACGTCCAATGTGGGTCGGTCAGTGACTTTATTCTTGAGCCTAGGTGCTCAAAGTCTGTAGTGGGGTTACAAACGAGAAGGAGAAAGGAGGAGTGTACGAGAGGCCCGGTCGGGTCTGACCGGAAGGGCCAAGGGCGACCGGAACTCCACTATGAGCTAGGTGTTCAAGCATGTGCTTGAGGGGTTTTTGAGCTATTGATCTAGTGAGCCTGAGCTTGAAGAAGTGGACCTCTGGCCAATCGATATCCTTTGTTGGAGGGAGCACATCCCCTTTTATAGATAAAGGGGGTGGCTTTACAGGTGAGAGGGAGAGAGTATCGATGTTTCTAAGTCTTGTTGCCCACGCCGAATGAGGGTAGTGATGATGGTTGGCACGCATAACACTGTTGATGTCACTGTAGAACATCAGGTGCACATGGGGGGTTGCATTGGCTTCTTTAGGAAGGGTGGACGTCGGTACCTGCGAAATGTTGTTTAGTATATGAGGAGCCCCACCACATGTACCAGGTATGGTGAATCCTGGTGCCTACTATTGATGCCTAGAGGCATGTGGGGGGGCCTTTTGCCGTATGGGAGCCCTAGCGGCGCCTACAATACTATAGACATAAATATCGGCGCCTATAATACTGTAGTCACAAATGTCGGTACCTCCCATACCGTTTGTGTCAGGTCGGTTGTGGAGCACTGTTCCTGCAGGTGTACAGGGTATGGTCTTGGTACCGTGTTTTGACTTTGTGCACTGCTTTCTCTGTTTGCCCCTGGTCCCTTCCGAGAGGGAATCCCTGGTCGGATGGCTCCAGTCGGTACTGGCCGTGCCAGTCGGAGAAGAGCGGTAAGCAGGCTTCCCACGAGTCTCCGATTGGAGACACGGGGTCAGAGTAGGATGCAACATTTTGGGCCAGGCCTTCCAATCGGAGAGTCCACCCGGAGGTGGCTGGCGTCCGAGGCAAGCGCTCCGGTCGGAGAGGTGGGCCGAGGAAGTTGTCGAGCGAGCGTTCGTTCTTTCAGTGGACCTTCCGGTCGGCGACCGGCCTGTCCCCCCAGCCCGTTTTTTTAGACTTTTTGGGCCAGCCCATGAGCCACAGGCTGTTCTCCTGGGCCGAGCCTGGGCGTCGAAGCCGGTCCCCGAGGGACCCTGGGTTTATGAACCCGACACAAAGGCTCGAAACACCATCTTTAGAGGCCTTTGCAAAGATGTGTTCAACCGGGTGAGGAACCACAAAGACGCCCATGCACTATGGTCGGACGTTTGTGCGCTCCATGAGGGAACCAAGAGTGAGCGTGAGGAACGCTATCATCTTGTCATGAAAAAGCTTAACTCTTTTGAGATGCTTCCTAAAGAATGTGCTAATGAAATATACTCATGCTTGAATGTTCTTGTAGAGGAAGTCAATGGGCTTCGACTCACTCAAATACAACCATCCAATGTTGTAAGAAAGATCTTGAGTGTCCTCCCCATTGACAAATATGGGCATATTGTGACCGTGCTTCATCAAGGTGATCTTTCCACCGCTACACCGACACAAATCTTGGGAAAGATCAATGCTCATGAGATGTACATGCACATCACACCTCAAGAAGGCTCATCCTCTAACAAGAAGAAAGACAAAGACTTGGCATTCAAGGCTAGCCAAGAGAAGGGCAAAGCAAGGCTTGAGTATGAGAGCTCAAGTGATGATGAAATTGATGATGCAAGTCTTGCTCTCATGGTGAGAAAAACTGCCAAGATGCTAAAGAAGCTCAACAAGAGTGGCATCAAGTTTGATGGCAAGAAGAAGAAGTTCTTCACTAGCTCTAGGAGGAAGCCAATCTCTGAGATGGATTGCTACAATTGTGGAGAACTTGGTCATCTAGCACACCAATGCACCAAGCCCAAGAAAGACAAGTTCAAGAACAAGAACAAGTACAAGGGCAAGAAAGATGACTCAAGCAATGAAGAAGAAGAGGAGAAGAAGAAAAACAAGCCATACAAGAAGAGAGATGGCAAGAAGAAGGACTTCCACAAGAAGAAGAAAGTGGAAAGGCATACATCATCGGTGATTGGCTCACGGACATTGATTCATCTAGTGGCTCATCCGACGATGATAGTGACAATGAGAAGGTGGCCGCCATTGTTATTGACTCTTCATCATCTTCACCGCCACCACCGCCATCAGCCCCTACACACCTATGCCTTATGGCCAAGGGTGATCGCAAGGTATCAAATGATGATAGTAGTGGTGATGAACATGCTAGCAATGATGATAGCGATAGTGATGATGATGAATATGAATCACCTTCTTATGATGATCTTGTTAAATTGCTAAATCAATACACTAAGATCATTAGAAAGAGTAGAGCTAAGAATGAAAAACTAGAAGCTAAGAATGATTCACTTTTAACAAAATGTGATATAGCTGAAAAGGCTAGTGTTGAGCTTAGAGAAGCAAATGATGCTATATCATCCAAGCTCAAGGAGCTCAAATCTTCTAAGAAAGAGCTTAAAGATAAACATGATAAACTTGAGAGGATACACAATGAGCTCATCACTAGCCACAACAAGCTAAAAGAAGAATATACTACTCTTAAGATTAATCATGATAATCTTGTTATTGTTCAAGAATTTCTATCCAATGAGCCACATGATGCTACTAACAATGTTGTTAAGATTGATATAGCTACATCATGTGATGATTTGATCATTGAGAGCATTGACCAAAGTTCTAGTAGCAAGGGCAAGCAAGTGGTTGAGGCCGATGATTATGATGAGTTTGTCAAGCTCAAGAATGACAATCAAAAGCTCAAGAAAGATCTTGAAGAGCTCAAGACCATCAACACTATAGTGCTTGAAACTAGTGATCATGATGGTGACTTAACTCTTGAGATTGAGAAGCTCAAAGAAGAGAACAAGAAGCTCAAGCAAGAGAAAAATAATGATGCTCTCAAGGAAGAGAACAAGAAGCTCAAGTTGGAGAAAGAGCATCTCAAGATTGGATTGAGTAAGTTCACAAGAAGCAAGCATCTTCAAAGTGAGTTACTAATGAACACCATCATGAAGATGGATAGAAGTGGCATTGGTACATGGCAAACAAAGAGAAGAAGGCTCAAGCTCAACAACAACAAAAGCCAAAGCCAAAGAAGTGTTTTGAGTGTGGACAAGAAGGCCACTTTTCCCATGCGTGCCAAACTCCATCACCACAACCCTTGCCCAAGCATGCTAGACCTTTTGCCTTCAATGCTCATTACATGCTTAGAAAGGATTCTAGTGGAAAGATGAAAGTCATGTTCTTAGGTCCTCCAAACAAGAATAGGCCTAAGAAAATTTGGGTTGTAAAGTCACTTGCTGAGAAGGTGAAGGGCCCTCAACAATTTTGGGTTCCTAAAGCTTGATCTCTTGTGTGTAGGTGAACTACAAGACTGGTGGAAGTCATTGGATATTTGATAGTGGTTGCACACAACATATGACCAGTGATCCTCGTATATTCACCTCACTAGATGAAGAAGTAACAAGAAAGAATCACATTTGGAGATAATTCAAAGGGCAAGGTTAAAGGATTGGGCAAAGTGGTAATATCAAATGATCATTCTATCTCAAATGTGCTCTATGTTGCTTCATTGAGCTTCACCTTGCTATCCGTTGGACAATTGTGTGATCTTGGCTTCCAATGCTTGTTCACCGAGAAGGAAGTTGTTATATCTAAGAAGGATGATGATCAAGTGATATTCAAAGGATTTAGATACAACAACCTATATTTAGTGGATTTCACCTCCGAAGATGCTAACTTGAAGACATGCCTATTCACCAAAACAACACTTGGGTGGCTATGGCATAGAAGACTTGCTCATGTTGGGATGAGCTCACTCAAGAAGCTAATGAAGAATGATTTGGTGAGAGGGTTGAAGGATGTGAAGTTTGAGAAGGACAAGCTTTATAGTGCATGTCAAGCCGGCAAGCAAGTTGCAAATACTCATCCAACAAAAGCTTTCATGTCAACCACAAGAGTGCTAGAACTCCTTCACATGGACTTATTTGTACCAACAACATACAAGAGTTTGGGAGGAAATCTTTATTGTCTTGTGACTGTTGATGACTATTCAAGATACATATGGGTATTCTTCCTTCATGACAAATCCAAAGTTGCATCTTGCTTCAAGAAGTTTGCCAAGAGAGCACAAAATGAGTTTGAAGTGAAGCTAAAGAAGATTAGAATTGACAATGGGAAGAAATTTGACAACACAAACATAGAAGCCTATTGTGATGAAGTTGGGATCAAGCATGAGGTCTCCGCAACATATACTCCTCAACAAAATGGTGTAGTTGAGAGAAAGAACCGGACATTGATCACTCTTGCAAGAACAATGCTAGATGAGTACAACACCCCTGAAGCTCTATGGGCGGAAGCTATCAACACCGCATGCTATGCATCCAACCGCCTATTCCTTCAAAAGTTTCTTGGCAAGACACCTTATGAGTTGCTCAATGGGAAGAAGCCAGACGTCTCCTTTAGGGTGTTTGGTTGCAAATGTTACATCTACAAGAAGCGGCAACACCTAGGGAAGTTTCAAAGATATTGTGATATTGGTTTTCTTATTGGTTACTCATCAAAGTCAAAAGCATATAGATTATTTAATTATGCCACCGGCTTGGTCGAATAAACATATGATGTGGAATTTGATGAATCTAACTGCTCCCAAGGAGCACATAAGAATCTTGATGATGTAGGTGATGAACCATTGAGGGAGGCTATGAAGAACATTCCGGTTGGAGATATCAAGCCTAAAGATGATGAAGATGATGTACAAGTGATTGATCCACCTTTTTCATCAAATGTGCCACAAGATGGTGATAAAGATGGAATAGTAGAAAATGAAGACACTCATGTCTCCCATGATCAAATGGTGGTACAAGCACAAGATGTTGATGCTCCACAACCTCCTCCTCAAGTGATCAATAGAAGAAACACACCTCTACTACAAGATCTCATCATAGGGAGTCCATCAAAGGGTGTAACGACTCGCTCACAAAAACTTGCTTCATTTATTGCACATCACACTTTTGTCTCTTGTTTTGAGCCTACTAAGGTAGAAGAAGCTCTTCAAGATCCGGATTGGATAAATGCCATGCATGAAGAGTTGAACAACTTCACCCGCAATGAAGTTTGGACTCTTGAAGAGTGACCAAAAGGTGCAAGAGTCATAGGAACAAAGTGGGTGTTTCACAGCAAGCAAGATGATCAAGGCGTTGTTGTGAGGAACAAGGCAAGACTAGTTGCAAAAGGATTCTCTCAAGTTGAAGGTTTGGATTTTGGAGAAACCTTTGCACTGGTTGCAAGACTAGAAGCCATTCATATCCTCCTTACATATGCATCACATCATGACATGAAACTATATCAAATGGATGTGAAAAGTGCATTTTTAAATGACTTTATTAATAAACTAGTCTATGTTGATCAACCTCCCGGGTTTGAAGACCCTAGATACCCTAATCATGTCTATAGGTTGTCCAAGGCGTTATATGGGCTTAACCAAGCCCCAAGAGCTTGGTATGAGCGCCTTTGGGACTTCCTCATTAAGAAGGGCTTCACCATTAGGAAGGTTGACATCACACTATTCACCAAGAAGCTTGATGGGCACATCTTCATTTGTCAAGTGTATGTTGATGATATCATCTTTGGATCATCAAATGAAGATTCTTGCAAAGAGTTTGGTGAATTGATGTCGAAGGAGTTTGAGATGTCAATGATTGGAGAGCTTACATTCTTTCTTGGTTTTCAAGTCAAGCAAATGAGAGAAGGGATTTTCATCTCTCAAGAGAAATATACAAATGATCTTCTCAAGAGATTCAAGATGGATGAATGTAAGCCAATCAAGACACCAATGCCAACTAATGGACATCTCGACCTAGATGAGGGAGGTAACACAGTTGATCAAACTCTCTATCGCTCTATGATTGGTAGCTTGTTATATTTAACCGCATCTAGGCCTGACATCATGTTTAGTATGTGTATGTGTGCTAGATTTTAAACTAATCCTAAGGAAACTCATTTGATTGCCGTTAAAAGAATCCTTAGGTATCTTAAGCACACACCAAGCATTGGCCTTTGGTATCCCAAAGGAGCTATATTTGAATTAGTTGGCTATTCCGATTTGGATTATGCCGGTTGCAAAGTGGATAGAAAAAGCACATTAGGAGGGTGTCATTTGCTTGGTAGATCACTTGTGTCTTGGTCCTCCAAGAAACAAAATAGTGTGGCTTTGTCCACCGCCGAAGCGGAATACATTGCCGCGGGTGCTTGTTGTGCATAAATACTTTACATAAAACAAACTTTGCTAGACTATGGTGTAGTTCCAGAAAAAGTACCTCTTTTGTGCGACAATGAAAGTGCAGTAAAACTTGCAAATAATCCGGTTCAACACTCTCGCACCAAGCACATAGATATCTGCCAACACTTTCTTAGAGATCATGTTGCAAATAATGATATTTCATTAGAAGGTGTAAGGACCGAGGATCAATTGGCAGATATCTTCACTAAACCGCTAGATGAGGCGACTTTTTGTCGATTGCGAAATGAGCTCAATGTTCTTGATTTTAGTAACTTCACTAAAAAATAAGCTTGTGTTGTCCCTTGCATTGCATTGTAATATACAACATGTTTAATCTTTGGTAATGCATATAGGGCTTGTCTAACATGGTTAAGATAACCGCCGTAAAGCGAGTGAAGAAGCTTAACCTTGGATCAAACTTGACAAGCAACTATATTTACCTTCAAGTATTGCATTGCATATGCATGAATGTTGCTTTGTCGCTTATCTTAAATTGCCCTCTTATTACCTATTTTCTTAAAAAGAATTATAGCCTAAGGCAAAATATTTTAAAACAAATTTGAGGGTTTGAGAGTGGTCACTCACATCAGTCTCAATTGGTGTTTATTTGGATCTTATTGAAGTTCGGACTTGATTGGGAACAGGCAGCACGAAGAACTTTGAAGATTTTCTAGAAAAAGAGTGACCGGACACTGCACCGAACTCTGAAGTCCAGCATCCGGTCAGTTCATAGGAGGTGAACTGCTGCGGAGAAGGAGTGACCGGATGATGAAATAGTGCTTTCCCAGCATCTGGTCAGATGGCAAACTAGCATCTGGTCGATCGAAGACGAAGGTGACTGCTTGCACCGGACTCTGGCTGCATCCGGTCGAGGTTCACCGGATGCGTCCGGTCATGATTCCAGGGGTTTTGGACCTCTTTGGAATCAACCGAACGCTGGGTGGCAGCGTCCGGTCGCTACCACCGGAGCGTCCGGTCAGTAGAAAACGTACGGGATCTGGTTTCTTCTCTGTTTCCTTATCTATTCCATTGGGGGACCCATATAATCTATCGCGCCATGACCTAACCCACATCCAGCATCGCGCCGACATCACCACTCCTACCCTAGCCGCCGCAGCACCACCGCGTCTCCCCTGTGCCACCGCACCCGTGCCATCCTTGCCCACGCGCCACCGCGCCGCACCTCGCCGTCTCGAGCCCACGCGTCGCCGTCTGCTCTACGCCGAACAGCCGCTCCTCCCCATGCCGTAGCTCCATGACGCAACAGCTGCATCGCCCTGCTCCCACTGTCCGTGCCACCTGCATGCGCTGCTAGCCCACGCTGCTCCGCTCGTCGCCCGAAGCAAGCCACGCCACCGCACCAGCACCGCCGCCGTGCCCTAGCCCTGCCTTGGCCCTACCCTGCTTCAGCACCACACCTAGTGCCCTCATTGCATTGCTCGGCCGCCGAACTTCGCCGCAACCCTAACCCTAGCCTCGCATTGCCCACCCGGTGGTTCCCCGATTCGTTCCTCTTCAAATCGATTCGCTGGTTTGTAAGGTAGCAAGCCCTCGTTTTCAAATTCATATCCATTGCTTGCTTTCTTAGGGTTTCGTATCTCTACATATATTGTATTTATTTGTATATCATATCTATTCTATCGTGCAGCGAGTCGGTGCCATTATGGTCCCATTGGCAGTTGTTAGTTAACTCGGGGCCAAGCTCGTGAGTATGGATTGAGGCGCCTCGGAAGTGACAGTTGATCCTTGTCAGGGGCAGTTGGTCTTCTCAGCTTCATCATATGGCTCATGTCAAGAATGTCAGAGGTGGTCTTGGTGATGAGGATCCGAGGCCCCTGCCTCGCTAGCCTATAGATGCAAAAGGCAAGACGACGAAGAAGCTAGCCACAAGGAAGCGCAATTACCCTAATGTAGATACAACGAGAGCAGCCATTGTTGCAGAGGCCGCAGAGCACGTAGAGAGAGGAGGTGCTCGGAGTGGTGTTGTTATTGCAGGTCAGCTTTCTCCATCTACAAGGGCTGCACTTGAGCAGGTTGAGCGCCGTCATGGTGGTCTAGCTAGGACTCTCATGGTTGGAGGATGGCGTGTCGCTATTGATGAGAGTCAGTCTTAGGGGGAGCCTCAGCAACAGCCATAGCCAGCAGAGCAGACTCAGGAGGGAGAGCAGGCCAAGGAGATAGAGCAGGCACCTCAGCCACAACTTCGCCGCTCTGGTCATACCCGTGCTCTAGTCACAATCAGGTTAGAGACACAGCGGAGGGGTTCACGTCTACTGCCTAGACCACAGGGTCTGCCTCTAGTGACTCACTTGGATTTGAGGGCCGCCACGGCCAAGCAGGTTTAGCAGCTCAGATTTGTGGACTTTGAGCAGTGGTTCCCGCTGAGGCGGGATGAGCGTGCTTCAGAGGGTTTCTACACACCTCTACAGAAAGATTTTTATAATGCATATCTTAATAGTGGGGCGGTATTCAGATCTCAGAGGGTGTGCAACAATGAGACCATTGTAGCAGTAGCTGGAGAGCATATTCACCCTTACCTATCTTACCTACCAGGGCTGATAGATTTACTTGGACGGACAGCTTATATGTTCCATCTTAGGTCCGTCAGTTCTATGCTTCACTCTGGATTGACCCGCAGCACAGATTAATTCACTTTGCTTTTAGAGGCGGAGATTATAGGCTGATGAGCACTAGGGTCAGAGAGATACTCAGACTTCAGAAGCAGCCTATCCGGCTACATGAGGTTTGCTATGGACAGACAGCGCCTCCCAGATGCCCTCACGGTGGTCTTGTGCCCCCTATAGATCTAGTCCGCCATTGCTTTATAGAGCCATTTGGCGAGGGGTCGAGCAGGACACCCAGTGATCTCACTCCTACAGCTAGAGTGTTGGTTGCTATTATGAGGAGGACACTGCTTCCGAGGATGGGGTATCGCGAGGGCTTGACTCGCATATAGTTATGGTTACTGAACTCTTTGATGCAGCAGATAGTGTTTGACATTTAGGATCTCCTTCTATCAGAGATGGAGGATACTATTGCAGAGGGGTTTAGGGGTCATAGGCAGCTGCCATATGCTCACTGGATTACATTCCTGATCCATAGGGCAGTTACTGTGAGGCCATCAAAGATGCTGGCAGAGTATAGTGGTGCTACTACAGAGTTCCCTGCATACAACATGACTCAGATGATCCATCATAGTGCAGTGAGGACACCCATCCAGCCGAGCCGATGTCCAGAGGTGCCAGAGACTGTAGCTCAGTAGGATGAGACCATCAGGGGCATAGCAGCTATAGAGGAGGAGCAACTTGATGCTCAGCAAGAGGGGATTGTCGCGAGCGACCCTAGTGACAGCTTAGATGATGACTACCAGCCTATTCCTCAGATGCCTCCATGATGACATGACCATGAGGCCGATACCTCCAGTTCAGCTCCACCTGCACCGTAGATAGACCCCGCTCTACTTGCCATACTTGAGCGGATGAGGCAGGATCAGTCTCGTCAGGCTCAGGAGACAGCTACCACTTTTGCACAGTTTTAGACTAGGCAGGATGAGTTCCAGCGACAGCAGCTGGCGATCTAGCAGCAGCAGCAGGCTATACAGCAACAGCAGTAGGCCATGCATTAGCAGCAGCTTCTCATGCAGCAGCAGCTACATGGGTTTATGCAGCATGCTGTGACAGCTATTGGGGCTCCACCGCCACAGCCTTCACCCTAGCTTGGTCAGCCTGCCACCACTTCTATGACTCCAGCATTACAGCCTAGTGAGCTTCAGAGTCAGGGACAGCCACCAGCACAGTTTGCTTCACCTACAGAGCATGTGTCCTAGTGGTTTGTCTCGCTAGTGCTAGCCCCGCAGTTCACACCTCTACAGATGGGCTTCACACCGGCTTAGACTTCCTCGTTGCTAGTGCTAGATACCTCAGTCTCCAGGAGTCTTGGAGCGACTTTCAGTGAGTTGACAGGGCAGCCTACTCTGCCATATTTACCGGGACTACAGAGATGCACCCTTCTTCTGTTGCATCATTAGAGCTGCCTGCTTCAGTGATACCTACATAGTCTACGGCCGCTCCAGTCCCTGATCCGACCCAGACCGCTTCAGCATCGCTTCCAGCTACACAGGGTCAGACAGCTCAGAGCTCAGGGTCAGATGATGATGGCACACAGTTCCAGCTCGCTCCTCGTACCTCAGCGCCTGACTCGTCCACTGCAGCCCCGCCGACCGACCCTTAGGTTTTGGTGTTTGACGCCAAAGGGGTAGAGGGATCGAGTATGTTAGACTAAGGGGGAGCGACTTAGGGGGAGCTTAGTATTCTATTATATTTGGTTTTTATGTGTGATATACTATTATGCATTCGTGTGTGTTTACTTTAATGCATCAAACTATATTTATGTGAGTGATATCTATGTGATCGTGATATTTGACATGTGTTCTCTCTAGTTTGAATCTTTTATATGTCATATCACTAGTGTTATGCTCATTTGCTTTGCTTCCGTGTTTTACTCTGATCGAAATGAGCTTTATCACTTGTACTCATGCTTATTTCATATCTTTTGAGTACATCATGTTGTCTTGGGACATATAAGCTTGCCTAACTCCTTTGTTCTTATTGTCAAAAGCTTTTATGAACCAAGCATATTAAAAACCTAAACCCTTTCACATACTCGAGGTGGTATTGTCATCAATCACCAAAAAGGGGGAGATTGAAAGCATCTAGTCCCCTAGTTGGGTTTCGGTGATTAATGACAATACGTGATTACTATAACTAACATATGTTTTATAGAGGCAATTAAGTTAGATCATGGTAATGGAGATCGATTGGGCTATCATTGTGGTCATGCCCCTACGATGGAAATCGTTTCAGTTTTCAAAGGATGGACGACAAGGTTAAGGATGGACTACTTCTAAGTATCGATTGGAGTGGAAGAGACACTTAGAGTAGTTTAGGACTTTGTTTTTCCTTTGGCCATACTATTAAGGGGGGTATGGACGGGTAGCTTGACCTAGGTGAGTCTAGTGAGTTAGGTGTGGTGCACACTTGCTAAATCTAGAACTAGGTAGCTCCTAAGAAGCCCTTAGATCTATTGGAGCAAACTTCATTCACATATGATCGAGAGTTGGAAGTGAATGGAGGGTCAAATACTGACCGGACGCTGGCTTCGGGGTGACCGGACGCTGGCGCAGAGTCCGATCAGTTCATTTGATCAAGGTAAAATCATCTGGTGCGACCGGACGCTAAGAGGTGAAGTGATCGGACACTGAGTCCCAGTATCCGGTCGACTCCAGTAAGGTTCCAGAGAGGGAAAATCTTGATCAGACGCTGTCTAGCGTCCGGTCACAACTTAAACACTGGAGTTCGGGGAGAACTGACCGGAGCGTCCGATCAACATGATTAGAGCGTCCGGTCACCCCGTAGAGGCACATAACGGTTCGTTTTTTAGCCGGGTTTATAAATACTTCCTCCACTCGTGTGTGGGGGTACTTTTGCTCATTCAAACAACTGAGAAACACCTTTGATAGTGCCAAGAAGAGCAAGGTCCTAGTGAGGTGATTGAGATTTGAGAATCCCAAAGAAAACCCTCATTAGTGAAAGTAAGAGTAGCAAAGTGTGCATCCACCCTTCTCATTAGGCATGTCGTGGTCAAGTGAGAGTTCGTGCTTGTTACTCTTGGTGATCGCCATCACCTAGACGGCTTGGTGGTGATTGGAAGCTTGGTGATCATCCGGCGGAGCTTGTGGATGACCCAACTCAAGTTGTGAACGGTTGTGGGTGATTCACAGCGACGAAGTGTCAAAGAATCAACCCGTAGAGAGCACTTGATCCTTGCGCAGATCAAGGGGGAGCTACACCCTTGCGCGGGTGCTCCAACGAGGACTAGTGGGGAGTGGCAACTCTCCGATACCTCGACAAAACATCACCGCGTTCCTCCTTCTCTCTTTACTTTGAGCATTTACTTTAAGCAATTCAATTCTTGTCTTTTACATTGATAGATTCGCCATGCTAGAGTAGGATTGGAACATAGGTTGCTAAACTTTTGTGTGGTAGATCAATAGAGACACTTTCTAGGCACAAGGGGTTAATTGGGCTAACCATAGGACTTAATTATTGCAAAAGAAATTTAGAATTAGCCCAATTAACCCCCCCCCCCTCTTGGGCATTTTGATCCTTCAACGCGAGTGGCGGAAGGGCCGAGCGTGCCAGGGAAAACAGAGGCATGTGAGTGAAACAAAACACCAACAGTGATTTTGGGGCTTGGCTTATAGCCCCAGGAATGGGTGCTGGAGGAGGTTTTGGGTGTCCACACAAAGTTTGGTGTTGTAGTAGGGGCCCTGCTGGAGCTTTGTTTTTGTCCTAGGCACCCATATTTAGCTATGGAGGCTCCAGTCGGGGCCTACTGGACTTGTTGAGTCCTAACATGTTACAAGGCCCAACAACCCAAAAGATGATGACGCAGCACCGTGACAGATTCTGGACACCTAAGTTTTTTTACGATGCCTATTGATTATCAAGAAATTTTCATTTGGGACTAGATCCATTTGTTAGCCTATGAAATTATCTTTACATTCATAGGTAGAACGTAAAAAACAGAGTCCGTATGCGACCCGAACGTCCGTTTCAGTGCAATCTACTCTTGAAGTCCAAGATTGGGCCTCCAACTTGACCTGGACGCCCACGCTAGCCTCCTAAGGTGTTGGCCAACGAGGAGAACATCCATGGACATCCTTTAGGTGTACTTGACAAGGTTGGGATGTGCTCCCACTTAGGATAGGGTCCCAAGGATGATTAATAGGCCCAAGACAATTTCGTAGTTCGTACTCGATAGAAACAATGGCAGCATGTCTTAATGACTTGGTGCCCTTTTCGATGTGATGCCGAGCTTAGGTTAGATCCTTTTGAAAGCTTATCAAAATAGGCTTTCTATCAACTCCTCACTGACCTTTATCGCACTCCGAATAAGGAGTTATGAACTTCCAACGACGTAGTGTCGGGCTGCCGACAAACCAAATGTTGTGCTTTGATGGTTTCATAACCCTAGATTTGTCGTGCACCCACTTCCCATGAGTTATAGAGGCCACGTAAAAGTTCTGTCCAAGGTTGATAACATCCTCAAATTGTTCCCTAAACACATTGAAAATGCTGACATTAGGAAGCAACAAATCCTTACTTATATCGATGTGCAAACATAGGAACGAGCTCATACTATTTTTAATTTTCATTGGCATATTCATATGTGTCATGTCCTCAACAATATAGATACTAAGCCAATGCCATAAAACACACGATAAAATATTTCATGGATAGTGTGTGAACAATTAAAAATATATCATAGAATATATCCTATAGATAATATGGGGACAACTTCAAATAACCATGGAATATCTCATGGGTACTATAGGAAACATAGCAAAATACGCAATGTGTGGAATTAAAAAAAAAGAAAACTAAATACCATGAAAAATTAAAAGAATTGGAAAATTAATAGTTAAAATGAAAATTCCTTGTAACAGAGAAAACATAAGCAATTAAGAAGAATTGAAAGTAATGAAAAAACTCAGGGTATTATCTGAACAATAAAAAAAACATCATAGAACATTCCAAGAATACCACGTAAACAACCAAGTATATCATGGAACATTTCATAGGTCCTATGTAAACAATTGAAGATAGATAGTGAGAACATCTTATCAATACTATATGAACAACAAAAAAATATACCATGGAACATCTCACGGATACACCACGTACAAAAATAAAAAAGGAAACAAAAAATAATTATAAAAATTTCAAAAGAAAATTAAAAATGAAATTAAAAATGAAATTAAAAATAAAAGAAAATAAATCACATAATAAAGGAAAACTAGAGAAATGAAAAATAAAAGAAAAAAAGAAAAGGAATTATCAGTCGGTTACTCAAGTCAACCAGCCAACCTGATCGGACCTGATGAATGGCGCACTTAATCCTTTCTGATCCACATGAAAAATTATTTGTCCAAACTAGCTCAGACTTAACTTTTTTGTTTTACCACCAAAAGCTCAGACTTAGTGCACAAACGAACACATGAGCTTCAATACACACTGATGCCCACACTTCGCTGTAGGTTTGTACTAATCTATCATCTCATTAAATATTGATATATCTCTTCGTTGACATATATGTTTTCTATTTGTTTGTACAATTGCACTCATTATAGCGAGTTCAATCATATTATTCTCATTATGATATAGCGTGTTGTGGCCAGAGTTCAGAATCTCTGGCCAAAATTCAGCGAAAATCATTTCTCCTGGTCAGGCCCGGTAAAAGGCCATATCGTCCTTTCAATCTCGGTCTTTTTTCAAATTTCTTGTTGGCCCAACATGATCCATGTGGCCCATTAGTCCATCCGCAGCAATATAAATACCCAAACAATACCCTAGCTGACTGCAAATATATTTCTCTCTCCTCTGCTCAGCCGTCGCGTGCCTGCCTCCCTTTGTTGCTCCTCTACTCTCGATTTGATGTTGCTTCCATGGTCGCGTCAGCGGCTGCCGGCTGGCCTTATTTATGCTGCTTTATCTGTACTCGATATTCCGATGATGCGTGGAATCCAAATCAAGACGCCCTTTACAGCATATATCGGAGCCGTGGTGATGGGTCGCCAGTAATGCTCATGCTTGCTGGCCGGCGACAGGGTTCTCCACCAGACGTTCAGAGGATGTTGTTTGATTAGTAGTGTATGCTGGTAGGAATAAGGAGTCCTTTTTAACATCTGGCTTACTTCAAATATTCTATGTAATTGAAAACCTGTGCTGAACTCTGAATCAATCGACAAAAAGGTTGAAGTTGCATTTTTTCTGATAATGTGCAAAATTTTGTCAGACTTTTGGTGATTCTTGCTTATAAATTTTGCTTTTTCCACTAAATTTCGGATAAGTTTCGGGGTACCAGTCTGAATTGGTTTGACACAATTTTCTACCGAGAAATCCCAAAAATAACGAAATTCGCGAAAATCGCTTGTACCGTTGAGGTTAGGTACTTTTTCACCTAACGATAGCCTGAACTCTAGTTGTGGCCTTGTGGGCCTCAGGGCAGTCCCAACCAGAAACCATACCTGGTTTCCATAATATTAAATAGGGAGATGCTAATTTACAGGTGACTGGAAAGTAGTCAGGCTCTCAGGCGACGCTTTACAATCGTTGGATTTGATTGAATGACTAGATCATCGCCTTGGATCTCTAGCGTTAGCTGCTGCAAGGTCATTAACCACCGATGGGGCAGTCTAATGCAGCAAGGTGAGGCTCCACCGCAGGACAAGCGGCCGCTCGCCCACTTGGTCTATGTGCCTCAGCGCCTGTGGTCCGCAGGTTGGGCGAAAGTAGGAAGCAAGCAGCAGAGCTGCATCGTCTGTACAGGACTAAAAACTCAGTCGCCTGATAGATAGGAATCGTGTATTAAATATCATGTGAGGAGACATGAAAATGAGTGGAAACCGTTCCTCATTTGAAACCGGCTTGGCTCGGTATCCAACTGACAAAGAAATGAGTGTCATCGTTTCTATCATCAAATGCACTATCTTCTCTCTCTCTCTATCGCTGTGGTACCTACTAGCTCGCTCGGCCGTCTGGATCATGCCGCCGCGGCCCTCCTCGGCTGATCGCACCGCCTGCTGTCTAGAGGACCTATTTGGAAGGGATTCTAGACAGCTTCACAAAATGTTTTCCAGCTTTCCCTACCAAACGGCTGCTTTCAAAACAGCTTTACCGTAGAAGTGCCGGAAATCACGCCCTCACATTGGATGTATGCGGGGGGAAGCTGAAAATAGTAGCTTCTACCCGCTCACGCCTGCTCTAGTGGCTCCACGCACCGCCTGAGGCGGATTTTCCCCCGGTCGGCACGGGAAGGATGGGGCACGCAGCCGCTCCATGGGGGCGACCATAGCGTGCGGGCTCAACTTTGCTGTGACGTCGGTGGCGGATGTGCCTGGGAGGGGTGACGGCGCGACGCGGACCACCGGTGTTGGCCGGGGCAACACGGAGCTGCTGCTCCGCTGGGGATGATGGCGACGTGACGCAGATCTCGGGTGCAGGGTAGGGCGACGCAGAGCCCGGGGCAGGCCGCTGCTGCGCTGGGCATAGCAGAGCCGCTGCTCAGGGATGATGGCAACGCCCGGTTCGGAACTCACCGTGACGGAGCAGTGGTGTGTCAAAGGAGAGGAAGAAAAAGAGATGGCGGTGAGGGAGTCCTGATAAGAAATAGATAAGGAAAGGAAGAGAGGCCAGCGCACGAAAAAAAGAAAAGAAAAAAGAAAGGAATAAAGGGCACTATGGTCATTTTATCCTCTTTGTCTATCAGGAGAAGCTGTTATGCCAAATGCTTCATTTGAGCAAGGATGGAGAAGTTGGTGAAGTGAATGAGGTGATTGTCGCTGAAAAATAGTGACCGGATGCTGCTCCCTGTATGACCTGACGCAGGATCAGAGAGTCCGGTCATTTATAAAACAAGGAGGCACGCTCGGTCTCTGTTGGTGGAGTGGCCGGACGCTGGGTCACTTTGTGACCTGACGCGCGGTGGCTGCGTCTGTCTTGATGACGTGGCAGCGCGTAGAGAGGAGAACGAGGACCTGATGCTGGGGTGCGTCCGGTCGTGGCACACCTAACACGGCCGGTCGTTGTTTTGCCGCTCAGGGAACTCTCTGGAGTTGACCTGACGCGCAGTGGCTGAAGTGATCGGCGCGTCCGGTCGTCTGTTGGCGGCATGAGCGGTTCCGTTGACCTAACGCAGCGCGAGTGAGTCAGGTCGTATGTCGGTGTGTCCGGTCTTGACTTAAGCGTTCACGCAGGGGAATCTGACCATTGGAGATCAGCGGCTCTCGTTTGAAGGAGGTGACATGTGGCAGAGATCTTGTGACCGGACGCTGGGGACGCTGCGTCAGATCAGTTTGATCAGCTCGTCTGGTCATCACGATTTCAGCAGGCAGCAGTGAGCCAACGACTCTATTTCGTGGGGTCTCCTATTTAAGCTCCATGGTTGGCTCAAGCTCTCCCTCTTGGCCATTTGCATTGACATAGCAACCTTGTGAGCTTAGCCAAAGTCCTCCCACTCATCTCCATCATAGATTAATCATTTTTGTGAGATTGGGAGTGAATTCAAGTGCATTGCTTGAGTGATTGCATCTAGAGGCACTTGGTATTCGTGTTTCGCTGTGGGATTCGCTTGTTACTCTTAGTGGTTGCCGCCACCTAGATGGCTTGGTGCAGCGAGGATCATCGAGCGGAGGAAGGTGCTTGTCTCCGGCTCCGATCATGGTGATTGTGAGGGGTTCTTGACCTTTCCCCGGCGAAGAGCCAAAAGGTACTCTAGTGGATTGCTCGTGGCTTGTGTGATCCTCATCTTGTGTTGGTTGTGCGGTACCGTATTGAGGATTTGGCGTGTGATGCCAATTGGCACGTGAACCTATAAGTGAGTGAATCGCCACAACGAGGACTAGCTTGCCAGTAAGCAAGTGAATCTCGGTAAAAAATCTTGTGTCATCATCGTCCGAGGTTTTCTTGGTATTCATTGTGATTGATTGTGATCATCTTGTGATTGGCTCAATCCCTCGACACGGCGGTATAATCGTCACCATCCTCTCTTGTGCATTTATATTTCTAGTGTTGCTTCGATCTTTAGTGTAATTAGTTTTGAGAGGAAGCTTATGTCGGGTCTAGTGATTAGTGAGGCTCTTTAGTTAGCCTTTGAGAGCTCGCTAACTTAGTGTAGTGACATAGCCATTGTGTGCTTAGAGATCATAGTCACTAGAATTGTGGTAAGTGGCTTGCATATTTAATAGGCTAGCGCAACACTCGCTTCATCATTTAATTGTATAAGATCTTTGCTAAGTGTTGTTGTAGAAATTTTTAATAGGCTATTCACCCCCCCTCCTAGCCATTAGGACCTTTCACATGTCAAGTGTGAAAGCTACCAAGTACCCCCTCCGTTTCAAATTATAAGTCGCTTTGATTTTTTTTGGGCTATTATGTCTAGATAAATAACAATATCTATGTAAAAAAAAGCAATATGTAGATACATAACAAAATCTATGTACTTAAAAAGTCAAAGCGACTTATTTTGGAACAGAGGGAGCCGTTTTTAGGATGGGACTTCCATCAATGGAAAGCAAATGTATGAATGCAAAAATGAAGGAAAGAGTATTGATGTTCTGAGATATCCTTTGACAAAAGTATCGGTTCAATTCCGCTGTCTTACCAGAATTTGAGGGAGTTCCCTATCATCTCGGATGGTGGGATGGGATCCATTATATTTTAGAAGTAACCCCATGGAGGATATGAAATTTACAAACAATAGGACATGAAGTTGTTGACGTCATCAGTCACTATGTATATGAACTCCGTTCAGGCGACATGCATGTCATGAGAATAGAAATTAAAAAATTAAAAGAGGTGAAAACGTGTCACAAGGTGAAAAGTGCATCAAGTTTAAATGTTCTTGGTCCCAAATATATTTAAATAGTTGAGTAACTACTACCCACAGGGACGTGGACAGCCAACTGAAAGTTCTTCACCAAAGTGGCAAAGTTCACAATGTAGCCGCACACAGATAAATAGCATGGCACATGGCAGTATATTTTATCGTGCACAGTATAAATAAAGGCCATGCAAACAAGAAACAAAATTTTCACAATCGCAAGAAAATATATACATGCAGCTTGTTTGTAGAGGGAAAAATAAACTACAACTGTTGCACACGATATTACATGACCAAAGGCTCGGTACAGTGTCACCGCCACATAGAAAAGAACACCCTTACATATCAAGCACTTTTGTACAAGTCAGTCGCAATTCATGATCATGACCTTATCAATGAGACAAATGCTAGGGCTCTTGGTTGAACCGAACAGCAATGGCATATAGTCCATTGGCTAAGCATTAGTTCCTCCTTGATGACTGTCGCTTGAATGGCCTTCTCTTCACAACTCTCAGGATATTTGACTTACCATTGTATTTGGGCGCACTGCTTGCTGTTCCAGGGCTTGGTTTCGCACGATGAAGTACGCAACACCGTGTCCTGCATACAAACGCATTCTATAATCTGATAAATCAGGCTGGCAAATGTAGCAGTCAATCGCCTTTAATCGCACCATCTCATCCATTTGTTGCAGGCTATCACTTATCGGCTCTGTTTTCCCTTTAATGACCTCAACCCCAGTCTTCCCTTGCATGCATTCATTGCAGAAGTGAGGCGCGAAGCCCACTCCCAGCTTCAGAGGCGGCCAGTCACCCACCATGTTTCTGCCAGCTCCTTCCGCTGATGTGCTATGCAAGTAGGTGCACTCAGAGGCCAAAACATAGCACTCAACATGTACCCGGACAACCTGCTCTGGGAATCTGCAAGATAGTTCGGACGGAATGTTTTATCCAGCACAACCGTTTGGTTTGCAACATAATGCATCCTGCCGCCAAAACTGGGTGTCCCTGTGGCACAAATCTTGCATGCTGAAACATGGTGCAAAAGTGCCTGAATGAGAAATATCTTGCAGAGGAAGTCGAGTGAGTTCTCCCACTATAGCTTCAGCAATATGCTTCATCAAAGCTGTGAATAACTGCAAGCATCTTATAGCAGTGCTGACAATGTCCGTGCTCTCTGACAATCGTAGCATCAGTGTCGTGGTCGGACTCTAAGTTGGCACACTTGGTCCACTGCGAGAGAATTTTTGATTTTGGACTTGAGCTCCTTACATCCTTATGGCAAGCCTAACTTGGGATACACTGCTCGGCGACGGTCCACGTTGCTCGACGACGGTCCACACTGCTCGGTGACAGAACAACTGCTTGACAACTCATTGCGGTGGTCGGACCATGAGTTTGACTGATCGGCTTTGTTCGCACCTGCTCAAACACGCTCAAGACGGCGTTGCACAACGGTTACAAAGCGCTCGGGGACTAGCTATAGGGGTACGACCTCGGATATCCACGGCAGACCACATGAGCTGCGCCCCCAGGGGCGGCCCAGCCCACAAGACGAAGCCTTGCGGGGCATGGCGCTGCTCGGCGCGTCCCGTAAGACACCGGAAAGATATCCTGAAGATACTACGAGATCTGCTAGGATACGTATGATCCTATGATTCATGTAATCTGTTATTATTTTCTAGTTGCTAGGATGCGTATGATCCTATGATTCATGTAATCTGTTATTATTTTTCAGTTATCTCCTAGATCTAATCGACTTGTAACCCTACCCCCGGACTATATAAGGCGGGCAGGGTCCCCCTCCAAACACACGCAATATCATAGAATAGTCAATACAATCCAACAGACCACAGGAGTAGGGTATTACGTCACGCCGACGGCCCGAACCTGTCTAACTCTTGTGTCTCTGTTGTCTTCTTGTTCTCGATTATACGCATCTCTGTCAATCAATCTACCTTCATGGGATACCCCTCAGAGGACACCCGACGATATTCTGTCCACAGTAAGGCTCTGGGTTTTATTGGCACTTGTTCATGACACTGACAGACTAGTCCATGGAGTTCCTCATTTTGGTGGCCCAGCAGCTGCCAGCTGCCTCAAAAGTCTGAAATCTTTTGTTATTTCATATGTGTCAGATATTACTGTCACATTGTCACTAAAAAATATTATTTGGATAATGCACGGTCGATCGTGCGATCGATTCGCTACTCGAACAGGTGCGGATTATGATCACATTCCTTGCGGTGTACGTAACATTCCATAATGCCGCATCATTGAGAGATCATCACTTGAGTGATGGCCCAACTCTTACCATATGTCACTACTATAGAAAAGCTATGTAGCAACGGCTCATTCTTTTTGTAGGGACGGCTGGCGATGGAGCCGCTCCTACAGTGGGCACGCCCGGATCCTAGGACACTAGCCGCCCCTACAAATGGAACAGTAGGGACGGCTGGTGATATAAACTGCCCCTATAAATGGGTCAATTTGTAGGGGCGGCTCAATCACCAGCCGCCCCTACAAATGCTCCACGTATAAAACCTATAGCCACCCTTCTTGCACGAGAAAAAAAGGTTTGGAGGCCTTGGGCATCTCATAAGTGGGGAGGTTTTGATCTCAAATTGTTTGGTGGAGAGGTTGTAGAAGGTAAGAAAATAATATTCTAAACTTTTATTTGAAGTTTTAATGGTCGGTTAGTGATTAAATAGAGTTTTCCTTTTCTCTCTCTTCTATGGTCCTTGAGGCATGTATGAAACAAATTAGACTAAAGTTTTGAAGGTACTAGGGTAAATTAGGTAAGGGAATATGATCAGCCAGATGGTGGGAGGCTCTGTTGCCGCGGTCCTCGCGACGGGGCGGGATCACCGGGAGCAGGCTTCTGTGGTGGCGCTTCTTGCACTTGCAGGGCGGGGGCGTCGGCGTGTGAGCGATGGGCTCTGCAACATCGATTTCTCTCTTGACGATGGCGTCATGTGAGGGAGCCGACAACATTGTCAACTGTGTCATGGAGAAGGCCGCAGTTGACGTGACCGACACCGATGTTGATGGGTGATTCCGCTGTGCCCAAGCCGCGAACATCGGGGCAGGCCGCCATTGCTGATCCAGCTGCTGAGCTGCTTCCGCGACCAAGGTTGTGGGCTGCCATCGCCGCCTCCATTGCCGCAAACCGGGTGGAGAGATGGGATGGATTTTGGTGCGCAGCAACCATCTTGCGTGTGTCGAAATTTGGATCCGAGTGCGCCAGCAGCAGGATCCGTGTCATCGACTCGAGAGATGACCCTGTACAGCGGTCCTCTAGCTGGCGATATGGTCTTGGAGCACGAGCCCTCGTCGTCCCGGTCGTCCCCTCACGAGACGACGAGGGCACCGTCTTTTCACCATACGAGGGTGTTCTGTGCAAAAACTACAGGACGCAGATGGCACTCGGCAACGCGTTGTACGTGTCCTGATAGGCGCTGCTGTTTCTGATCAGTGAGAAGAACTTTCAGATTAATGGATAATGGATATTAACGTGACGGAGATGGACGGACAGAGATCAGTGGGACTTGCTTAACCAGGATGGGTGACGTGGCAGCATGAGGAGCTAGGAAAATTTTGTTGTGGAGATCTTCCTGTTTAGGTATAAATTAACCAGGATGGGTATTATTGGACCACAATTAATTAAATATAGGTAATGTGGCAGCATGAGGAGCTTGAAAAATCTTATAGTGGGATCTCCTATTTAGGTAAATAAAACATAAAAGATAAAATATTGCCTACTAATTATTAGTGGGAAATTACTTTTGCTCTTTTATGTCACATGCAAGCAAAATTGTGTTTTGCTTGTTCAGGATTTTGGATATTTAATTCACATATATTGTGGATCCTCCAATTTATTTTGCAATAAAGTTTTACAGATTGTGTTCGTACTACTTTCTTGGTGTATATTGCATTATTTTTTTCTTTGAGGTTGGACCAGAATTAATTGCTTTCAAGGTAAAAAAACTGAATGAAAAATATTTACACCTGTCTTCTCCATCCTACTCCTGATGTATAATGCTCGGAGAAGGGCTAAACATATCTAATTGAAATAAGAGCCTTATTGTAATTTTTGTTCCCACCAGGGCTTGCATCGAAATCTGCCCCCTGTCATATTATATATACAAAGGACTCGGGGCTGCAGGACTATCCGTCAATTGCAAAAATAATTCTCATCAGTCACTTTCCCCTGAAAAGGTCCGAGAAGCTGCATTTCCGTCCAATAACAATGGACGTGAAATCCGCGAGTATTTGCCTCTTCCTGGTACTTCTGTTGGTACAGAATCCTTCTTCTTCTGCAGGTTTTTCTATCCGTCTCTCTCACTTTTGTATATAAAGGAAGACCAAGTTGATTCGCAAATTGACACTCCTAATCCCACTATTTTTTTCTTTTCGCAGAAGATCAGAACTGCTTTTTCACTACTGACCGGGTGAAAACTTGGTGTGTCAACTGGGCATGCAAGTTCGGTTGCCTGATCGACGCCAAACAATATCATACCAAATACAAGAATAGTTGGTGCGAAGGTTCAAGGAAAGGCATTTGTTACTGTCAGTTTTGTGATTGATGCTGTACAATCTCAAAATGTATCATGTAAAAGCCTCGTGGTACAACTGTACAAGGGGGATGAATGAAAAGAACTAATAATTCAAGCTTTTGCATATTTGGGTTCATTTGGCCGGATTCAACGTTGATCGCTTGTAGGAATGAAATCATATCAAATATGAATGAATATTTACGAATACATCAGTTGTTTCTTTTGCATACGCTAGATATGTTTTAGAAATCCATCTTTGAGCATTTGATTTTTGATAGTACGGATGTTAAATATACTGATATACAAATTGTGTTTAGATTTTGAACCCCTCCCGAACAGAGACATTTGAAAATATACATCCTTTTTCAACCCTACACATTTGCACATTTTCTTTTCTACGTTCTCCTTTCGTGATGGATCAAGACTGGCACATAATGTTCTATACTTCTAACAGGAATGATTTAGAGGACGATTTATTGCCTCCTGACTTATTGTTTCCCAATGATTGAGTGATCAAGATCGGCAGGGAATCTGTCACTAGCAAAGCAAGTCTCATCTAACTATCACAATGGTGGATGGAAATCAATTTAAGTTCGTCTCTTCTAACCAAGGACAATATTTTTAACATTAGATTAGAGATTTAGAAAAAAATACAACATATTTTAATATGAAAATATGAACGTAAAGATAAATCTGATATTTATGTTCTGTGTGAGTGATCTAACAGTACCACAAATAAGGGCTGTCGCACTCCTGAAACTCCTTGGTAGTTTCATACCTACCACCTCAGGAAGACACTACCTTTGGAAACTACTCCCCACAATGTGTCATTTCTTTATGTGAGTCCCCATCAAAATCTTGCCAATTGTCTCCTGCGTCTCAGCCATCCACATCTTTTGCCGGTCCACATCTTTCACATGGTGTCTCGAATGGGGGCGGGTAGAAACGGCTAGTACGAGAGGACGACAGCGGTGGCCTGCAGAGCGGCATGTATACAGCGGCTGATTGTAACACCCTAAAATTTGCATAACTTTGAAATAGGAGAAAATGATTAATCTTGTGGGCATTTGAATCTAGGTTTATAATCATGTGTGTGCATTTATGCTGTTGCATATTAATTTTTGAGTGGTGTGATTTGAAATCAAATTTCAACTTGATTTGAATTTCGCATTCAAATTGGTTTTGAAAATGGTTTGAAAAATGGAAAAGAATTTCCCTCTCCATTTCTCAAATTCGGTCCGCCGGCCTTGTTTCCCCGCCGGTCCTGCTGGCCGCTTGGCCTTTTCCCCTCTCCTCCCCGCTCAGGCTGCCTCACTCGTGGCCTGTTCCCGTCCCGCGCTGGCCCATCACCCTCAGCCGCTTCCAGCGCCGACCGCCTCACTCTCTTCGTGCCCGCTCCGCACGGCCCAGCAGCACTGGTCCATCTTCGCTACCAGCCCAGCCGCGCCCGCATGTCGTCTCTCTCGCTGACTGCGCTGGCCCACCCGTCAGGCGCTCCTCCTTCCTCCGCACCGTGTCCACCTCGAACACCACCGCGCCAACGCCGTCCATGTCTGGCTCTGCCACGAGCCCTGTGCCGTGCCTCCCAAGACGTCGCCCCTCATAAATACCGCCCGAGCCGCCTCTCTATCCAAACCCCAGAGCAAGCACCGCCCCTGCTCAAGCCAAGTCGGTCAACCCTAGCGCCGCCGCAAGCTTGGAGAGCCGTCGCTGCTTCGTCGAGCGCCGCGCAGCCGTCGTCGCTTCCCGTTCGTTCTTTTCGGTTCCGGTGAGTTCTCCACCCTCTCCTCTCTCTCCTGGACTTTCATGTTCGTCAAATCATGCACCGTAGGATCTAAACCAATGTCGCCGACGAGCTTCCTTTGTCCGGCCATGGCGCCGCCACAATTGACCTCGCCGCCGGCCGATCTCACCCGCCGATCCAATCACGGCCATCCAAATCTAATCCGACGGCTCATATCGAAGGATATCCCTTCGCTGCGAATTTTGCAAAAGAACCCTTATAATTATCTGAGTCTTAACCCTCGATCCAAAGCGTCTTTTCAAATTTCGTTTTCTTCTTTTGAAAGCGTACTTTGTTTCGGTTAGATCTAAAATACATTTTCAGCTATTTACAGTTTTGTCACTAAATTTGTTTTAGCCATAAAATCTCCGTTTTAACTCCGATTTGATCCGTTCAACTTGCGTTAGTTTCGTAATTTCATAATCTACATGTTCATACTACTGTTAAGTAGGTTTTCAACTTTTAGAATTCGAGGTTAGATTTAATCTATTATTTTACTATAGGAAATCTTGTTTAATTCATAACTACTTTGTTTTAGCTCCAATTTTTATGATCTTCGTGTCTGTGTGTTCGTAGCGAGACATGGATTCGTTTTCCAAACTTTTTATCTTGATTTTATACTGTTGGTATACTGTTCTAATCTATAGTTTTTGTTTGTTATGCATGATTGCTTCTGGATGCTTGTTGCCGAGATTATCGAGTACAGATGGTGAGCAATTCGTGGAAGATCAAGGGTACTATTTTGACGAGCAAGATCAGCATGAGTACTTTGCTCAAGGCAAGTATAGCATGGGATCATCCTTGTTTCCTATTTACTTTAATACATTAAATTCATGTTGCATGTGTCGTCTTGATAGGAATTCTCTAAATTTGAACTTATACCTTGTCACCTTTGGATATGCATTGGGTAGCTTTGTTAGAGCTCAATTAAATCATGATCTTGTAACTTGACTAATGGTATATGCAATAAACATTAAAATATGACTTTTTAGCAACTTGGAATCAGGGGGCTAGAGTGTTTAGTTACTTTCTAAATGCTTCAGATTCCTCTCCCTAAGGACTTATCTGTAAGTGATCATCTGAGACTTACAGTACAGCTGTAAGGGCTACATGGCTCAGGCTTTAGCTCAGTACGATGACATTTTCTAGTTTTTTTAGTGGTTACCTTTATTGGCATAAGAATGGCTTGCCGAATCGGGTATAGGATAACCTCTACTCTTATTTGTATAGCCGCGATGGAATTGTGCCATTCGACAAGGGGGTTCCTATATCTGTTTGCCGAGTGAATCTAATGGCCCTAACTTGTTAGACGGACCATTAAAAGGCTTTATAGTGACCCCTGCCTGCTCACCTTGGAAGTATTTTGGGAGCAATTAACCCAGGCATATGGGCATCACGACTCACAGTGAAAGTGTACAATCTCTGTAGAGTGTGAAACTAGTATATCAGCCGTGTTCACGGTCACGAGCGGCCTTGGAACATTTACGGAATAGATGAACACTAAGAATTATCTGTTTATGCTATTCATTATTCATGTTTACATTGATCATGTGTTTTGCATTGAGAATTGAAACAACTTGTTGCTACTCTTAAGCTAAAATTGTGACAACTAAAAGCTGAATGTTGTTAAATCTGTGTCAAGCCTTTTGAGCCTCATGAACCCCATGTTACACTTGTTGAGTATGACATGTACTTACGCTAATTTATTTTCATTATTTGGATAAAAATCCCGGATGGGTAACAGATGGCTATGGTAATGACTATTTCCCTGAGGATTACTAGACTTGTGGTCAACCAGTTGACGTCCCTGTGATATAGAGCTTTGGTGAGAGATCTTTTCTTTAAACTTCTGCTACATTTATGTGAAGACTCTGTCTTATTCGTGATGTAATAAATACTTGTGATGATACTATTCATAATTTGCAACTTGTGTGTGTGACTGATCTCTGAGCGCACATAAGATTTTGCACCCTATTTTATCCTTAAAATTGGGTGTGACACTAATGGTGGTGGGCTAGTGCGTGGGGTGGCCTACGGCGCGTGTCACACCCAAAAAATCTCCATTTTACGATGTAAGAAAAAACACTAAATAAAATCAATGATTTAATAATTTTATAAAATTTACCTAATATTTAATTAGTTTATTTTCATTTACATAATTAAAATGGCTTTATAAAAGTTTTCCTAATTAATTTTAATTAGAGTTGTATTCATGTTGGTTGCATTAACTTACTTGAGTGAAAAATAAATTATAAAATTTGACTAAGCTTTGAATATGTTTTTTCTCTAATTTTTTAAATAAAGTTCAAAATTATGTCTCGTAAACTTGTTCCAAAAAAGAAAAGCTTGAGTTTTAAAAGTCTTTGAAAATGTATTCTGGAAATGATTGAAAAAATAAGTTTAATAATGTTTGAAAAATAAGTTCCAAAAGGGTACTAAAAATAGTTTGTATGCTTTCCTTATAAAGACTTCAAAATAGTTTTTAAAAGATATTTCAAAGTATAATCTAAATGTCTCAGAAAATTAATTTTAAAGGATTTTCAAAATATGTTTGAAAACAATAATAGTGAAATTCGAAATATTTTAAAGGATTTTCAAAATTAGTTTGAAAACAATAATAGTGAAAATTAGAAACTTGTCTTCGGCCAAATCTAGCAAAAATCCAACCCAAAAGTCATATTCCTTTTTTTTCTTAGTTTTCATTTCAGCCTACCCAATTTCCATCTCAAGCTGGTCCAGCGCAACTCCAACCTACTAGCTGCTGGCTTACCACACGCATGTGCCAGCATCTTCTTTCTCCTCTTAGACCGGCCTCCCCTCCTCTCCCACATGGGCAAAGGCCCACGGCTGCCGTCCTACTAGCGACCTCAACCGTAGCGTACCTAGCCTCCTCTCTCCTGTCGCATATGAGTATAGCCCGCAACTCATCCCCTATTCCAACACACAATCCTCCCCCAATTAAGCCAATGCCAAGCCATGCTCGAACTAGAGCAGTCCTGGACACTGTCATCATCCCCATCAATCAATGCACAATCAAAGCCAGGAGTAACTTCAGTCATTAATCCCCCTCTTCACTCACTCCCTTCACTCCCCTCAGCATCAAAATCCACTACCACCACTAATGGCCATACGAGCTTCATGGGATGCACTTCCCGTCCCTCGCTCACCCTATATAACAGACCTAGGAGTACCACACGCACGCTCGTTGCCACCACTCACCCTATATACAAAGATCCACGTCGTTGTCTGCCCGTCTTGATCAGGCGTTGGGGGGCCATTGGCTATGACAAGGCAAGGGCGGCAGACCTGTTGGGTCGGACAGGTGAAGTTGGCGGCAGCTGCCATGGCAAACATGGTCGAAGCCAGGCACGGGGCCGGATCTCGCCGGGCGGACATTAAGCCAACCCACGAGCACAAGCACAGCAGGGAAGCCCAACGACCAGCACCCAAGCGTGGCGACGGAGCTTGCGGCAACCTCGTCATCCTCATCCTTCAACTCCCATCCCAGAGCTTGCGGTTGTGGCGTCCTGATCCTCCCCGTGGTCGAGCTCCTGTATGGAGCAGTGGAGCGCGGCCGCGCGCACCCGCACAACCGACATGGGCGGAGTGGCAGTGAGGTCACGCCCTGCACACGTGGAGGACCAGCGGCGATGCAGTATATTTGGAATGGATGATTCCAAAATTTCCAAGTCTAAGATTTTATATTTTGTTTTTTGGAAACCATATATTTTTTATTGAAAACTTCTCGCAGCCGCACGTGACTCCTTCCACCTCACGAGAGTCCACCTCTTTGGCCCCAATCTAGCAGAGGCACAGGAGAATCCGCATTCTCCTTGATCAAGATGGCGCCGCCTCCGCTGCCGGCGCTCATGGACGACCTCATCGGCGAGATCCTCCTCCACCTCCCACCGGAAGATCCAGAGTGCCTTGTCCGCGCCTCCCTTGTCTGCAAGCCCTGGCGTTGCCTCCTCTTTGATTCCGGCTTTCCCCGCCGCTACCGCGAGTTCCACATATCGCCGCCGCTGCTCGTCTTCTTCCACACTGAGTTCCACACCGAGTTCTTCTTTCCCCGCTTCATCCCCATCAAAGATGCCACTAGTGCAAGACTGAGCATCACTCCCGGTTGAAAACCCCCCTATGCTCAGTCCCGGTTGAAAACCCCCCTTTAGTCCCAGTTTCGCAACCGGGATTGCGAATCCAGGACTGTTCTCTGTTAGGAAAGGGTAGTATGTTTCGTCTTAAAATGAATTTTCGATGAACCCATGGACAGATCTAGATTCGTTACTCTGGTTTACTTATTATTTTCTTGTCTGATACTTTGATAACTAATGTTCAATCATGTTCAGTGGGCTGCTTGGAATTTCAAAATCATGGTTGCCTTTGTTGTTGTCATGTGGCTGTCATCTCTTTTATCAGAACAAAGAATGTGTATGAGTGATTTAAGTGCAATATCATGAAGATGATTTGCATGGTTTTCCCAAGTGGGAGTTTCAGAATTAGATTAGATTCATTCCACTAGAAGGCATATCTGAAACTGTTTGTAGTTATGTTGTTATGCTCTCACATTATTTGCAATGATTTGCTCAAGTGCTGCACAAAATGAATAATTAGTTAGCGTCGAGTAGAAATCTTGGGCTGCAAATTTGGAGAAAAGAAGGGAAAGCAAATAGTGAAAGAATCTGAGATTGCTGTGTTCTCTCTTTTGTTGGCAATCTCAAGAAGCACAGGTTTCGAAGCCAACCTTGTAGCCATAATTATTTCATATCTCATATATATGTGTGTGTTTTGAGCTACAGCGTGTCCATAAGTTTTCTGCAGTCAATCTTTTAGAATCGTGTAGTGCAGTGGGCATGCAATCATCCATCCATCAATTTGAGCTTGCTCCTGCCAGCATGGTCCTAAGCTGATGCTTGAAGAGCTCTGTTTCAGTAAGGTGATACTTCTCAGTGGGGTGCTAAGTTATTAAAGAGATCTGTCCTGGACACCTATTATGGCTGTTCTGAAAAATTGGCCAAAATTCTTGTCCATCACAAAATTAATTAATCAGGTTTAGCACTTATATTAGTATGAGACCTTGAGTGTTTGGTGCTGACTTGTTTCGTCTGCTGTGTGCCAGTTTCAGTTCAATTTCTGGACCCAGATTTGCCCATTTTTTAGTAGTTTTAGAATTTGATGTAACTCATACACCTAGTACACTTATCTGAAAATATTTGAGGTTGTGGCTTCAATTTGTCGAAACATTGTTTTGCTCAAGTGTGGTTGTGCTGCATAACTTGGAGTGTTCAGTCCACAATTTCCTGGTAGTGATGGAGTAAGGCTCTGGGCTTTATTGGCACTTGTTCATGACACTGAGAGACTAGTCCATTGAGTTCCTCATTTTGGTGGCCCAGCAGCTGCCAGCTCCCTCAAAAGTCTGAAATCTTTTGTTATTTCATATGTGTCAGATATTACTGTCACATTGTCATTAAAAAAGAATTATTTGGATAATGCACGGTCGATCGTGCGATTCGCTACTCGAACAGATGCGGATTATGATCACATTCCTTGTAGTGTACGTAACATTCCATAATGTTGCATCATTGAGAGATCATCACTTGAGTGATGGCCCAACTCTTACCTTATGTCACTACTACAGAAAAGCTACGTAGCAACGGCTCATTCTTTTTGTAGGGGCGGTTGGCGATGGAGCCGCCCCTACAGTGGGCACACCCGGATCCCAGGAGACTAGCCGCCCCTACAAATAGAACAGTAGGGGCGGCTGGTGATATGAACTACCCCTACAAATGGGTCAATTTGTAGGGGCGGCTCAATCACCAGCCGCCCCTACAAATGCTCCACGTATAAAACCTGCAGCCACCCTTTTTGCTCCTCGGGTCACTCACTCATACACGAGAAAAAAAGGTTTGGAGGCCTTGGGCACCTCATAAGGGGGAGGTTTTGATCTCAAATCCTTTGGTGGAGAGGTCATAGAAGGTAAGAAAATAATATTCCAAACTTTTATTTGAAGTTTTAATGGTCGTTTAGTGATTAAATAGAGTTTTCCTTTTCTCTCTCTTTTATGGTGCTTGAGGCATGTATGAAGCGAATTAGACCAAAGTTTTGAAGGTATTAGGATAAATTAGGTAGGGAAATATGATCAGCCAGAGGGTGGGAGGTTGTGTTGCTGTGGTCCTTGCGACGGGGCGGGGTCACCGGGAGCAGGCTTCTGTGGTGGTGCTTCTTGCACTTGCAGGGAGGGGGCGCCGGCATGTGAGCGATGGGCTCCGCGACGTCGATTTCTCTCTTGACGATGGCATCATGCGAGGGAGCCAACGACATTGTCAACAGCGTCTTGGAGAAGGCCGCCGTTGACGTGACCGACACCGGCGTTGATGGGTGATTCCGCTGTGCCCAAGCTGCGAACATCGGGGCGGGCCACCATTGCTGCTCCAGCTGCTGAGCTGCTTCCGCAACCAAGGGTGTGGACTGCCATCGCCGCCTCCATTGGTGCAAACCGGGTGGAGAGATGGGATGGATTTTGGTGCGCAGCAACCATCTTGCGTGCTTAGAAATCTGGATCCGAGTGCGCCAGCATCAGGATCCGCGTCATTGACTCGATAGATGACCCTGTACAGCGGTCCTCTAGCTGGCGATATGGTCTTGGAGCACGAGCCTTTGTCGTCCCCTCACGAGAAGACGAGGGCACTGTCTCTTCACCATACGAGGGTGTTTTGTTCAAAAACTACAGGACGCAGATGGCACTCGGCAACGCGTTGTACGTGTCCTGATAGGCGCTGCTGTTTCTGATCAGTGAGAAGAACTTTCAGATTAATGGATAATGGATATTAACGTGAAGGAGATGGACGCACAGAGATCAGTGTGGCTTGCTTAACCAGGATGGGTGACGTGGCAGCATGAGGAGCTAGGAAAATTTTGTTGTGGAGATCTTCCTGTTTAGGTATAAATTAACCAGGATGGGTATTATTGGACCACAATGAATTAAATATAGGTGATGTGGCAGCATGAGGAGCTTGAAAAATCTTATAGTGGGATCTCGTATTTAGGTAAATAAAACATAAAAGATAAAATATTGCCTACTAATTATTAGTGGGAAATTACTTTTGCTCTTTTATGTCACATGCAAGCAAAATTGTGTTTTGCTTGTTCAGGATTTTGGATATTTAATTCACATATATTGTGGATCCTCCAATTTATTTTTCAATAAAGTTTTACAGATTGTGTTCGTACTACTTTCTTGGTGTATACTTATTGCATTATTTTTTTTTCTTTGAGGTTGGAACAGAATTAATTGCTTTCAAGGTCAAAAACTGAATGAAAAATATTTACACCTGCCTTCTCCATCCTACTCCTGATGTATAATGCTCGGAGAAGGGATAAACATATCTAATTGAAATAAGAGCCTTATTGTAATTTTTGTTCCCACCAGGGCTTGAATCGAAATCTGCCCCCTGTCATATTATATATACAAAGGACTCAGGGGGCTGCGGGACTATCCCTCAATTGCAAAAATAATTCTCATCAGTCACTTTCTCCTGAAAAGGTCCGAGAAGCTGCATTTCCGTCCAATAACAATGGACGTGAAATCCGCGAGTATTTGCCTCTTCCTGGTACTTCTGTTGGTACAGAGTCCTTCTTCTTCTGCAGGTTTTTCTATCCGTCTCTCTCACTTTTGTATGTAAAGGAAGACCAAGTTGATTCGCAAATTGACACTCCTAATCCCACTATTTTTTTCTTTTCGCAGAAGATCAGAACTGCTTTTTCACTACTGACCGGGTGAAAACCTGGTGTGTCAACTGGGCATGCAAGTTCGGTTGCCTGATCGACGCCAAACAATATCATACCAAATACAAGAATAGTTGGTGCGAAGGTTCAAGGAAAGGCATTTGTTACTGTCAGTTTTGTGATTGATGCTGTACAATCTCAAAATGTATCATGTAAAAGCCTCGTGGTACAACTGTACAAGGGGGATGAATGAAAAGAACTAATAATTCAAGGTTTTGCATATTTGGGTTCATTTGGATTCAACCTTGATCTCTTGTAGGAATGAAATCATATCAAATATGAATGGATATTTACTAATACATCGGTTGTTTCTTTTGCATACGCTAGATATGTTTTAGAAATCCATCTTTGAGCATTTGATTTTTGATAGTACGGATGTTAAATATACTCATATACAAATTGTGTTTAGATTTTGAACACCCCCCGAACAGAGACATTTGAAAATGTACAGCCTTTTTCAACCCTACTCACTTGCACATTTTCTTTTCTACGTTCTCCTTTCGTGATGGATCAAGACTGGCACATAATGTTCTATACTGCTAACAGGAATGATTTTGAGGAGGATTTATTGCCTCCTGACTTATTGTTTCCCAATGATTGAGTGATCAAGATCGGCAGGGAATCTGTCACTAGCAAAGCAAGTCTCATCTAACTATCACAATGGTGGATGGCGAAGATGAAGGAGGCGCCGGCACCCGACATGATGAGGAAGGAGCCATACGCCATGAACTACCGCCCCCGCAGCATCTGCGCCGCGAACGCCGTCGCAGTAGTGGCGATGGCCATGGCTAGCTAACTTCTTGGTTGCGGACTGTCGTCTGTCGCAGTCGTCGCAGCAGTGCGTGCTTCGTTATTTGGATGATAGACATGACAGTAATTTATATTGCCAAAAAAGGAGCAATTAGTTCAAAAGTTTGTACTAGGTGGGAAATACATGCAGCAGTTAGCGCGTGGTTCCTTTAAAGTTTCTAATAAACTTTTTACCGGGGCTTGCATGCGTCACAGTGCATGGATAGGTGAGTTGGAAACTTGAAGAAAGATAAGATTGAACTTTACACCAAGAAAAGTAGGCACATGTTACTGTCTTGTTTGCTTGTTTACAATATTCTCCTTCAATCGTGCTTTAGCCTAAGCATCCTGTCATTTAACACTGCCATGAGTGATTTTTTTCATTGGCATTTGGGAGGCTACGAGCTGCAAGAGTTACAAGGACAAACAAAAAATTGTGCATGGTCAGATTAGATTCAGAAGGAAACCATTGTGTTGGGTAAACATAGTATAATTGTGCATATATAGCTTCAGGTTGCCAGTAAACACTACGGGATATACGAGATTTGCCGAGTGCCACGGGCACGCGGTGTAAGGAAAATGGACCCCTGGCCCATTTACTTTGGATTTTGGTGTTTGATAACCAACACAACCAAATTAGACTAATGAATTTGCAAGTGTTTGTTTTGTAGTCCAATAGGGTGCAAGACGTGACTTGGACGAAGGCGACATGATGATCCGATGATCAACACCTCAAGCAAGACCTTAGAAGCACAAGAAAAGACCCAAGATGTCAAGCAAAGTCCAAGCATGAAGATAGGAACCAAGCCGTGCGCAAGATCGCAAAGAAACGAGCTCGCAGAGGCGACCGGACGCTGGACCGGACGCTGGAAGCGCGACCGGACGCTGGACCGGTGGCTCGGCAGACAGGCGACCGGACGCAAGGACCGGACTATTGGCTGGCGGAACCGACCGGACGCAGAACGCAGCGTCCGATCGAAATCTGAGAGAGGTTCAGCGCCGCTGAATCGCGATCGACGCGTCCGGTGGAGAAGCGCGACCGACGCCGCAGCGGCGTCCGATCGGTAGTTCGCGGCTGCTAACGGTCGGGGACGACCGGACGCGTCCGTCGGGGCGATTCAGCGTCGGTCGAGAGCAGTAATTGCGGGAGTTCGACCCCAACGGCTACTTTCTCAGTGGGGCTTATAAATACAACCCCCAACCGGCCATTTGAGGAGTGTGGAGCTGAGGAAACATATCAAGAGTGTTGATACACCATTTGAGTGATCTCCACATGCATAGTACTTAGTGTTTTATTAGGTGATTAGCATAAGTGCTTTGCGAAGTGCTTAGGTTGATTAGACCATCGCTTATGCGCTTGCTCTAGGTGTTTGCCTAGTGTTTAAGTGAGGTTTGCATACCTCTTGCCACCCCGTGCTTGTGAGCACAAGTGTTGTACATCGGAGGGGCTTGAAGTCTTGCGAGATCACACCAACGCGTTTGTGGTGTGGGCGCCACCGTGTACCGGAGGGAACAAGACCCACGGCGTTTGGCCGAAAAGCTTGATAGTGAAGACGGCGGGGAGCATCCGGGAGAGGCTTGCCGGAAGGCACATCGGAGACCCACTTATGCGTGGGGAAGGCCCGAGGCTATCCACGGAGTTACCCGACCGGGAGCTTGGCCCTTGCGAGGGATTCTTGCGAGGGGCTCCAACGAGGACTAGGGGAAGCTTGCACGCTTCTCGATACCTCGGTAAAAATACCGGAGTCGTCGACGGAGTTTGCATATCTCTACCTTGCTCTTTAAGCTTCCGCATTTACATTGATCATATTCTTATCATTTGCGTAGAGATATAACACACTAGCAAAACCGTAGTTGCACATCTAGATAGATTATCTTTTGCATAGGTTTTGCTAGAAGTAGAAAAAAGAGGCCATAGTTTAGAGTAAGTTTTAAGTTGCCTAATTCACCCCCCCTTAGGCGTCCACGTGTCCTTCAATTGGTATCGAGCCGGTTGGCTCATATTTGGACCTTTGGCTTAACCGCCGTTGAGCCGACGCTTGTAGAGTGGTTGGGATGGATACCGCTAGGCCTCCACAATTTGACGGCTCTAACTTCCCATACTATAAAGCTAGAATGGCTTGCCACCTTGAGGCGGTTGATTTGGGTGTATGGAGAGTCACTCGTGACGGGATGAAACCCATCAAGAATCTCGAAAAACCCACAAAGAGTGATGAAAAAGAAATGCATTTTAATGCTAGAGCTAAAATGCTTGTTTGAATCATTTAGCATGGATGTGTTTAACCAAGTGTTCACCTTAAATACGGCACATGAAATTTGGTTAAAACTTCAAGAGCTCCATGACGGTACAAGTAATGTCCGTGAGCAAAAACATTGTCTAGCTAAGCAAAATTATGATTCCTTTGCTATGAATGATGATGAGCTTGTTCGTGATATGTATTCTCGATTGAATCTAATTATCAATGAGCTCCATTCAATAGGATTATTAAAGCTAGATGATGCGGACATCGTGAGGAAGATCATCTCCGTTCTACCACAAAAAGAAATATGCAAGCATCATCACCATCCTTCACAACATGGAGAACTTGAGCACCATGACCCCGGGGATTGTCATTGGCAAGCTAGTGGCATTTGAAATGTCACGTAAGATGGGTCAAGGAGAAGCATCTTCATCAAGCAAAGGCAAAGCTCTCGCTTGTAGCGAAAAGAAAAAGATGAAGGGCAAGAAAGTTGAGTCAAGCTCAAGCTCAAGCTCCTCAAGTGAAGAAGAAGAAGATGAGGATGATGATGATGATGAACAAGAATCAAGTGATGATGATCAATCTTCCTCCTCCACCTCCGACCTTGATGAAGAATCAATCAAATTAATCAACAAGGTGGAGAAGATGATCCAAAGGCTCAATGTCAAGGGTGTGCCCATCCAAATTCAAGATCTCATTTTCACCAATCAAAGAAATGAGCAAAGAAAGAGAGGATGCTACTGGATGCGGCGAGATGGGGCACTTTGTGGAAGTTTGTCCAAACAAGCCCACACCCAAGACAAAGAAGAAGGCGTGCAAAAACAAAGCCCTCACAACAATAAGGTCATGGGATGATTCTTCAAGTGAAGAAGAAAACCATCACAAAAGCGAGGTCATAAGCACTCATCATCAAGCTCTTCTCGTGTGTGTGCCTTATGGCACGAGGTAACAAAAGCTCATCCTCTAGTGAGAGTGATAGTGATGATGACTTGCCTTCTTACAATACAATTGTGCAACAAAATCTTAAATATGCTAAAGTTTGCACTAGTCAACAAAAGAAGCTCAAAACTTTAAAAGAAGAGCTAGGTAGTTCACAAGAAGCATACAAGAATTTGCTTGAACAATATGAAAACTTTGCAAATCTCAATGTTGAACTATCTACTAAAATTGAGCAACTTGAGGCTAGTGCAACAACAAGTGCATGCACAATTAATGATAAGCAACTTGAAAAGAAAAATGAAAAATTAAAAGAAAAGTTAGCTAGCTCACAAAATGATTATCAAAGTTTGCTTGCTAAAATGGAAATCATGTGCAAATATTGTGATGAGCTAACAAATCAAGTTGCTAATCTTAAGGCCGTAAAAAAATACCCCCACCAAGGCATCTAAAAGAAATGACATAATTAAAAAGGATGCATCTACCTCTTGCAATGATTTATGTTTAGACTCACCCTTGTGCAACCAAGCTTGTGTTGAGAAAGTGATTGTAGATACATGCACACAAGAGGTTGTAAAGGAGAATGAGCAACTCAAGCAAGAAGAAGTTCGCCTCACCAAGGACTTGACTCAAGTGAAAGGCAAGGCGAAGCAAACCCAACTTCATCAAGATAACACCGTCAAGGGAGTGAAGAAGCTTGATGAAGGACAAACCGTGGTTTGCTACGTGTGCGACAAGGAAGGTCACAAGTCCTATGAGTGCAAGGTGAAGAATGAGGGAGGAGCAAAGATGAAGGAAAAAAGCAAACAAGCAAGCTCTCCAACACCTACACCAACAAGGTGGACAAGAAGGCCTCCACACCTTATCTCTTGAAGAAGAAGAAAAATGACAAGGTGGTGGCCATCAAGGTGAACAAGCAAGCAAACAATGGGGTCAAACGCTTTTGGGTGCCAAAGGAAATCATTTCCAACATGAAGAGCACCAAGAAGGTTTGGATCCCGAAAGGGAAGTAAGAAGTCCATCGGACCACGGGAATTTGGAGACTTGGCAAAGTATGGGTGCATTTCATGGGGTGCATCATGATGGACAAAATCATTGCCAAGTGGGTTAGTGAATACTATGGACCCAAATTCCCTTTCCATGTTAGGTAACTAGATGTTATTACTTTTAATTGGTACATCTTGCAATTAGATTTTCCTACAATTGGTATCTTTAAGCATCTAGTTACTCTTCATGCCTAGGATTACATTTGCATGCTTATATCCTTTGTCATGCATACACTAGGTATTTCATATGGTAGGCCTGCTCGGTCTCATTTGTAACCCTTGGAGCAAACCTACATGGTTTAAAATTGCTTAGGAGCACGGCACATAGCTTGTCTTACTATTGTTTATCTAATATGTGCCAAAGTCCAAATTGTAGATAATTTTCTCCCAAATATCATCTTTCAAGTGGTATTTTGACTCCAAAATCAATTGTGCATGAGTACTACAAGTATTCCATGTCTCCATGCACAAATTTAGGGGGAGGATCATCTACAAGATGGACGCTTTGAGACTAACACCTTTTTCAAGTTTATCATGTGTGTAGTGGTCTCATTGCAAGGAAAATGGAGTCCCCGAAGAGAAGCATCGTTCTTCAGTTGGCATCATCATGTTGATTTCATTTCATATTTATATGCTTTCTCCATGCATTATATAGATTAAACTCTCTCGTGCAACAAATTGCTAATTATGCATATGCTTTGCTTTCTACCATATGTATGCATATATTTAGGGGGAGCTTAGTCTATATAATGCGAGAGTCAAATTTTGTGATCCATTTCACTCTATACACAAAGGATCATGAAATTTGACCCTCCCTTGTGCTACTAATGTCTTCCTTTTTAGTGTTTTGATGCCAAAGGGGGAGAATTTGAAGGACCAAAGGCAAGCATCAAGTTGATGTCTACAAGTGGTAATGGTCCGAGAAAGGGAGGAAAGTGAATTATGGATTAGTCTATGTAATGGGAGAATTTTTTTTTAGAAAGATAGGCTTTAATCCATAATATCACATGGGGACATTTGTAAGGGCAAGACATGTTTTTAAGTAAAGTTTTAATTGGTATCTATCAATTAGTATCATATAACCTGTCCTTTGCATTGCATCCTAGCAAGTAGATAATTTTTAAATTTAAATTTTTTTTATCATTTGCTTGCTTTGGTCGTGTTGTCATCAATCACCAAAAAGGGGGAGATTGTAAGGAAAATGGACCCCTGGCCCATTTACTTTGGATTTTGGTGTTTGATGACCAACACAACCAAATTAGACTAATGAATTTGCAAGTGTTTGTTTTGTAGTCCAATAGGGTGCAAGACGTGACTTGGACGAAGGCGATGTGATGATCCGATGATCAACACCTCAAGCAAGACCTTAGAAGCACAAGAAAAGACCCAAGATGTCAAGCAAAGTCCAAGCATGAAGATAGGAACCAAGCCATGCGCAAGATCGCAAAGAAACGAGCTCGCAGAGGCGACCGGACGCTGGACCGGACGCTGGAAGCTTGACCGACGCTGGACCGGTGGCTCGGCAGACAAAGCGACCGGACGCAAGGACTGGACGCTGGCAAGAACCGACCGGACGCAGGAACGCAGCGTCCGATCGAGTCTGAGAGAGGTTCAGTCGCTGAATCGCGACCGGACGCGTCCGGTGGAAAGCGACCGACGCTGGCGGCGGTCCGATCGGTAGTTCGCGGCTACAACGGTCGGGACGACCGGACGCGTCCGGTCAGGACGATTCAGCGTCCGGTCAGTAGCAGAATTGCGGGAGTTCGACCCCAACGGCTACTTTCTCAGTGGGGCTTATAAATACAACCCCAACCGCCATTTGAGGAGTGTGGAGCCGAGGAAACATATCAAGAGTGTTGATACACCATTTGAGTGATCTCCACATGCATAGTACTTAGTGTTTTATTAGGTGATTAGCATAAGTGCTTTTATGCGAAGTGCTTAGGTTGATTAGACCATCGCTTATGCGCTTGCTCTAGGTGTTTGCCTAGTGTTTAAGTGAGGTTTGCATACCTCTTGCCACCCCGTGCTTGTGAGCACAAGTGTTGTACATCGGAGGGGCTTGAAGTCTTGCGAGATCACACCAACCGCGTTTGTGGTGTGGCCGCCACCGTGTACCAGAGGGAACAAGGCCCGCGGCGTTTCGGCCGGAAGCTTAATAGTGAAGACGGCGGGGAGCATCCGGGAGAGGCTTGCTTGAAGGCACATCGGAGACCCACTTGCGGCGTGGGGAAGGCTCGAGGCTATCCACGGAGTTACCCGACCGGGAGCTTGGCCCTTGCGAGGGATTCCTTGCGAGGGGCTCCAACGAGGACTAGGGGAAGCTTTGCGCTTCTCGATACCTCGGTAAAAATACGGAGTCGTCGACGAGAGTTTGCATATCTCTACCTTGCTCTTTAAGCTTCCCGCATTTACATTGATCATATTATTATCATTTGCGGTAGAGATAGCAACACACTAGCAAAACCGTAGTTGCACATCTAGATAGATTATCTTTTGCATAGGTTTTGCTAGAAGTAGAAAAAGAGGCCATAGTTTAGAGTAAGTTTTTAAGTTGCCTAATTCACCCCCCCCCCCTCTTAGGCGTCCACGTGTCCTTCAAGTGGTATCAGAGCCGGTTGGCTCATATTTGGACCTTTGGCTTAACCGCCGTTGAGCCGACGCTTGTAGAGTGGTTGGGATGGATACCGCTAGGCCTCCACAATTTGACGGCTCTAACTTCCCATACTATAAAGCTAGAATGGCTTGCCACCTTGAGGCGGTTGATTTGGGTGTATGGAGAGTCACTCGTGACGGGATGAAACCCATCAAGAATCTCGAAAAACCCACAAAGAGTGATGAAAAAGAAATGCATTTTAATGCTAGAGCTAAGAATTGCTTGTTTGAATCATTTAGCATGGATGTGTTTAACCAAGTGTTCACCTTAAATACGGCACATGAAATTTGGTTAAAACTTCAAGAGCTCCATGACGGTACAAGTAATGTCCGTGAGCAAAAACATTGTCTAGCTAAGCAAAATTATGATTCCTTTGCTATGAATGATGATGAGCTTGTTCGTGATATGTATTCTCGATTGAATCTAATTATCAATGAGCTCCATTCAATAGGATTATTAAAGCTAGATGATGCGGACATCGTGAGGAAGATCATCTCCGTTCTACCACAAAAGAAATATGCAAGCATCATCACCATCCTTCACAACATGGAGAACTTGAGCACCATGACCCGGGGATTGTCATTGGCAAGCTAGTGGCATTTGAAATGTCACGTAAGATGGGTCAAGGAGAAGCATCTTCATCAAGCAAAGGCAAAGCTCTCGCTTGTAGCGAAAAAGAAAAGATGAAGGGCAAGAAAGTTGAGTCAAGCTCAAGCTCAAGCTCCTCAAGTGAAGAAGAAGAAGATGAGGATGATGATGATGATGAACAAGAATCAAGTGATGATGATCAATCTTCCTCCTCCACCTCCGACCTTGATGAAGAATCAATCAAATTAATCAACAAGGTGGAGGAGATGATCCAAAGGCTCAATGTCAAGGGTGTGCCCATCCAAATTCAAGATCTCATTTTCACCAATCAAAGAAATGAGCAAAGAAAGAGAGGATGCTACGGATGCGGCAAGAGATGGGGCACTTTGTGGAAGTTTGTCCAAACAAGCCCACACCCAAGACAAAGAAGAAGGCGTGCAAAAACAAAGCCCTCACAACAATAAGGTCATGGGATGATTCTTCAAGTGAAGAAGAAAACCATCACAAAAGCGAGGTCATAAGCACTCATCATCAAGCTCTTCTCGTGTGTGCCTTATGGCACGAGGTAACAAAAGCTCATCCTCTAGTGAGAGTGATAGTGATGATGACTTGCCTTCTTACAATACAATTGTGCAACAAAATCTTAAATATGCTAAAGTTTGCACTAGTCAACAAAAGAAGCTCAAAACTTTAAAAAAAGAAGAGCTAGGTAGTTCACAAGAAGCATACAAGAATTTGCTTGAACAATATGAAAACTTTGCAAATCTCAATGTTGAACTATCTACTAAAATTGAGCAACTTGAGGCTAGTGCAACAACAAGTGCATGCACAATTAATGATAAGCAACTTGAAAAGAAAAATGAAAAATTAAAAGAAAAGTTAGCTAGCTCACAAAATGATTATCAAAGTTTGCTTGCTAAAATGGAAATCATGTGCAAACATTGTGATGAGCTAACAAATCAAGTTGCTAATCTTAAGGCCGTAAAAAATACCCCCACCAAGGCATCTAAAAGAAATGACATAATTAAAAAGGATGCATCTACCTCTTGCAATGATTTATGTTTAGACTCACCCTTGTGCAACCAAGCTTGTGTTGAGAAAGTGATTGTAGATACATGCACACAAGAGGTTGTAAAGGAGAATGAGCAACTCAAGCAAGAAGAAGTTCGCCTCACCAAGGACTTGACTCAAGTGAAAGGCAAGGCGAAGCAAACCCAACTTCATCAAGATAACACCGTCAAGGGAGTGAAGAAGCTTGATGAAGGACAAACCGTGGTTTGCTACGTGTGCGACAAGGAAGGTCACAAGTCCTATGAGTGCAAGGTGAAGAATGAGGGAGGAGCAAAGATGAAGGAAAAAAAGCAAACAAGCAAGCTCTCCAACACCTACACCAACAAGGTGGACAAGAAGGCCTCCACACCTTATCTCTTGAAGAAGAAGAAAAATGACAAGGTGGTGGCCATCAAGGTGAACAAGCAAGCAAACAATGGGGTCAAACGCTTTTGGGTGCCAAAGGAAATCATTTCCAACATGAAGAGCACCAAGAAGGTTTGGATCCCGAAAGGGAAGTAAGAAGTCCATCAGACCACGGGGAATTTGGAGACTTGGCAAAGTATGGGTGCATTTCATGGGGTGCATCATGATGGACAAAATCATTGCCAAGTGGGTTAGTGAATACTATGGACCCAAATTCCCCTTCCCATGTTAGGTAACTAGATGTTATTACTTTTTAATTGGTACATCTTGCAATTAGATTTTCCTACAATTGGTATCTTTAAGCATCTAGTTACTCTTCATGCCTAGGATTACATTTGCATGCTTATATCCTTTGTCATGCATACACTAGGTATTTCATATGGTAGGCCTGCTCGGTCTCATTTGTAACCCTTGGAGCAAACCTACATGGTTTAAAATTGCTTAGGAGCACGGCACATAGCTTGTCTTACTATTGTTTATCTAATATGTGCCAAAGTCCAAATTGTAGATAATTTTCTCCCAAATATCATCTTTCAAGTGGTATTTTGACTCCAAAATCAATTGTGCATGAGTACTACAAGTATTCCATGTCTCCATGCACAAATTTAGGGGGAGGATCATCTACAAGATGGACGCTTTGAGACTAACACCTTTTTCAAGTTTATCATGTGTGTAGTGGTCTCATTGCAAGGAAAATGGAGTCCCCGAAGAGAAGCATCGTTCTTCAGTTGGCATCATCATGTTGATTTCATTTCATATTTATATGCTTTCTCCATGCATTATATAGATTAAACTCTCTCGTGCAACAAATTGCTAATTATGCATATGCTTTGCTTTCTACCATATGTATGCATATATTTAGGGGGAGCTTAGTCTATATAATGCGAGAGTCAAATTTTGTGATCCATTTCACTCTATACACAAAGGATCATGAAATTTGACCCTCCCTTGTGCTACTAATGTCTTCCTTTTTAGTGTTTTGATGCCAAAGGGGGAGAATTTGAAGGACCAAAGGCAAGCATCAAGTTGATGTCTACAAGTGGTAATGGTCCGAGAAAGGGAGGAAAGTGAATTATGGATTAGTCTATGTAATGGGAGAATTTTTTTTAGAAAGATAGGCTTTAATCCATAATATCACATGGGGACATTTGTAAGGGCAAGACATGTTTTTAAGTAAAGTTTTAATTGGTATCTATCAATTAGTATCATATAACCTGTCCTTTGCATTGCATCCTAGCAAGTAGATAATTTTTAAATTTAAATTTTTTTATCATTTGCTTGCTTTGGTCGTGTTGTCATCAATCACCAAAAAGGGGGAGATTGTAAGGAAAATGGACCCCTGGCCCATTTACTTTGGATTTTGGTGTTTGATGACCAACACAACCAAATTAGACTAATGAATTTGCAAGTGTTTGTTTTGTAGTCTAATAGGGTGCAAGACGTGACTTGGACGAAGGCGATGTGATGATCCGATGATCAACACCTCAAGCAAGACCTTAGAAGCACAAGAAAAGACCCAAGATGTCAAGCAAAGTCCAAGCATGAAGATAGGAACCAAGCCATGCATTAAGATCGCAAAGAAACGAAGCTCAGAGGCGACCGGACGACTGGACCGGACGCTGGAAGCGCGACCGACGCTGGACCGGTGGTTTCGGCAGACAAAGCGACCGGACGCAAGGACCGGACGCTGGCGGCAACCGACCGGACGCAGGAACGCAGCGCTCGATCGAGTGAATCTGAGAGGTTCCAGCGCTGAAATCGCGACCGGACGATCCGGTGTGAAGCGGCGCACGGACACATGGCAAAGCGTCCGATCGATAGTGTAGTTCGCGGCTACTAACGGGTCGGGACGACGGACGCGACGCGTCGGTCGGGGACGATTCGTCCGTCCAAGAAAGCGAATTGCGGGAGTTCGACCTCAACGGCTACTTTTTCGATTGGGGCTTATAAATACAACCCCAACCGGCCATTTGAGGAGTGTGGAGCTGAGGAAACATATCAAGAGTGTTGATACACCATTTGAGTGATCTCCACATGCATAGTACTTAGTGTTTTATTAGGTGATTAGCATAAGTGCTTTTATGGAAGTGCTTAGGTTGATTAGACCATCGCTTATGCGCTTGCTCTAGGTGTTTGCCTAGTGTTTAAGTGAGGTTTGCATACCTCTTGCCACCCCGTGCTTGTGAGCACAAGTGTTGTACATTGGAGGGGCTTGAAGTCTTGCGAGATCACACCAACGCGTTTGTGGTGTGGCCGCCGCCACTGTATCGGAGGGAACAAGGCCCACGGTGTTTCGGCGAAAGCTTGATAGTGAAGACGGCGGGAGCATCCGGGAGAGGCTTGCCGGAAGGCACATCGGAGACCCACTTGCGGCGTGGGGAAGGCCCGAGGCTATCCACGGAGTTACCGACCGGGAGCTTGGCCCTTGCGAGGATTCCTTGCGAGGGGCTCCAACGAGGACTAGGGGAAGCTTGCGCTTCTCGATACCTCGGTAAAAATACCGGAGTCGTCGACGGAGTTTGCATATCTCTACCTTGCTCTTTAAGCTTCGCATTTACATTGATCATATTATTATCATTTGCGGTAGAGATAGCAACACACTAGCAAAACCGTAGTTGCACATCTAGATAGATTATCTTTTGCATAGGTTTTGCTAGAAGTAGAAAAAGAGGCCATAGTTTAGAGTAAGTTTTTAAGTTGCCTAATTCACCCCCCCCCCCTCTTAGGCGTCCACGTGTCCTTCACGCGGCAAAGCCCCAAACACACTCGGCAAAGCGTTTGCCGAGAGTAACACTCGGCAAACGACACTCGACAATTTTTTATCGGCAAAGAGCTATTTGATGAGTGTCAAACGTCGGGCACTCGGCAAAGACTATGCCGAGTAAAAAAAACACTCGGCAAACATTTTTCGAAAAAAAAACAAGTCCCGCCGCCGCCACCACCACCACGCCCCCCCGCCGCCACCACCACCACAGCCGCCGGCCACCACAACCACCACCACGCCACCACCACCAAAGCCGCTGGGGAAGAAGAAGGGAGGAGGACGCCCGCTGGATCCGTCGCGCACGGGAGAGGGAGGGGGGAGGGCGCCACCACGCCGGGAGAGGAGGGCCGCGCGCCAGATCCGTCACTTCTTGCCGGGCCGGATCCGCCTCCCCGTGCACCACTATCGCCGGATCCGCCCGTGCGGGGGCCGGATCTGGTGGAGGTGGTGGAGGAGCGCCGCCACGCAGGGAGAGGCAGGGGGAGCGCCGCCATGCCGAGAGAGGAAGGGGGGAGGGCGCCACCGCTGGAAAGGGAGGGGAGGCGCCGCCTGACCGGGAGAGGGAGAGGCAGGGTAGCCTTGCTGGGAGGGAGGGGCGGATCCACGGGACGGATCTGGGGAGGGGAGGAGAGAGAGAGGGAGGAGGAGGCCGTGAAGGCCCCGGAGGGGAGGGAGGGCGGCGGGTGGGCGGATCTCGAGGAGGAGGCAGAGAGAGGAGGGAGGGAGGAAGGGGGCGCACTGAGAGGGAGGGGGGAGGGCGGCTTGCTGGTGGATCTGAGGAGGAGGAGGAGGGAGGGAGGGGTGGGGGCGCCGGAGAGGGGGGGGGAGAAGGCTTGCGTGGGCGGATCTGAGGAGGAGGCGGAGAGAGGGGAGGAGGGAGGAAGGGAGGTGCCAGAGAAGGGGTGGGGAAGGCCAAGGCCGGAAATGGAGGAGGAGGAGGGAGGGGGGCCATGGGAAGAATGGGGGGAGGGGCGGCCACGGGGAAGAAGAATGGGGAGGGAGAGGCGCCCACGGGAATTAACTATGATTTTTTTTTCCTTCACGAGTGTCTTAGATCTGGGGCACTCGGCAACAATTTTTTATTTTTTTTTCTCCTTCTTCTTCAAAAAAAAATGATTTTTTTTCCTTCTTAAGTGTCCTAGATCTGGGCACTCGGCAAAGTTTTTTTTTTTTTATTTTTTTCTTCTCATTCTTTCCCGGAAAAATGATTTTTGGTCCTTTACCGAGTGTCCTAGATCGGGGCACTCAAAGAAAGTTTTTTTTTTATTTTTTTCTTCTCCTTCTTTCCTAGAAAAATTATTTTTGTTCTTTGTCGAGTGCAAAAATAAAACACTCGGCAAACCCCTCTTTGCCGAAAGTGTTTTTTTTACACTCGGCGAACCTTCTATTTGCCGAGTGTTTGTTTTTTGCCAAGGGTTTTTAAGCGCAGCGATCAAAAAGAACTTGTTCGCCGTGTGCTCGAGGAAAACACTCGGCAAACATAAAAACATTCGCAAATTTAACGCTTCCAGTAGTGAAAATGCACTTCGCCTCTCGAACAAAAAAGTCTAGAACCAATGCTACATCAGTGACCTACTGCTTATTCATAGCTGGTTTACCTTTTATTATTCGTAATAATAAATAAAAACAATAGTGGACAGATTCACCTGTATATAAGAGAGAAGTTCAGTGTTGAGGAAATTTAGAAATACAATAATGCAGATAACCTGGAAGATGCCTTGCCTATATGCAAACTTAAGAAGAGATGCCATCTAAGCTCTATATAGAGCCTTTTATCCGTATGTCATTATGAAAGATGGCACTGGTCTACATGCCACTAAAAAGTTCGAATGCGCCCTGGTGTCATGACGCTAAACTTTCTTGCCTTCCACGCCATTCCGTCCACCTTACATCGTTTTTTTTTTTTGATGATCGCCTACGACACGTGGGCCCAACTAGTGAAGATGTCCAAAATACCCCTCTTTGCTTATTCAACATGTCCTTCCTCTTCCCCAAACGCAGCGCCACATGCACTCTGACCACCGGCCCTATCTCACCGGTTGATTGATTGGTGGGTACCACTCATTTTTAGATTTTTTAATCGTTTCATTCACATCTCCGAGCCCCTCCACGGCTCCGCCTCTTGACTCACACGGTAGCGGCCGCCGCCTCGTCCTCACCGGTGTCGTGCCCTCCGCCAAAGCTCGCGCCACCGTGAGCTCGTGGTCGCCGGCTCATGGCGCCCGCGCCGCCCGCGTCGTCAGAGCTCACGGCGTCCGCTCCGCCGTACGGCCAGAGCTCGCGGGGGCCGGCGGCAGTGGGCGGTGGCGGAGGTCGAGGACGGCAACGAAGTCCGGGGGCGGCGTGCCAAAGCCGAGGGCGCGGAGTCGCACGCAGATCGGTGGAGGACGAAGCAGCAGCAGAACGCTGCTGCCGCCCGATTTGTTTGATGTTGGAACCGAGATAAGTCCGGTGGTCGCAAGAGCTCAGCTGGCGCTTCGTATACGCGATGGGACGCTGAGGTTGCGGCCACGCAAAGACCGTCTCGGACGCCGAAGAGAGGCGCTGCCTCGGCGTGTGCGACGGCTCTGTGTTGGCCATGTATCTCGGGAAGAACTGCGGGTCCCCGCTGCTCACCATGCCACGGCGCAACTGGCTGCGACGATGGGCAAGGGAAGCTCGGTGGCGTTGAGTCCTAATCACGCCGATGCCCTCCGCTTATGCCTCCCGCTGCGGGCGGCGCCTGCTTGCCGCCGCGGACGTTGCGCCTACAGCTCCTCCCGCTCCTCTCGCATGCCTACTCCCGGCTCGATCCGCTGCGCCCGTTCGGCCGTCCCCGCGCGACGGTCGTCCACCACCACCACCACTCCGACGATGGAGCGAGCAAGCGAGGAGCGAATGGTCTCGTGTAGCGCGTGGTGCTAAAGGCTGTGGGCCATGGGCGCGCACACGGCCGCCCCCGTCGTGCAAGCCGAGCCCAAAGAAGGATGCCCCGCACGACCGTGGGATGGGGTGTGGTGCTCGTGGTGGGGCCCGCGTGGCCGGCGTCGAGACCAGCCCTCACGTCTGCGGCGTGGAGCGAGGAGCTCGCGGCGGCGCCCGCACTGCCGGCGTCCGGGATGGCCCACGCGGCTCCGCCGCAGCTCTCTCTCCTCCCTGTTCTCACCCGTGGCCGGCAAGGGCCCGGCGGAGGCTCGAGATGGATGGGCTGCGGCGCCTACACTCATGCCCGCGACGCGCTGGGCAGCCATGATGGATCACGGTGCCAGCAGCGCATGGGTGGTTGCCGGGCGAGCTAAGCTCGCCCACACGCCGCAGTAGCGGCATTTGGGGCGGGCACGGTCGTGTTGACCGAGGATGCCCTGCCGCTCGCATTTCGAAGCGTCGTCGATTCGATTGCATGGCGCGGCCGAAGAGAAGAGAACAAGGATGGTTTGGGTGGGTGACAAACGGGTCCCCATCAGAGGTAAAATGATCATTTCATCCGTCTGTTTGACACCGTTAAAGGCTAAAGTGGACGGAATGGCGTGGAAGACAAGAAAGTTTAGCGTCATGACATCAGAGTGTGTTCAAACTTTTTAGTGGCCTCTAGACCAGGACCATGCACACAAGTAAAAGGCTCCTCTATATAAGAGATAAGCCGCAAGCCACGTGCATAGGCAAAGAATCTTGACCCCCCATGCAACGCATGTGCATGTATCTAGTGTTGATAACAAGGTGAAGGATATAAGGTATAGATTGAGTCATTTGATCTGAGCCGTCCATTTCGGATGTATAACTGGATAAATAAAGAAAATCATGTGTTGATGGGCCTCCAAAACATTTGGTTGTCCAATATAAAACTTTTTTTTTTATTTGCAGGCACATGGAAGTTCAAACAAGATCGTGATCGTTCGCCAAACTTTGGAAGTGCAAGCCGCAAATCTTTCTCTAGTGGGCTCCATAGTCTAGTGTGAGACCAGACTTGGAGAAGATGAGACAGGCCCAGTAACGATAAGGAAAGGGAGAGAATCCGGGCTTTCCTTCCCTCCGCCGACCGACCGAGCGACCGACTCGGCTCGGACTCTCGGAGTCGGAGGCCTATCCGGTCTGCGCGTGGGCGTGGCGTACGCGGAACGCCGTCTCCCGTCTTGGACTCCGAGTAGGATTGATAACCAATGCATATAAACCACCACGCCTTGATCGAATTCATTCTATATAGCCCCGCTCGCTCCTTCGATCGATCGCCACCGCGCGCGCCGTGCAACTCGGAGCCGACGACGATCTCCTAGGCTCTTACTCCACTTCCAACCATGTCCCACGCCGGCCCGACGTCGCCGTCGCCGGCTGCGGCGTTGTACGTGCAGCCATCCGACGTAACTCTCGTGAAGGACTTCCTGCGGCCCTGGGTGACTTCGGGCGACACCAAGGTGGGCGGCGCCGGCGCGTACGTGCACGCGGCGGACCTGTACTCCGCGGACCCCGAGGAGCTGGCGCGGAGATTCCAGCCGGCCGTCTCCATGGACGGCGACTGCACATGGTACTTCCTTAGTCCGCTGCGCACCAAGAGCCCTCGCGATCAGCGCAAGGTGCGCGCGGTCGCGGATGGCACGGGATGCTGGCACAGCGAGGCCGCGCCCAAGAATGTCGTTGACCACCTCGACGGCGGACGTCACATCGGGTACCGCCAGAGTTTTTCGTTCATGCGGAGGGGTGACGCTGGTGTGGACGTGCGAGCTGGCTGGATAATGGCGGAGTTCCACTTCCACCACCAGGGTCTCGGGAGGAAGGTCGAGGGCCTCGTGCTGTGTAAGATGTACCGGAGCCCGCGCAACCATGGTCCTTCGGTGGCGCCCGACGGTGACGACGATGTGCGCTCCGGCGTGTCTCTGTCCGCGGAAACAACGTTTTATTGCCGGAAGAGCAATGCGATCGACGACGAGGACTCCAACGCCGTGACGGCAGGACGGCAACGGCATAGCAATAACTCGAACGGCACGGCCACTACCACAGCGATGACGGTGCCTCTTCTCACGGAGAAGGTGGCAGGCGACGACGAGGTCTCCGGCATGACCACGGCCGTGGCGCCCTGCCCGAAGAATAAGGCGGTGATGGCGGATGACGAGGACTTGTTGGCGTCGCCGCCTGCACACAAGAAGATGAGGGTGGCGGTGGCCAACGCCGAGAGCTCTGGCGCAGTGTTGGTGCTCAAGGAGACAACCGCGGGCACCCCAGCTGCGGCGGCCCAGCTGCACTGCCCCCAGTGTGGGTTCCACCTCGCCGCTCTGCAGGCGCTCGTGACCCTAACCAAATCCAAGTCGGGTGTGCCCCGGGGAGATGCAGGAAATTCAGAGATCCCAAGGAGACAAAGAAGAACACCAACCCATGGGACACTAGAACAGAAGGTTCAGTTGAAAAACTAGGATAGCATATAGTTTGCCGAGAGTACATGTAATTGGATTCTGATGGTTTCAGAACAGAGTATGCATCTGTTTTGCAATTCTTCAAGAACTCAAGGTGGCAAATGCAAAACACATGAACTTTTGAACTGTTTTAGTTATGTTTCTTGGGTTCTAATATGAAAGCATGAAAGGTTGAGAAGAATGTACTGAGTTACATTACACATATTTGGCATTCTTAGTTCAGAGGTTTAGTTCATTATGAACTACAGGTTTGTTGTGTTCAGGACATTAGCTAAAAGTTGGCCATCTTATTGTGCATTGCTAGAAACATAACTTGTATTAGATGTCAATGTTCAGGAGTTGGGCATCCATCTAGTGGCAATCGATGTCTCCATAATCTTTCAGAACATATTAGGTGCTCAGTCGATGCTCTGAAAATTGAAATAGCAGTGTTTGCTTCACTTGAATCTGGTCAGGTTGGACCGGCATGGGGCACCACCTGTCTGACAGGTGGGTCTGACTTGGGGGAAAAAGGACTCGGTGGCTTGCGCCGTGCACAACTTTAGTTACAAGAATGCAACGGTGTTACAATTAATAATTAAGAATTATTAATAATTTGACCGACAATTTTTAATTGTTGCAATACAATTTTTTTATTGTTGTACTTCCTCCGTTTCAAATTATTAGACGTTTTGGCTTTTCTAAATTCAAAGTTTTTACTACGCACCCAGATATATATTATATCTAGATACATAACAAAAGCTATGGATCTAGAAATGTCAAAACGTCTTATAATTTGTGACGGAGGAAGTACTTTGCAATCAGATTTACTATACAATAATGATAGGCTTATAACCATAAATAATTATAATAAAAAAGAAATGAATTGTGAAAATATAACTTAGGGGACTGTTGCATGTCAAATTTTGTCTTATAAACTGGACGGGATGCAATACTTGTTAGCTCATGGGCAACGGATAAATACGGTTGTGTCCTTAAAAGGAAAGTATATTGGTACATGTATAAGCAATGCAACATTGGTTTTTTTATGATGTGGAGAAAAGAGAGAAAGATAAGAGGAGATAAGAGAAAGAAGTAGTTGTATCGAAGCAAAGGCCTCATAAGCTAAAATTTTGAACTATGAGACAACTTATGAATCATTGTACTACAAGTGGTGGTTGTTATGCAACTCATAAACCTTACTTTGTTCTGTGCACAAATTAAAGATTCTAAATTACTAGGAGACAACATAAACGGCAATCTATTGTAGTAGTTGCTAAGTCGTCTCGATACTACGTGACTGCTACAATGATACATATGCTGAAGCATTTTGAATTCAGACCAAAGATAGGTTGCCATGTCAGATCTCCAAGGAACATCTTGAACCATTCAGAATTCTAGCACAGCAACAGTAGAGGAAAATGAGTGTCCTGAATCATAGAGGAAACAGGAAATCAAGCGAATATACTTAGCAGAGGGAAGGTTCTGAAACAACAACATCAATTCATTTAGAAAATTCTATCAAGAAGTCTGACTTAAATGCTAAGAAATAACACAGTAAACACTCTCGAAATTCTACTGAAGCAGGCCAGATTTGTTTGTTCAGAAAAAGAAAGACATGGAATACATCAGATTTTATCTCAGGCTACAATCATGAGTGATTCACTCGATAAACTGACTAAATGACCTTGGAAACATACTCTTCTATATCACTCTGAACTTCCTAACTGAAACACATATATATACTAATTGCACTGGGTCTGCAAGATGCTGACAATAGTGTTGCTCAAGTTAATGAATTGATCACTACATGCTCACTCAAATGCAGGAGAGCTGCAGCACTAAATGCTCACTGATGGTTGCTTACACCAGTATGATGAGAATATGTTACAGCTAAAAAAATATGCATAAATAAGATAAAATTCATATGGAAATTTGAGTTTGGATGACTTACTATTTCATATGATTCTTTTAAGGTATTCCAGATTTGTTTAAACAGTTATTTTACCTGAGGTTAGAGGAGCAGCTCAAAGGAGCTCAAATACGATTTACTTTTTGTGTGTTGTGAACTGATTCAGCATTTCCACAACTTATTAAAAAGATAGCTAAAAAAAGTTCCTTAATTCACCCTGATGCTACAGGCTAATAAATTTGCTTGAAGATAAAATAAGAAGCCAGTGTAGGGCAATCTTCGGTGATCATACATGGATGGAGATTCTTTTAATTAACTAATCAAAACTGTTGAAGTGTGTTAGAATCATTAGCTTTTCAGAGACCACCTGTGCTAAATAATAAAATAGGATCCTAAAAACAATAGAAAACATGAAAGGAACGCAGACATGAAAATTTGAGAACATCTCATTCTTTTGTTATGTCTGCTACTGCTTCAGCAACCTGACAGCCTTCTGACCAAGTCACCACCTTATCATTGAGCTATAACTTGTTTGCTTGTAGTTAGAGCTGTTCACCGGAAGTTATCAAGCTACAATTGGATTAGAGGATGACTGCTACGAAAACATAATTATAGGGTTTAGGATCTGAAAAGTGAAGACGTTTGTTGCTTCTGGTTCCAACCAGCATATATAAGGGGCAGGTCCAGCAAGTACCATTCATACATTCTTACTATGTTACCAAACATTATTAATATCAAGCTCTAAGTACATGGCGCAGGCTGTGAGGACCAGAGAGTGACAGTGAAGCCAATACAGCATGGTGGCAGCTCAAACTCCCCAATTAAAATTTGTGTGGAAATTCTACATTAATGTTCATATAGACAAATTTGAGTAGCATATAGGTACTACCTACCATTAGCACAATATGGAAGTCAACTGGTGATACCAATTGGGACTGAGAAATCACATAAACTTGCATTGATAGTAATTGACTGACCAGTTAAAATATTTAGAATGAAGAATATTATTTTTTGATGAACATGGAGTGTATGGACGATGGTGAGTTTTCTTGCTGGAAGCACTTATTATAAGGTTAGTTTTTCTTACAAATGCTGTGTTTTACTTGCTGAATTTATCCCCTAGCCTGTTAATTTGGTTTGTGATCCAGGTTCTGGTTTGTCATTGGGCCAGAATTTTATCTGTGTTCTTCGACATTCTATAATCTAAAAACTAGCTGCCGCAAAATTCGAAATTTGGAATATATGAAATAACACTAGTAATAGCAATATATGGTACTCGCCTACAAATATTCCAAATTCCGAAATCTACTGCTACCCTACTAGTACTAGCAAGTAGTAAGTAGCAACAACAATAACCTGGAGTGCAGAAGCAGGTGAATGGCAGCAACCCATGCAAGCCGAACTCAAATCAATGTGCTCGCGCACGCACTGGCTTCTGGCCTGGCCCATTCAAACTGGGTCCGTGGGCCAGACCTATCAGAGACACACCCTCCATCGAGTTGGTCCAACCAGACCAACTCTGATAGGGCCACAACTTTGCAACTCTGTTTTTTCGCTCATTGAACGGCACTGCTCCTGCTAAGTCGATCTAAGTGCTCGGTGCAGGAGCAATCGGTGATCTGGTGTAGTGTTCAAAATGGATGAACTAGCTGCTACGGCCTATGAGTACAAGTGATCAGAAAGTACCATCAAACTAATGGCAAAAATGACATCAACGAAACATTTGTCTATTAGGTTATGCATGACTATAAAATTGGAGCACAGAAGCAGATGAATGGCAGCAACCCACCAAAGATCCAGTGCCTCAAGTAGTCATGTTAACTCCATTCTCCTTGAGACAATGAATTTAGAATGGGTAACCATTAAGGTTTGGTGTACATGGATAATTGGATAGAGTATTGTTGCATACGCGTGGTTCATAAGAATAACTAGTGTTTGTAAAAAATAAATAATGACAGGGCACGTGCCTATTTCAAATAAAATGAACCAGCAGGCTATCGGACAAATAAGTATGGGAATTAGCAAATGGAATACTTAGGATTTCTGTGGTCAGCATACTCTTCTATACAAAAACCAAAGAGAAAGATTCATGGTGGCAGCTTACCATCCCAAATAAATGTGGAGTTGGGGTTGGGGTTGGGGGAGGAACAAGGTTACATTTCAGGGTTTGGATCCTTGTTCCACATGACTTTATCATCCTGAATTCCTCATCAGCAATCACTCCTAGTAGAAACCTTGAAATTGCATTTTTCTAGACAAAGACAAGGTACAAGCCCACAACACCCTCATAAACATGTTTCTTAACTACCATTCTACATTAATGTTCATATATACAAATAAGACTTTCATATTGTGCTAATCGTAAGTACCTATTGCTACTAAAAAAAGTAACCACCAGCTTAAACTTGGTTCTCACCACAGAGGCATCTGACAATCCCTACTGGCACTGGCACTGGATTGAGAAATCACATAAAACTTGCATTCATAGCAATTTACTGGCTGACTCAAATATCTAAAATGGGGCCTATTATTTTGAGATGAACCTGGTGGCTGGAGGTGATGGACGACAAATAGTTTTCTTGCTGCAAGCACTTATTACAAGATTGGCGTTTCTTACAAAGGATCTGTTTTAATTACCTGCTGAATTTATTCCATAACCTGCTAATTTGGTTTGTGATCCAGGTCCTGCGGTTTTCGATTGTGCCAGAATTTTATCTGTCGTCTTCTAACTGAAAAGCAGAACACTGCTCCTGCCTGCCATGTTCGAAATTCTAAACTATAATAGCAAATAGCAATAACAGCTGCTACAAAATTCGAAATTCGGTATATATGAAATCGCACAAGCAATAAGCAATATCTGATACTCGTCTACAAATAATCTGAATTCTGAAATTTACTTGTAGCCTACTAATACTAGCAAGTAGCAACAGTAATAACCTGGAGTGCGGAAGCAGCTGAATGGCAGCGAGCAAACCACCCAAGCCGAACTACCGAAGTGGTTTTCAAGGTGCTCGCCCGACGCACTGGCTTCCGGCCGCCGTCGTAGGCGTGGTGGAGGACGCCGCGCGGCTGCTGGGGGCGGTGAGGGCAAGGGGAAGGTCGCCCCGACTCGCCGTGCTAATCCTCGGCCAAGCTGCTGAGGGCGCCAGACAATATGGGCCGGCCTGGCCCATTCTAACTCGGGCCAGGGGCCGGACCTACCAGAACCGGACCACCGAAGCAAGCCGCTTTCGGCCATTCCCCAATCTCCATTCCCCGAACCAAACCCTAGCTCCACTTGACTCCGGTAACGCCGCGGAATGGCGGCGCCGGCGGCGGCGTTGATGGAGATGGACGAGCTCGTCGAAGAGTTCCTCCTCCGCCTCCCACCGGACGACCCCGCGAGCCTCGTCCGCGCCGCCCTCGTCTGCAAGCTGTGGCGCCGCATCCTCGCCGGCCGTGGCTTCCGCCGCCGGTTCCGCGACTTCCACCGAATGCCGCGGCTGTTGGGCGTTGTCCACTGCAGAGGACGCGCCGCTCCCCGCTTCGCGACCACCTCCGCCTTCCGCCCGCGCAACGCCCTCCGGTTGTGGTACGTGCAGGACTCCCACCACGGCCGCATCCTCAGCGTCCACCCCTTGGATGGCAGCGAGATGGACGTCTGGGACCCCATCACGGGAGAGAAGCTGCAGCTGTGCTCTGCACCTCCAGCTGGAACAGCTCCTGCGACCACATCGACTGACGGCAGGCACTTCCTCGTTGTTTTCATAAGCTCCTCCCCACATCATGGGGTATATGTCTATGTCTACTCGTCGGAGGCTGGCTTCTGGGCGCTGACAGCCTCTGCTGCGCAGCACCCTGTGGACCCTTTCTATTTCGATCAAAATGAGCGCAGCACCCTTGCTGGAAGTGCACTACACTTCATGGTTGAGGTGAAAAGGAGGAAGACGAGAATCTGCAAGTACAATTTGGACACGCAAGAAATCAGCCGGATCAAACTACCACTTAGCTGCTCTTACCAGTACGTGGGGTGTCGAGTTCTGCTCACAAGTACACAATATGGTGGATTGGGATGTGCTAGATTGGAGAATTCAAGGCTCCACCTGTGGTCAAGGGAGGTTGGTTCCGACGGACTTTTGGTTTTGGAATGGGCACAAACTAGAGTTGTTGAGCTCGAAACGATGCTCCCTTCTATTAACCCCCTTCTCTGTGGCTACCTTTGTCGATGGAGTTGGAGTCTTCCTCGTGACTACAGCTGATGGATTGTTCAGTATTGATCTAGATTCGACCGAGCGACAAAGGTTTGTGAAGGCAGAGAAATCAACAATCGGCCTGTTCGGGTTGGCTGGTTAATATCGTTCTTTGGTTCATTTATGTGAGAAAGAAATCATCACTGGTTTGGTTCATATGAATAGTATCCATGTGAGGGGGCTGGCCGGCCAGCCTAGCCAGCCAGCCCCAGCCGATCGGGCTGAATGTTGTTCCCTACGTGAGCTTCTGCAGCACAGGTACAACTTTGCTTACTTCCTTGTCAATTTTTTGTGAAATCATAAAAAAAATTAACGAATGAAATCATAAAAAGTTCACTTACTAATATTTCAGTGGTATGCTTACTTTATGGTTTGCCAATAAGAACTTGCCAATATTCTACCTTAATGAGATGACGCGCAGTTTGAGAAAAAAAAAAGAACTTGCCAATATTAGAACTTATGTTTCAGTTAGTAACAATAAAAATATAAAACCAAACATACCATTTTATGTTGGCTCATCAACATGATTTTGTGGAAATGGGATATCTGTATAACTGTGTTAATCCAGCCTAAATATTTTGCTTATGGAGTCCTTGCATCTAGGGTCCATGCCAACATTTGGCTTGTTAGTTGGACCAAACAAATTTTATAAAATTGAGTAGCATGCTCGGAAATATTTTCATCTCCCTCAATATTCCCATTATCACTTTGCATTCAGAAAATGGTATTCTTTCTTTTTTTTCCCCATTATCCACCCTATGAAAGAACTCAGTATTATTATCTCCTTTAAGCAGCCAATTAGAGTTGGCTCTTCTGTGCCAATAACTTTCCTCTTCTTCAAAGAATTTATTTAACTCTCCTTGAATGAAAGATTTTCTCTCCAGAGGTTGGCAGGTAAATTGCTTTCCTCTTCAAGATCTTCCAACTCCTCCAGCTCTTTTTGCAAAATATATCTATACTTTCTGTTATGGCCTTCAATATTTTGCCCCCAACCCTTCAGAATATTCTTAATCCTGTTTATATTGATACACCACCTCTCAACACTGTTTTTAGCTTTTACTTCTTTTTCCCAGATCGCAGCGATCTTGGGCATAAAGTCATGGTGTTTTAGCCAAGAGTTTTCAAAAGGCTTTGTAGTTTTTTTAGTCTCCTGCTCATTACTGTATATGAGCGGATTATGATCCAAGCTAAATCTAGGGATTTTCCTCATGTTACAAAAGGGGAAATCAGTTTTCCAATATTTCGACATAAGACTCTATCTAATTTCTCAAGAGTTGGTTCAGATCTGTTAATGCTCCAAGTGAATTTGCCTCCATTCAGGTTCAGGTTCATCTCTCTGAGCTCATATGTGTTAATAATAAGATTGAACAACTCAGAATATCAATTATTCCCAAACTTTTTGTTTCTTTAATCACTAAATCTTAGAATATTAAAGTCACCACCCATAAGTAGGGGGTACTTGGTTTTTACACACATGTTTGCCAGTTCATAAAGGAACTGATCTTTTAGCTCATCCTGGGCAGGGCCATAAACATTGGCTAGCTACCAGTTTTTTGTAACTTTTTTTTCAAAAACATTCACAATTATCACAAAATCCCCACCTTCAAAGTTCTCCAGTTCAAAATCCTCACATCTTGTACCACTCAACATCCCGCCAGATTTCCCTCTAGCAGCAATCCAATGCCACAAAAAATTCTTTTCAAATCTAACTCTATAAAAAATTTCTCAAAGTAATTCTTATTCATAGTTTCTTGGATGCCAACAAAATCTGCTGAATAATCCCAAATAAGGTCTTTAAGAAAGACACTCGTCCCTTTCTTAGAGACACCCCTACAATTCCAAATAATCCCTTTCATTTATGTAGTTTTTTGATTGGTCTTCTATCCCTGAGATTGAACCTAGGGCGAACCTTGGATTCTTCTCCTTCAGAGTCTGGAGTTCCAACAGCAGGTTGGGTTTCCTGGTCTCTGACTTGGCATCTTTTATTATTAGCCTTTCTAGCACTTTTTTCCTTTCTTCTTCTTCGTAGTAGACTTTATAACTGAACAGACCTCTTCCTCAGACTCCTCAGTCTGCCAACTCATTAAATTCAAACTATTCAAGGGAGGAATTTCCTCCTGCACTTCAGGTGCAGCATTTTCTAGGCTACCAGGTTTGTTCAAATCATTTTTTCAGCAAGATTTATTAAATCAGTAGAAGCTAGAATTGCAAAGGAGTTCTCAGATGAGATGGAATTACCTTCAGTACTTGTATGCTCTCTATGACAGCTAGCTTTTTCTTCACTTGTCCTCCAGAGTCTTCCTTGTCCTTGATTCTGAACTTTGTCTCGCTTGTTGCCAATCCTCTGCATTTATGATAGACTTGACCATCTGCAGTCCACTATTGCCTTTACCCGGCTGAACCATTTTTGTGTTGTCCCTTATCTCCACTTCCTGGCTATTCCTTTCTTTCCTATTCATTTCTTCTGAGTATGTCTATTCAGTTTCCTTGGCCTTTTCCTTCTGTGAGAAGTTCTCTTGACTAGATATGTCATCTATGGGGCCTCTTGACTGCTTTTTGGACGGCTTAACGATATGGCTCTATTCTTAGACATTTCTTCCTCTTTTTCTTCAATGATAGTGGAAATTTCTTTGGTTTTAACTGAATCATCCTGGCCACAAGTGCTCTGTCCAAACTCAGAGAAAGTACTACTTGAGTTTTTTGGTCATGGCAGTTTTTGCTTCAATAGCTGCCAATGGATCAAACTTTGATTTGAAGAGACTGGACCCATATTCATTGATTACAGTGAAAGAATTCTCATCAAAGCTCATGTGACTGAGTTTTCTGATTTCCACCTTTTCAAAATTCCCAAACACTAGATTTTCACTTCCTGGCTTGATGTTTAAATCTATGTTCGATAAGTGATTTTGTTTAAGTGTGATTGACAAGGGTGATCACTGGATAATACATTAGGTGCTGTTATTGGTTCCTGTGGTTCATTGGTAACCAATTTTCATTGAGGCAGACCAAATCCTCAATTACCTTATGTAATTCTAATTTTGCAGCACTGGGTACGGCCTTTATAGGGAAGGAACCAAGTGTTGGTGTATGAAGTCATGAAGAACTCATTTCTTGTGGTAGAATGAAGTGTCTAGTGATCATCCTAAACAGCATGTGTGGTTTTGTGGTGGGAGAGCTATTTTGCAGTTCGTGATTTTGCTGCTGTTTTTCCCCTGATGGCCTTGATGTTTTCTGGATTCTTGTGTAAGGAATGGGTAGCAGTCTCAAAGCTGTAAAGCTACTAGCTTGGTAGCTGGTATGAAGCTTACGTGGACTTGTCTGTAAGATGTTGTCCTGAGCAACATCCTACTCTATGTGTTTCAGAACTTGAGCTTGCAGTCAGAGCTTGGAATGAAAGTATTATGTCTGAAATTACTGGTGCTTAGGAAAATTATCGTATACTCTATTTTCATGTATGCCATGTTAGTGCAGTAGTTTGGTTCAGATTCTCGTGGCTTCAAATTTGGTTGTATTAGTTACTACTGAGACATATTTACTGAACCTGCACTGTGTTGCTGAAATTTTTGTTACTCTCTTTGTACTATTGGTATGGTGCATTTGTATGGTCAGTTGTGGAATGGAAGTGTACAGCAGGCGGTGGGCATGAACTCTGCAGTTTAATGTGCAGTAATTGCCGAATTTGTCGGATTGACATTTGTAAAGAATACCGGCAACGTATCTCTACGGTTGTTCTTCATTTTCATTGAACGGAGAAAAATCTCTGCTTTTCATAAAGCTGTTACAAAGTTAAGCTTGTGTTACCAGCGTCAAAACAAACAGTTGTTCTTACTAGTTGCAGCTTTCAGCATTTGGAACGCATTGGGTGCAAATGAATTGAGCTTTTGTTGGGTGATTGCTGGTGACCATTTCAAATGGCACTAGCAATTGCAATAACCTCGAGTGCAGAAGAAGCTGCTGGATGGCAAGCCGAACTCAAATCAAGGGGTCTGGCTTTCGGGTGGGCCTCCGTGTTCCGTCGTCGAAGGCGCAATCTGGGCCGGCCTGGCCCATTGGAACTCGGGCCATGAGCCTGACCTAGCACTAGCAGAGACAGACACCCTTCCCTCGAGTTGGTCGAACCAGACAACGGAAGTGAGCCGGTCCTGCGATAATGGAGATTGGGCCATTCCCCAATCTCCAGCCAAGCCAATCCAAACCTTAGCTAGCTCCACTCGACTCCTGTCCCGCGACGAGGCAGAATGGTAGTGGCGGTGGCGGCGCTGGTGGAGATGGACGAGCTCGTCGACACGTTCCTCCTTCGCCTCCCATCGGACGTCCCCACAGGCCTTGTTCGCGCCGCCCTCGTCTGCAAGCTCTGCCGCCGGTTCTGTGAGTGGAGAATTTTTATTTTTTTAATCCTTTTTTAATTAATATTTTAATAATAATTGCTCCTAAAATTTTTTTTTGCAGATTTGACCATTTTGGTCGCGTATATTATTGGCGCGACCAAATAACGTTGTCGCGCCACATGCATTGGCGCGGCAATATCCACCACGTTAGACGGCACCTCCGACGTGGAAAACGCTGTCATGCCACTCCCGCTGGCGTGACAGTATTGTTCCGTTGCGCCACCAGGAGTTGCGTGACAAGACAAAACTTTCGAAAAATCATAACTCTTTGATACGACGTCGAATGAAGATGAAATTAATATGAAAATTGTAGCTCTCTATGAGATATACAACTTTGTAGTTTTGAGTTTTTTTATTTAAGGACATTAAAATACTCAAAAAATTAATATAAAATTTTAGGAGCATAATAATCGCGTACAAGTGCTTGTCACATTAAAAAGTTATATTATTTTTGTACGGTATCAAATTGCAGGATCTCTGGTACGCTTAGAGTGGGGTGAATAGGCCTGTAAAAATTCAAGTCAAATCGAAGTCAAATTCACCCGTGGCACCGCCGCGCCCGCAGGAGAGATTAGTTCACAGTTCAAAATCTACGCAACGAAATTCAGATCGGGTATATTTCTTAGCTTCCTGCAGGGTATTAGATCATAGATCGACAGCTGAAAGTGGTGGAAACACCACACACAAGTAGATCGGCCTCAATCCTATAAATCACATCAACAACTACAAAAACACACATGTAGCAACATAAGCACAAGATGACATAAGGATTTATCCCATGGTTCAGCTCGTCACCAAGACTTGCCTACTATTTTTTGAACTTGCTTGCTTGCTTTGGGCTTGCTTGTTGGTCTTGGACTTGCTAGTAGAGCCTTGCTTCCTTGATTTGTTGATCTTTATGCCTTCTAGCTTTGCTTGTAATTCTCTAAGCTTCTTCCTTTTACTTGCTTCTTCTCTATGCATGTCAAAGGTCAAGATCCTTCCAAGTACATCATTTGATGTGAAGTACTCAAACTTCTTCTTGTCTCTAATTAGAGTTCCTACGGTCTCATTTCTTGGTGAATAAGCTTCCAACATAATCTTGACAACTTTGTGATCATCTAGCTCATCACAACCATAGCCTCTAATCTTGCCCACCATAGTCATCAACCTATCAAACATCTCTTGTGGCCCTTCTCCATCCAAGATAACAAATCGGTTGAGCTTGGGCATCAAATAAATCAATTCTTGTTTTTCTCACTTCGTCAACCCCTTCATGTGGAAGATGCAAAGTGTCCCATATTTGCTTGGCAACATCAACTCCAATCACTCTATTGTATTCATCACCATCCAAGGCACTAAGCAAAACACTTGTGGCTTGACCATTTAGGTGAATGATTCTCATCTTTTCTAATGTTGGATTCTTGGGATCAACAGGTGGCTCAAATCCATTGCAAACAACCTCCCAAATGCCGGGATGAAGACCTATAAGATAGGCTCTCATCAAGTGCTTCCACTTGACAAAGTTAGTCCCATTGAAATGAGGTAACTTGTCCGTGGGTACATTGATGAAAGACTTGCGATCATGGTTAGTCATAGACATAGAAGAATAGTTAAAGGATACGACGTCATATTTGTTGTCGTCATTTTTCTTGCCCTTTCCTTTCTTGTCCTTCTTGCTATGCACTTGGTAGGACTCATCATCATCACCATCTTCGGAGCTGCTAAATAGCTCACTTGAAGATGCATTGGAGGCTTTTGCTTCTTGTTCTTTCTTCTTTCTTGCTTCTCTTCTTTTTCTTCTAGCTTCTCTCTTGAGTCTTCTTTCTCCCTTTTTTGCCTTCTTCTCTTCTAACTATTGCTGCTCCTTCTTCTTCTCTCTTGCTTCTATTTTCTCTTTTCTAGTTGCCCTTCTTCTTCTTCTTCTTCTTTCTTCTTTATTTTGAGCTTTTTTGGTATTGGTTGCCTCTAGCTGCGGGAGCGTGGAGTTGCTCGCTGTAGAGGCACTGAGCTCATTGCTGTCGGTGTCATACAGCTCAACGTCCTCCGGATTGACATTGATGGGCTTCACAACACCGGATCATCCCCTGGCTCCATACCTCACGCGGTGAAACGCTCACGAGATAACCTCGCTCCGATACCACTTGTAGGATCTCTGGTATGCCGAGAGGGTGGTGAATAGGATTGTAAAAATTCAACTCAAACCGAAGTCAAATCACCTGCGGCACTGCCGCTCTGTGAGCGCGGCACTGCCTCACCCACAGGAGAGATTAATTCACAGTTCAAAATCTACCCAACGAAATTCAGATCGGGTATATTTCTTAGCTTCCTGTAGGATAGTAGATCACAGATCGACAACTAAAAGTGGTGGGAACACCACACAAAAGTAGATCGGCCTCAATCCTAGAAATCACCTCAACAGCAAAAACACACATGTAGCAACACAAGCACAAGATGACACAAGGATTTATTTCGTGGTTCAGCTCACCACCAAGGCTTGCCTATGTCCATCTTGTTGAGGTTGCCACAAAGGCTTTAGATCTCTTTCAACCTTTTCCTCATTCTCAAGTAAAAAGAATGAACTCTTGAGATGAGGGGTAATTTTATTTGCTGCAAGAGGCAGTTACAAGCCTCCCAGGACTACCACACAAGTTGGCAAGCTCCACGGACGACGCTCTAGCCGGCTAGGAGCCAAGCTCCAAGAGTAACAAACACAACCGTCGGCTAAGACGTGAACCAAGTGCTCTTTAGAGTTTAGGAATCAATGGAGCTGCTCTCTATTCGAGTTTTGGACCCTTTTCCCTCAAGGATTGATGGGAAAATCAATGGATTTGCCTAGGGGCTTGAGGTCAACAATAGAGTGAGAGAGAGAGCTCCTGTTTTATTTTGCAGTGCTGAAGTGAGAAAGAAGAGAGTAGGTTGGTTTGTTACTTTTCGTTGAGAAGGAAGGAGAAAGGTATATATACCCCCAGACCCCAACGGTCACTTAAATCACAGATAGCTGTTGAGGGAAAAGGGAAAGGTATATGTACCTTCAGCCCTCAACGGACACTACATCCAAGAGGTCGGGCAAGATGAGACCGTGACCAAAGGATCGGGCGAGCTGGAGCCCGCGACCTTGGGGTCAGGCGAGACGGAGCCCGCGACCAAAGTGTCGGGCCAGCCGGAGCCCGCGACCTTGGGGGTCGGTCGAGACGGAGCCCACGACCAAAGGGTCAGGTGAACCGGAGCCCACGACCTTAGGGTCGGGCGAATCGAAGCCCGCGACCAAAGGGTCGGGCGAATCGGAGCTCGCGCCCAAGGGGTTGGGCGAACCGGAGATCACACCCAAGGGGTCGGGCGAGTCGGAGCTCGCACACCGCAAGACAGCAAGGGATAATAGTGAAGTGTAGACTGTCTTGGCTGTGAATATGAGAATGTTTGTGGTTGTTTGAGCACTTGATAGAAAATGTTAGCTTAAGCATTATGTCCCCCTTTATAGTACGACTTTTCATATACTCAAATTCAAGATATAAAAGAATTTAAACATCCTTCGAGTTTGAAGCCATATACATTTAGAATTAGGGCCTTTTCCGATTCGTGTAGCATACTCGAATATAACTTCCTTGCTTGTCATCTCGATAAATCTCATTAGTTCTCTAATTACGTGGTCATTATCACAAAAAACCACAATTAAGGTTTGATTGCACTTTCACAAATGAAGATACTTTTTACATAAAAGTTGTAGCACTCAATGAGATCTATAATTTTGTAGTTTTGAGTTTTTACATTTGAGATCGTTAAAATGCATAAAAAAATAATATAAAATTTCAGTAACATAATAATAACGTACTAGCACTTGTCGCATTAGAAAAATAATATCATTTTTATATTTTGTCAAATGAAGATACATCTTATATCAAAGTTGTATACCTTAGTGAGATCTACAAGTTTATAGTTTTAAGTTTTCACATTTAGAGTCGTTAAGATGCTAAAAAAATAATATAAAATTTCAGTAGCATAATATGCTGCTAAAACATTATATTAGTTTCTAGAGTATGTTAACGACGTTAAATATGAAAACTGAAATCTATAAAGTTGTAGATCTCACAAAGAGCTACAACTTTGATATAAAGTATATCTTCATTTGACACCATACAAAAACGATATTATTTTTTAATGCGACAAGTGCTAGTACGCGATTATTATGCTGCTGAAATTTGATATTATTTTTTTGTGCATTTTAACTATATAAAATGTAAAAACTCAAAACTACAAAGTTGTAGATCCCATTGAGACCTATAACTTTCAAGTAAAAAGTATCTTCATTTGACACCATACAAAAACAATATTATTTTTCTAATGCGAGAAGCACTTGTACACGGTTATTATGCTCCTGAAATTTTATATTAATTTTTTGAGCATCTTAACCTCATCGAATGAAAAAACTAAAAACCACAAAGTTGTAGATCTCATCAAGAACTACAATTTTTATATGAATTTTATCTTCATCCGACGTAATAAGGCAAACAAGGGAAGGAAGGACAATTAGTAAAACTCTAAATCAAGTCGAAAAAGAACTGCAAATCGAATTGAAACAGGAGCACAAGATTTTCCTTTGGACTTTCCTCTTTTATCTATATTATAAGAACTCCCCTCTCCTTGCAATGCCATACACCACTAAAATTTCATAATTCAAAATTGGCTATCTTTGGAAAAAGGGATGGAGCCGGGCACCACAAGCGCTCTCCACCCCAAGCGATAGCCGATAGCTGCCCCACCGGCCAGGGCCAACGCCCTGGCACAGGCGTCACTGGCTTTGGCAAGAGACGAATGGAGGCGCCTCAAGCGACAGCCACGTCTCTGACCCTTGCCCTGCCACTAATGGTACGTAGTGGGCCTAGTGGTAACCATGGAATTGACGACATGCCCAGCACTCGGGGGACTCTTTCTCGAGTTCAAGACCGCTACACTGCCCACACAGCTCTCAACACCAGTCAGCATACCATAGTCATCGAGCCACCCGGTCGCTTATTGTGTGTGTTTGGTTCTGCGGACCAAGGGGATGGCACTACTACTGAACAGGTTTTTGCAGGCAGTCAACTTGGATCTTTGGATTTGGGCAGGGAGTCCTCCAGAACAACGCTTGCATTAATCGGCGGTCAAGTGCCCACCTCTGAAAATAGATTAAAAAAAGAAGAAAAAAAATCAGTCGACAAGCTCATCAACACGCAGCCACCGCCGATCACCGAGTCAAGGCGCCGTCACGGCTCCTCGACGTATCGGAGCCCCCACAACCCCCTACGACCGCAGTGAGGCCCAATCGCCGCAGATCCGCGAGCCACAGCCGTCGTGCCTACGAAAGCTGCCCTCCTCACCGTGCCTACACCTCCTCCTCGATGTGCTTGCGCAAGCCGCCGGGTGCCCGAACGCCGCCTCTGGTGCGTGGCCTTTGTCGCCGGGGCGACCGTTGATGGGTGTGCGGCCCCTGCCATTGTGGTGCGCAACCCTTGCTTGGCCTCGCCTGGCACCCGCCGTCGGGGCGCATGCCGAGAGAGCAGAGGGAGAGGACAAAGGTGTCGCCACCAGCTGAGAGACAAGAGAGTTATGTATATACAGTTAACATAGGAACACGCTTTCAGGGCCTCTTTGGGCCTCGAGCCATTTTCCTGATACAAGCTGGCCTGTCTTCGTCCATTCAAAAGAAGAGGCCCGTCTACGAAAATAGCATAAATTTTCAGAAGAAGCCCACCTCTGTTAATGGATTTTGGGAGATTGGCTAATTTTGAGTACATCTTTAAATCTATTTTAACAGACGAACATCTTTTCACCGTCTCAATAAATAAAATGACTGTCTCTGAAAATCCTCAAGTATTTTAGGAGAGGGTTGAATTTGATGGTCGCCTCCATTAATAAAACGGCCTGTCTCCTAAAATTTAATTTCTAATAGTGTGGGATGGGGTGATTCCCTTTCCAAAAGTGTTTGACTTGACCGATATTAGAATTGGGATGATCCTAGTAAGAGAATATTCCGTGTTTATTCAGGGCAGACCCATGCTTCCAAATCGAGAGGACTAGGGCGCCCCCTGTTTGCGGTGTTGAGCACCATCACGGGCGCCTCTTTGTCCCACGGCCTGCGAGCTCGCCAGATCGGCTGGTCCTCTTCTCCACGGCGAGCCTGATCTCGCTGTCGGCACTACCCTGCTCTGCCCACTGGCGGGCGGCAACGCTGGAACTCACGGCGGCCATTGAGCTCGTGACAGCCAAGCTCCTCAGCAAGCGGAGTGGTGCGGGCTGGCGCTACAACGAACGGTGCGGGCAGGTGGGTGCTCCGACGAGTGGCATGGGCGAGCATGCAGTACACCGCGAGGAGCTCAGCCTCAGCTTCTGGAGAGCAAGTGGTATGTGAATTTTAGATATTCTCCCGACCATGCATATGCATGGGACTAAAAGACATGAAGTAGAGTACAGCATCAGCTTCTGAAGAGTGGACTAAGAAATTGGAAGCCTCTTCAGGAAGCCATCTAGGAGCAAATTTAAACCTAAGGGGTCATATAGTCATAAGTCATAGACACATAACTGGAGCTGGTGACAACCATATTTCTATGCACTTTCCTTCCACTATGGTAATACAAATAATGTGCCATGGTAAAAGAACAAGGAAAATATAAAAAATCCACAATGCAGTAGATTCAGTAAATAAATGTGGCAGTAATACAATCATTTTCAGCCATAGAACTTGACCAACGTATCAGAGTATATCAGCAATAAAACGACACATGAAAATTACACCATTTTAGTTTCGTATGCTCATTTTCTTAAGCACCAGTAATCTCAAACATGGATTCACTCCAATATCTGATTTCGATTTTGAAGACCTTGTGCCCACAACTTGAGTCTTCGATGCAATTGCAGAATGAGCCCCAGGTCTCACCCTTGGAGGCACATCCTACATCAGCTAGCTAATTGAGAAATTAATGTTTGCTTGAACATTTGTTACTCAGCAGTTAACCAAACAACCCTATATAACTTATTACACACAGAACCAGCTGGTAAGGGCCATACCCCTGAAAACAAAACTACAAACATACGAGAGATTCAAACCTCCCTAGAAACTTGAAGCATCTCTGTTTTGTACAGATATCTTCATTCACGTTTCTATGCTGCTATTAAGTGGCATTATATTCTCAGCATATGAGATCAGCTATGCGTAAAGATGAAGAGATTAATTCTCCAGAATGTAGAACCTACTGTAGGTAATTAATTAATTATTTTGGTTCGATCACATCCTGTTCATCAATACCTTCCTAGTTTTGCCAAGATTTAGATAACTTGTCAGCAACCCCGTCTTTTTAATTTCAACAATGGTTCATAAAGAATAGGTAGGATCCCATATACCCCATGCTCTCAGTGTATATGGAACATATACACTACTTGTTCTAAATGTACAGAAAAATCATAAACAACCAACCTGGACCAGGACCAGGACCCTAGAGGTTGGAGTGCAGCAGCTTATGTAAGGAACAACATTGTCATCGCCACAGCAGTTGGCTACCTTCCTGACTTGGCTAGGATTTATCGCTACGCTGTATAACCCTTCGGACGTCCTTATGAACTGGACTCGGCTGGCACCAACATCGGTGAAACCTGAGGCTTCTTTCTTGATGAGTGCACCGGGAAGGGAGCACCTTCCGAATATCAATGACTCCGCGTAGAAGAAAACCAGCATCTTCATCTGGACCATCCACCCTCTACAACTTTAGTTTGTACTTTTTTGTAAGGAGGAAGAACTTGGGGAGGAAGAAGGAGGGGGACAAAGAGAGGGTAGGACACGGCACGATGGCCGGATTACTTAGAATTTAGTTCACGATTTCAATCTTACATGGTTGTCTCCACTCTTCCTCCCTTCTTACTTATACAATAGACTCAGACTTGCCACATTGGGCCAAAAACTCTCGTACTCGGCCGCCGGCGGAGCCTTTTGGGCCGGGAGGCAGGAACGCCATCATCTTCAGTAGCGGTCGAGGAGACGGCTTCTTTCCCAGGCGTGTTCCCTTCGCTTGCAGTAGGCAGAGGCAGGCTGCTGACATTTTTCTCGACAACAAATCCTATCCCACCATCATCACCAGTCAGCACAATGCTTCGTTTCAGATGACGGATTTTAGATGGCAGGGGAATCGCAGATACTTCCTGTGTGGCCAAGTCGTACTTCACGATCTCATCGTTTAACTTATCCAATATAAGTAGAGTGCGGTGCCCACGAGGACACTGGGCGCACGCGGGAACCAGCCGAGTCTTCTAGGGAGTGGGCGCTCAAAATCAGGGAGGTGGCTCCACGCACCAGCTTCAGATGAGTAGACGGACAAGTGCACGACGCAGGTCTGGATGTCCATGACAACAACCAGGAAAGGTCCCCGGTGGCAGTCGAGGTGGTCGCAGTTGCCACCAGCGGTGGCGGCACAGACCACGGTCGCAGAGTAGTTGTGCCACCTGGTGTACGGCAGCTCCGGCAGGTTTCGCTGCTGGTCCGTGACAGGGTCCCAGACGGAGAAGCCAATCGTATGCCAAGTGTAGCACCGGTAAAGCAGGACGCGGCCATGGCGGGCGTCGCTGGTGAGCCAGGCCGTTCCGTCGGGAGCGTGCATGAGGCGGGAGGAGGTCGTACTGGCTTGAGGGAAGGGTTGGCGTCCCTAGGCGCGTCGTCGTCGTGTCCGAGCTTGCAGTCCCCGGTGTAGATCACGCCGAGTACGGGGGCCGCGCTGCGGTGGAACTCACGGAACCTGCGGCGGAACACGGGGCCGGACAAGAGGCGGCACCAGAGCTTGCAGACGAGGGCGGCGCGGAGGAGGCTTGCGGGGTCGTCCGGTGGGAAGCGGAGGAGGACCTCTTCCACGAGCTCCTCCATCAGCTCCGGTGGCAGAGGCGGCATGCCTACCTCCGTTGCCGAGGGTTCGGCCAGTGCCGGTCCTATGATTTTGAGGGCCCTCTGACGAACTCGTCACGATGGCCCCTCTCGATAAATGTTTCTTAGATAATATTCTAAAATTCTAACACCTGACCTAAATTATAAGAAAAACATGACTATATGAGTACAAAGTACTAGACAAAAATTGAACAAGGAAAAAAAAACCTAGGGCCTAGACAATTTGGACATAAACTTATTCAGAACCAACATTCACAAATCACAAAAAGGGCAGAAGGCAATAATCAAGATCAGATGTCGTCGTCTTCGTCGAGCCCTGCCTCAGCTGCCTGGTCGCCGTCGTCATCTGGAACGCCGTCGTCTGGCTTCTGGAAGACTGGAACTCGGGTGTCGGTGTCTCGGTGATCTGCGCTGGTGATCGTGCGGTGAACTGGTGATCGGCGCTGCGTCTCTCGTAGTCTCGCGTCTCGCCAGAAGTCCAGAAGTCCGGAAGTCGCGACTCAAGATCGCTATGTGCGCGTGTGTGGGTGTTGGCGGCTCGGCTCCTTGCCTCCTGGAAAGAAAAAGGCCGACGACTCCTTTTGCTGATGGGCCGCTGCATCTTCTCATTAATTCTAATGGACTATAGCTAAAGGGTATAGAGTATTATATACTTGGGCTTGGGCCCCCATCCCGCGAGGGCCCTCGGCCGTCGCACCTCCTGGCCCACCCTTAGGGCCGGCACTGGGTTCGGCGGATGTGAGGAGCGAGGAGACCTTATTTGTGAATAGAGGAATTGGATCAAACCCTAGTTATATATATATATATATATATATATATATATATATATATATATATATATATATATATATATAATAGACGTACAACTGCTTGTGGTTCAGACGAATGCACGATCTCCCTGCCGCCCTGGTGCTGGACTCCCGATCGATGGTGTCGCTGCCAGGTGGGTCCAGAGGTTCTGATTCGGACGGGCTAGGTTCAAACTGAGAGACTCACGCATACGGTTGTTTTGTTCTCTTCAAGTCTGATTGTCTGAATGCAGAAGCAGAATGACAACGAAAGCAGGCAGCAGCAGAAACTAAAGGACCTATCGATGAACAGAACATGCTTCGATGGCAGACAACCGATGCGTTTTCTGGATCACATGGTTTGCAAACTGGTCGCAGACGCATTATTGTTCAGCCAATACTACTTTGCCACCATTTTGCTTTTCTTTAATTTGTCAGCAAATCATGTGATCGGTGGATAGAAACTGAAGTAAAACCAGTCTGTGTTAAACATGCATCTTTGTCAATTACTTTGATTTTGCTTCTCTACAGCAACTTAATTTGAACCCAATGTGATCTTTGCTTTATATCAATCTCTTCATCGGTTTGTCCTGAGAACAAATTAACCATTTTCTGGCTTCTCTACTTTTGAATCTAACAAGCTCACGTTCCCTAGTGGTGAGTCATCATGTTGAATTTTTTTAGATGATGGATAGAGTATCCGGTTTCGTTCCCCCTCAGAGGAATCAATCCTATTTGCTAGTACAATTTTTGACAAGCCCCCACCACAAGCGCTTAATTAATATATCCACAACATTTGCTTGTTTCCTGCTAACTATGTTAAAAAATGTTGGGTATTGGGTTGTCAACCGCTGGTTTCCTAACCAGGTGTCTTCCCCCTGGTTTGGTTACTGTCCGTAATCTAAAAGTATCCAAACTCAAGAAGTTTTCTTTTACACTCGATCATGAGGCTCATCCAGAAATGTGATAACATCCTATTTTTCATATATTTCTTTCTTAATAACTATTGCCAAACCCCATGCTCAATGCTTAATTTAAAGAGCCACTTACTCAGCAAACATTTGTTTTGTATACCATGGTTTATAATACCTAAACCCGTTTTTCTCTAGTCTGACATATATAGCAACGGCCATCTCAATATTCTATTCATGTCATATTGAGCGTTTGCCAATAAAAATCATGATCAATAATGCTCTATTATTTCTTCAGAACACCTCTAGAAATTTCGAATAAATGTAGCATAAACATAGGATGGCTTGAGAAAATTGAGTTAATCAGCACTAGTCTTTCCCCAACATATAGATGCTTTGTTTTCCAACCACTAAGTCCTTTTTTCTATTCATTCTTCCACTTTTCTCTAACTTTTTTTTTCTACTAAACTTCTAGTAAACCATTGGGACACCTAGGTAACGAAATGGCTAGGTACCTAAAACGTACTCCCTCCTCTTCAAATTGTAAGTCGTTTTGCCTTTTCTAGATACATAGTTTTACTATATACCTAGACATAATATATACCTAGGTGCATAACAAAATATATGTACCTAAGAAAGTCAGAACGACTTAGAATTTGGAAATGAATGAGTATATAATCATTGGAAATTTTGTACAGAACAAATAAAAAGAAGTTGTGTAAGGATTGAAAAAAATAAAACAATCAATAGTTGATAATTGTAAGTATTTATGTAAACAGCTATGTCCCTAACTATATATCCATCACATGTTTCACTTTTTTGTTTATTTCCCATTTCCATAAATTTCCAAATTCCAATTGTGCACAAATTCATCATGATGGTTTATGGTAGATCGTTCCCATACTTCACCCATCCATATTTTTGTCGAATTTTTTATACTTATACTATATCATCATGTTCTCTACAGGATGGGAACTTGAGCGCCTAATGAGGTGCTTACAAAACCTCTTCTTTTTTTTAAGAAAATGGAACAGACGTCCTACTTCTGCTTTTCTGCACACAGCGTTTAGATTATAACGTAGTTTTAGCGACATTACTGAAGATAAGTCAGGAAACAAGAAAAGAAAAATAATGCTTGATAGAGTCTATTATTTAATTTCCATCCATGGCCGGAAAGCAAATAACTGCAATGCAGTGGTCTCTAATTTTCTACTCGCTAACCAGAAAGACTCCTTTGTTTCATCATCACACTTCAGCAGTAGTGCCCAAAACCTCAGCCAATATGTTCCCCTGAAAGTAGCCTACATAAAAGATATATAATTACAATTTTCAAAGATTAGATCATTACGACATCTCCAAAAATTGCCCAACTTAAAGCGGCTATGCCAACCAGAATATATTTCTTCTCCTAAGATGTTCTCTAGCTTAAGAGGGCTTCAACTAGAACTAGTGTCTCGAGCTTTTGTCCCTACTTTGTAATTTGTATGGAATCTTCATTGACAATTAGAGACTACCCTCCCTTAACCGCAGCTTGAGTTTGGAGTCCTCTATTTTGCGGTGAATACAAAACCACCTCTTTCATTCGCGGCGAGCAGAAAATTACTTTGTGGGTCAAATGTAGGTTGCATGTGACTTTTGGATATTCTCCCAACCATACTCAGGGATCATGCATGGGACCAAAAGACATGAAGTAGAGTACAACATCAGCTTCTGAATAGTGGACAAAGAAATTGGCAGTCTCTTCGGGAAGTCATCAAGGAGCAAACCTAAGGGGTCATATACTCACAAGTCAAATGACACATAAATTGAAGCTGGCGACAACCGTATTTCTACGCACTTTCATTCCACTATGGTAATACAAATTTGCCATGGTAAAAGAACAAGAGAATTTTAAAAATTCCCAATGCAGTATTATATTGATTCAATAAATATGTTTACAAGTAACACAATCATTTTCAGCCACAGAACTTAAACAAACTATAGTAGTATATCAGCAGTAAAATGACACATACGAAAACTACAGCATTTCAGTTCAGTTCTGTATGCTCATTTTTAGTAAAATGACATATGCTCAGACGAGTGGAAGCATATTCACTTCAAAATCTGATTTTGATTTTGAAGACCTTATTGTGCCTTGTGTCTTCGATGTACTTGCAGAATCACCCATAGGTCTCTAACCGCTGGAGGCACGTCCTAGTGCTGCAGAAACATAGGCATTTTTTAAAAAGAGCATCAGCTAATTGAGAAATCAATGTTTGCATGAACATTTGTTACTCAGCAGTTAACAAAACAACCCTAGCTTACTTATTACACACAGAACCAGCAGGTAATAACGACCATACTTAAAAGCAAAACAGACTAACAAACTACAGATTCAGACCTCCATAGAAACTAGAAACATCTCTGTCTAGCACTGATATCTTCATTTTTGTTTCTATGCTGCTATAATTAAGTAGTGGCATTGTCAGGCATATGAGATCAGCTATGCTTAAGCATGAAGAGATTAGTTTTCCAGAGTGTAGAAGCTACTATAGGTAATTAATTATTTTGGTTCCATCACATCCTGCCCATCAGTACCTTTTCCTACCTCAGACAACTTGTCATAAAGAATAGGTAGGAGCCCATATACCCCCATGTTCTAAGTGTATATGGAGCATATATATACTACATGGTTTCTAAATTAAGGTATAGAAAAATCGTAAACAAGCAAAGTTGTACTCCTGTACCTGAACCCTGGAGTTTGGAGTGCAGAAGCTTATGTAAGGAACAACGTTGCCGTTGCCACAGCAGTTGGCTACCTTCTTGACCTGGCTAGAATTTATCTCTATGCTGTATAGACCATCGGACGTCCTTATGAACAGGACCCGTCTGGCACCACCACCCACGAAACCATTCACCTGAGGTGAGTTCTTGATGAGTGCACCGGAAGGAAGCACCTTCCGAATATCAATGACTCTGCTTGCAACAAAATCTACATCTCCATCTGGACCAGCCACCCTCGACCATAGGCTTAGTTTGTACTTCACGCTGGAAACAAATCCTAGTCCACCATCATCATCAGTCATGAGCACAATGCTGCGTTTCAGACGGCGGAATTTAGATGGTAGGTGAATCGTAGATACTTGTTGTGTGGCCAAGTCGTACTTCACTATCTCGTGGTTCACGATCTTGTGGTTGAAGTGAACCAAGAAATAGAGTGCATATTATTGAACCTGATGAGGGAATTGGTCTTGGGGCCCTCACAAATGATTAGCTTCCTCCATGCACCATCCTCAGATGAGTAGACGGACAGGTCCATCCTGTCATAGTCGATGTCCATGACGACAACAAGAAAAGGTCGCAGTTGCCACTGGCGGTGGCAGCGCAGGCCACAGCAGCCGTGGTCCAGGAGTCCATGGAGAATGGCGGCGGCTCGGGCAGGTCTCGCTGCTCGTCCGTGACAGGTTCCCATACGGAGAAGCCTCGACCATTCGGGAAACGACCGCTCCAGTAGAGCAGGACGCGGCCGTGGCGGGCGTCGATGGCGCCCCAGCCGTGGCGGCCGGCCGCATGGTGCGCCGGGCAGAACGAGGTTGTGGGGATGAAGTATGCTATCGACGGCACACGTAGGATGCGTCCGAGCCAGACCTTGCAGGAGTCGTGGTAGAGCACGCTGAGCAATGGGGCCACCACGCGGTGGAAGTGGAACTCGCGGAACCTGCGGCGGAACGCGGCACCGCAGACGAGGCGGCACCAGAGCCTGCAGACGAGGGCGCCGCGGACGAGGCTCGCCTGGTCCTCCGGTGGGAAGCGGAGGAGGACCTCTTCCACAAGCTCCTCCATCAGCTGCGGCAGCGGCGCCGCCATGCGTGCCTCCTTGGTTGGTTGGTTTCACGCACGCTGGCTGGAGCAGAATAGATCGAATTAGGGTTTTGTCACCAACCAAGAGACTATATATAGGTGCAGTTTTCTTCGATGTCGCCCCAGCCAGGTGGGTCCAGAGGTTGGATCAAATTCGCACGGTCCAGGTTGGAACCCCGGGCCCAAGCTAGTAGGGGGAGCGTAGCGACGACTGCATCTGAATGCAGTTCTCTAAATGCAGCAGATCCAACAACAGCGAAAGCATGCACGCTGCAAATGGAGTTCATCAAGAGTGGCCTGCATGCCCTACAAATCTATATACATATCGTAACTGTAACTGACAAGCATTAGATTGGTTCATCAAGAGTACGTAGCACATCTGCTTATGTATGAAAGTTCGTGTTTAACAGCGCAGGGAAACGAAAATGACATCATTAATCAACATCACACAGTATCTAAGTACGGCTATCTTGTACCCACTACTACTGCCTCATCAACTTTTTACAACGGCTTTGTTTCAACTGACATCTTTCTTTTCTTCACATGGTGATCGATCTCACTGCACCAAGATAATTTCTGATACTCAACATTAGGGAAAAAAATAAATGCGGTGTAACTAACTCTCTGAATGCATACTTTTTTTTCCGACCACGCCGAAGCGCGTTTTTCATTAAGAAGAAAGGAGTTTCAAACAACAACTTGGAGACGATAATCCAAGGTTACCGGACTCCAACGAACAACGAGCACCATAAAGCTATTACATAGCAACTAATTTATGACTAAAACACACGAAGCAGCCGGGAAGCCTCACATCCTGGCCACGAGTGAGCGGAGGTGCCTGAACCCGGCTGTGCACCAGGCTTCCACCTCGTCTTGCACCAATAACGCGAGCTGCTAAGCCGTGGTTATCGAGCTGTTGAAGGTTTTTGCATTACGCTCCTTCCAAAGCGCCCAGCCGATGAGGAAGAAGAATTAGTCAAAGCCACGACGCTGCTGCTTGGGGATGAGCTTCCTGTTTTTTAACCACCAATGCAAGGCCGGTTCCTGGCTGGGTACAATGGAGTTTTGCAGGTGCAGCTTGCACAGCCAAATGTGCCAAACCACACAGCTGAAGGAGCATCCAAGAAGAATGTGGTCCATCGTTTCCACTTCTTGATCACACAGCACACAAGCACTGGAATGTTGTAGGCCGTGCCGAAATCGGACTTCGGCCGTCCAACACCATCATGCATGACCAGCTAGAAGAAGAAGCGCTTTTCATGGCGGCGCACCGGTCTTCCAGATCTGTCTTGCGCCCCCGGAGTGGAGCAACCGAGGAACATGGCGCCAGACGCCGAGGCTGCCGAGTAAGCCTGATCCTCAGAGAACTTCCAAGTGATAGTGTCTGGGTTTGGCGTGAGTTGTACCCCCTCAATGAGGTCGCAGAGCTTACCAAACTCAATTAGCAGCTGTACTATTGTCGGTGCTGTAATGTGCTGTACCCATGCATCATCAATGATAGCCTCAGCTCATCGTCGCCCTTCTCTTTCGCATAGCGTAACCGCAGCAAAAAGCGGTCGGTGCAATGTCCTGAACACAGGAGCCCTGCAGCCGGTGGTCCGTCCAGAAAAGGGTCGATCTCCCATCGCCCACGGTGAAAACCGTTCTTTGCACGGAAACGAGCAAGCGCAGTATGTGTCCTTGGTGTTTGTAGCTATCCCTGTGACGCGTTCCTTCCAAAGCCACCGCATCCGCATAAGCGACACCGGCCCTGGTCAGATCCGCAATGCCCAGGCCGCCCAGCTCCTTGGGACGACAGACAATTGTCCAGGCCACCTTGCAGCGACCGCCAGCCACCGAGTCGGAGCCTGCCCAGATAAAAGCTCATCGAAGCTTGTCGATACATCCAATTGCCCAAGGCGAGAGATGAGTGCGATGGAGGTATGGATCGAATTGCTGATAGCGTTGCCGGATAAGAGCAGAGCGCCCAGCGATGTTAGCAAATTTCCTTTCCAACCCGGAATCCTTGCTGCGACCTTATCAAGCGGTGGTTGTTCGTCCATGGCGCTTGACTTGCGAACCGAGAGCGGAATACCCAAGTAGCGGCAAGGGAAGTCCTGAATGGCGCAAGCCAGGATGTCCTGAAAGCGTAGTATTTCCTTATCAGAGCAATGAATAGGCGTGGCGACACTTTTCTGCAGGTTGGAGAACAGTCCCGAGGCAAGGCCGAAGATGTTGAGCATAGCCATGACCACCCTTAGGTCATTCTCTGTGGGCTTGATGAATAGCAAGAGGTCATCAGCGTAGAGACTTACGCGAGAAGCAGCAATACCACTGATGGGCGACAAGTGGCCCCGCGTCTCCACCCACTAATAACCTGCAATGCGGGCGTGCATGGAAGGTTTGTGGGTCGCTTGCTTTTGGTTTAGTTCACTAGTAGAGAACAGACCTTTGATCCTCAGTCAAAATGGGCTCTAGTCCCGGCATTTTTTGCGCCCGGGACTAGAGATACCTTTAGTCCCGGTTGGTGGCTCCAACCGGGACTAAAAATCCACTAGTAGAGAAAACAGACCTTTGATCCTCGGCTAAAATGGGCTCTAGTCCCGAATTTTTGCGCTTGGGACTAGAAATACCTTTAGTCCGGTTGTTGTCTCCAACCGGGACTAAAGGTCCCCTAACGGACTCTGCGCATGACAGAGGTGGAGGGACCTTTAGTCCCAGTTGGAGCCACCAACCGGGACTAAAATACTCACTACTCGGTTGGTGGCTCCAACCGGGAGTAAAGGTCTACTCCCGGGCCGTGGCTGCGCCGGGGTTGAAAGATTACCTTTAGTCCCGGTTGGATCCACCAACCGGGACTAAATGTTCTCCTTTATAAATCGGCCGTCTCCTCCTTCCTCCCGAGCCCGAGCTCGGCACATTTTGAAGCTCACTGCAGTAGTGTTCTTGCTTCCTCCTTCCTCCATTGTTCCTCCATCCATTATTCGATTCCTCCATCGATTTCTTCGATTCCTCCAAATCGATTCTTCAGTTGTAAAGGTTACCAATCTCATACTCTCATTTTTCACCATTGTCTTATCTCATTTTGTTCACTATATATATATATATGGTTCTTTATTTTGGTTTTTTTTCATTTGTAAGCAATTTGAGCTCAAAATCACTTCAAGCTTGCATATTTACATGAAATAAGGTTAAAGTAGCTAGTTGAACTTGCGGACCGTGTTCATCTCGGCGAGCACGTTCTCTGCCGAGCGGTAACGGACGTCAAGGAGGAGCTTTGATTCTACGAGGGAGAGCGGCAATGGTCGTGGAAGACCGTGTTCCCTTCCTCGTAGAATTGGAGCTCTTCCGTGGTCAAGTACGGTGCCGCCGTCTGTGTGGAGAAATGCTCGCCGAGATGATCACGTAAGCAAGGTCAACTAATACGAATGGTTATTTATTCACATGTCACGATATCGTCGCGATGAGTCATCAATCACCGTACCCAAACGTAGTATATATATAAATATAAACTTAGAAAATAGTTAGAAAATTATAGAAAATCCATACTAGTTGAACTTGCGGACCGTGTTCATCTCGGCGAGCACGTTCTCTGCCGAGCGGTAACGGACGTCAAGGAGGAGCTTTGATTCTACGAGGGAGAGCGGCAACGGTCGTGGAAGACCGTGTTCCCTTCCTCGTAGAATTGGAGCTCTTCCGTGGCCAAGTACGGTGCCGTCCGGTGGAGAAATGCTCGCCGAGATGATCATGTAAGCAAGGTCAACTAGTATGGATGGTTATTTATTCACACGTCCCGATATCGTCGTAGTAGTCTGTTATGTGTGTACATTCCCATTCTTACATTAATTTGCGAAAATATCATATGAATTACTTACCGCATGATAAAGAGCGAGAACACAATGACCATTAAAAATATCATTGTTTAGAGATCTAGATAATTTTATAGTTTGTTAATTTTATTTGTTTATAAAAGAAGAAATTTATAGTGTATTAAAAATGAGTATAGAGAGTAGATGTGGCTGCTTGGGTCCTCGGCCTCTCATGGGTTTCCAAAGCGACTTTAGGCGGGCCTTCCTCTCATTCCATGCGGCAAGTGTCGTGATGAGATGAAGATTGTGATGGAGTACCGAGTGAAGAAGGAGGGTCCCAACAAGGATCGTATCTTCTACAAGTGTCCGGATCGCAGTGTGAGTTATTTTATCGTATTTAATGATTATGGTTAGTTTATACCTATTTTCATGATGGTTGTGATTAAAGTTCTAATTTTTGTTTTAATTTGAGTGGGATGGCGGTGGGCGATGTTCAGGGCTTCTCTTTTGGGAGGAAGAGTATGTTGAACTCGTGCAAAAATATCTTGCACTGTGAGCAATCTGGCTGACTAATGAGGCGTGATCCACCGAAGAAGCCCAAAGATGTTGCACAATCGGGGATCATGCATTTTAGTTGAGATTGGTCGCATGAAATCCTTGTGCTCCCTGAAATGTATTTTAGCTTTAGTTCTTTTAGTGGTAGTTGGGATTGTCTACATTGTAGCGATGCTTTCATAAATTTGTATCTTTTGTGGTGGCACGCATGTTGTATAAATAATTAATTATGATCTAGGTTTTAATATGATATTTATGTCATGTAATGCAGATGAGCCGTCATTGGATGTATAATGCTGATCGCCGCTCACAAGAGTTCATTGACGGCGTGCATTCTTTTATTACGTGCGGTACCGAGACAAACAAACGCGACGGTTTCATGTGCTGCCCATGTGCCATATGTAAGAATACGGTGGAATATCCTTGCTCAAGGACTCTTCATTCACACTTGTTCAAGTCGGGTTTCATGCCAAACTATATTTGTTGGACAAAGCACGGAGAAACCGGTGTTGTAATGGAAGAAGATGAAGAAGAACAATGGGACGACAATGATATTATTCACGATGGTGCGTGCTTCAATGATACCGCAATGGGAGAAGTGAAGAAGAGGTAGTCGCAGAAGATGAGTGGTGATGATCTTTGTCGAGGTCATTCGTGATGCACAAAGAGAATGTGAAAGTGAAAAGGAGAAGATCAAGTTCGAGCGGATGCTAGAAGATCACAAGAAATTGTTGTACCCAACTTGTGATGCGAGGCGAGAAAAAGTTGGGAACCACACTAGAATTGCTGCAATGGAAGGCAAAGAATGGTGTATCGACAAGGGATTTGGAGAGTTACTAAAATCCAAAAGAAGATGCTTAGAAGTACAATGAATTGCCCGCCACTACCTCTGAAGCAAAACAAGTTGTACATCCTATGGGGCTAGAAATAGAGAAGATACATGCATGTCCTAATGATCGCATCCTATACCGTGGCAAAGAGTACGAGAAATTGGATGCATGCCCGGTATGCCATGCGTCATGTATAAGATCAAAGTGAGATGACCCCTGGTGATGTTGAGGCGAACGTCCACGTAAGAAAATCCCTCGCCAAGGTTATGTGGTATGCTCCTATAATACCACGCTTGAAACGTCTGTTGAAAAACAAAGAACATGCAAAATTGTTACGATGGCACAAAGAAGACCGTAAGGTAGACAATATGTTGAGACACCCTGCACGATGGGTCCCGGTGGAGAGCAATCGACGAGAGAATTCCGGAGTTTGCAAATGACGCAAGAAACTTAAGGTTTGCTTTAAATACAGATGGTATCAATCCTTTTGGAGAGCGTAAGCAGTAGTCATAGCACTTGGCCTGTTACTCTAAGTATCTACAACATTCCTCCTTGGTTATGCATGAAGCGGAAGTTCATTATGATGCCTGTGCTCATCCAAGGCCCGAAGCAACCGGCAATGACATCGATGTGTACCGAGACCACTTATTGATGAACTTCTCATTTTGTGGAATAAAGAAGGTGTACGTGTGTGGGATGAGTACAAACAGAACACTTTGATCTGCGAGCATTGTTGTTCGTAACAATCAATGATTGGCCTGCTCTAAGTAATCTTTCGGAGACAGTCAAACAAGGGATATAATGCATGCACAACTTTGCTTCGGTGATATTAGAGGTGTATTCTTGAAAAAATGTCGAAAGGTCGTGTACCTTGGCCATCGTCGATTTCTTTCCGCAAATCACCCCGTAAGAAAGAAAGGTAAGCATTTTAAAGGAAATCAGACCACGACCAAGCCTCGTAAACCGAACCGGTGAGGATGTACTCGATATGGTCAATGATGTGAAAGTCGTCTTTGGAAAAGGACATGGAAGCCAACCTATTCGAAAGACGCTACCGGTCACGCACCCATGTGGAAGAAAAGTCCATATTTTGGGACCTACCCTATTGGCAAGTCACGGAGGTCCGTAGCTTCGATCGACGTGATGCACTGACGAAGAATCTTTGTGTGAACCTGCTAGGCTTTATGGGTGTGTATGGAAAGCCTAAGGACACATTTGAAGCACGACGGGACTGCGTTGTTTGAGAGAAAGAGACAACCTACATCCGGAGAAGAAGATGATGATGGGCGCCATTACTTACGTCCCTGCTAGCTACACTCTAAGCAAAGAGGAGAAGGAAATCATGTTTGAATGCTTAAACAACATCAAGGTACCATCTGGATTCTCCTCGAATATAAAGGGTATTATAAATGTGCGAGAGAAGAAATTACGTAACTTAAAGTCCCATGATCATCACGTTCTCATGGATTTAATTACTTCCAGTTGCATTAAGAGGAATTCTACCTCCAAATGTACGTCTAGCCACCGTAAAGCTATGTGCATTCCTCAATGCAATTTCTCGTAAGGCAATTGATCCAACTGATCTAGCTAAACTCTGAGAATGATGTGGTTCAATGTCTCGTCGACTTTGAGTTAGTGTTCCCTCCTTCCTTCTTTGATATTATGACACACCTCCTAGTTCACCTAGTCAAGGAGATTTTCACTCTCGGTCTGTGTTCCTACACAACATGTTCCCCTTAGAGAGATTCATGGGAGTCCTAAAGAAATATGTTCACAACCGTGCTTTCTTGAAGGAAGCATCGCCAAGGGCTATGGAATGTAAGAGGTCATTGAGTTACTGTGTTGACTTTATTCCCGACCTTGACTCGATTGGTGTTCTGAATCGAGACATGAGGGGAGACTAAGCGGAAAGGGGACACTAGGGAGGAAAACATATATTGGTACGGATGATGATTATTTCAATAAAGCGCACTACACGTTCTCTGAGAACTCCTCTTTGGTAGATCCGTATATTGAGACACACAAGGATCTCTTACGATCCGAAGTTTCTGGGAAGGCTGAAGCTTGGATTACGCATAAGCACATGGAAACTTTTCGGCGGTTGGTTGCTTGAAAAAAAAATGTCAAGGTGATGAGAGCATCCATGAGCAAGCTGTATTTATTGGCTATGCAACCATCATGGCATATCGTCACATACAAAGGGTACGAGATAAATGGGAAATATATTCTACGGTAGCCCAAGATAAAAGGAGTACCAACCAAAAGCAGTGGTGTCCGCATAGATGCCACAGACCGAATGGGAATAGCGGACATATTATGGACGATAGATGAAATATGGGAACTAGAATATGCACCTACTTTGAAGATCCCATTGTTCAAGTGCCAATGGGTCAAGGTGACGGGAGGCGGAATGTGATGAACAACGAGTATGGAATGACAACAGTGAGACCTTAGTAATATTGGGTACAAAGACGAACCATTCGTCCTTGCCAAGGATGTGAATCAGGTGTTCTATGTCAATGATATGTCTACCAAACCAAAAAGAGGGAAAATGATAATGACTCAACCAAAGAGCCAAAGCGCCACATAGTTCTTTCAGGGAAAAGAGTCATCGTGGGAATTGAGGACAAGTCGGACATGTCGGGAAGAATATGAAAAGGATGACCGAATTCCGCCCTTCAAAGTGAACAAAGACCCTAGCATCTTGGTAAATGATGAGGACACTCCATGGTTCTGAAGCGATCATAACCAAGGGACATACATAAAGAAGAAGTTCACTGCTTGTGCCCACTTGATGATATAGTGATTTAATATAGTGTGTGTTTGAGATATTATGTAATAATTGTGAATTCAGATGTTTATTATGTCATGTTTTAAATTAAATCAATGTTTGATTTGGTGGGATTTCTCTCTCAAAAGGTAAATTATTAGGATCTTGAGTGATGAAAAATTAAAATATTAACGTTAAAATGATATGAAAACAAATTTTCTGTCCAAAACCAATAATTTTAATAATTTTAATTAAACACTACATTTTTGCATTAACGAAATAATAAATATTAGTTCCATTATGTTTTATAATTCTAACAAAAAATAAAAAAGTTAGGTTATCGATTTTTCCTATGTGCAATAAACAAAAATAAAATTCATATTTTTAACAAAATAATTTTATGCCTTTTATTTAATTTACTATGTATTTAATAAAAACTATTGCATTTCTATTGTATGTAACAAGACTATTGCTTAAAGCAGTAGGAAACGAAGCTGCAGCCACCTTTACTCCCGGGTGGGAAGCCCACCGGAGTAAAGGTGGCTGCAGTCACATGTCCGCCACTCCAAAAAAAAATCCTTACTCCGGTGCGTGTTACCAACGGGAGTAAAATACTCTACTACTCGGTTGGTAACACGCACGGGAGTAAAAGAGCCTACCTTACTCGGTTGGTAACACCCAAGGAGTAAGGGTTTTTACTCCGGTTGGTGGATGGCACCGGGAGTAATTCTCTCTCGCTATATAACCTCCAGCGCTGGCAGATCGATCCGCATTCGTCTTCTTCCTCGTCGAACACCGCGCCCTCTTCTTCCTCGCGCCGCGTCCGTTCGCCTTCCGTGACACCGGCGTCGCCGTCTTCTTCCTCGTGCGGCCTCCACCGCGCGCGCCCGTGCCCCTCCTCCGCGCTTGCCCGTGGCCCTCCACCGCGCCCTCCTCCGCGCCCGACACGCCCTCCACCGCGCGTTGCCCGTGGCCCTCCACCGTGCCCCTCCTCCGCGCTTGCCCGTGGCCCTCCACCGCGCCCTCCTCCGCGCCCGACACGCCCTCCACCGCGCGTTGCCCGTGGCCCTCCACCGTGCCTCCTCCTCGCGCTTGCCCGTGGCCTCCACCGCGCCCTCCTCCGCGCCCGACACGCCTCCACCGCGCGTTGCCCCACCGCACGCCCGAGGCCCTCCAAGAGGAGGTACTGCCGATATTTGGAACTCTAAATGATTTTAAATAAAACATATCTTAAGGCAAGTTTTGAATATTTGGAACTCTAAATGACAAGTATAATTAAGGATCACCAATAAAATTACTTTAGAAATTAATTGGATCGATATAAATCCATGGCTTGTATAATAAACACGCTATATATTATTCGGAAACAACGCTACGAACCATCCGCTTGCTGTTAAGATATGTTTGTTAATAAACACGCTATATATTATTCGGAAACAACGCTACATTAATAGAAGAATTTTTTCTATCTTCATAGATCAATGTTTGTTAACGAAATTTTATCCAAATATATTCATGTAGGGTCTTTTTTTTTGAAGGATTTGTTGTAGGATATATAATGGTCAAATAGGAACTCAATTTTGATACCCGGTTTGTAAACTAAGCGCGTTTTTTAGTTTATCAAAAATATCACATGTTTCTTCATTTGTGAACTTTGAATATCTGAGATATAATATATTAATGTTGCTAAAGTAATATGAGCATTACATATTTTTTCCGGAAGACTATCTTCAAACTTTATATCATAGCATCGAGATCGCTCAGAAAAGAAGAAAATAAATTCTTATCATTTCGGAAATAGTAATGGTTATATGAGCAATAAGACACATATACTTACATTTCATAATGACTTATACTTATATTATTAACATAGAATTTTCTCATATGATGAATGACTACATGGTTGATCACATGGTACATAGGATCACAACATCACGCACCGACACCGCTTGCCCGCTTTCACGTCGTCGCCGTAAATGCCGTCAACGACGCCGCCCGCCGCCTCACGTCATCATCGTCGACAAGACACGCCACCGCTACCGACCGCGTATATATATCGTCATTTGTATTCATATGCATTTTCGTCCATGCGTTTCTATGTATACGGCGGAGCACCGCCGCTCTCGTTCACCCATGTGTACAGACATATATCGGGCGGAGTGGAGCACCGCCACTCTTGTCACACCGCCTTTTTCGTGCCCTAATTAGCCCTAGTACCGGCGTAGTTCGGCCCTAGTGTGGGCTTAATTGCGTCCCGTGATCGAGGGCAAGATTTAATAATGCATATTGTTTGTAGATTTTACGCATGTAATAAGCAAAGATTTGACGTACTATATATTGGTTTTGTTTTTGAAGCTAGATGGCCGACCGAGAAATATGGATGAGGAGGAGTTGATGATGAATTTGATCAACACCGGCACTCAAGTTGCGGCGATGATGGTGCTAAAAATAACATGCAAGAGGATGTAGATGACGGGAGTCAGTACTTAGCTCTTGAACAAAATGAGCAACAACATATTGGCCAAGTATATATTTTTTATTATTAGCTATATATATATATTATCATATGTCCTATGTGTGCTCATGACATTAAAAATAATGTTTATGTTTTGTAGCCCTCTGGATCGACATCAACAACTACAACGAAGAGTAAAAATGTTCGAGGTCCCAAAAAGCCATTGGAGGGTCGCTTCATCATCTCAGAGTTCAATGTGGATACAGGAGAACCGGGGGCGAATAAAATGAAATTTGTGCACTTGTGTGGTTACCTTGTACGGGACCGACTCGATTAGTACCCGTGAATGGAAGAAGAAGACCAATGCTCCTCATATCAGTTTTGTCTCCGATCGTGACAAGGCGTTAATTTGGAATGATGTCTTGGTACATTTCACGCTCCAAACAGATGATTATGATGATATAATAGATGGTGATGAATTGAAGGAGCGAGTTAGGGATTGGGCAATGAAGAAGATGGCCACCCCAGTTTCAGACTTGGAAGAAACACCTATACACGGCGTATGTCAAGAAGAACATAGCACCAGATTTTCTTGTCCCGGGCCCGATCTCAAAGCAGAGGCCCTATTGGGATGAGTTTGTACAAGTACAAGACTTGGAAGAGGGTGTGAGTCGGGTGATAAAGAACCAACATAATGCCCAATGAAGACATACCACCATACCTTGGGATCGGTGGCTACCCACCGCCATTAAGAAGTGGAACAAAATGGGCAGACCTTCTTGCCAAGGGTATCGAGACCAGAATCACTCGAGTGGGGAGAACGTGCAAAGAATTGGTTTTTCGCTCATGGGGAACACTAGACCAGGAGGCAGGAAGTGCGTTTATGGCTAAGAGGCGCAAGAAGCGGCGAGAAAGATTGCTTTATGCTCGTGAGAGCTATTGCTAGTGGTGCGTTCTGGGCCCAACAGAGAGAAGGATGAGTGACATACGCCATCGGGACTATTGAACATGGTGGCGAACTAGAGGCAAAGGAAGTGTCTCGTGGGAGCATGGATTCCCTCGGGGACAGACCTTCCTCTGAAGTCGCCAGAGAAAGAAGGAAGAAGAGGCACACGGCTCCAGAGGTTGGAGGAAGCGGTGCGTGAAGCATGAGAGCGGAAAAAAACCTTGAAGCGAGAATGCAGGAGGAAATCAAAAGGCAAGTGCAAATAGCGGTGAGTGCAAGCAAGGTGCATCGAACCAGGAATCAACATTAGCCAACTGCATTGGGTTGAAAAGCAATTTGCGCTTCCACGGAGATACCAAATCAAGGGGACACAGGACTGCGCTTCCACTGTGGATGACGTCATCGAACCTTGTACAACGTGTGAGCTACACATTCGAAGGAGAATTCCACAATCAAGGTGGCTATCGGTCTTGTTAATCCTATCGACCGAACCAAGACACCAAGGATTCATGGGAATATAATCCAAGAAGGATATGCCACCATCTCGGTAGATAAAGTGAAAAAAAAGGTTTTAGTGATTTGCCTCTTGACATTCCTCGGAGGTGATGGCGAGAAGACTCTAGGAGAAGCGGAGAAGACATTCATTCTATGGCGCAAGCGCTACATCATCATTCCGGGGATGTCGGCTCCACCTCCTCTGAACTACCTCACCATAGGTATGTGCGGATGAAAACACTACATCATTAATTTGTATTGGCTTAAATAATTAACAATCGCTCATAATAATATGTCATTCCTTTTTTTGTAGCAGATCCTCCCCAATCTAAATCCAATTGTTCAATCGCCATGAGATCATCATAGTGCTCTGACGATGACATTGTGTTGGAAGACGAGGCTGCATCCACACCCTCTCCAAGGAGGTCTCCAACGCCCATGCCGCCACCTCCAAGGAGGTCTCCAACGCCGCCGCCAACACCTCCAAGGAGGTCTCCAACGCCACGCCAACACCTCCAAGGAGGTCTCCAACGCCCCCCGCCCCGCCTACCAAGAAGCCTAGCAAGAGGTCAGCCCCTCAAACGAAGAACCGGTCCTCTTTGCAAAGAAAGCCACCGTGAAACCAAGGGTTATTCCCAAAATAATATCTCAAGAGAAGGAAGAAGGAACTGATGCATATAAAAAGACATGTCTAGATTCTATGACAAACTTAAAATGAATCAAGAAGCAAGGAGAAACCCAGAGAAACCGTACTTCTTCGTAGCTCCGGATATTTTAAGAAAAAAGGTGATTTCTTACCAGCATCAACAGCGGGAATCTCGTAAGCCGTCCAAATCAACGTTATCAGACTATGACCGCACTCTCACCAAGTCAATTGAGGCGGCACAGAAAAAGAAGCGGGCAGGGAAAGGAGTTGCCCAACTCGGACAACAAGCGCATTCAATCAATCCCCGCTAGTTGTTGGTAATGAATATGGTTCGAATTTAGGATTAATGCATCAGGCAAACATACCTCCGGATGTCGATTTGGATCACCTTGGTGAATTTCTTGATGAGACTGGTCTCGACCTTTACCAGATGTTTGGTGATGGAAACATTGAGAGTGCGGCGGAGGTTGATATTTGGAAGAAAAAATTTGTACTAGGCCAGAGTCTATACAACCCTCAAGCCTTATCCTGATCTGGGGACGCAAATGTACCGCTAAACAAGTGGTACATGCAAAGCGTCTACCGATGGAGACTTCTGCGTTGGTGTCGTAATTAGAGGCGAACATTGGTTCCGTGGCGATGATGTTATGTATGTTGACTTTGCGAATTTCATCAACTATGCCACCGACCTCTCCGGACAAAGTTATCATTATTTGCTATTGCACCGTAAGTAATAATTCTTTCGATCTATTATTAAACTCATCATATGTGTGTATATGCATATAAATTATCCTAACAAGTACTATATATATGCAGATTTACAATGACATGAGCTCGAGAAAGGAATTTGCAATGAAATTGGTTTTGTTGATCCCCATATAGTATTCAAAGACCCAATTACTCCAATGACTAATTGGAAGTCCGAGTCGAGAGTAACCTCATGAACTTCTTAGTGAACCAACGCCACAAGAAGGATATACTCTTTCCCTATAACTTCAAGTGAGTGTTAATCATGTCGATCATAGCCTTAATGGCTCATATGTTGATTCTAGTTAATTAATGAGTGTTATGCGTTATATCCTATAAACACATGCAGCAATCTTTGGATATTGATGGACATCGATGCGGTGAAAAGTCACTTGATAATCTATGACTCGATGAGAAAACCACAACAAGACTACCAAGATATGATAGATATTATCCAGAGGTAATTTCGAGATCTCTAGCAACTATATATACACACAAACATGATGATTAACTATATCGATGACGTGGCAAATTTTTTATTAGGCGGTGTTTGGAAAACCTTTATTGAGAAGCAACACATGGAAAAATGCAAAGCGCCATTGAATGTAATCCCTTTGAAAGTAAGTCCCACGAATCGCATCATCTTTATTAATTCAACATATAGCTTTCACCGGATCACCAGATTGGATGACAAATCTTTTTCTCGTAAGAAAGTGGTGTCTAAAAGCGAGAACAGGGAACAACTACTGTGGTTACTATGTTTGCAAGTTTATCAAGGTGCTCTCCCAAAGAACTCTCTGAGAGAGACTCAAAATACGTTAAAATACACTATATATTCATTTAATTATTATTATTGATTGTGTTACTATGTCTTTATATATATATATATGTACATATATTAATTTATTTTCCTTTAATTCAAACTCAGACTCGATGGTTGGAGGAAAAGGTCATACGGCAAGACCAAATCAAAGCAATTCAAGAGTCTATAGCGGATTTTTAATGAGCAGGTCATCGATTCCAAAGGCGAGTTCTACTTGACCCAACAACGCCATTGAAGCCAAGCTAGAGGATGAGAAGAAACTTGTTATGTCACAACAACTATAATGCAATCTTTTGTAATATATGCACATGAAATAATATAATGTAAAATACACATATGCATGCATGCATGTAAATATATATATGATGCATGCATGCATATATATATATATATATATATATATATATATATATATTTCTATGATTGAATTGTGTGATTTAATACGTTCATTGTGCTTGACCGAAACATACTATATGCGCGTATAAATGTATAATTAGCAGCGTACAATACGACTTCGAAAACCTATTTTGAAAAGAAAACAAAAAAATGAAAAGAAAAGAAAAAAGAAAAAAACCTTTAGTCCCGGTTCGTATTACCAACCGGGACTAAAGGTGCCGGCCATCGTGGCATGTCAGGAGGCACCTTTAGTCCCGGTTGGTGTTACCCACCGGGACTAAAGGTCCTCCTTTAGTCCCGGTTCCTGACCCGGGACTAAAGGACCCCCCCTTTAGTCCCGGATGCTTGCTCCCGGGTGGGGAACCGGGACTAGAGGGGGTTCCCCACCGGGAGTAAAGCTCGGTTCTGTACTAGTGGTTTCAGTATAAACCAGTTTACACTTGATTGTAACAACTAACAATATATATGTGTGTGTTGCTCCAACGTTATGTATGGACTGAGTTTGGGTACTTGTATGAACTGCCGTGTAGAAGTACTTGTATGGATACCTACAATGGTCTTGAAGTATACGTAATATGCAATGATAGTATATCCTATGCCATTACCACTTATGTTGACATTAGATATGTAATATACAATGCTGTTCAGTCAACTGAAGTAAGAAATTTGGTGATGGCATCTAGCTTCGTAGTGCTTAGCTTAGCTTGATGCAATAGCAAGAGAAAAGGCTGCCTTTCTATATCTTACGATTGTCTTTAGTATAGGACATTTCATAAAAGTTAATGCTTGGTGCTTAGAAGCGAGGATCCACTGAAGATTTTATTTCTTGCCATAGTGGGCTCTCTACTTTTGCTATTGTTTACGTGCTCAATGGATTCACAGCAATGCTTTGTATGATCAACAGCAAGAATAGAGATGCAATGGTGCAGAAGGGTACCTTCAAATTTTACTTTGGTGATTTTAGGAAGATTAATATCATGGAGACTGGAGACTCCATTTGGATCAATTATCTGTTGTATGAACGTTAAAGCCCGGTGTTGACATCTCTCTGTATCCTGATGATAGCCCCTGATGTGTGTGTGTGTGTGTGTGTGTTTTTTGCACAAATACTTCAATTTATTCTAGTAGACATAAATAGTGCCGAACTGATTGTCTTCTTGTCTGTGCAACCCACTTTCAGGTTATCAGCAGAGTTGACATTGTGGGCATCAAATACTTGCCTGACAGAACCACCAAAGATTGCTGAAGCTGATAATGATAAGCTGGAGTAGTAATGAACCCTGGATTGCTGTCACACCCCAAAATTCCCAATTTTGGGCTGTGAATAGAAAACACTAAATAAACTCAATGATTTTAGTATTTGGATAAATTTTATTAAGTTTAGTTTGAGCTAGTGCAAATTTAGTTATAGAGAAAATGTGAATTTTTAAAGTTTTCTAATTTTGACGGGCGTTTCCATGATGTGATGTTTGCTTGTTGCTTGACTTGGTTTTATGAATGAGTAAAATTTTTAAAATGCGTTTAGTAAGTCGTTTATCTGTCTCTGGCTCGTCTCTGTCTTTTCCTATAATCAACTTCTTGCTTTCTCGATCCTATTCTTTTTATTTGGAGATTCGCAAGGTCCTTTTTCTTTTGCTCCGATCACCCTCTTTGGGTTTATCATCAATCAACCTATCTCTCAAAACTTCTCAGGAATTTTTCCTGTTTCTGTTGGAACTTCTTCCCATTTTTCTACGAGCATAATCTAATTTTTAGATGCTCCAAAATAGCTTTTCATGAGCTCCAAATATTTTATTTGAGTTCTTCATCCTTCAATTTGTCTCCAGGATTTTTTCAAGGATTTTTTCTAAGCTTCGGAGCATTTTTCGTGATATAAATGGTAATTCTAGACTTTCTAGAATTATTTTTATTTCATGATATTGATTAATTTCGAAATTTGGAAAATGCATGCCCAATTTTCCATAGTCCCTCGAAGTCCATGTGCAATTATCCTAATAAATATCAAAGGCCCATACATTTATTTACTAATGGGCTTTAAATTAATTAGGCCTGTTAGTAAAGATGGAGGGTGCAACATCAATTAATATCATATTGCTAATTGATATAGATGTGGGGAGTCCTCCTCTCTGTATATATGTACAAACCCTTTGAGCAAAGCACACCAAACCTACCGTAAGAGGAGCCCCTAGTTTGGGAAATCCCTCGTGTAGTAAACTAGAATTTTCTCTCACCTATCATGTCACCGTCGGCCAACTCCGACGACTCCCGTGGCGGCTGTTCCGGCCATCTCGTCTGTCTCCGGCAAAAACCACCGCCTGGCAGTCAGTCGGCTACATGCTGATGTCAGCCGAGCGGGCTTGCCGGCGCCCCTAGAGGATTCAACCTGGACCATGACCTTTCCGATGACTTTGTGTCCACGGTCCTGGGGATCCCTTGCCGAACTCCTCGTCCGAACGTTCGCTGGCTTTGTCTTCAATTCCTCATCAACTTCAGCGTGAGATTTTCCTTACCTTTATTTTCATTCTGTTTATTCCATGTTTACCTATGGAGGCTGACCTCTATCTTGATCTGCACTTTCTGCAGCAAGGCTTAGCGGTACCTTGTTGATGCCTGCGCCCATTAGGACGAACCTGTCACCACCATAGTCAGGCAATGTTGTCGTTTGCCTCCCTGTCGTTCATCATTGGCTGAAGGTAAAGAAATCATCTGTGTGCCTCACGTCCATGTACATTACAAGTTGGCCTTTCCTTTTCTTTCACCCGTGGCACACATCTCTCTGCTTGAAGAAGTCCGGGATTGCTGCTACACCGAACCGTGCGGCCTGCTGCTTGCTCTGCGTGCTGCCCTGATTGTCACCAGGCCAAAGTGGTTGTCAGCTAGCTCCATCACTATTTTCATCAAAGAAATAGTACTTTGCATCCGTATTAGTACGTGACTGGACAATCACAGTACGTATCTACTTCTCTTAGTTTTTTTCCTCTGATGTTTTGTTTTGTTTGAATTCCGTTTTGCTCCATTCAAGTTGCGTTAGATTCGTATCGACACGCTCTATGAAGTAGTGTTAATGTTTTGTATGTCACATGTTTTTCTATATGTAGTTAAATATTAATTAATATACATGCAACTAGTTTTATAATTAAAATTAATATAGGTTTTATACTCCGATATGTTATACATAAACATTAATATGATTAATTGCTAGTATAAACATGTTCCTAAATTATAATTTGCTTAGTTCAAACTCGTTGCATAGGATAAACTTGTTTAGGTGCTCTCACATGTCTTTTTATGCAAGGTTAAAGTTTAACTTGATTAAATAATATGAGACATGTTCATAAATAAATATGACTAGTTCTTACTTGTTTTGAAAATTAAAATATAATTTGATTAATCTGAATTAATATTCACATTCTTTTTCTTAATTAAAATAAATCAAGCTCATAGTTGTTTCTTTTATAATATAAAACTCTCGATAGTTGTTTTTTAACGATAGTTCCGCTATCGGTGTTTCTTGCGATTCCGTGACCGTAGAACTAGCTCCCTTTTTGTACGTTGTTTTATCTTGTGTGGTGTATTGTTCTTAGTTGCTTTTATTTGTTGCCTGTATGTTTGCCTATGTGTAGTGCTTGCAACGAGTAGAATAAGATCCGTTTATGGGCGCTGAAGATCAGAAGGTGATGACCAGAAGCAAAGTATGAGAAAAATGTGAGCAAGAGTAAAAGGCAAGTATAGCATGGGATCATGCTTGTTGACTTGTACACCTTTAATCATTTAATTCATACTGCATGTGTCTGCCTTGACTACCACTAAGAATTTCCTACTACTTTGTTACCTTGATTCCTTTGGATTTATGCATTGCATAGTATGATGATGCTAGTGCTCAAACTAAGACCATGATCTTGTAACTTGAGTGATGGATTATACAATAAACACTAAAAGATGTTTTTTAGCAACAAAGAACAAGGGGGCTAGAGCATAGTTTTTACGATGCTCTAGATTTCTCTCCCTAAGGACTTATCTGGCTCCGGTTTTAGTCAAGTATGAGGACATTTTCTAGCTTGTTAGTGGTTACCTTTATGGTGCAAGAGGGGCTTGACGAATCGGGTATAGTGTAGCCTCTGTCCTTATGTGTATAGCCTACGCGGAATGTGCCATTTGGAAGGGGAGCTCTACATCTGTTTGGCAATTGGAATCCTAGCGGCCCTAACTTGTTAGACAAAACTTTGAAAGGCTTCATAGTGAACCCTGCCGACCTTCCTTGGTAGTGGTGAAGAGGTTGGCCGCCTCGGGCGAAAGGGTAAATCATGGCTCATGGTGAAAGTGTACAACCCTTGCAAAGTGTAAACCTGTTATAACAGCCGTGCTCACGGTCACGAGCGGCCTTGGAACTCTTACGGAATAGATGATCATTAATGGTTAATTGTTTATGCTATTCATTATTCATGTTTACCTGATCATGTGTTTATGTGGGCTTGTGTTAAACTTGTTGCTACTCAATTGCTAAAATCATGACTCACTAAAAGCTAATCACAGTTAAACCAATGTCATCCGTTTGAGCCTCTTGAACCCCATGTTATATTTGCTGAGTACGACATGTACTCACCCTTACTATTTCCTCCACACCTCAGTCTATAGTAAAAGTTGCTCAGAAGATTCAGGACACGAAGGAGTTCTCAGAAGATTGATAGAAGTGCTAGGCGTATGTTACCCTAGTCAGCCGTCCCTGTGAAAAATGGAGCCCGAAGATTAGTTACCGCAACCGTTATACTCTGATGTAAGTGTTAATATAGCTATGTAGGCCATAATGAAAAGCAAAACTACAAACATACGACAGTTCAGGGCACCATAGAAACTTGAAGCATCTCTGTTTAGCACATATATCTTCATTCACGTCTGCATGCTGCTTTTAAGTGGCAATGTCAAGCATATGAGATCACTTATGCATAAACATGAAGGGATTAATTATCTGGAGTGTAGGAGATACCGTAGTTAATTAATTATTTTTGTTCCATCACATCCTGTTCATCAATATATAACTTCCTACTTTTGCCTAAATTTAGATAACTTGTCAGCAACCCCGTCATTTGAATTTCAACAATGGTTCATAAAGAAATAGGTAGGATCCCATGCATATACCCTATGTTCTAAGTGTATGGATCGGAACATATATAGTACATGTTCTAAATATATAGAAAATCATAAACAAGCGAAGTTGTACTCCTATACCTGGACCCTGGAGGTCGGAGTGCAGAAGCTTATGTAAGGAACAACGTCATCGTCGCCACAACAGTTGACTAACTTCTTGACCTGGATAGAATTCGTGTCTATGCTATATAGACCATCGAACGTCCTTATGAACAGGACTCGGCTGGCACCACCATCCGCTAAACCATTCACCTGAGTCTTCTTCAGCGCAAATCCATTCACATGAGGCTTCTTCTTGATGAGTGCATCAGAAGGGAGCACCTTCTGAAGATCAATGACTCTGGTTAGAACAAAACCAGCATCTCCATCTACACCAGCTACCCTTGACCATAGCTGTAATTTGTCCTTCACGTTGGCAACAAATCCCAGCCCACCTTCATCATCAGTCATGACCACAATGCTTTGTTTCCGCCAGCAGAATTTAGATGGTAGGTGAATCATAGATACTTGCCGTGTGGCCAAGTTGTACTTCGCAATCTCGTGATGCCCGGCCCCCTCGTGGTAACAGTGAACCAAGATATAGAGTGCACTCCGCATGAGGACACCCGGCACCTTATTGAAAACGCCGAGGGAATTGGCGATGGGGCCATCACAAACGGTTACCTTGCTCCATGCACCGGCCTCAGATGAGTAGACAGACAGGTGCGTCCGTCATACTGGATGCCCATGACGACGACAAGAAAAGGTCTATGGCGGCAGTCGAGGTGGTCGCAGTCACCACCGGCGGTGGAAGCACAGGCCACAGCCGCGATCTGCAGGTAGAACGGTGCACTACCGGATACATGAGCATTGCTGAGTGCCAGGGGCACTCGGCGAAGCCCCAAAAACACTCGGCAAACCATTTAATGGCAAACGCAAGTTTGCCGAGTGTTTTTTGTCGGGCACTCGGCAAAGACGTTGCCGAGTGCCAAAAAAAACACCCGGCAAACTTTTTTTTCAAAAAAAAATAAAAAAAGGCACGCCGACACCACGCCCGCACCACCAACACCGCCGCCGCAACCACCATCCACGCCGCCGCCACCATCCACTCCCGCTGGAGCCCTGGGCGCTTCGGCGAGCGGAGGTCGGTACCACCGGTGCTAGAACGCTTAGCGCTGGAGAGCTCGGCTCCTGGAGCCCAACTTGACTCCCTGCAGAAATCGACACAGAGATGAAAACGGACAGGGAGAGAAGAAGCTGCGCACGGCAGGGAGGGCCAGCGACCAGACCAGCTCGGTGCTGTGCTCAAGCTCGGCGAGCAGCCCACCAAGGGCAAGCACGCTGATGTGCTGATTTGCTCGGGCCTGAATACAGAAGACCGATGAGGAGCCTGAGAACAGAGAACAGAAAGCTGATGAACTAGAGCAGAGAAGGAGCGGCCACCAAAAATCAACGGAAACTGATACAAATCACCATGATTCGAAGCCAAACTTTGCCAAGATGAAATTCACCTTGGCACGAACCTATTCCCCAAAAATCATGGCCTGGGATTGACCCAAACTCCGGTAAATTTGGATCGAAGCCATGAACTCGAGTTTTTCGCCAAAACAAAATCAGCTTGATTCGTGGTGCTCAAATGAAGGATTTGTCAGGGGATCACCCTAGCCTTGATCACACATGTCAGGGGCTCCAGAGGGAGGGGTCGCCGGGAGAGGAGGGGATGCCGGCGAGGGGAGGGGCGCCGGCGGGGAGGGCAGGGAGAGGGAGCCGGGAGGGGAGGGAGGGAGGGGCGCGCGGTGTGCGGGGGGAGGAGGGTCGCCGGGTTTTATTTCCAGAAAAAAATGTGTCTTTGCCGAGTGTTAGATCTGAGCACTCGGCAAAGTTTTTTTTTATTTTTTTTCTTCTCCTTTTTTTTAGAAAAAAAGATTTTATTTCTTTGCCGAGTGTTCTAGATCTGAGCACTCGGCAAAAAAAAATTTCCATTTTTTTTCTTCTCCTTCTTTTCCAGAAAAAAGATTTTTTTCTTTGCCTAGTGTTTTTTTTACACTCGGCAAACCCACTCTTTGTCGAGTGTTTTTTTTGACACTCGGCAAACCCCCTCTTTTGCAGAGTGTTTTTTTTTTGCCGAGTGTTTTTTGCGTAGCACTCGGCAAAGAACTTAGTCGTCGAGTGCCCGAGGGAATACACTAGGCAAACATAAAAACACTCGGTAAATTTGAGGATTCCTGTAGTGGTGGCTCAGGCAGGTCTCGCTGCTCATCCGTGACGGGTCCCAGACGCAGAGGTCACCATGCCCATCCCTCAAACGGCGGTCCTTCTGGTAGAGCACGACGCGGCCGTGGCGGGCGTCGATGGCGCGCCAGTGGAACGGCCACCGGCAGCGTGCACAGGGCGGAAGGAGGTCGTGGGGACGAAGTATGTCATCGGCACTCGCAGGATGTGTACGAGATTTACCTTAGTGTAACGGTTGGTGTCCCTAGGCGTGTGGTCGTGTCTGACCTTTGCAGTCCCCGTTGTAGATCATGCCGAGCAAGGGGGCCGCGCTGCGGTGGAACGCGGCGCCGCAGACGAGCCTGCACCAGAGCTTGCAGACAAGGGCGGCACGGACGAGGCTTGCCGGGTCGTCTGGTGGGAAGCGGAGGATGATCTCTTCCACGAGCTCCTCCATCAGCGGCGGCGGCGCCATGACTCCTTGGTTGTTTGCACCGCACGCTGTGGGAGTGGAATAGATGGAACTAGGGTTTTGTCATCAACAATGGGTCGGCAGTTTATTTGCTGCCTTGCTGGCCCGTTTCAAGCAGATGTTACGATGGTGTCCCTGCCAGGTGGGTCCAGAGGTTCATTCGCACGGGCAATGTTGAAATCGAAGTAGTGAACCCAACGACGACTGCAGTTGAGCCCGAGTACGTGCTGAACGCTTATTGTTCTCTGACTATGCAGAATTGCAGATCGAAGTTCGAACAGCAGTGAAAGTAGTGGAATGCATTAGATTGGCTCAAGAGTGTACGTAGCACATGCATGAGCTTATGTATGCAAGTGTGTACCAGCGATGGGTCGACAGTTTATTTGCTGGCTTGCTGGTTCCGTTTCAAGCAGATTTTCCGATGGTGTCCCTGCAGGTGGGTCCAGAGGTTGAAACCAAAGTACGTGCTGAACGCTTAGTGTTCTCTGAATGAATGCAGAGTTGCAGATCGAACGGCAGCGAAAGCATCTCTGAACAAAAGGCCGGAGATCTCTGAACGCAGAACTAAACAGCGCGCGTGGTCAAATTAAAGTAGTGGCATGCATTAGATTGGCTCAAGAGTCAAGAGTGTACGTGGCACATGAGCTTATGTATGCAAGTGTGTACCAGCGATTCTTGTTACTGACATCTTTCTTTTCTGCCATCACATGGTGATCGATCTCACTGCATAAAGATATAATTAATATATTGTACTTGTTATGCTCGAATGAATTTCTTATCCTCAACTTTAGGGAAACAAACAATGCCATGTAAACTTCTTCCTGAATCTAGCAAACAAAAGTTACCTGAATCTGAGTGCAAGCTTCACATGGTGATCGGTCTCTGAGTGCAAGCTTCTTCCTGAATCTAACAAACAAAAGTTACATGCAACTGCAATGTGGGAAGGTTGTGGTTCCCTTGCTTTTGGTTCGGTTTCAGTATAAACCAATTCACAAGTCCATTGGTGGCATGACGGATTTTTCAAAATATATGTGAGTTACAAGAGGACTGAAACAAAAAGAAACCGATACATAAATACATAAACATGCAGTTTCGAAAGAACCATTCTGCTTTATTAAATTTTGTATACTGTACTTTCTCAAATTTAAGGGGCTCATACCCAACTCCAACTGGGCCCCTATTCGGACCCTCAAATTAAGGAGGCCCTCAAATCCTACCCGTAGTCCTCATTTCCGCGGGCGCCCTATCTGGTGGTTGGCCGTTTTTCTACCTTCTACACCCTCCTCGTGTGCCCTTGAGCTCCGGATGCTATTCCCCGCAGCGCCCCGAGCCTGGCCGCAACGCTCTTCCTCGTCGCCTCCCTTAGCTGCGGGCAGCCATCGTGGGCGGTCGTCTGGTGTGGCACAGCGCCCCTCTCTACTGCCTCTTTCTCTCGACGTGGCGGTCCTCACTACCGGAAACGTCAAATTTGCCGAGTGTTTTTGTGTTTGCCGAGTGTATTCTCTCGGGCACTCGGCAAACAAGTTCTTTGCCGAGTGCTGCAATAAAAACACTCGGCAAAAAAAAAAAACACTCGGTAAAGAGGTGATTTGCTGAGTGTAAAAAAAAACACTCGGCAAAGATGGGGTTTGCCGAGTGTTTTTTTTACACTCAGCAAAGGAAAAAATATTTTTTCTGGGAAAGAAAGAGAAGAAAAAAATGAATTTTTTTGCCGAGTGCGCAGATCTAGGACACTCGGCAAAGTAAAAAAATATTTTTTTCTGGGAAAGAAAGAGAAGAAAAAAAATGAAAACAAATCTTTGTCGAGTGCCCAGATCTAAGACACTCGGCAAAGTAAAAAAATATTTTTTCTGGAAAAGAAATAGAAGAAAAAAAATCTTTGCCGAGTGCCCAGATCTAGGACACTCGGCAAAGTAAAAAATATTTTTTTTCTGGGAAAGAAAGAGAAGAAAAAAAAATCTTTGCCGAGTGCCCAGATCTGGGACACTCGGCAAACGAAAAAAAATCTTGTTTTAACACCAGCGGACGCGCCTTAGGTCTCCCCGCACACTCCCTTTCTCCCCGGGCCACGTCCGCACGCCCCCTCCCCTTCTCTGCGCACGGGCACGCGCCGCCCCCTCCTCCCTCTCGGCCCCGGCGCGGCCCCACCCTCCCCTCCTCCCTCCTCGGCGCCGGCGCGGCTTGCCCTCCCCTCCTCCCTCGCCGGTGCGGCCCGCCCTCCCCTCCTCCCTCACCGGCGCACCTCCCTCCCTCCTCCACCGCCTCCACCAGATCCGGCCCCGGCGCGGGCGGATCCGGCGACGGTGGCGCACGGGGAGGCCGGATCCAGCCCCGGCGCGGCCGCCCCCCTCCTCTCCCTCTCTTCCCATCGTCGGCGCCCCTCCCCCTCCTCTCCCTCCTCTCTCTTCCCCGGCGGCGGATCCGACATGGCCGCCCCCTCCTCTCTCTTCCCCGGCAGCAGATCCGGCACGGCCACCCCCTCCTCTCCCTCTCTTCCCACCGCTGGCGCCCCTCCCCCTCCTCTCGCTCCTCTCTCTTCCCCGGCGGCGGATCCGACGCGGCCGCCCCCTCCTCTCTCTTCCCCGGCGGCGGATCCGGCGTGGCCGCCCCCTCTCTTCCCACCGCCGGCGCCCCTCCTCCTCCTCTCCCTCCTCTCTCTTCCCCGACGGCGGATCCGGCCCGGCCGCCCCCTCCTCTCCCTCTCTTCCCTGGATCCGGCGGCCGTGCCCTCCTCTCCCTCTCTTCCCCGGCGTGGCGGGTGGTGGCATGGTGGTGGTGGGCGGCGGTGGCATGGTGGTGGTGGCGTAGTGGTGGTGGGCGGCGGTGGCGTGGTGGTGGTGGCCGGTTGTGGCTCGTGGCGGCGGCCGTGAAGCCGGGGAGCGGAGGCAAGACGCAGGGGAAGGGCGCCGCTGAGGAGACCGGCCGGTGGTGGCTTTTTTTTATTTTTCGAAAAAAATGTTTGCCGAGTGTATTTTGGGCACTCGGCGAAGTCTTTGCCGAGTGTCCGACAAAAAACACTCGGCAAAGTCTGTTTGCCGATAAAAATTCACCGAGTGTCGTTTGTCGAGTGTCACACTCGGCAAACCCTTTGCCGAGTGTCACACTCGGCAAACCCTTTGCCGAGTGTTTTTTAGGCTTTGCCGAGTGCCCCTGGCACTCGGCAAATCTCCTGATTCCCGTAGTGCCTGCCTCCAAACGAGCTCTCTCCCAAGCGGAGGAGTGGAGACGACCCCCTCATTCTCAAAGAGCTAAGCTCCAACCCGAGCAGTGGAGCGGAGGCAGCCTCTCCCACTGAGCTCCCTCCCAAGCTTTATGGGCATAGCGAGGATCTGGGGAGCGGAGGAGCGAAGGTGTGCCACGTAGGAGAAAAAAATGAAGAGTGGGCCTCATTTGCTATTGTATTTTTAGTTAAATTTGAGGGTCCAAATTTGAGGACTCCTGCTCGAGTTGAAACATACAAATCGAGAACTCAAAAGTAAGAGAAGCCCGTAGATCAGGGACCCTACTTTTGATTTAAGGGCATTGTAGTGCAAGCAAGGAGTGCTTCGAGGAGACTGATAGCCAGTACAAGTGTCTGTAGGGAAGCAAACATGTTTTTTGCACTATGGGGGCTAAGTAAGGTGTTATGCATGCGACCATTCAGATCCTCAAAGATCAGTGCCTCCGGGTGATACGGTGTAGCACAGGAGCACCCCTGGTTGATCATCTAGAGTAACTTAGGACCGTGGCTACAGCTAAGTCCAATGACCGGATGCCCCACGAGATGATATGGTGGACAACAAAGGACAAGGCGGTAGATCATCCAATGAAGTCAGCCAAGTGTCATTGACTAAAGATTCAATGGTCGGCAAAGGAATATACCTTGCACTAATGATATAGTGCAGTATCATTGACCACCCAATGGATAATCCAGTGGTACATAGAACATTGCAGGATTAAGTTTGCGATGGCTAGTTGAGGTGGATAGGGCTATATATATGGGGTTCCCTCACTTTCCCGATATAATTGGAGTACCTTGAGTCTGATAGAAACTAGGGAAAATGTTTCGACACTCCACTCACCCTCTCAGCTGCATCAAGATCATATCCAAGGCTTGGATAGACACCACAGATCTTTTGTAAGTGTTAGGCCTTAGAGCAAGAGAGTTTTGTGAGCTAGGTTTGTGCTGTCGTTGTATCTTGGTGAGCTAGAGAGCTTGAGGCTGTGGTGACCTTCTAGTCAGAGAATTGGTGGCCCTCTAGGAGTCGACCCTCCGATCTTCATGTGGAGCAGCGACCACCTGGTGTGCGGGTGACAAGAAGATCCCTTCCTTCATGGAGAAACATCGTAATAGACAAGATGTCAAGGTGATCGAAAAAAGGGTGGAGGTGATGAGACTTAGTGACTCGGTACACTTGTATTTGGTTGGTGGAGTCCATTGTGGAAGCCCACCACCATGATTGGAAGACACTTGGTGACCAGAAGGATATACCTCGGTGGAGCGCTAATGTGAACAAGGGATTGCAATTTGAGAACTAATAAATTGCCTTGTCTTTGAGAATTTGCCTTATCTAATACTCTAGCTCTTTACTTACCACATTTTTGCAGTAGTGTATAGACAAAAACCTAATAGTTCAAAGGGCATATTTGGTAGATTTGTTGAGCTAAGATTGTCTCGCTTGGCTCGCCTCCTCGCATAAGGAGAGGAGATGCAAGGTGGTTTGGCTCCCTCGCTTGTTATAAATTCTTTTATTGAAACAAAAATCATTGTAATTTCTCTCTCCATTAAAAATAAAAATAAAAATAAGTATAGCTACTCTGAGGCACCAGAAGCACATGGGCCAAGGCCCATCAGCCCATGGGCCGGCTTACCTTCACCAGAGAAAAAATCGAAATCCCTCTGAGGAGGGACGCCACCGTTACCAGCGCGTTGCACACACGAAAGCGGCACTCCTGCCGTCCTCCGGTCGGCTGCTCAGTTCTCTTCACATCACTTCCCTTACAAGCCCCGTCCGCTCCACATCCTCCTCCTCCTCCACCCATCGCCCTCCATTGCCTCAGGTCCCCACGAGGAGATCGAGCGCGGAGCCGATCGATCTGGCCGATGGGTCGTCCACCGAGCAGTAGCACTAGCACCGCCGCCGCCGCCGCGGTGTTCCACTTCCTCTAGTCCGAGGTGGTGGAGATGGAGGCTCGCCGCCTGCAGCAGCTCGGCGACGGCGCCATCATCCCCAGCCACGCCATGCTGCAGACCCTCGCCGACAACTTCTCCGCCTCGCCCGAGCGTGCCGGCAAGGTGGTCATCCAGCCCAGGCAGGTCAGTCGATCTGGATCGATCTCGTAGTACACAACCTTCTCCTTCCTTGTGAAATTGCTAGGGTTTTGATCTATATGATATATGATTACTAGGGTTGCTTTGATCTGATCTATCTAGGAGTATACGAGATTGAAACTTGGATTCGATCAGCATGCAGGTTTGGAAGTGGTTCCAGAACAGGCGTTCCTCGCTCCTGCTCAAGACCACCAGGGCTACGCACCACGGCCCCTCCTCCTCCTCCTCCTTAGGTGATTCACTTACTGCCACTTCACATGCTCCACAAGGACCGGATGAGTGGGTATATATAGGACGGGATCACCTGAGAATCTGAGATTCATGCATGAGCTCCCACGCGGCATCGATCAGGCTGGGGGTCGCATGCGCCGTGCGCTGCACCCATCGCCCACACAATTTTTCCCAAAACTAACATAGTTTTTGGCCACTTTTAGGAAACTCTGGCCCTATTTGGAATAACATAACTTATAGAAGAAGCCACATTTCACTATCCTCCCGCAACTGCCACTTATTGGAAAAGTTCGAGCCAGCTGCGATGAAGACGAAGGGGAGCTTGTGGGTGGCAGCCTCTCGAGGGCGACAAGCACTCTACGGAGCTTGGTGGATCCCATAGAGAGGCCACGAGCGGCAATGAGGCATGGACCATGGCGGGGCGGAGACGGAGGATGAAGATAGAGGAGACGAAGATGGTGGAGGAGGGGGCACTGGCCGGAGGGGAGGCGGCGGAGGGAGCGCCGGTGGGGGGAGGTGGTGGTGGTGGGGAAGGCGACAATGGAGGAGAGGTCAGAGGTGGTGGGGAGGGAGGTGTGTTCGCGTGGGGGCGTGGAGGGAGATGCAGTCGAAGCGCAGGGCTATGGAAGGAGCGCGGGGGGTGAGGGACATGCCTGGGAAGCTCCTTATGCACAACATCTGAGCTTATGAGTTCGACTGTATAAAGTTAAGAAGTACTACCAAAAATAGCTACTATCCGAAATAGAAAGATTTTTTTTTCAAATTAAATTATTTATTTATCTTTTATTCCAAAATTCTCCTGAAAATCCAATTTCATTTTTTATTGGTGCTAGAGGATCCGGTTCTTAATATTATTAGTTTACTTAACTTACAGATTCAACAATAGATCTCTAGATTCACAATTAGGGATTCATGTTCCGTCTGATGAATAGATTTTCTCTTTTTTTGAGAAGCTTGGTGTTTGGGATTTTTTTGTGGAAAGTTGGCTTTCTTATTTGAAATTCCTTGTGGGCCATTAGAGAAACCATAGCTTAGGCTTCCTTATTTTCACTTGTTCCCTTCCTCGCCGAGAACATGGCCCGCCATACAGAACAACGTCTGTAATGTGGCCCACCTGCAAGGCCCACTAGTGTCTCTAGCCGATGTGGCCCCCTTGCAAATCCCAGAACACAGACCTATATATATGACTATGACAATCTAAAACCTGAAAGTAGTCATAACCTAGCCCTCCTGGGGCTGCCATCTGATCCACCCCCTCTGCATTTGGTCCCCACCATGGCGGCGCCGGCGGAGATCTGTAGGGTGGGGAGCATTGGGCGCCAAGGAAGGCCTAGGGGTAGGGATACAATGTTCTTGTCTCCTCGATGTCGCTCGGCACCAGATTGAGTTACGGAATCTTAACCTAGGGGTAGGAGCAGCGTGTTCTCATCTTCTCGAAGTTGCTCGGCACCAGTTCGAGGTGAGACATCCCTTCATCTTCACATGCTTGGATTCATGTGCTGAAATGGCAAGAGATGTGGGTGCAGCCAAGGGGGCATACAGCCGTAGCGGTCTTATATACTGTGGCGGTGGCAGAGATCTGTATTATCCAGAGTGTGAGGCGTCATGCAAGACCTAGGGGCACTGCATTCTTGTCTTCATGAAGTCACTGGCACTAGATTGAGATGAGCAATTCCTTCATCTTGGCATGCTCGGATACGTGTGCTTAAAATGGCAAGAGTTGTGCCTGCAATTGGGGGGCCGGGGGGTGAGGCACATTTCCATCCGCAACGGTCATAGATATGGCAGCAGCAGTGGAAATCTTTATGATGGAGAGCGCGAGGGTCGGGGACTGAAGACTTAGGGGCACCGTGTTCTTGTTTGCTCAAAGTCCCTGGGCACTAGTTTGTGGTGAGCAATTCCTCATCTTAGCAGCTTCGATCTGCCGTGATCTCAAAATTGCAAGAGACAAGGGTGCTGGTGTATGCGTGCACACCAGTCATAGATATAGTGGCAGCGATCTGTAGGATTGAGAGTATGAGGCATCATGGAAGACCTAGGGGCACCATGTCTTCTTGAAGTCACTTGGTGCCAATTTGACATGAGCAATTCCTTCATCTTTGTATGATCGGATTGAATCTGGCCATATAAAACCCTTGTGCTGAAAATGACATGGAGTCTGGTGTGTACATCCACAGTTATCATATATATAGTGGCAACCACAATGATGCCATGTACAAGCCAAGTGTTCCTAGAAGTCTTGTTTTTATTTGATATGGTTAAAGCGAAGTATTGTTGTCCTGTTTTAATCTAACATAATTGCTCATGGGTTCATTTTAATCTTTGTTGTTCTGAATCTACCTTTTCTGAAATTAGAGTTCTCAAGTCTAGTTATACTAACTGTGTTCTTCTGATATGGAAAAGTCCCCCCCCTGTGGTTTCTAATTAAATAGATTTCAGATATATATGGAATATGCAATATGAGTTCTGCAATCAAGCCTTCCAGAAATGGCTTGAGCCCATATAGCTTTAAAACATCCTTCACACAGCAGACATGCAGTTCTAATAAGAACTTCTATTTTTGAACTTGCTCGTGAGGGAGAAAATACTTTGCATTCTTGAGAACTTAATATTGTGTCAAAGGCCTTATTGATTATTGAGGATTTACATGATTTGAGGGGACCTTTGAGGTGTCGAGTTTACCACCTTGAGGAAGATAACACTCCTTTTTTTTTTTACTTTTTCACCCGCTTTCTTTTTTTGTGGCAACAATACTCAGTGGTACCTCCGTCACAAAAAAAAAAAATTTTGCTAGTTTGCTAAATCAAACTATCTTATAAGTCAATGAGGCCTGCCAGACAGGGCTTTAGTCGTACCATTAATATTAGTTTTGTGCATTCCAGATATGCCTTCTCAACTTATCATCATTGGTTATCATATCCATTTTTCCTCTGATTATTATTACCTTTGCTGATAACCAGGGAGGAAGCCTCTGCAAGGTCTCCAGCTTGAGTTTGAGGCCAAGTCAGCTCATGATGGTGCATGGTATGAATACATATGTATCTCATACTACTTTTGTTGTTCCCTCTTTACAGTGATGTATTATTGTAATTTATACCTAGGTAAAGATGCATTCACTTGCTGAGTGATTAGGCTAGTTAGTAGATATAACTTTACTATCATCCATGTTGCATAACTTGAGGAGGGTGCCCAAAGGCCCAATTTAAAAAATATCTGGAAGTAACTAGGTGGTCCCTCAAGGAAAGAAATGGTTTTTTTTTCTGAAAGCATTGGAGGAACTTATATACTTGTATCCATACAAAAGGTTTTAAACAAATTAATACGAAGTTATGATAAGAGTGCTTGTCTAAATTTATTTGTTACATGTGGTGTGTAACACTTTAGTGGCACACTAACAGAGCAGTACGTATATCTGTGAATTCATCCACTGTAAGTTTATAAGCACCTTCGTTGGCAGTGGCGGAAGTGGTCTCTGCTCTATGTCCTTGACTCCAAACTAAAACAATTTTAACATGTGTGGCAATCTTATATGTTGCAGGTATGATGTTGGTGCCTTTCTATCACATAGGTGGTTGAAATCAGGCGACCTGGTAATGAACTTGGACTTTCATTTAATATTACTGAAGTCTCTATATGATAAAGATATTTGAAGTAGTACTCTACAAAACCAGTATTCCAACCGTGAAATTATATATCATTCTGTTGTTGGCTCTCTTCGTACACTATGATTGCATTTGAAAGGAGATCTGCAGTAAGAACTTCTAGAGATGATCTGCTTCATTAGTTCTACTTGTTGTGTTCAAACACGCCCATTTTATGGTCTCCTAGTTGATTGCGCAACTGAAGTCCAAAGCATACTTGGAATGTTTCAGATTTGAGATAGGGTCTGCAAGCTGTTAAGGATAGATGCTGCTGGATGTGGTAGGATTAGGAGGCCATAGGCCAGTAACTAGAGCAAGGCAGCACTAGGATGGAGTTAATCCATATTCTTAATCTTGGGTACAAGATTATTGGGAGTTTATAGAAATCTTGTCTTGGGGATAGGTCTTTCCTTTTTTCCAATTGCAAATCGCTTTTCTACCCCCACTCATTAAACCTTATAAGCATGGCTTCGAACTTTATGGAAACTATCTTGTCCAGTAGTGAACCACCATGTCTAGCTTGCAGAACCGTGCCACTATTTTGAATTCCATCTATTGTTAATCTATACGACGGAGACATTTCCATACTTTAGTCACGGGGGTCAGGGACGTCATCCAAAAATCAAGGGACGTCATCCAAAATCAAGGGTTGGGGTCGAAAAGGTTACATCCCAAAACTGCCTAGATCAGTGCTCCACAGGAGAGCAACATGGATCCAAAGGTCTGAGTTGAGTAACAGGATGCGGTTTTCAGTTGCTGAGACAAGCGTGACAACCAGAGTTGAAGAGGACTATACCAGCAGCGGGGGACAGGACTATGCGACTTAGGGAGAAGCAACAGCCGAGTCAAAATTAAGCATTCTCAAATGAAATTGGGAGCACAAGAGTGAAGCTGATACCATGGGCAATCGATATTACTAATGCCTAGTGTGAGATGTTGGATACAAGTGGCTGATTTGTGGCTTGTGGCATTATGTTGCTGCTTGAGCAGAGAGAAATAGAAGCAAGTTAGGAGGAAGAAGGTGGCTACATGCATGACCGTGACTCGCTAAAACCACAGCGTTACATCTAGATGGGCTATATCATACGTGGCCCAATTTATCATCTTCTTACTTTGTGCTCTTATATTACTTTGTATTGAGCTTTTACAACTACATATACCTGGATCATATCAAGGCTCATCGACCCAATTATCAACTTAGATTGTTTGGGCCCTCTCATTACGAACTACCCGGCCACTTTTGACATAAATTTTTGGGTTATTTGGATCCATGTCATTACAATTTTTGTGCTTCTAAGATACCACTATATTACTATTTACCTATTTTGAAACTTGCCATTACAATTATTCCTGTGCCCGATCCATGCACTTTTCTACACTTCAAACGACACCAGGCCTACATGCAGATCTTCGTATTTTTGAATTGCCCAAAATACCCGTCCTATTAAAATCTCTCCTCTCACTGACACACGGGCCCCATAGTCATCCGCTTCCTCTCGTCGTGGGGGCGTAGTGGGGCCGGCCGCGAGATGGGGCTAGGGACTACACGGCGGCTGTTGCATTCCAGGAGCTCACAAGTCGGCCGCGGCCACCGGCGGCGTGAACAAGCCCGAGCGCTTTCATCCTGACACTGTCACGTTCTGCGAGATCCGCAAGTACGAGAAGTGCATGGAGCTGCTCATCCACAAGCTCCCTTTCCTGTGCCTCATCTAAAAGATTGTCCAGGACTTCAGGAGGGACCTCAGGTTCTAGTCCTCTGCCATCGCAGCACTGCCGGAGAGCACCGCGGCGAACCAGGTGGGACTCTTTGAGGGCAACAACCTCTGCGACATCCATGCCAAGTGCGTCACCATCATGCCCAAGGACATCCAGCTCATGCGCTGCATCAGGGGCGAGAGGCTTGAGTGCCCATCCTGCTACTGCAGTTTGACATCCGCACGCGTAGGGGACCTAAGATCTCGGACCACCGCCGCCACGGGGTCGTGCACCACAACGTCAAAGCCCGACAACCTCCTCTTCGATGGCGGCAGCGCGACACGCTCAGGCTCGGGGACTTCGGCTCCGCCGACTAGTTCGTGGATGACAGGCCCATGATGGGGCTGGTCGGGACGCCCTACTACGTTGCGCCCAAGGTGGTGGCCGGCAGGAAGGTGGAAGTGTGGAGCGCCGGGGTCATGCTCTACAAGATGTTGTCCGGGACCATGCCCTTCTTTGGTGGTATAGTGAGGGAGCAGGTCCTGATCAGTGGGGGAGGGAAGGGGGTGACTATGGGGCCCATGTGTCATTGAGTGGAGAGAGGGTAGCAGGAGGGGTATTTTAGGCAATACGAAAATACAATGATCTGCAAGTGGGCCTAGTGTCATTTCAGTCGTAGAAAATGGCATCGATCAAGTATAGAGACAATTGTAATGGCAAGTTTTTAAATAGGTGAATAGTAATGGTATATCTTAGAAGCGTAAAAATTATAATGGCAGGGATCTAAATAACCCTAAATTTTTAGACACCCTGGGCCCTCAACCCCAACCCACGACCTGGTTGATCTAGATTTCTTGCGACCATAGTTTTTAATTTTCCACAAAATTATTCGGCCTTTGTACTTCATTCTAAAATTTTACCTTGGCACCTTGCCTATTTGGTAGTTATGTAGATATGAAAAAGCCGATGCTTCGTCATATAAAAATGTGCGTTTATGAACCTTTGTGTTTTTGACAACGAAAATTAAGATATGTTCCTTTACTATAAATTGAAAATAGATTGATGTGCGCAGCGCAGACGTACGCTACAACAGAAACGAACAATTTGTAGCAACCGGACGGTTTTTTTTACAGGCGGCTCAATTTCCAAACTGAGCCGCCTCTAGAAATGCATTTGTAGAAGCGGTTGCTATTTTTAACCGTCTCTTCAAATGGCCCTATTTTTAGAGGTAGCTCTATTTCTGGCACTCTCTAAAAATGGATGTCTATTCCCAGCCGTCTATTTTTATAGGCAGCTGATAGGAGATGCACAGTAAAATTCAAAATTTTTAAATGATCTTGGATGAAAAAATGAGTAAAACAAAAGTTATAGATTTTGAAAAGTTATGCAACTTTGTAGTTGACAATTTTTTTCATTTGAAATCATCTATGCAATGAAAATTACGTTTATTTTTTTCTCACATTTGAAATTCAAAATGTTTAAATGACTTTGGATGGTGAAATGACCAAAACCAAAGTTGTAGATCTCGAAAAGTTACAAAATTTTGTAGTTGATAACTTTTTCATTTGAATTCGTTTAGGATTTCATATACTCATTCTTAAAACTAGATGAAGATACAATTAAATGAGAAGGACGAATATCGCAAATGGATAGTGTTGTATGGGTGGAGTGGTTAGGGGACGAACGCGTGTGGCCTGTGGCAGCCCCCGCGGCCACGTAGCACACGTTTTTTGCATGAATAATCGAATGTGTGGTTGCTTGGTGGGGTCTCCCCAGATTAAAAAAAATTGTTGTTTTTTGCCACCTCTACAAATCATTTTTTAGATGTGGCTCCCATTGTGGCTGGGCAGCCATCTCTAAATCTTTGATTTATTGAGATAGAAGCAGAGGCGGCTAGGCCAACCACCATTATAGAGGCATCCCAGCCACCTCTAAAGAAGAAATCTATAGCAGTGATATCAGCAACAATGTTTGAGTAATGTTTTATGCTACATTATATTAGTGTGACTGCACGTGAAAAACACGATGACTTATTATAACTTTTTTTTTGTTTCAGGAAGTGCTGGTTCGCTTTTCTGGATTTGGAGTAGAGTATGACGAATGGCTCGATGTTCGCAAATGTGTGCGACAATGTTCTCTTCCATGTGCGGCCGAGGAATGTGTTGCAGTGGTTCATAGGGACCTCATTCTTTGTTATCAGGTGTTGTCATCTTAAAATCTCTTTCTTCCTATCATCTGAGACTAGTCAATTTCTGTATAACTGAGCTTTATAGTACTATAATTTATGTATAACTTAGCTTTAGTACTATAATAATAGCATTTCTGTATAACTTAGCTTTAGTTCTTGGGTTAATTTCTTATTTTCTTTAACACGGCCTGTAAATGTTATTTTGGGTCAGATTTACCTCCCTAAACTGTTGAATCTTCCTAGTTTTTTGCTTGTATTTGTGCAGAGAAATTGACTATAACAAACTAATTCAGAAAATCTGGCATTACAAAAAATGAATTATGAAAATCTGCCTTTTGCTCCCTCTGTTACTGATCGGTGGTCACTGTCATTACAATATTCTAATAGTCTACTATATTTGTGCACGAGGTAAATATCCTAGCCAATGCCGCCTTATAACTAGCTGGTCATTAACAAGGATCTGGCAACCACTCCGACTGCACCCACTTTTCCTCATGTTGCATCTCTACTGTGATTACATTTGAATGGCTACATCTTTCCAAAGAAAATTGAATGGCCGCAATATTTGTTATTGTTGATGGCCGCAACCAAGAATTTTTATTACTTTATGCTTCCTGATGAAATTATCCCTTTTTCTTATAAAATAATCCATAACTCGTTAAACTAGCATAAAAAGGATTTACACAACGGCCAAACTGAATTCCAGAGACATCAACATTGACTGCCTCAAAATAAATTCCTGAAAAAAAGAAAAATCTACCAATGACCATGGCGGCCGCTCGACGCTGTCCAGCTGCTTGCTCCTCCTTCAGCTATTGCCTTAACGATTCAGACAATTGTCTGTCTTCAAGGAATCAGAACATTGGGGCAAGTGAAACTAATCGGTCGCCTGCTTCAAACTTCAAACTCCGAGCAATTCGAAACATGTACCTTACTGGATCAAATGTCTTTGTGCTTGGCAGTCTCCCTGATGGCCTTCTCCACCTTCTGTCCTCCCTCTTCACATCTGTAGCACATAGAGCGACAACCTCGCTGTTGTTATTTCAATTTCATGGGAACATATGATGAGAGGACGAATTCGGAGAAGTGGAAAGCGGCTCCCTCACCTCAGATTTACTGGTCGATGTTGCAGCCCTTGTTGTGGAGGTGGTGCTACCACTCGCATAGCTGTTGTGCACCACTCGCATAGCTCTTCAATGTCTCTGTCTCCCCCCTCCGAACACCCTAGCCCTAGCGAAATCAGCCGAGCCCCCACCATGCTTGATCCACAGATAACGGAGAGAGCTGATGGCAGGAATGGCTGCTAATGAGAGAGGATAGTGAGAGGAGAGGTACAGTGGTTATAGGAGAGGGAGAACAGACTTGAAATGGAAAGAGGGTTAGGGTTCACTTGGTTTTATATTGTTAGGGATAGTGAATTGTGGACTACTTTGCTAAGGCAGGACATCTAAGAGTCTACATCTGAAAATGGATTTCTATAGGCAAGCCACATAAGTGGGTCGTCTCTCTAAATGGGCCATTTATTGAAATGATCCTTTTAAATGGCTGACCTTTGGAGATGCATTTTCAAAGGCATGCATATCCATTTGAGTGTCACTTAAAGTCGTTTGCCTCCTAAAATGATAGTAGAAAAAGTTCCACCTCTGAAAAGAATAGCTCTTATCTCCTAGAATGGTTTATCTAGTAGTGTTAAAAAGATCATAAAAAAACTTGTGAAAAACTGCCACAAAATGTTGTGTTGTTTGTTGGCAAACAATAAGTAGAGATTAAGCGTGCATAAAGACCACTGCTAAATGTAAACGAAACCTAATAAACTTAGTGACTATTAAGTGCTTGTAGGGGTATATGAGAGCGCTCTACCCTTTTTTTGCAAAACAAAGAAATGACAACTCTCCAGTGTGGTGAAAAATGTTGACTATTCTTAAAGGTATAAACAAGAATTGCATTTTGTATTTTTAATCATCTGGGTGTAAAGTTGTATGTAAATCTGAGCACAGGACCCATCTATTTTTTTCATCTGACAATGTTCTTTGGTGATATCCTCCACCCTAGTAGCTGTCACGCATTAACAAATACTTCTATGCTATATTTTTCAGGAACGTAAAGAGCAGGGTCTCTATTTTGATGCCCATATCCTTGATATTCAAAGGAGAAGGCATGATGTTAAACGTTGCCATTGTAGATTTCTTGTTCGATATGATCATGATTCTTCTGAGGTACATTTCAACCTGTTTTGGTGTTTTCCATATATTGTCTGTAAGTATTGTATAATAAAACATGTTGCTGAGCTGGCAATTATTTTTTCTATCATTGTTATAGACTCTGCATGTATGGTTGCTCCCCCCTCCTTTTTTTGGCATTGATGCCATGAAATTTTTATTCTGTGAAGGAATGACAAATGGTTTTTGGATTAAATTGCACTATAGGTTCATGAAGCTGTACATTTATTTCAATTATGTACAACAAATCTAAGTTCCTGAACATGCAAAAGCAATTCAATTCGTGCTCAACAGTGTAGATTTGCAAAAGCATTTCACATATGTGCTCAACCAGTGTACGAAGGACCTTATGGGAAATAACAGTTGATTGCCTCCAGAGATTCAAAGACTAAATAAGTTCCTAACTAACAATGGAATTTACTGTGTTACTCCATGTATGCACTAATGTAAAGCTACATCCTATTTTAACAATGGGGACGTTTGTTGTACTGAACTAGCATCTAACTGTATATACAACAGTCTCGCTCGTCTCAGGAGAATTACCTCACTTTTAGTTGATTAAATCTGAAATCATATTGCTGCAATTAGCTGGGTAACTTATTGCATCTAATCAAAAGTTTGTTAAATTTACAGGAAATTGTTCCACTAAGTAAGGTGTGCCGCCGACCAGAAACTGACTACAGGCTTCTGATTCTGTATGCTGCTAGACTGGCAGCCACCACAGATGTTCACACTCCACGCAAAGAGGTTATAGTGGAATTGACATCCAATGATAAAAGCCCAGCCAAACACAAACCTGAGAAACAGGATAAGATGATGGACATGAACACTGATGAGGTGACCATGGTTTCCAGCTTGCAACAAGAAGGGACAGCAGGCAAGGCTGTATCCCCCTTGTTGTCAGCAACTTCAGAAGCCTGCAATTCAAGCTCAGATGGCACAACGAAGGAAGTGGAGGCCTCCATGGTTGTTGAAGATGATGAAGTGCAAGTGGTTGCTAAGATGAAAGAGGTGTAGTGGTTTTTTTTCCAGACAATGTGTGTTGGAAAGACTTGATGTTGTTGTACCAATTTGTCTAATTTAGTATGTATCCAGCTTAGTACCGTTGTAATAACCATGTAGCATCTTAATGGCTTCTAAAGATTGCTTATGGATACTTAGGGCATGGAAGAAATTCTTGTTTGCTTCAAGCACTGCTACAAAAACCATTCCTAGAGGTGTCTCCTTTTTTAAATAGAGGCGGTTCAATTTAAAACAGTCTCTAAAAATGGCTTTCAAAATGAGCCACTTCTAGAAATGCATTCGTAGGGGCAGCTAGTATTTTCAGCCACCTCTAAAAATGACCTTATCTTTAGAGACGTTTTTAGATCTAGCCGCCTCTAAAAATGGATTTCTAGAGGTGGTTGGATCTAGAACCGTATCTAAAAATCGATATAGCACAATTAAATTCAACGTTCCAACTATGCTGTTGCTGAGTGTAAATGTCAATGCTTCCATAAATGATATATACTCCTACACATAATGTAAACGGTCCAAAATCCAACGCACATGTAGTATATGACATATAACGAATGTTTTGTTTCCCCTGAAACTTTTCAGAGCTGATATCTAAGTGTCCCATGAATCTGCTCATGTTCCAACTCTATGTCTGAAAACCTGAATCATATGCACTGAATCCTCTATCCTTCTGCACCTGATGTTGTGTTTTCCTTAAATTTGACAGATGATATCCTACCGTCAGCACCAGTGTCTGCAGGAAGCTTTTCCCTGTGCTTTCTTCTTGGGGGAACTACTCAGGTATCAACATATTCAGTGAAACAGTGGCATGTTTCCAGCATAGGAATTTTCAAGCATTCCAGTAGGAATCAGCATTATTAAGCGATTGAAAAAATGGACTGTTGGCCCACAGGATCACCGGCTCAGGTGAGTGAATCACTCACCAGTCCTGCCGAGCATCCACTAGTGTTGCCGAGCACCCACTAGCCGTGCCGACCACGAACGAGCGTTGTCCGTCCCCACACACTATGGCTAAAGCTAGAAGAAGAAGGGAGAACAGAGCATACACACACAGTACAAGACACCAGCGTTGACCGAAGCCTTGTCTGGGAGATGGCAAATCTGAACTCTCGTCACTGAGTTGCTGTGGTAGTCTATTTATACAACTCTATCCATCTAGTCCTAGTACAGCTGCCCTGCTGCAATAGTGACTAGATAACATACATGGCTGACTCTGCGCCGGCCTCTGCATGTGCCTACAGTGCTGCAGGTGAGTCGTGCGGCGCCTGCACCTGCAGCGGCTACAGTATCACAGCAGGGGGCCTTTTCGGTGCCGCCTTCCCTTGCTGTGTTCACATAAGGTAGCAGTAGATTATCTAACATGGACTAATCCCAAATTGAGATTCTCAGGTTTTGAATTTACAAATAGCAGTTGCTAGAATAATGGAACTATTGAAGCCAAAAACATCACAAACTCTTCTTCTCTGATACTACTGCCTCAGCTTGATACTAGCAGATTCAGACCTCTGCTCTAACCCAAAATGTGATGCCACTCGGGAGCTGGCTCATACTGATCCTAACAAGAGCTACATATTCAGTTCCAGGTGGCGCAGGCATATGCAGAAAAGTAACTTCAACCAAAATGTTAAACTGAAACATCATCTCTCACTTGTCAGCATGAACAATTTTGTGAAAAAACCTACAAAAATCAGTAGCACTATTCTTATCAATCTGCACAATTTTATCCAGTCTCAGAACAAACCATAGGTAGAAATTGGTTGACGCACAAATAAGACCATTGGTAAAAGGAAATTCGGTTAAGGAGATCAAAAGCTTCATATCACAAACGCAAACAACGTATGGTTCAGAATAGGAAATCAGCCAACAAACTAGGCTATTCTAGTAGCATCAAATGGCCCTTCGCTAACATCTCCAAACGCAGGCAGCGATTCCAGTCCCACTTAACAGTCAGTAGCTTCGATAGCCATTACACATCTGCAGCTACCATGCTATGCACCTCCTGATAGACTTGGTCTATAAGTCTTGTGTTTATCTAGAGTAGTTGGTGCCTGTGTCCGCACCCTTATCATCTATCTTATCCTACTTTAGCATCTACTTTAGTAGTTGGAATATGCTGTAGCTTTCTTAAATTGCAAGCTAACTACCCTATATGTATCCCCAACCTGCCATAGTTGAGGCAAGGCTAATGAAACTGATATTCTAGCCCCAAACCTGTGATTTGATTCAACGAATGATATCCAGAGCCTAAGTTCATCTGGGTTCTACCCTTACCCTTACCCCATCCCAATCCGCAGCCATGTCCAACCGGTCGAATCGTTCTTCTTCCCAGTCTTCCCATGGCTCCACCACCTCCTGTGGGCGGAGCAGGCTGTCCCCGGTTGCTGCGGCTGCGCTGGACGTGGCGGAACGGCGCGAGCAGGAGGCGGAGGAGCGGGCGGCCGCGGCTGCCGCCGAGCTGGCAGCAGCACGGGCTGTCGAGAAGGCTACGGTCACGACTGCTGCGGCTCCAGCGGCGACGGCGGAGGTTGCTGCCCTGCACGTGGGAGTAGCGGGTGGCATCGACGGCGAGCGGCTACATGGAGCGGACACAGGACGCGACGTGGAGTGGGATCGGGACCAGCGGGCGCGTGACCGATGCGTGGACGCGCGCGTGCCTTCGACACAGGACGCGCGCATGGCTTCGACGTAGGACGCGACCCCGACCTGGATGCGGCTGCACGCGAAGCGCGGGGCGCATGGGACCTGCGCATCTTCGGTGGACGCGGTGGATGCAAGGCTGGCGACTGCGACGTGGACGCGGGCCTGCAGGACGTAGGGAACAGCGACAGCTTGGACGACGGAGGCGTACGCGACGCGGGCCACTTCGACGGACGATGTAGACGCGACTTCGACCGGGACGCGCGGGACCGGGACGAGCGGGCGGCACGTGACGCCAACGCCTGGCTAGAGCGGGAGGAGCGACGCGAGGTGCGGGACCTGGGCGGACGGGACGCTGGCGCGTGGAGCCCTCATAGGCGATGCACCTCCCCTTCCCTGGACTGGCGTCGTGGTCACTGTGGCCGGCCCGGCTCCCCTCCCATCATGCAGACCGTCGTCAAGGATGCCGCCGATGGATGGCCCATGCTCTCTAAGGCCAACTACGCCGAGTGGTCCATGGTGATGAAGGTGAAGATGCAAGTGCGACGCATGTGGGACGCGGTAGAGTACGACGATGCTGACTTCAACGAGGATCGTTGGGCGCTGGAGGCGCTTCTTGCTGTTGTTCTGACGAAGATGCACTCCTCCCTCGCGAACTAGGAGACCACCAAGGACGCCTGGGACGCCATCGCCATGGCACGCATCGGTAGCAACCGCACCCGTAGATCCACGCTTCAGAAGCTACGTCAAGAATGGGAGAACCTGGCTTTCAAGCTACGTGAGGACATCGATGACTTCACTCTCCACCTCAACACCTTGATGCAGCAGTTGGCGCGGTACGGAGACAATGACATCGATGTGGAGAGAGCCATAGAGAAGTTTCCCCGCATCATCCCCAAGAAGTACACGCAGTTGGCTTAGTCGATTGAGAGGCTGCTGGGCTTCTCCGAGCTAACGATCAAGGAGGTGACTGGCCGCCTCAAGGCCGTCGACCACCGTGAGTAGCTACCCTCAGAGCAGGTCACCATCAGTGGCAAGCTTCACTTCACGAGGAGTAGTGGTTCACCCGCCAGCAAGAGCGGAAGAAGGGGGAGGCCTCGGATTCGTCGACCTCGGGTTCGTCGAGCAGCCGCAAGAGCCAACCACGTAAGCGGGACAAGGCACATGGTGGCTCTCCTAACGGCGCCGACGGCGAGCGCAAGATCACCCATGATGACACTTGCAAGAACTGCAGCAGGACCGGCCACTAGGCCAAGGACTACCATCTGGCGAGGCGTGACGGTCAGGCACATGTCGCACAAGCACAGGAGGGTGATGAGCTAGCTCTGTTCTTCGTACACGGGATCATCAAGCCACACTCCTCTCCCATGCTGGCCACCGCCGCGCTCCTCCACCTCGATGAGCCGTGGGCCCACATCTTCCTCGGCAATGGATCCGGCGGCGACAAGATCGATGGGTGGTACCTCGACACCGATGCTACCCACCACATGACCTGGCGGTGGGAGTTCTTCTCCGAGCTCGACTCCGGTGTTTGAGGCTCCGTCAAGTTCAGGGATGCCTCCTCCCTGGAGATCAAGGGCATTGGCTTCATCGTCTTCACCGCCAAGACCGGTGAGAACCGGCTGCTCACTGATGTCTACTACATCCCCGCGCTAAGGAACTCCATCATCAGCTTGGGACAGCTGGATGAGAACGGCTCGCGCATGGAGATCGAGCATGGGATCCTATGCATTTGGGATCGCCATTGTCGCCTTCTCGCCAAGGTGAACAGAGGCATCAACCGCCTCTATGCCCTCCATGTGCTAGTGGCGCAGCCAGTGTGTCTTGCAGCCCGCCGTGACGACGACGCCTGGCGGTGGCACGAGCACTTTGGGCACCTCAACTTTGAGGGCCTAAAGTATCTCTGCAACAAGGAGATGGTGCAGGGCATGCCATGAGTCGAGCACATGGAGCAGTTCTATGACACCTGCATCCTCATCAAGCAGCGGTGGCTCCCCTTGCCCCACCAGCTGAGCTTCCGCGCCAAGGAGAAGCTGGAGCTCGTGCACGGCAACCTCTACACCCCTATGACACTGGCCACACCTAGAGCCTGGCGCTTCTTCCTGCTCCTCATCAACGACGTGTCCCGCTACATATGGGCGGTCCTAGTCGACACCAAGGCGGCAATTATGGACGCCATCAAGCGCCATCAAGCTGCTGTGGAGAAGGAGTGTGGCCACAAGCTTTGGGTGCTATGCATCGACAACGGTGGCGAGTTCACAGTGGGGGAGTTCGTGGCATATTGCGTCGACAAGAGGATCCAGCACCACTTCTCCACATCGTACACCCCATAGCAGAAAGGCATCGTTGAGCGTTGCAACTAGATGGTGGTGGCCACCACCCACGCGCTCCTCAAGCAGAGAGGGATGCCGACAATCTACTGGGGGGAGGCGGTGATGACTATCGTCCATCTCCTCAACCGCTCGCCCACCAAGGCTCATGACGACAAGACATAATACGAGGCCTGGCATGAGCGCAAGCTAGTGGTGAGCCACCTCCGTGTCTTCGGCTGTCTCGCCTTCACCAAGGAGGTCAACCACGTCGACAAGCTCAACGACCAGAGCACGCCAGGGGTCTTCATCGGCTACGCGGAGGGCGTCAATGCATACCGCATCATCGACCCAGCGACATAGCGTGTCCGCATCTCTTGGGACGTAGTGTTCGACGAAGGGCGAGGCTACGCCAGGGACAAGGTGTTGGATGACGGCTCGGCTTTGACTCTCACAGACTTCATCGTTGACTACGTCTACTTCGAGGGAGCCGAGGGAGCTAGCAGCTCATCTTCACCGAGCTCGTCTACCTCAACACCTAGCTCGCCATCAGCTCCGGTGAGTCCTCCACCGCCTACACCACCAGCGAGTCCTCCACCACCTACACCACCGTCTATGCCCCGCTCTCCTACACCAGCGACCCAATCTCCTACATCGGCGCCCACACCTCCAAGATCGGTACCAAAAGCTTTGGTCCGTGACGAGCAGCGCACGGTGGAGTTCACCACCCCATTGTCCAAAGACGAGGATCACGTTGATGCCTACCATGACGATGAGCCTCTGCGCTATCGCACCTTGGACAACATCTTCGATGATCAGCCCATCCCTAGACTAGCAATGCACGACTTCGAGGCGGAGCTGCACCTAGCGCATGAGGACGGTGAGCCCCGCTCCTTCATTGAGGCGGTGGGAGACGTGGCTTGGCGCGCCACAATGCAGCAGGAGATGGATGCGGTCGAGCAGAACCAGACGTGGGAGTGGGTAGATCTTCCTACCAGCCACTGCGCCATCACCCTTAAGTGGGTTTACAAGCTCAAGAAGGATGAGGCCGGGGCAGTGATCAAGTACAAGGCATGACTGGTAGCACGCGGGTTTGTTCAGCAGGAGGGAGTCAACTTCAACGACACCTTCATGCCCGTCATGCGGATGGAGTCCGTTCATCTCCTCGTGCTGGCGGCCCTGGAGGGTTGGCGAGTGCACCACATGGACGTCAAGTCTGCCTTCCTCAACGGTGATCTGAAGGAGGAGGTCTACGTCCACCAGCCATTGAGATTCACATCCCCGGCAAGGAGAACAAGGTTCTTTGCCTGCGCAAGGCCCTCTACAGCTTGTGGTAGACTCCTCGAGCTTGGAACACCAAGCTAGACTCCAATCTCAAGCAAGTGAGGTTCCAACAGAGTCCTCATGAGGCTGCAGTCTACCGGCAGGGCAAAGGAGGCAATGCCCTATTGGTAGGCGTCTACGTCGACGACTTGGTGATCATCGGCACCAAGGAGGCCAAGGTGGAGATGTTCAAGGAGGAGATGAAGGCAACCTTCCAGATGAGCGACTTGAGCCTTCTCTCCTTCTACCTGGGGATTGAGGTCCACTAGGACAGCTCCGGCATCTCCCTTCGCCAGACCACCTATGCCAAGCGCATTGTCGAGTTAGGCAGGCTCACCAGCTGCAACCCAGCCCACACTCCCATGGAGGAGAGGCTGAAGCTAAGCCGCGACAGCATGGCGAAGGAGGTCGACACCACGTGGTACCGGCGCATTGTGGGCAGCCTTCGCTACCTCATCCACACATGGCCGTACCTGGCATTCGCCGTTGGCTATGTCAGTCGGTTCATGCAGCGACCGATGATGGAGCATGAGTAGGCTATCAAGGGGATCCTTCGCTACGTCGAGGGCACCTCCAACTACGGCTTGCACTACCCGAGGTGTCTCGGCGCGGAGCACTTCATTGGGTATAGAGACAACGACCTCGCCGGCGACATCGACACAAGCAAGAGCACCAGCGGGACGCTGTTCTTCCTCGGCAAGTATCAGATCAGCTGGCAGTCGGTCAAATAGCAAGTGGTGGCTCTGTCCAGTTGTGAGGCAGAGTACATCGCTGCCACTACTGCCTCGACTCAGGCTCTTTGGTTGACTCGGCTGCTGGGTGATCTCTTGGGCAGAGACGCAGAAGCAATGGAGCTCAGGGTGGACAACAAGTCCGCCTTGGCCTTGGCGAAGAACCCCGTCTTTCATGAGTGCAGCAAGTGTATCCAAATCAAGTACCACTTCATTAAGAGCTGCTTGGATGAGGGGAGCATCAAGGCCGGCTACATCAACACCCAGGACCAGCTCGCCGACCTTCTCACCAAGTCCCTTGGGCGGGTCAAGTTCCAGGAGCTTCGCGCCAAGATTGGGATGGTTCAAATTCCCCAAAAGGCGCCACACAAGGCTTAGGGGGAGAATGATAGAATTGGTCTATAAGTGTTGTGTTTATCTAGAGTAGTTGGTGCCTGTGTCAATACCCTTATTATCTATCTTATCCTACTTTAGCATCTACTTTAGTAGTTAGAATATGCTGTAGCTTTCTTAAGTTGCAAGCAAACTACCCTATATGTATCCCCAACCTAACATAGTTGAGGCAAGGCTATTGAAACTGAAATTCTAGCCCCAAACCTGTGATTTGGTTCTAACACCTCCTTTCCGTGCAAAATAACCAAGTAACTCATCTATGGGCAAACAGCAAACACAATCACATCAACCGTGATGCGCTAAGAAATCAAGCGAGGAGAAAAGTAATGAAAAGGTGCTTTACACAATCAACTGCAAAATAAAGACTTCAATTGAAATCAAGGTACCTATATACTTAATCTTGAAACATTGATGTCATGAGCAAGAATAAAAAGGTGCCAATTACAAACATTTTGAGTGCTCACTTATTTTAAACATTACAATTTTTTCATAGAGGATATGAGATTCATTACAGGCCTGCAAGCTGAAGCACATGAGTACATGTGTAGTTGGGTAAGGCAGTAGTTACCACCTTTACAAACAAGCTTAATAGTTGCTTGACACAAATAACCAACAGATTTTAACACACAACCCCTCAGCAAAAATGCTGAATCCCTGAAGACCAACAAACTAAGACTACCAATAATCACCTGATACTGAAGAGCTGACAAACTACGAAACTTATATGATGCAGCAGTACCATTAGTCAATGACCCAATTTACCCTTGAGACACTGGCTCTTGGTCCCTCACATGTTACAAGCTCGAAATTCTGCAAAAATACACAAATTTTGGAAATCATATCAGCTGGATGAGAAACAAATTGCCCTCAATGAACACTTACTAGTATCGAAACACAAAGATCAATCACTTGGACTTGTTGGTCCCCAAACAGACAAACAGTACTAACTTACTATCCACAGCTAGACCCATACCTTGAGAAAAAACACCACCCATTTCTTTAGCAGTGATATCATCTATCATACAAATTACTATGCTGTTAAGTGGCATTGGCAAAATATACCCAAATAATTCAAAGGGTTAAAGATATGCAGGATGCTGACATCTGGAATGTAGATTTTTTTTTTGCTTTCTTACATACTATATATCTTCCTAGCACAGATAAATTTAGATTTTTCAGAACAGGTCTAAAAGATGAATACAGTCCTACAACTACAAATGTGTGTCTATATTGTTATGTATCGTTGACAGACTATGGTCAGGGAATACTAGATATGTAGGAGGCTGATATCTGCAAGGTAGTAACTTATTCCGTGCTGGATAGCTTCTTAGTCCAGCCTAAATTCAAATCAGTTTACAAGACAGGTGTAGAAGATGAATAAAGTCCTACAGACAAATTGCCACTTTCATGGGAACGCCCGCTCACACTTTTCTATGCAATTGTAACATTCTAAGTGATATTTGACTAATCACAGCAAAGAAATGTGCAACACTAAACACATGCACAAGGCAGGCACCCGGAGGGTAGAGAAATGACTTCAGTTTGCTGGGTATTTTCAGCGTAAAATTGTCAAGACCCCACCCCATCATATGTCTATCTAAGATGTATCATAGATGAGTAAATTATTATTACGCATATGTAACTAGTGTCAAGGCTTCCGTAAATATAATAAAATAAAAGGTGTAGGCAGAGTAACAGGTTTCAGATGTTGGCCCACAGGATCACCGGCTCAGGTGAGTGAACCACTCATCGGTCTTACCGAGCACCCGCTAGTCCGCCTGGGAATGGATCGTGATCCACTCCCAACCCCACCCCAATCCTAAATACTTTAGCAATAAATTGATCCTGATCCAAATCCTTTTTTATGGAGGATAGTCCGATCCAGCCCTGTTCGTTTTAAATTATACCCTGCTCCAATCCACTCATATCTAGATCCTCGGGCCCAATCCTTGTACAGTATTAGGGCCCAATCCTTGTACAGTGTCACGATCCATTCCCAGGCGGAGGTGCAGTGCATAGCGCTAGTGCCTGCCTGCATTTCACAAATAAAATATAATATACTAAAGTGATACCTTACTTCACTTAAGACTCATCATTCAGTACAAGGGTATTGAATCATTACATCTCAGCCTTGCTCAAAGATAAAGCTACCAGTTTCCAACTGCCGAAATACCAGCTGCAATCCTAAATTCAAGAAGAAACTAACTAATATATAGCGAGCAAAGAACGCAAAACAAAGAAGAACACCACAGGTGTTGTGTCAAGTGTCAACCATGCTAAAAAATGACAGCTTGAGTTGTGTCAAGTGTCAACTATGCTCAAAGATGTTCCATTTAGCAAATGAATCGAATGAGGGCCCATTCTCAGATTTGACACGGCGAGATTTGTAGTCTTTTGACGTGCAGTCATCAACAAGCTTCCGCTTCAAACACAGGGAATTGGATTCTTGCAGAGATGCCATGAGAAGCCTTGCTTCTAAGTTCTAACTCCAAACAAATATAGAACAAGAAACTAAGCCCTAATCTATACACAAGTTACAGGTCTCCCTTCATATTGACATCTTAGAGGTCCTGTATAAGACAATGAATGAAATTTATCTCAAGCAGAAAACACAGTTCAATATTCTAGAAATTGGTGAAATAATAAATGGAACATTAGTAACAGTGACACTAGCATTAGTAACACAAAAACTAAGTGGACAAGGAAGATCAATTGCATATAGCAAACATCAATCATGCAAATAAAGGGTCTAATTAAGTTGTTTTTTAAACAATGAATATGACAACATTCCTAGTGAACCAACAGCTAGGGCACTAACTTTGTCAATCATCATCTTCTTAAATTCGATTCAAACATACATTGTCCGGTCATTGGTTGACCTGCATTGAACAAGACAAACATATTAAACCACTATTGTAAATAAAATTGACTTTGCAATATTTATCTGAAATATGACAATTACCTTCTTACGCATCATTAAAGCCAATCAACCAATCTTTTCGCATGACTAACGCTTCAAGTGTTTACGAGAGAGAGATGTCCTATTTTTACCAAGTATCCTTCCAAAGAAGCACTAAAAGCAGATTTCGAGGGACCGTGCTAACAGGAATAGACAAGATAGGATAGGCATCCGAGTTTTTCTTCCACCATGCTAGAACATTAAAGTTCTCTGTCGGTCTCACAACTACTCTAGGATCATTCAAATAAATATCCAATTCTGATCTTTACGAAGCGAGTACTCGAAAGTTATGTGATGCAAATTGAGCAAATGCAAGCTCTACCGCATTGTTTGCCACGAAGTCCAGAAGAACTCGATTCTCCCTGACTTAAAACTTCCTCTTCATATGTAACGAAGACAGGACCTGTGTTGTTCCTCACAACCCTCTCATACTCTAGATAATATTTCTTCAAGTATTGTCTAAGCTCTCTCATCTTAGCTTCCGCTTCTGCATTCTCAACAGTCAAGTAAAAGAACACGAGAAAATCAGCTTTCATTGATGGGTCTAGGACAGCAGCTATGAGAAGTACCATACTAGGCGCAGACCAAGATTTACGAAACTTGGTATACATAGCTTCAGCCAACTCATTGAGCAGTTCATTGGTATTCCACGTCTCATCAAGCAATACATCTCGAACTGCCATCAACATCTTCAGAAAGAGGTGGGCCGTTGGATGCCTATCCGCAGAAAATGCTTTTGTAGCCTCACCGAACTGTTCTAGGAATTTGTGAAGCGATTCACTTTCTCGCCGGTCTAGTTCACTAGGAACATCCCGATCATCGCTTTCTGCTGCTTGAATCTGTTGAGAGCTGCTTTATATTTCAGAGCTTCATTCAACATGTCATACGTAACATTCCAGCGGTGGGGAACATCTAGAATCAGCCCCGACTTGCCTTTGAGACCTAATGCCTGAACGATTGAGTTGAATGTTTGCATACGAGAAGGTGTAGATGTGACAACCTTGATAATGTCTCTTACCCTTCCAACTGCATTTGGTATGACTTGCAATCCAGCTTGGACCATTATATTGAGCACATGAGTGGCACATCTGACATGTATGTGTTCACCCTTAAAGAACATCTGAGCACCTAGAGCAGCACGCAAGTCTCTAATCGCTCTGTTGTTCACGCTTGCATTATCTAGAGTCACTGTGAACACACGATCAACTAAATCCCACTCCGTCAAGCAAGCCGTGATGCCATCTTGCACAGCAAATGAGTTATGGGGGAAAGAGATCTCGCTTGAATGCAATAATCTTCTTATGGAGCTCAAACTCTTCATCAATGTAATGAGTCAGAACTCCAAGATACCCCAGATTTTGGTTTGACGACCACAAATCAGCAGTTAAACTAACATGAGACTTCAACTTTGTAATCTTTTGATGTAGCTGTAATTTCTCTTCTTCATACAAGATCAGACGATCTGCAGACGAACAGTTTGTCGACCCACCACATTGAATGAAAGGTGGCAATAATTTATCATCTCTTTCCAAGCAGGATCATCTGCTTTTCGAAATGCAACCTCAAAGACTAAGGAAATACTTTGCAATCAGACCTCCGAATACAACAGGATCAAATATGTAATTATCTCTATCGGACTTGTTCTTCAAAGTTGCTAAGAATCATCCCCTGTCCTCTTAAGGGATATGATGACAATAATATCCAATATGCCTATTCAAGTGAGTTGTCCCTTTCCCTGACACAGAAGACAACTGGAGCTTGCAATACTTGCACACCACCTTCTGTTTCAGCGGCAGCCATGAAATTGGGGCTGACCCGAGGAAGACGAGCACGCCAGAGGTGCTCCATCGTCCGTCGATGTCCCCCGCCATGTCTGTATGGCTAAACACGGTGAGCTGCAGCCTACTCCCGCCGGTCTTTGGGAAGATGATCCCATGATCTACCGTTCCCTTGACGTAGCGTAGTAGCTGCTTGACCGCAGCCCAATGATCCTCTCTAGGATCCTCCATGAAGCGACTGACGTAGTCCACGGCGAACGCAATGTCCAGCCTCGTGTGGACTAGGTAGCGCAGACCACCGACGATGCTCCGATAAAGTGTTGCATCCACCTTCGCCGCGGTGCTGGCCTTCGTCAGCTTCAGCCGCTCTTCCATCGGAGTCATGCATGGCTTGCACTCAGCCATGTCGCTCCTCTCCAACAGCTTGGAGGCATACGCGCTCTGACCGAGCGTGAGGTCCTCCTTCCCCTATCTCACCTCGATGTTGAGGTAGTTGGAGAGTGCGCCGAGATTGCTCATTCGAAAATGAGCCACCATCTCGTGCTTGAAGCTGTTGATGTCCTCTGTGCGCGTGCCGGTGACGATTAAGTCATCCACATACACACCGACAATGAGCTCCTCCTTCCCCCGTCGCCGCGTGTAGAGCGCGTGCTCGGTTGTGCACCGCTGAAACCCAAGCTCACCCAGCATGGTGTCAAGCTTGGCGTTCCATGCTCATGGGGCCTCCCGTAGCCCATAGAGCCCCTTACGCAGTTGGAGCACCCTGTGCTCCTCTCCCTTGATGGTGAAACCTGGAGGTTGCCTGACGAAGACCGTCTCCGCTAGCTCGCCGTTGAGGAAGGCCGATTTAACATCCAAGTGATGGACGCGCCAGTCCTTTGCTGCTGCCAATGCTAGTAGCAAACGGACCGACTCCATACGTGCTACTAGCGCAAAGACCTCCTCGAAGTCTATGCCCTCACACTGAACAAAGCCTCGGGCGACGAGACGTGCCTTGTGTTTGACAAAGGCACCGAGCTCGCCCCGCTTGACCTTGTACTCCCACTTCAGGCTGATCGGACGGCATCCTGTAGGCGGATCGACAAGCTACCAAGTCTTGTTTTCTTTGATCACCTTCATCTCTTCCAGCATCGCCCGTCGCCAGTTTCCATCGCGTTCGGCTAGCGCGAACGTGGGTGGTTCCTCAGCACTGACAAGCAGCAGCTCTGCGTCATTGAGCAGCCGACCAACCAGTCCTGAGGGTCCTGTGCCGCCGATGATGTCATCCAGCCTGCGGAACCGCACCTCCTCACCTTCGTGGAAGGCATCCACGAACTTAGTGATGTCACTTGGAGGTAAGGCAAACTTGATCGGCGTCGATGGAGTTCCCTGTTCTGCCGGAGTGCTCGGCACTAGTTCTGGACAGCTCGTCATAACTCCTGTAGTGTTCAGCCACACTATAGGAGTGCCCAACCTCAGTCTTGGAGTGGTCGGCACCACTGCAAGACGTCTTGGGTCCGCCACGGGAGTGCTCGACACCCATTCTAGAGTGGTCGCCACCACTGCATATCCTCTCGGCACCACTCCTGGCATGCTCGGCATCCCTCTAGGAGTGCTCGGCACTCCTCCCGGAGTGCTCGGCATCCCTCCTGAAGTGCTCGGCACTGCCCCAGGAGTGCTCGGCTCTACCGCCAGAGTGCTCGGTACTCCTCCCGGAGTGCTCGGCACCTCTTCCCCAGCGTCTCCACCACTATGGATGACCAAGTGCTCGATGACGAAGGTGCTGGTGAAGCCGCCAGCTCCCCCCGTGCTTGGACTGCTCCAGTCCCAAGCCGCCTTCTCGTCGAACACGATGTCGCGTGAGACAAGCACCTTGTCTCCGCGTGGGTCGTAGAGCCGGTACGCCTTGGTACCCTTTGCGTAGCCTAGGAACACCATGGGTGTGCTCCTATCCTCCAGCTTGGTGAGGTTCGGCTTCATCTTCCTAACGTGGCCAATGCAGCCGAATATCCAGAGGAAGGACACGCTCGGCTTACGCCCATACCAAGCTTCGAACAGCATCTTGCCTGTCAGGGCCTTGGTCGAAGAGCGGTTGAGGATGAACACCGCCGTGGTCACCGCCTCACCCCAGAATCTCGCCGGCATGCCTTTGGCCTTCATCATGGATCGGGCCATGCCGACCACCGTCTGGTTCCGTCTCTCCACCACGCCATTCTGTTGTGGCGAGTACGGCGTGGTGTGGTGTTGCTCCACACCCTAATTCATGCAATACGCAGCGAACTCCACCGAAGTGAATTCGCCACCGCGATTAGTCCTCAGCACGCGGAGCTTCTTGCCGCTCTCGACCTCCACGCGCATCTTGAACTTCTTGATCGCCGCCGCCGCTTCGTCCTTGCTCGTCAGGAGTTGCAGCCACAAGTAGCAACTACAATCATCCATGAGCAGGAGGAAGTACCATCGACCACCATTTGTATTAGGTGTGATCGGCCCGCAGAGGTCGTCGTGGACGAGCTCGAGAGCGTCCTTCACGTGATACTTGGCCACCTTTGGAAATGGTAGCCTCCTCTGCTTCCCGACCAGGCAGCTGTCACATAGCTCGCCTCCATGCTTGATGTGGGGTAGCCCTCGGACCATCTTCTCCAGCCGACCAAGTGCGTTGAAGCTAAGATTTCCGAACCGGGCATGCCACATCCACGGTTCCTTGGTGTGCCTTGCCGCCAGGCACACTAGCTGCTCTACCTTCAGGTCGAGCAGGTGCAACCGGTTTAGAGACCTCTTTACCTTGGCAAGAAGTCGCTGCTCCCGGTCCCTGATCCTAAGGAGTCCGTCCTTGATCAGTACCTCGCTACCGCGCTCATCTAGCTGACCAATGCTGATGATGCTGGAACGCAGCTATGGGATGTAATATACATCCGTTAGCGTGCGGTGCTCCCCATTCTGGCACCTGAAGATGATGGTGCCGCACCCTTGGATAGCCACCCTTGAGCCGTCACCAAACTTCACCGTACCAGTAACATCATCATCGAGCTCGGAGAAGGATGCCTTGGAGCCCGTCATGTGGTTGCTGGCACCAGAGTCCAGATACCACCGCTGCTCCTGGTCGACGCCCACACGTCCGAGGTGGACTTGGGCGCGTGGTTCGTCGAGGTTGACAGTCTTCAGGGCCTTCGCAGGTCCATCCACCGTCGTCGCCTCTTCCCTCTCCTCAGCCTCGATGTCGTGCAGTGCACAGAACATCACCATCAGGATAGTGGCCTCATCCTCATCATCGTCTTGCGCTAGATGAGCCTGAGCCTTCTTTTCCTGCTTGTGGTTTGGGCACTCCCGTGCCCAATGGCCTTGCCGCGGCGGTTGCCATCGCCGCCGCGGCTGGAGGAGGATACTTTCCTGGAGTTCCTCCGAGCAGCCCACTCCTCTTCCGTCATCCACCACCTTCCTGGAGTTTCCCGCTGTCCTTTGTTGCTGTCGCCTGCTCTAGGCGCTCATCCACCACCCGCAAATGCCCTGTCATATCCTCAATGGTGAGGGTGGACAAGTTCAGCATCGTCTCTGTGGAGAGAGCTATCTGGATGTACTTTGTCGGCATAGAGTGGAGGTACTTGGAGACCGCCTCCTCTTCGTCGATGGTGATGCCATGGCTCTTCAGCTTGCTGATGAGCGCCTGCAGGCGGAGGGAGAAGTCCTCCACCGTTTTACCATCCTTGAACTTAAGGTTGGCGTACTCCTGCTTCAGAAGCTAGGCCGTCGCCTTCTTTGCGCGGTCGGAACCGACGCGCATCGCCGCAATAGCCTCCCACGCCTCCTTAGCCGAGCTCTTCGCCCCCAACGGCTCCCTGTACTCCACCGGTACAGCAGTGAGGATAGCCTCCAATGCTGGCATGTCATCTTCTTCATTGTCAATGCCCTTGTCAACAGCATTCCAGAGCCATCGAGCTCTGAGCTTGACCTTCATGGTCACCGACCACTCTCCATAGTTGGTGCGAGTCAGCGTTGGCCAATTGGTGCCGCTGACCTCCCGCATCGTGTGAACAACTACCTCCGGTCGTGGCTGGGCAGCCACAGCAGTGCCACTGCTGTCGCCCATCTCTGAACTGTCCATCATCGCCGCCAGTTAGTCTGGCGACGGCGCTTGTACGGCTTCGATACCACTTGTTGGCCCACAGGATCAACGGCTCAGGTGAGTGAACCACTCACTGGTCTTGCCGAGCACCCACTAGCCGTGCTGACCACGAACAAGCGTTGTCCATCCCCACGCACTATGGCTAGAGCTAGAAGAAGAAGGGAGAACAGAGCATACACACACAGTACAAGACACCAGCGTTGGCCGAAGCCCTGTATGGGTGATGGCAAATCTGAACTCTCTTTACTGAGTTGCCGCGGTAGTCTATTTATATAACTCTATCCATCTAGTCCTAGTACAACGCACATGCTGTAACAGTAACTAGATAACATACAGAGCTGACTCTGCGCCGGCCTCTGCTTGTAGCAACGGCTACAGTATCACAGTAGGGGGCCTTTCGGCGCCGCCTTCCTTCGCTGTGTTCACACAAGGTAGCAGTAGATTATCTAACATCAGATTCATATCTATCAAACTCAATGAACACATATACTATTGTGATGTTGTCCATATTTACAAGTTCCAAAAATTAAAATTGGCAAACCATGAAGCCAAGCAATGTAGTACCTGGAGTGTAGAAGCTCATGTAGGGAACAATGCTCACAATATGATTTTTATAGTTGTCAAGCACCTTTTTCACCTGGTCAGATTTTAGATCAATGGTAAATAACCTATCATCTCCATGTACAAATAAGACTCCAGTACCAGGAGCGGAGACAATGGAAGAAGAAGAAGAGATGGGCAAGGCCTTGACTGAGAGCAGCTTCTCAAGCTCAATGACTCTTATTTGTGCCCACCCTATGTCTCCATTAGAGCTTGTCTCCATTTACCAGAGGGAGAGCCTGCCCCGCTCTGCTCTTGCAATTCCCAGTCCACCATCCTCCATCGTCAGGAGTGCAGTAGCACCCTCGGCGGAATGAGGAGGTAGGCAAATCAATCAGAGATGTTTCCCGTGTGGCCAAATCATAGCTAAGAATTCCGCTGTTCAAATCAATGGAGAAGTAGATTGTGTTCCCCACAAGGGCAGGGAGCGCCACCTCATCGACACTACCGGAAACAGTGACTTTGCCATGTGCCACAGGCACTCGCAAAGGCTTTACCGAGTGTAACACTCGGCAAACAGCACACGGCATCTACAGTGTCGGCAAACAACTATTTGCCGAGTATTTTTTATCGCGCACTCGGCAAATGGTTTGCCGAGTGTCAAATTTGACACTCGGCAAAAAAAATGGTTTGCCGAGTGTTTTTCCAAAATACACTCGGCAAAGGATTATTGTTTGCTGAGTGTTTTTGGGAATTACACTCGGCAAATTTATTTTCCAAAGAAAAATATAATTTTTTTCTCAGCATATTGTTACTGTTTGCCGAGTGTTTTTAGAATTACACTCGGCAAACCTATTTTCCAAAGAAAAAAAATAATTTTTGCCGAGTGTTTTTGGGAATTACACTCGGCAAACCTATTTTCCAAAGAAAATAAGTAATTTTTTTCTGAGAATATTTCAGTTTAATAGCTGCCATACAAAACACTCTTAGTACACCATATCTGCCATAAAAAATAGTCCAATGGTCGACAAATCTTAAGCTACACTCTAAAGGCCTCACAAAATACAGACCCAAGTTACAATGCTATAGTTCATGCAGCTAACATATAGGAAATAGATAGAAGTTTAGTAATTACTTCATACAAGCCCTTAGACAGCAATATACAGTTGCTACTACACATCCATTCATCTCCATATCCTACAGCCGAAACAAGAAAAAATATAACAATTCATGAGAAATCTTGTTAAATATGTAGTAAAACAATATAGCTGATTGCTTGTCCAACGTCGCTAAATTGAAAGAGTGACCAGAGAGCACTACAAGCAGGGATGACCACACAGGGTGACAATAAAGCTGAGAAAAGCAAGAGCTAACCCGCTATATCTATAAAACCAGGAATTTAGTAACTAAAGAAAATCTGATTATTTACTTCCGTTCACGAATAAACCATCAGTCAAAGAACAAAGCAACCTGATACTATATTGGGGTTCATTTATGCTGTACAGAATAAATGAACACTACAATCATCTCCAAATTCATTGTTTTGGCAATCCGATCACACTCTTAAGAAAAATCTTACACTTCCTTCATCCCTAAGTGACAACTATCTTTAGATCCAAAAAATGATTTTCAAAGAAACCAAATAAGACATGGAAATCATACTGTCAATATTAAAGGGCAGGCAAGAAGAAGGTAACCAAGCATGAAACTTCCTACATCAGAAAGCTGTTCATTGTAAATAACAGTTTGGCACTAGTTATCTTCTAGTAGGATCAGTACCAAGAACACAAGCAAGCATTAAAAGGCAGGCAAAAATCAAAAGGAGCTTTATGTACAAATAAGATAGTTCTCACACAACATTAGCACTGACACAAAACTTAAGTGGGAGCACTTTCAGCTATCCTTCACAAAGTTTTAGTTTCACAAATCATAAGTCAGAGGATTAAAAGTGACTAATCTGTTCTATCTACATGTCTTCTCCTGTTGCTAATGCCATCTTGAAATTATTTACACCTAGAATCATGGAAATCCAAGTATTTACAACCTAAATCTAGAGCACAGTATACCATGTCAAAGAAGAAAAAGAAACTATGACTGAACTGTTGAAGTATAGAGTTGCATACTTAACTGTTGAAGCAGAGATGATGCTAATTAATTGCATTCACACACAAATATCTATGTGGCAGGCATAAGAAGACCAATCAATAAATATCTCCTCCCATCTGCCAGTAAAAACCATTCGCATCAGCCTCATCTACCATTAGTAAAAATGACATCTAGCCAGCACTACTCTTCATCAGACTCAGAAAGAACTTACCAGCTAGTTCAAGATTGATTATTTGAGGGTGGAAGATCAATCATGCATCAGACCACGCTTTCCCTTTCACTCTGACATGCACACAACACAATTTACCTCAGAAATTTCCCATACAAAAAGAATAGAAAGAATATAAGGAGAGTAGCAGACTACATCTTACCATCAATCCTGCATAGTATTGTGAGATGGCAGACAACAGCAAACAACATAGTGAGCTGGTATTGCGGCACAAGAAAATGCAGAATATTTTAGCTGACATGTAGTGCATAATATTTAGCTGAATCACATATGCGGTTTTCAGCAATGCTACTTCATTGTATATAGATGGCAGACTGTCAGTTCAGCAAATGAGTGAAAAATGCAGGTACCAAATAAAATTCATTGTCTTTTGTTCAAGTTCAGTGTTCTAACACCTCTAGAAGGGTAAATAAATTACCTAAAACAATCTAAAACATTTCTCCTCCATGCAAGGGTAAATAAATCACCTAAAAATCTAAATTATTAAGATCTAAAACATTTTCTCCTCCATTGCTGGGTACCTCGTGCTGCGCCGACATGGGGGGCCTGAGCACGGAGGAGGGCCTCGCGCGGTGCCGCCAACGCCATGGATCTGTGCGGGGAGGAGAGACTCGAGCAGCGCCGCCACGCCATGGCCCTGCGCTGGGAGGGGTTCACCTTGTTGGATCTTGTGGACGCGACCTTACCTGCGTTGGGCCGACCTCCACAACTGGCATCTCATGTGCCGCCACGTCGCCATGGCCCTGAGTGGGAAGGAAAGGGAGAAGCTGTGAGATAGAAAGAGAGGGGACCTCGCCTCACTATAACCCAGGGACGCACGGCGGTGGCGTGCTCGCCTGCGCCGGGCCATGCTCCGCCGGCCGCCGCCATCTGCCGAGAGGAGAGAGAAGAGAGAAGAAATTAGGGGATGGGGGGTGCGGCCGTGCGGGTGATAGGATAAGGTTGGGTGAAATTTTTTTAGCTCGCGCGCCTGTCGCTTCCCTTCGGCGCCATGTTTTTCGCCATCCCTCTCTTACGTGTGGGCCATGCTGAGGACGGGCGCGCGTGAGTCTTCAATTTTCCGAGTTTGCCGAGTGTCCTAGATCCGACACTCGGCAAATAAAAGAGTTTGCCGAGTGTTAGGTATTAGACACTCGGCAAAGGAGTTTTTATTTTTTATTTATTTTTCTCTGTTCATAGAGGGACACATGGCACGACGTTTGCCAAGTGTTTTTCCCATATTTGCCAAGTGCCGGAGTTTGCCGAGTGTTTTTTAGTAGAATTGCCGAGTGTCAGAATGTTTGCCGAGTGTTTTTTTAGTAAGGCACTCGGCAAACAGAGAGTTTGCCGAGTGTCAGAATCTTTGCCGAGTGTCAGAAGTTTGGCTCTCGGCAAAGAGATGGTTTGCCGAGTGTCCGATAAAATACACTCGGCAAAGAATATGACACTCGGCAAAGCCTTCGATTCCGGTAGTGGACATCACACTCAAGGACCAGAGTCTGCTGGCTCCAGGAGCCAGACTCCGATGAGTAGATCCTGAATGTCGTCTGCGAAAAGTCAATGGACACGAGGACAACGAGGAAGGTCTCGTGGAGGCAGTCGACATAGTCGCCGGCGCCACTGGCCATGCAGAGCACACAGTCGCATTCCAGTTGGATGGGGGCAGGACCAACGGTTGTAACTGCCACCGCTCGTCCGTCATGGTGTTCCAGACGACGAAGAGACGAGGCCATGCCACGCTGCTGCTGCTGCTGAGGAGGAGGCCGGGCATAGACATGGCGGGCGTCGTGCGCTAACCAGCCACGGTAGTTGGCGTGGGGCGGGCGGAAGGAGCAAGTAGCGACAAACCGGGCCACGTAGGGGCTGAGTGCAGTGGTGGTATTGGCGAGGAAGCCGAGCATGCGGGGCGTGCGGTGGAACTCACGGAATCGGCGGCGGAAGCGTGGGGAGGAGATGCGGCGACACCATGGCTTGCAGATGAGTGCGGCGCGGACGAGGCACGCGGGCTCGGACGGCGGGAAGCAGAGGAGGAACTCCTCGACGAGATCCTCCGTCAGTGGCATACTGCCATGCTGCTTGCCTCCCGGAGCCCCGCGCCGGAGAGAGGGGGGGGGGGGGGGTTGGGGCGGAGAGAGGGTTTGGTCGACGGAGGAATTGAGCGAGAGGAGAAAGGGGATGGCCCGGCGAAATGCTTGCCTAGGCCAGAGGAGTGGATGCGGGCTTGCTTCCTGCCAGGTGGGGTCCGGTCATCATCGGGCAGGACTGTTTCTCAAAACAAAAATTCAGAGGGCAGGACTGAACAGCTGGCCCCACAAGACAGGTGAGCAGAATCCACGAGTGTTTCCTGTGTCAATGCCATGTATCCTCAGATTGGAAAATTGCCAGAGATGCTATTTTACAGAGATTTTAAATGATGAATTTATCCCAATATCAGGTTCTCAGGTTTCTGAGTTCACAAATAGCAGCAAATGAGTTGCCGGAATCAAAAGCATCACAAACTCTTCTCGTCTGCTGCTGCATACAGTACAACAGCCTCAGCGTGAATATTACAGGGATTTCGTTCCATTCCACATAAAACACACTCATAAAACATGGGACACTACCTGCAACCATTCATAATTTCCTTCACAATTACTGAATTGTTCTCACAATCACCTAGTGAGAGTGAGACGGATGCGAGCCACATGGTCCGCTTCAACCAGCCCGGTCGTGCTTATGTGTTGTTCTGCCAGGTGGGGGCCATGATGCAGAGACAGTGAGATTGCATTTAGTCTGCTAATGCTGTTGTTGCTGAACCCAAAAAGAAAAACACAAAACAACATTGGTCATTTTTTCTAATCTTTTGCTAGGAAATTCAGATTTTAGACAAATTTGAAGACTATTGAATCCCAGCTGGAGAAGCAATTCATTCAGACTGATGACAGTGCCCACCTGCAACCTTCCTCTGCTTTGTCAGAAGGTGAGAAACTTGCTGGAAGAATGCAATAGCTGAAGCAAGCTGACAGCATGATAGAAAGAGGATAGGTGCTCTGCTCTTGGCTGGTGCTTACCAAAACATCAATGGAGTACTTCAGAACATTGTGCATTTCCAGATTACTGGACGTGGGGCAATGAGTACATCGTTTTGTTTTCGGTTCTCATCTTCAAGCCCCGAGATTTCGAGGTTAACCAATCTAAACTTATGAGTAACAAGGTAACATGAAAATTGAAAACTGAAGAGTGTTAATTTCAAATGGATATTCTCTAGTGGAAAGATAGCTTCACACAGAGAAACATATTCATTGCAGGCTTCCATTACAAGATAAAGTATCTTAAATATGAGTAAATTTGGACTAGGCCAAACAAGCCCAAAAGAACATGAAAGACAAACCAAACAAATGCAAACAAGTATAGGCTGTAAATTCAGTAGCCACTATTTGCGACAGGTTCCAACAGAGCCAAAATTTCAGTCAAGATGTCCAACAGTTGTGCGCTTGCATCCAACATGCCCTGCTCGGCTGCTCCTCCTTGTTCTGCTAGACTGCAAACAGCAAAAACTACCTGGTCATGAAGGTTTGGTAAAAAGATAGTCAAAATCATAACAGTGTGCCTTCCAACTTCCATTGCAACCAGCAAATTGCTGCAACTCACACACACAAACCTGTCCAGCAAATTACCCAGCACATGAGTAATGCGCAGCTAGAGAAAAACAAAGTGGCAACGCACCAAACATAGCTAGTCAGGTTAATTGATAGGTGATGTTTAAAACTTATTTGCAGAGCAAAAACATCACCATTCCAGTTTCATTTTGTCAATATAACATTGTCAGAAACATGTCACATAAAAAATCTTAATCTTCAAAAGCAAGTTACAATTTCCAAACGACTTTTTAAGTTAAACGTGCATCCATATTAGCAAACAAAAGATATACTGAATTCACAGTAAACATGATCGGATCCCAACTCCAAGCCACTGCATCAGGATATTCTTTGATAAGGACAACTACCTCAAATGTCAGTAGAAGATGAGCCAGGAAAAATATTCTGTTCTAGTGAGAGCTCTTTAAATAGACTGGCAAGTAGGATGCTTAAAACAGTTTTATGAGTTAAATACGCTGGTGGCCCTTAAACTTGTGGCTCTGTGCCACTTAGGTCCACGAACTCTCAAAATCGAAATTCGCCTCCCTAAACTTGTTAAGCTGTGCATGGCAGATCCATACCCCTTGGGAGCATGGTGACTAGGATAAAAATTTTAGAAAAAACACCCTGCCATGGTCATCTTCTGCCTTAGCACTCCTTCCCCGTCGTGCTCAACATGCTGGCCAACTCCCCACACGCCACGAGGCTGCTGCTCCCGGGGAAGGTGCACATTCTCACCGCCGGCGCGCCGCCGCTGGCCGCCGTGCTGCACCGCACCGAGTCCATCGGCTTCGAGGTCACCCACGGGTACGGGCTGACCGAGACAGCGGTGCTGGTGGTGCACTGCGCGTGGAAGCAGGAGTGGAACAAGCTGCCCACGTTGGAGCGTGCATGGCTCAAGGCGAGGCAGGGCGTGCAATGCCCAGCATGGCCGAGGTCGACATCGTCGACGGCGAGACCGGCCGCAACGTGCCCTGCGATGGGTCCACCATGGGCAAGATCGTGCTCCGCGGCAGGTTGCGTCATGCTCGGCTACCTCAATGACGAGAATGCCACCAGGGCATGATCATCAGCGGCGGGGAGAACATCAGCAGAGTCGAGGTGGGGTCCGTGCTCTACAACCACCAAGCCGTGAACGGGCGATGTTGGCGAGGCCGGACGAGTTCTGGGGCGAGACGCCGTGCGCGTTCGTGAGACTCAAAAAGGAGGGGTTTGGGTCGGGGTCCGTGCCGAGCTGCCAAAGACCTCCACCGGGAAGATCCAGAAGTACGTGCTCCGGAACCTTGCCAAGGAGATGGGGCCAACCCACAAGGGCTTGTAGTGCTAGTCCTGTGCCGTCCGTCTTGCTTGGCATGGACATGCCGACATGGACTTGTGCTCTGCTCTGCTGCAGCTTTGCCGTTGCAGCATGGCGTTGGCAGACATTCATTTTCTTGAGATCATCAGCAAGCACTCTTAACGATCCTTGGAAAGGATTTCTGATAGTGATACCACTGGTTCCCGGCATGGTGGCGCCTGTGGTGTTTGACGCGGAGGTGCTGAACCAGGAGGAGCGCATCCCATTGCAGACTTGCAGTTCTTGTGGCCCGCTGAGGAGTGGACTCCATGGTCGACCTCAATGCGAGCTTGTCCATCGCGAGGGGCTCCAGTGCGGCGGAGGCGTCCATCCAGCCAATCAGTCAAGAACAGCGGGCCGACCGCACGCATGCCAAAAGCCCATGTCCGCGAGCGTGGCCTCCAGGTACGTCTCCCTCGAGGCGGCGGAACGTGCTGAGCACGAACCCGGAGCCATCGAGGTTTCCAGAGGCCCTCGGAGACGTCGGAGAGGTAGTTCCGACTTCCGACGGAGGGCGGAGGCCGCCAGCAGCTGCGTCCAGCCACAGAAGAAGTCGGAGAGCAGGCGAAGGCGACGATGAGCATCGAGGGCAGGTGCTTTGTGCTCTCGGCGCCCATAAGCAGGGCGTGGTGGGAGGGGAACGAGAGCGTGAGCGCGCGGACGGTGTCGGTGTGGGTGTGCGGACAGGAGCTGTGGCGGGCATGGCGACGATGGTCAGGCGGAAGCCGGTGAGGTCGAGGAGCGTGAGCATGTGGACTGCGACTGTCTGTGCCCTAGCGCGTGCCGCGGGCTTGCCTCCTGTACCTCGCCGTCGCTGCCGCAGTGCCAACTCTTCAAGGATGGCCATCACGGCGTCCACGTCGTACTCGTACGGCGTCTCCCATGGGGTGGGGAAGGAGTGCTAAGGTAGAAGTTGACCATGGCAGGGTGTTTTTTATATGATGTTATCTTAGTCAGCATGCTCCCAAAGGGTATAGACCTACCATGCACAACTTAATGAGTTTAGGAAGGTGAATTTCAATTTTGAGTGTTCGTGAACCTAAGTGGCACAGAGCCATAAATTTAAGGGCTGTCAATTTATTTAACTCTAGTTTTATATATAACAATCGGTAACAGTTCTACATTTTTTTCTCTAACTGGTACTGTTTCTATGTTTTATAGTGTGGTATATTGCTCAGACAAGGAACTTCCCAGAAAAAACCCCCTAAATTGAAGTAATAGCAAGCTAGCAGATTAGTTCCACTATCATAACTCATAAGGGCGGCCCACGAATGGGAATCTCCCACGTTGCGTTCTATACAAGATTTACCCCTCATTATCGATTTTTTAATGATCTGTTGCCACACACAATCTTCATTAGAGAAATCATGTCAGCTATGTACCAAAATAAATCGATGTTCACTGTCTACAAATAACAATATACACGGACCACCCAATGTAGGCTCAGGCTCTACATAGCATGCAACAATCTTGACTAAAAATATGTCTTGGTTTCAAAATTGATGCACATATAGAAGGCATCTGATTTTAGATAGATGACTATCAGATTGGCTACAAATTGATGCAAAACTGTGAGGAATGGAGATATATATCATAACAATAGTTACAAGTTAACCAACAAATTCAAGCAATAAGCTGTTGAATCAACCTAAAACAAAGCAAAAGTAACAAAAGGCCAATAGTTTAAGATAAGTGTAATAATGCTAAAATTGGTCTATCACAGACCTTATGCTATTAACCTTTATCACTACTGTGCGGCCCAATTTCCTATTCTACTTTTATTGACTTACTGTTGTTGAGAACACATATCATTGTCAACATTTTGATGTAATAAACTCAAACTTTGACACAGTATCAAAGCTGTACCTGGAGTGTGGAAGTTCATGTAGGCAATGACATCATGATTGGTTAAACATATTTCCTATCTTCCTGCTGACATGGCTGGACTTTATATCGACAGCGAACAAAGTAACAAACCACCATGTGTTTGCAAAATAACAACTCCAGCACCATCCGCGAGGTCAACCAAGAGGGCGTCAGCAGGGAGCAAAGCCTTAAGCTCAATTACTCTGATCTGTACCCAATCCTTTAGCCATGGGAAATCTCTATTGGAGCTAGCCCCCCTTGACCACACTCATAGTATTGCCGGCGGCGTGCCGGTGATAGCAGGCCCCGGTGGCCCTCCTCCCTCACCCCCACGCGGGCGCCGTCCCTCGTCGGCTCACCCCCTCCCCCTCCAGCACCTACGCGGCCAGTCGGCAGCGGCTAGATCCAGTGTGTGCATGGCGCCGTAGGTGACTACGATAGGAACGGTGTCGAGGAAGACGAAGGAGGTGGGAGCTCCGACGAGCTCGACCTTGATCCACTCAAGGAAGGCTTGTCCAAATCTATTTTGTCGTTGACTCATGAAAACTCGAACCGTAGCCACCTACTTTGTCGTTTCGAAAGTGTGGTAGTAACTATGAAGTGGAAAATAACGACAACAGACTCTAGTGGGTTGGGTGTGGCATAACAAAACAGCAATCGGTAGTATCCCGTCACAGAGGCTGGAACCTTGTTTCGTTAGACCCCGTTTAGTTCCACTTCATTTTGCAAAAAATTTCAAGATTTCCCGTTACATCGAATCTTTGGACGCATGCATGAAGCATTAAATATAAATAAAAAATAAAACTAATTACACAGTTTAGACGAAATTCACGAGACAAATCTTTTAAGCCTAATTAGACTATGATTGGACACTAATTGCCAAATAACAACGAAAGCGCTACGGTACCATTTCGCCAAAAATTTTGCAAACTAAACAAGCCCTTATTAAAAAAAAGTTCCACTTCCATCTCATGTGACATGGTCGAAACATGCTAGCTTCGAGGTTCAGAGTCACATTTCTAATTTATAAACTAAAGCGGTTTAAATATTTGTATCTAGTTTAAACTATAACAAATGAATCATCTAACTACTTTCGGCGTATCTCGAACCGTAAATAAATTTTTTTCTAAAATTATTACACCTATCTCAAAAAATCCAAACTTTTTAGAGCTATGCCAAAAGAATGTTACCGTGTGCACCAGTTTCCCCACGTTGACTACCATAAGCCCACAATTTTTTTTCTTTTTTTTATAAGGAGCCCCCACCTTCATGTGTGAGGCAGGTTAAATCTCTTCTATATATCTACAACTAAAAAGCGTCAAATGTCTAAATCTATCTGATAGGACAAAATGACGTCCAACACCGTAACCCATCTGGCAATTCCACTATCTCATTCCCTACGTGTCCCACCCCTCCTTTTTTTTCTCTAACCTTTGTTTCACGAAAAAATAAAAAGGTAGAACCGTCGCACTGCACCGTCTATATATCGCACCGCCCTGCCTCTGCCTCACCCTGCCCCGCGCTGCCCTGCCACATTTCTACCCCTCCCTACTGATGCCCCGCCAACTCGTCTGTCTAGCCCAACAGCAACCTACCCTCACCGTCATCGCCCTTGGCTACTCCACCACGTGACCAATGGCCACATGGAAGCCCCGCCTGGTACTCACAACATAAACCTATTGGTTGTGCGTGCTTCCTGCGATGGTGCACTCTTGCGTGGCAACAACGTCAATGGCTCGGTGTTCCGCCTATCCATGTCACCATGCCGGTTGTCCGCCTATCCACATCACCTTGCCGTGTTCTACCATCAGTGACAGTCCAAGCGAAGTCACATGTTGGCCTGAAATGGTCATATTTCAAATGTGCTAGGAACCAGTGCGGCCAGAATATTTACATACGTTCAGTTTTCAGGTACGGTGATTATGATAATCAAGCATCAAGCATGACTCCATGAGAAGAGAAGTAACTTGACTACTTGAGCCAGCTTACTACAGAATACAGATTTGATTTGACTGAGAGGAACAATAGTTGACCTTTGACCAAGTTGATGAGTAACTAACGTTGTTCTTGATTGAATTATCCAACAAGACAACATCTACTTGCCAGTAGTCTTTTCACTGGATTCAGCTACACCCATGCTCAATCAACAGAAAACCATGGATCTCGTTTTCTTCCATTCATACTAAGCAACGAAAATAGCAAGTTGATCAAATGGATCAAAAAAAAATATAGGTTTCGGTATGAGAAAAATTAATTTTGAAGTTTTAAAGTAGAAGAATATTTGCATCCATACCTTGACAAATGTGCATGAGGATGTACACAGCAGTTTCTACATACACGATAACGTACCAATCACGGAAATGGACATCATGGAAAAGTAACAGCGCCACACCACCTAGTCAAAAAACTTGACCCCGTCCTTGAAATCCTCGCAGACCCTTACATGGCGTGCCAGGTCCTCCTCATCAGCGGGTTTGTCCCGGCACTCCACACCCCGGGGCGGCGTGAGGTTGCACGGCTCCATGGACACGGCCCGCCGCTGCTCACGTACCCGAACGTGGACAGCCCCGAGGTGATCAGCTCCTCAGAGAAGCTGAGCAGGTAGATCTCCGCGAGCGCCCTCTGGTTGTGTGCCAGGTTCTCCGTCAACTGCCGCTCTTCGTGCGTCCGCTGGAACACACCCACCCTTGGTGCCGCGCTGCCCTTAGCCGTGTGCGGCGCGGAGTACCTTGACCTCAGCCTCTTGTAGTAGTCGGAGTACAGCGACGCGATGAAGATGGCAGTAGAGTTGTCGGAGCCACCACCGTCGGTCGCTGCCATCGGCGTCGCAGCCTCATCGTTGTCTTCATCGGTTTCCGGCAGTATGTGCTCCTGCCGGGAGCAATTGAGGATCTGGTTGTACATGTCGTCGGCCGGGATGGAGGCGAAGCCGAACATCCGGATCTGCACGCCAATCCTTTGCGTCGCCGGAGCCAGGTACGACCGGTAGTATCTGGTGACCAAGGTCCACACGGGGTTGGCCGGGTGGAGGAGATACCGGGACAGGAGGTGGTGCACGCTCTCCTTCTCCGGGAACAGCCGCCGGAGCTCGTCCTGGAATTCGGCCACCGCGTACAACGACGGCGCGAAATAGAGGTCGCTGTACAGCAGCAGCCAGTTGACCTTGGTGAGCACGCGCTGGTGCTCGCCGCAGAAGAAGAGACCGTCCCTGAGCAGCCACCCTAAGCTCAGGTACACGTACGAAGGTACAGCCGCCGTCGCATTCGCAGCCAGGTCGGGCCCGACCTTGTTGTCGCCGACGAGCCTCGTATACGACTGCTCCATGTCCTGCCCGACCCCGAACAGGTTGGCGACAGGGAAGCCTTCCGCCGGGAGCCGCCACGTCGCGCCTGGGAACGGCTCGCAGAAGAGGTCGGCGGAGTCCGGTGGCAGGGCGGCCAGGAGGACGCGGTCGGTGAGCAGGGCGTAGAGGAAGCCACTCACCATGGACAGCATGCGGTTGCCGAGGCCATCGAAGGGGAGCCAGACGACGTAGCTGCACTCGGTGCCGTTCGCGCTGTGGCCCGACCGGAGCTGCTCGACGGACTTGTCGTACAGCGGCGTGCCGGGGGCGCACCGCCTGTGCCGAGCCTCGTAGGCGCGCAGCTTGTCCAGGAGGTGCGGCGACGGCGCGAACGGGAAATGCTTGTAGTACTGCCATGACCGGTACCGGCTCCGGCACGATTGCCGGTCCATGCCCGGCGCGAGCAGCCCGCCGAGGAGTTCGTCGTGGCCGTGCACGTGAGGAACGTTCGTGAAGCCTGGAGGTGGCTGAGCTCAGTTTTGTAGTTTTGTGTACACGCACGTGTACGAGCATATATACACACAAGACGCGAATGACCGTACCTGCTGTTCCATAGTTCATGGCGGTGAGCTTGGCAATAGCCATCTGCAGCCAGGCCGTTGACGCGCTCTCTCGGCCGAGGACAAAGAAGGCGAGGAGCGGCAGCGTCACCAGGCTGCCGACGAGCAAAACCCGGCGGCACATCTTCTTCTCCTCCCTCCCCGGCGGCCATGGCTCCACCGCTGCCGCCGCCGGATCGTCCATCTGCTGCTTCGGCACGCCTCCAGCGCCACTCGTCATCTCCATCTCGGCAACTGCACCTCTGTATTGTACGCGCATGCATGACCGATCGATGTGCCTAGCCTATGCTTTAATGGACATGAGGCCGCATGCTACGAGAAGAGTACTGCTACGAGGTACGAGCTGGAGTTAGGACTTCTCGTTCGTCGTGGACTCAGTGGTTGCACGAACGCTGGAGATTGACGCGTGTCGTTGAGTTTTGTGGCTCCTGTACTTTATTGCGTGCGAAATCAAAGCTAGCTCGAGCTAAATTCGTGTACCTATATATGATTATAAATTTTAATAACATAAATGAAATATTACTAGAGTAATTATCAATCCAAGCATTCTTCCCCTAACGAAACCTGAGCCCTGTTTGATACCCCTCCGATTATAATAATCAGATTATATAATCAATTTTTTATCCAAACATGATTAATTATATAATAGACTATTTTAATCAAATCTTTTTATTACCATAATCTTATAATCTAGGTGAAACCACGTTATAGGACATTATGGGTGCCGAAATTGCAACTTGTCTTGTTCAACTTGCCAAACTATATAAGGGATTAAATAAGATTTTCTTATTTTAACCAACCTTAATCAATCACCATAATTCATTGTGTCAAACACTGATTATTGTAATTCATAATCCTGCTCCTCCGTCGTCGTCCATGGCGGTCAGCATGGCAATAGCCATCTGGAGCCAGGCCATTGACGCGCTCTCTGGGCCAAGGACGAAGAAGGCGAGGGGCGGCCCGCGCGCGTCACCAGGCTGCCGACGAGCAAAACCCGGTGGCACATCTTCTTCTCTTTCCCTGGGCACTAGCGCCACTGCTCGTCATCTCCATCGTTCGGTCACCCTAGCTTGGCTGCTGCCTACGGCCCTACGTACGTACCATAAGACTACGAGCTGGGGTTGCACGGCTGCACGAAACCACCAACGTAGAAGATTGGATCGGACCGTTGGAGCCGTGAGAACGCAGGAGATCGATTGCATTGAATTTAATTTGGGATCGGAGTAGTTTATTATTTACCCATTTACATGTAAAACGCATATGGTTAATAGTAAGTTATTACATGATGTTGCTTCTTCAAGTTGGCTTGTGCATGCATTGATCTTTCCCCTCACTGTACGGTCTCTTTCTTTTCAGTGAATGTTCAAATTTGGGTGGCGCCGTGTATCTCCGATTACCCATGCCATATATATATGGGCTCGTGAGTCGTGACACGTATGTTCGATTTCTACTACAAGGCGTGCGTGCATACATGTAACATATATAAGCTCTGGAATAGAAGGCCGGATGACTTTGTTATTTGTGCTCCATGATGGAGTCATGAAATTGAATTTTGTGGCATATATATAAATTGTTCAGGTCGTCAAACGGAAAGCTGAACAATAGAGTCGAAGTCGACCATTTTTCTAAGCTACAAACCGGCGGGGCTCTGAACCCTTTTGACTAGGACTATTCTGCACGCCTCATCACTCAGACGCGTCTGACTGACCAAATGGCCCGGCGGCTGGCGCTTCGTCTATCCCCAAATATGAGCCGACGAAAAGGAGATGATTTTTTTCAATGGGAGAGACACAGGTACAGAGTGACAGCCACAGTTTTTATCCTGTTATATATTGCTACTCCCTCTCAAATTATAAGACATTTTCACTTTTCTAAATACATTGATTTTACTATGTATCTAGATACCGTGTAAATCTAAATGCATGACAAAAGCTACTCATCTAGAAATAAAAGCCAGAACGTCTTATAATTTGCAATGGAGGGATATATATATATATATATATATATATATATATATATATATATATATATATATATATATATATATATATATATATATATATATTTCTATAGTGATATACGGATGCAAGCGGGCCGTGTTGTGGACAGCCCACGCTGCCGCAATGGTCGCAACACAGCTTTGCGGGTTTAGTGGACGTCCACTGGCAAAAGCAAGCATGCAGGCTTGGCGGTGGAGCCTGCAAAGTCTTGGAAATAATAGCAATTTAGCGACACATAAATTAATTCCGACAACAAGGAAAAGAATAACAATATGTATCATAGATGTATGATTGATCACTAACACCATGATCCGAGACAAACTCAATCTATCTAGTGCTAGTAACAATAGGAACATAAGAATGAACAACAGAGAAAGAATAGACATTCTCACAGTGGGGTTGTCGGCGGATATTCGTGAACACCGGCGGCGTAGAGGGAAGAAGACGTTCAGCGAGCAGTTGCGACGGCACTTCCCAAAAACCTTATACGCCTCCTAGCCCATGAAGGGACATGAGGAGCCGTAGGCTTCGGATACCTTCTCTCCCGGCGCCGATGTCATGTCGGCGACGGGATGGGGAAGACGGCGGCAGCGCAACACAGTGACAAAGGGACGAGATGAATTCTCTGTACTAAGGACGACGTCTCGTCCCAATGTATACACGCGTCGCATCGCAGCTAAGGTAAGTAATTAGCCGTGCAGTCACAACATTAACATGATTGACCTGTCGTTAGTTGACTAGAGCAATTTGAGCAATAGGCGAGCAAGTGCACGTGTTTCTCCCTTTTCCTCTCCCCAATAGCTTCAACTAGGTGGAGACAACTCAACTATTTAAGTTGGCCTCACTCCTCCTTGAGTAGCAATGTGGGACTAAAGTCCCCCACCATACCATGCATGTGTGAGTGGGCCTTTGGGATTTACTTGGGAATATTAATTGGGCCAGCCCAAATCATCTAACAATCCCCCACCAGATCCCAGAGGCACGCTTCGTCATCCTCCCTATACCAAGTACTGTTAATATACCAGCTTTCCCGTGGAGACCGGTTAAGGTTGAACATCCACCTAGAACGACAAGATAGACTCATCCAGAACTACACAATGGACTAGGCCTTGAATTGGCAGTTTGGTGTGAATAAGCTTCACTAGCTTGGCGTCTTGACTGATACTAGGCTGCCATGCCTGCCCCGCGGGTGGAGCGTATAAGTCATACTCCTCTCTCACTTCATGAGCTTCTTAAAGAATACCCAATTCTTACAAACTGCGACTAACAGTTGGGCTCACATAGGTGTGTTTTTACAAGAATACTCTATAGGACAGTATCTCGCTATAAAGCCTCAAAACACATTAAGACAAAGTCGTCCTACCTTACAGAAATGAGAGTACAGACAGCTGCGAGGACTGCCTCAGCGCGCTCCACGATGACCTCCTCCTCCGCATCCTCGTGCTCCTAGACACCACCGAGGCCGCGCGGACAAGCGTGCTCGCGTGCCGCTGGAAAAGCTCTGGCGCAACCTCCCGGAGGTACGCTTCAACCCTGCCCCCGACGGCAACCGCATCCGTGACGTGCTGACACCCCTGACAACGCCCCGGAGCTCCATCGCATCTCCATCACCACCAAAGACTCCCCCCTGATTCCGTGGCGGCCTGGCTTCCCGCTGCCGCGCGCCGCCTGGTCGGTAACCTTTTCTACCGCAACGTGTTTCCGAAGAGCACCGCCGAGGAGGAGGAGGAGGAGGAGGTGGAGGAGGCCAGGAGGTGGAGGAGGAGGAGGTGGAGGAGGAGGAGGAGGTGGAGAAAGCCACCAAGATTCAGCTCAAGCTACGGTATGAAGGCCTTGCCTTCCCTCCCCAGGTTGTCTTTGACAAGCTCACCAACCTCTCCCTGAGCCGCGTCCGATTCCATGTCCCATGCAACCTCGGTGACGCTGTCTCTGAGACACGGGGCCCGTGCTTGCAGAAGCTCAGCGTCTTCGAATCCAACGGGCTGGACAGTCTCTCGATCCACTCCAAGTCTCTCATAAAAATAAAGCTGTTCCACCTTGGTAGGAGCTTGCAGCAGCTCACAATTGTCACGCCGAATCTCAAGAAGTTAGGCGTGGCATACAGCCTTCTTGATGATGATAAGAGGAAACTGGTTGCTAACATCTCAGCACCCCAGATGTCCCTGGCGTGGGCAGATGCGTATGATCCAGAATCTGTCCAACTTGGCAATTTAGGACAACTCCAACTCCTGAGGACCAAACTTTTCTGGTTATATGGGCCACAACTCCAAAGAGAGCAGAATCAATGTCTAAGATTTTTGCAGCGATTCAAGGTTCTTCGCAGTCTTAATCTCATCCTCATCAATCAGCCGGTGAGTGAACATCCTTCTGTTGTGGAATTCCGAAGTTACAATATTGGGTAATGCTAGCTATTATTGTGATAAATTTTACTTAGAATTAGAGTTCAAGAGGTGTTGTGCCTAACATCAAAACAAGTTTCTAACTAATAATGTGAGCGCAGAGTTTCGGAATTATACCAATGCAACCTGTGGTGCAAGAAAGAATTGTCCTAGTAATGGAGATTCCAGAACATTCGAAACTGTGATGCACATGAGGTGGTGAGGGACAGTCTGATGCAATCAGTGTGCTAGTTATTTCATGGGTTCATGAACTCTCAGTAGTGGTGCTGAGTGAATTGAGTGCTTAAAACCTAAATAAGTATATTTTTTCAGTTGACAGTATGTATCTTATCTCATGTTTTATAGATGGGATGTGACATCACAACTAAATCAGCCTGTATGGCTTAAATGACTAGCTTTGCTTAAGAAATATAATGCAAACATGTCAGGATATAACAACTTTTTTGTGTGTGCTAGTGAGCTATTTGAAAATGGGATGTCCCGTACGATCTTTATTTTTTCTGGTAACTTCTTATGTACTGTAGATGACTATCAATACTTGTTGGGAGACATAACAGTGCTCCCTCAGATTATGTTCTTGCACCTGGATATATTAAATGCAGGACATGCTTTTGGAGCCAGTTTATTCAATGTGCTTAGGACGTGTTCCAGTTTAAGAAGATTGTCACTTGAGTTCTACACAAATAGCGACTTGGAGGTAAAGCTGCATTTGTTTATTCAAATAACTAGGAAGTGACAAAAAGCAACATATTTGCATTTGTAGATTTGTCTTGATCTTTGAGTTGAGTTCCCTCATTCTAGTTGTTGGTTTGACACTAAAACTTTGTGCCAGTTTGGTGTTCAATATATATGTGTGTGGGTGTGGGTGAATGGGTGCTTGGGTCGGTGCGTAGCTGCATGTGCGGTTGCATGCCTGATCTGTTTGTGTCGCAACGCATTCGTTGTTCCATGTTTATAATATTTGTTCCATTCTGTATTCAGTTCTGAATGCTATTGGTATGATTAATACATGTTATTACTATGTATCGGCTGCCACTACTACACAAACTTTACTTTGGAGGCGAGGCGTTTTCGGTTTTTCCGTGGCGGGGCAAAGCCCGTCCTTGTGACCTAGAGGCCACGGTAAATTGTGGCTTAACCGTGGCGGGTGGTGTAACGTGACCGCTGCGGTAAATATACCTTTACCACGGCGGTCACGTTACACGCCATGCCCACCGCTGTAAATTATTTTACCGCCATGGCGGAGACCTTTTGTGGCCCGCCGCGGTTATGTTCATTAGCCGTGGCGGGCTTTATTATTTGCCCGCCTCGGTAAATTATTTCCTGAATTAAAAAAAATACAGCAGGCATATAAATTCAAATTCAAATCACATCCAGATTTCACAGATTAAACTTAAAAAGTATGCAGGCATTACACATGAGATAATATACATATATATACATTGACTTAGTCGTTCTTGTCATCGCTAATTCATTACATTTACATATTAAAGTCGTTAAACATGCGCTAAGGTGTAATCCTGCGGACGCATCATCGTAGGCTATTTCCTCAGCCTCTCGTACTCCGGTAAAATCGCTAGCGGGCTGTTCTCATTGAAGAACGTGCCCCCTTCAAACACGCATTTGTCTAAGACAAACTTACATATGTCCGCCTTTGTCTGCTTGAAGCTGTGTTGGGTGCTCTGCATGTCTCTCGACCAGTTCAATCCATTCTTGAGCACCCTCCATCTGCTGCTGTACTGTTTGCACACCCTTAGGAACTCACAGGAGTAGAAGCCACAGGTTTGTGATCCTACCGGTTGTTTGGCACACTGCATGATCGATACACAAACATTACAACACAGGCATTAGAACGCATATGAACGGAAAGCACAATTAAACCTTTCAAATACTTACCGGAAAGTTACGTCTGATTTTGATGCGGTTCTTATGCTTAGCCTTAAAATTCTCTGTTCTTCGATCATAGCATTCAGGATCCTTCACGTACTCCTTATAAGCGCTATACAAAATGTACTAGTATTAGGCAGGGCATTAGAACGCATATGAGAAGACAGTTCAGTCACTTACACTCTGAGGCAATCTTCAAAGGCCTTGTACCCTTTTAAGTTTGGCATTGTCAACGAATCAAATACGTAGGCCCTGCCATCCTGAGGGTAGATGATAAATGCAACCCAGTGACCCTCGAGGCCTTGGCTGCGCCATTGAAACAAAATATAGGTTACGACGAGAAATAATAATACTAGCTAGCTACCCACTTATCTCTACAGGCATGTCTTTGACTTACCCAAAGTGGTAGGCAGCTAGGATACACCCATTTCCCCTGATCTTCTTCATTGCTCCTAGTATGTACCTTGAAATGTTCAACTTCTCATTGTCCATCAGTTTCTTTCAGTGCGCCTCTCTCTGTGGCTTGGTCAAGTCTTTCATGGTTGGATGATTGTCATCTAGGTGGTAACCAATGATGATTCTTTGAGCAATATGCATTGGAGATAGATAGATAACATCAAGTTTTAGTTCCTTGGATATATAGGCCATCAACATGCAAGGACAAGCCATTGTGGCATATATAAGTAGTCTTGACCGATTCAAAGGCAGGTGATATGTGAAACTCGCAATTCATCACTTACATAGAGAAAAAGGTGACTTGGGCGATGTCAAGGTCTTGTTCCCGCAGTAGTCTGTACATGTCGTGAAAGTCCACGGGGAGTTCTACATCGTTGCCGGGCAAGTGGAAGTACTCCGCCCAACCTTGACTAGAAAACCATGCAGGCCAGCTTTTGCCGCTTCCATGTACCAGAGATGAAACCTCCTTGTCTCCCACCTTTCCTCGTCGACGAGTTGGGCCTTGGTTATCATGAACTTCCCATGCTCGTAATGGCCGGGGCAGTCATCCGATTCAGGAAATAGATGGAAAGGTGATCTCAGCCTGGGATAGAAATGTTAGTACCATATTATAGCAAAGAAAAGTTATTAGCAAATTATGCTCGCCGCTACCATACCTTTCGAACTCAAGTGAGTATGTGAGCTGCCCTTGGTCGCCTTTAGTCTTCGCCGGCGGTGGAGGACAATGGCTTGTGCTCGCAGTGGCAGCAGGCGGTGTCTTTGCCCCCGGTTCCTCCGTGCCTCCCGATCCTTTGCTCGTGCCCTTAGACGGACTGCCGGGAGGTGGAGGTGGACTTGTTGTTGGAGGAGGAGAACGAGGGTGAGGGCTTGTGCCTCCCGGTCCTTTGCTCGTGCCCTTAGACGGACTGCCGGGAGGTGGAGGTGGACTTGTTGTTGGAGGAGGAGAACAAGGGTGAGGGCTTGTGCCTTGGGGTGAGTTCCTTCCCTTGTCATCCCTGCCATTGCCTTCGTCATCGCCGTCGCCGTGATCCGGATCATCGGGGGGACAAGATCCGGCAACGGATGGTTGTGATGCTGGTGTCGCCGTCAGCGTAGAAGTCGGCGTTGAGAGAATGATCTCTATGTCGTCCTTGTTCCACAGGACTTTGGAACCCAAGGCAGCTCCAAGGATCGTTACCCCTTCTGCAGTTGGATATTCCATTTCAAATTCTTCGTATTCGGTCGCATACCTTGTAAGTATCACGGCAGCATAGTTGGCAGGGATATGGTCTTGGTTGAAATCTTTGATATCTTCTTTGGGGTGCATGTAACCCTCACCCACGGTCAACTTTTTTGCCCTGGCGAACGGGATCGTGAGGTGGATACAATAATGTGGGTGCCTTGGGCGATCCTCGATCATCGGCAGTGGCTGCCCTTGTGTCTGCCCTTATGGAACTTGAGGCACGGCCACGCCAGCCTAGCGAAGCATCTGTGACCTCATCGACACCATATCTGGGTCATTGCTTGTGAAGGCTTCTTTTATGGACCGGCTGATCATTTCGGCCACGCCTTGATCATAGCCCTTCTGAAAGATGCCCTCCTTGTACCTCTGCCTTGACCGGTATGTGGCAGCATCGGATTGCCATGACTCCACTGAGTTCCAGCTCATCTTCGACGACATGCCACGGACGCGGCCACGGTGCTCGGGGGTTCCCAGCGCTAGGGTCAGCAAGTCCTGGCCCCTACGAACCTCGAAGCTGTCCTTGGATTTAGCGGCCTCGATGAGAGCCCTCTCCACCTCCTCAAACTTGGGCTCATTGAACTTGCTCGCGCCCTCCTTGAGCTTCTTTGGCTTGCGGGCATAGATGAAGTCCTTAGCCCTCAAGTCTACACCGTCGTACGGATCGGGAAGCCCGGCGGTAGCTCTAGCCCTTTCTTCCTCCCACCACTGGGGCCTCTTACCAGCAAACCCAGTCATGCCCAAGTGGTGGGGGTGCAGGTTCTTCTTCGCTAGTGCGCTGAACTTGGCGCTCTTTGCCTTTGCTTCTTCTATTGTTCTTTGTTTGCAGAACTCTTCCTAGTGATGTTCCTTCACCATAGTGTATTTGACACAGGGTGACATGCCTAGCTTCAGGTAGTACCTGGTCAGCATGGACTTGAAGTTTCTAAAGGCTCTTCCTGCCACGTGCATGACCCACTCCCTGCACTTGTTCAGATCGGCGTCCTCGGGATAATGGAAGCTCCTCGTCACCTCACCCCAGATATGTGTCTTGTAGTCGACCGGGACATTGTTTCACTCCTCCCAAGTGATCTCCACCTTGTCCTTGACTATACATGCCACCTGGTTGCTGAACTTGGCAAGGACCGTGGGTGGCGACAACAGGTTTCCCTCTGGTCCCACCTCATGGATCACATGGACTTCGCCGTGGGTTTCCCTCCGGTGCCTCCCATGTTCCCCCCTTCTCAGCTTTGTCCTCTAACCCCTAGACTTGCCTGAAGTGGTTGGAGATGGAGCGGGGGGTTCTTTGTCCCTGACTTGTTCCTCCTTGAAATTCAATTCTCGAGGCACCACATGCATCTGTTCAGGGTTTGGAGACCGCGCACTTTCAACTTCGTCGTCCCTCGGTTGGTAGGTCAGATCATCTTTGTCCTCTGTACGATGTTTCTTTGTTGGCCTCGGGGTCACGGACACTTGGCTCTCGAGGCTAGTTGATGATGATGCACTAGGGGTAGGGTCGCGCCATTCGCTTATCAGTTCCTCCGCCATTGGAAAGCTACAATGAATACATATTTCAGTTGTATAGACACAGTTATAGAGTAGTAAAGTAGAGTAGTACTAGAGTAGTAAAGTAGAGTAGTACTAGAGTAGTAAAGTAGTAGTAGTTGGCTCAGATTTGCCCCATTGTCATCACATCGCTTTTAAACTGGTTGCTTGTATCTGGTATACAAGCCATCCTAGTTTAGCGAGGGCACTCAATCATCAACGCCGCTGCCTCAGCATAAAAGGGTTCACATCATTGCATATGCCACTACCTCAGCTTAGAAGTGTGAAAAGAATCATCATTGCAAATACCAAACAAAAGCCATCAAGATAGTTTCAAAATTTGGCCCCAAAGGGCTAAGTCCTTCGGCCATCAAGATAGAGTAGAAGACTAGAGGAGGTGAGAGTAGAGTAGAGTAGAGTAAGAGGAGTAGAGTAAGAGATGTGTAGGCATCACATGTAGCTGCAAGTTGAAAAAATCACAGTAGAGTGTAGGCAGTAGTACAATAATGTAGGCAGTAGTAGTAGAGCACATAGAGCAATAGAGTAGTATAGGCACTGTATAGTAGTAGGCATAGTAGAGGAGTAGGCAGTAGAGGAGGAGGGAGTAGTAGTAGGCAGTAGTAGTAGTATACTAGTAGTAGTATACTACTAGAAAGTAGTAGGCAGTAGTAGTAGTATACTACTAGAAAGTAGTATACTAGTAGTAGTATACTTGTAGTAGTATACAACAAATAGTATAGCAGTAGTATAGGAGTAGTATAGGAGGACGTAGTAGTGTATAACAATATAGGAATAGATTAAGTAGAGAAATAGGTAGCACCACCACCAAAATTATATCAAATTTGGCAAAATTGCAGCAGAGTGACGATTCATCTCAAAATTCTCACAAATTTAGCATGTGATCGGCTTTTAAAGGCAAGGTGCATCATAGGCAAAGTGGCATATGCTCAGAATTTTGTCACAAATTTCTTTGGCATCATAGGCAGCAAAAAGAATTGAATTCAAATGCTACGGTTCACCAAAAGCATCATAGATCGAAGAGTATAGCAGTTCAAAATTCACCAAGTGTAGTATAGCGATTCAGTTGAATTCAGAGTAGCAAAGCAGTAGTAGTAAGACAACAGTGGTAGAGAGAATTAGGTAGTAGGTAATACAAGTATGCCTGATAATAATAGCAGTAGTATGTGATAGAGAAATAGGTAATACAAGTACCATTTTTATCCTGTGCGAAGAGAGTGTAGGCGTGAGAGTACCAAGAAGGTCGGGCTGGGGCGACGGGCGCCCTCGGTGTCGTGTCGTGGCCGGGCGCTTAGGGTTCGGGATGGGGCCCATCGTGGAGGAGCTCGACGGCCGGAGCAAGGGTTCCGGGGACGGGGCCCAGCGCGGAGGAGCTCGACGGCGGCGCGAGACTTCTCAGTGGCCGACGCTAGGGTTCCGGGGATGGGGCGCCGGAGGAGCACGGGCGGGCGCGGGCAAGGGAGAGGAGGACGGGGTGGGGCACTGCACGGCACGGGAGAGGGACGGGCGGGGTCACCACGAAGGAGCTCTGGCGGCGAGGACGGCGGCGGCGACGCTAAGTTTTCAAGACCCTTCGGGTCGAATTCGAGTATGAAAGACTTAGAAATTTTTGCAGCAAATGGCACATATATAGCCACGGATTAACCGTGGTGGGCAATATAATCTGCCTGCGCGCATGGTAAAGCGCATTACAGGCGGGCACCTTAGACCGCTTCGCCATGACATCGATTAATCACAAGCGCTATTACGTGCCCGCCACGGTTAATATTTCTGCATTTTCTCATTCAATCTAACACTGATATTTGTTATTAATCTAAAACTGATAGTAGAGTAGTGCTGTGTAGTAGTAGTAGTAGAGTAGTGCTGTGTAGTAGTAGAGTACATGTGAGTAGTAGAGAGTAGTATTAGTACAATAGATAGTAGTAGTATTCTATAGTAGTAGTAGATTGAGTAGTACTAGTAGAGTAGTATTGTATAGTAGTAGTAGATTCAGTAGTACTAGTAGAGTAGTATGGTTCCATGATATTAATAATAAGTTACAAAACTTGTCTTCAATAGATTGAGCTCTATATTATTACATATATGTCTCTGGGATACATATATCATTTTGGTGCAGGTGCTTTCATCGTCCTCTTCTCACCGTCGGGGCGGGCCCACGGCATCATCCTAGACTTGTTGAATCGGTCCTCGACGGCCTTGATCTTCTTTGGATGACCGGTAAAAAGCTCGAGCTCTGCATAGTTGTTGTATTGTTCGGGACTCTGCACCCCATCAGCTCCCACAATCCGCTGCTTTCCAGACACAACCACATGCCTTTTTGGGTCCTCTGCATATATATAGTAGGCCACTTGCGCGACATTGGTTGCTAGTACCCACGGGTCATCTTTGTAGCCGATACTTTTGAGGTCCACGGTGGTTAGCCCATAACTGTCCACTGCAACCGCATTCGGTTTGACCCACTAGCAACGGAAGACGGTTATGCGTAGGTTTTGGCCGTAGTCAAGTTCCCATATTGCTTCGACTTGCCCATAGTATTGCCTTCTCTGGCCCGTGGACTCTTCTTCGCCCTCATATCGAACACCGTAGTTCTGTGCCGAGCTCTTCTTGTCCTTGTCTTTCGTGTGGAACCTGTAGCCCTAGACGTCATACCCTTGCCACGTGGTGATTTGGCTGGATGGGCCTAACACAAGCCTCTTAACGGTCTCCGTATCTTCATCAGGGCATCCTTCAAGGGGTATGTGTTGCTCTTTGAGCCACTCTATGAAATTGCTCTTGTGATGGTTCTGGACCCATGCCTCCGTGCGCTGCCCGTCATTAGCGGCGCGGATCTCTTCTAGGTGCTTTTCAATGTATTTCTCCATGCTCACTAACTAATGAAGGATGCTGTAATGAGCTTCTTGCACTATTTGGTTTGCCACATCGGTGCATACTTTTCGGCCTGTGCACCCCATCCCTAAGGTTTTGCCTTCGTGGTGATGGACAAGCAGCCCAATCACCCTCCCATCTCTTATGTACCTCATACACCAGTTCACGGCCTCCTTCGTTGTGTATGCCTCGATCATAGAGCCCTCTGGGTAAGCGTGGTTATGGACGTATATGTTGAGGGTGGACATGAACCGCTTCAGACGTCCCACATCTGGTGTAGGTACACGGGCCCCGATTGATGGATCCGATCGAGCATATGCATCATTAGGTGTGGCATAATATCAAAGTAAGATGGTGGAAAGCACATCTCGAAATGGCAAAGGGTCTCCGCGATGAACTCCTTGAGTATGGTGCAGCTCGGCCTTATCAATGACCTTACGGTGATGCGGTTAAAGAAGTATGACATCCGTGTGATGACAATCTTCACGTACTACGGGACGAATAACCCTAATCGCAATTGGTAGGAACACCGTTAGCATGGACGTGGCGATCGTGTGAGTTGTAGCCGGTCATTATGAGGTCTTTCATGGAGACTAGGCTCTTGATGTTGGAAGAGAAACCAGTCGGCACCTTGATACCCCTAAGCAACTTAAGAAAAGCCGTCCTCTCGTCTTGCGTTAGGTTGCAGGCCGCACCTGAGATATCGACTTTTTACGTGCTCGAGGTGGTCCCGGTGAAGGTCCTACTGATGCCCAGAATGACAAGATCCGTCCGTGACTTGATTACATCCTTTGTCTTGCCCTTGATGTCCGATGGGACACCGATCGTGCTTTCAAGACATTTTTCTCTAGGTGCATGCAAATCGATGGCATGGGTGTATATCAAGTGTTTTCCAACACGATAGGTACTTGAAGAAAATTGACTTCTTGAAAGGAACGGCGGCGGGACTTCCTCCATCTGGTCCCGCTTTTTCGCTTCCTTGTCCGCTTGGTCCCCTCTTCAGTGGCTTCTTCTTCTTTCCAAACTCCACCTGATCCATGTCCTTGACCATCTCATACACCTTTGTCCCCCAACTAGTCTGCGTCGGTTGATCACGTTGCGGCTCGTCCTGATTGTCAAAGTATTTGTTCATAATACTTCTTCTATACCTGTGATTTTTGGCGAGGAACAGTTTGTGCCTCGTGTACACCATCTTATTGGATCCCTTAAGGTAAGTGTAGCAGGTCCCGTCGATGCAAATTACGTAGCCGGTCTTCCCTTTGATCCGCCCGACAAAGTGAGAAGAGACCGTGGTAATCGGTGATGGTGACAAAGATGATTGCTTTTAGTGTGAACTTCTCCTTGCGGAATGCATCCACCATCTGGACCCCAACATCAAATAGTATCTTCATTTCCTCCATGAACGGCTCTAGGAACACATCTATATCGTTGCCGGGCTGCTTCGGTCCAGAGATAAGCATGGTCAGCATAGGGTACCTATGCTTCTGACATAGATGGGGAGGTAGGTTGTACATGGTGAGCACGACGGGCCAAGTGCTATGTGAGCTGCTAAGCTCACCGAATGGGTTCATCCCGTTGGTACTCAGCGCGAACCTAACATGCCTGGGCTCCTTGCCAAACTCCGGGTAGGCCTCGTCGAAATCCTTCCATTGCTTCCCATCGGATGGGTGCCATAGCTTGCCATTGTCTTTTAGGCGGTCAGCTGATGCATGCCAGGACATGAGCTTGGCATCGTCCGGGTTCCCGAATATTGCACGCAGGCGATCGGTCACGCAGGCGGTACCACAACCGCGTGAAGGCTGGACTTTTCCTGTGCATGTAACCCTCTTCTTCATCGTCCTGCTGAGCCGAGATCTGTTTGGCCACACTGCTCTTCTTTGCCCCCTTCTTGTTCTTCTTCCGACCACCCCGCAAGCCTCCCTCGTCTTCTGCATCCACGTGACAACCAGCATTTTTCTTGTACCGACTAAACCTGCAGTGCAGACAACTCATCAAATTCTCATACTCATTGCCCCGATACAGGATGAAGTGTTTAGGGCATGCATCAAACTTTCTAAGCTTCATCGCCACTGGCCGGATCAGCTTCTTGGCCCGATAAGTATTGGCGGGCACCTTGTTAGCTGTTGGGTACGTGGTGGCAAGGTAGATTAACAACTCATTGAAGCTAGTGTCAGACCAACCATGACAAGCCTTCAACATCAACATATGGAGGTTAAAACGGAGCGCCGTGCACTCCTTCGGACAATCGCCACCGTCCTTATAGAGAGGATCAACTGCCGCCTGCTTCAACTCTCTGAAATTCTCCAACCACTTTGGGCAACCCAACACAACATCATCTTCATCGAAGTGTTTGACTAGATCTTCGACAAGCTGCACATCCTCGGGTTGGCTCACAGTATCCTGACCATCCCCACCGTCGCCGGCTTCGTCGGCCATGTATTGCATTAGATCATCCACCGTGATGTAATCACGACAACTGTTGTCATTGTGGGCTGGCGTAGCTGCTGCTGAAGATGATGAGGAGCCGGGTGCTCCTAAAGGATCTTTATTCATCGGTGGTGCTGTCGTCGTCGGCGTCGAAGAGCTCACTCCAGATGCACTGCCACTCGCACCAACTCTTTCGCCGTGAAATGTCCAGACTATGTAGCCCTCGATGAAACCATACATGATCAAATGAGTTTGCACCTTGCTATCTCGGTGGGCTTTCAGGTTCTTGCAATGAGAACATGGACATATGGTTGTCATTCGCTTCAGTCTCTCACGGTGAGCTTTACCAGCAGCAATAAACTTCCTTAATTCAAAGAGGTACCGCGGATCATTCACTCTATCGATCCGGTACATCCATTCCGACCTATCCATCATACCTGCAAACATTATCCGTCACAATCAACATTAAATAAAGAAGAATTAGGAGAAATTGATGATTTTTACGTCCAAAATCATGAAAAAGAGAGGAAATGACAATGTGAAAGATGAAGGATTCATCTATGATGAATCTAAAGTTAAAGAAATACATGACATCATTTTTTCCATTAAAATTGATCTAGATCTAGATCTAGATCTAGAGAGAACTCTAGGTGATGGAAATAGAGAGAGAGGATGGAAGGAGAGAGGGAGAGCCTTTATGAACCTCTTATGATGTCCTCCTCCCTCAAATCCAAGCCCTTCAACTCAAATCAAAAGTTTCCTCAAATTTTAGGGCAAAGCCTCCCCCATGAGTTTGAGAGAGGAAGACCCGTGGAGAAGATGAAGGGGTGGTCTTTGTGTATTTGTACAAAGCTTTACTGCATGGCGGGCAAGATAAAGCACCCGCCTCGGTAAATCAACTCTTTACCGAGGCGGGCAGTTTAAAGAGCCCGCCATGGTAAATCGTAGATAACTGCCATGGGTGGCGATTCATACCGCTACCATTGTGGTAAATAACGATTTCTGTGGCGGGCAAGTAAGGTGGCCCGCCGCGGTAAACCCTTTTCCCGCAGCGGATGCCTCGGTGGCCGGCCTCGGTGGCCGGCCACCGGTAAACCATGGCGGGCAAAAGAGGTGTCCGCCATGGAGCCCATTTTGGCCTATTGCGCGCAAATTGATTCCCTGTAGTAGTGTGCCTCATGGGATTCTACCCCAGCAGGTCGCCTAGGGACTCTCAAGCGTGTTGCCTAGGGCTTCCACCTCCTAACTCTCTAGCTTAGGCTTTTCTATATATCCATAACTAAACTCTTCACATATAAATAAATATAGAAGCATGTTAATGCTCTAATATGGTATCAACAGCACTTCCAAGATCCTATGATCTCCTTCCGTAATCGCGTGTGAAATCCATTGTTTCTCCTCCACGGTCATGAGCCCCTATCTCACTCCACTGCTACCGTAGCTATTGTGCATGCCAAATGTGAGCAAGATGTTGCCAGCGAACGCACGGTTGCCGCTACTCATGAGCGCATGGCTGCTACTGTCGTCGCAGCCAAGGCAGGCCAACCTGGAGGATGCCGCTGGTTGGCAGCTCCCCGTGCACCGCTGCCATCTAGGACCTTGTTTCGCGGCCCTTGCTATTCTTGATGATTTAATGAATGCGCAGCCACCAAGGCTCTCGAGCATGAGGATGTCGCTGCTCGAGCTCATGCTGCCCTGCCTCATATAGATGGCAATGACTCTGCTGCCAACATCGATGAGGACGATGATGTCCACCCCAACTACAAAGCTACCACCATCACTCACCTCTAGGCCCTAGCTGCGAGTGTCGAAAACATCCGTTCTCTAGTGCTAGTAGTCCTAGACCCTATATCCTCCCAATACAATTGGTGATGTGGCCTTATCCTGCTCACCTTTGAGTGCTATGCTCTTGGTGATCAAGTCCTCTCTGATGTCCCTCGCCCGGACATCTTATCTTGGCATCAGATGGATTGCGTTGTGCTTTCTGGTTGCTCGGCATGGTCACCGTTGACCTCCGGGACAACATTCGTGAACAAGGTGGCTGAGCCCAAAGACAAGGCTCGACATCAAGCAATAGTTCTTGGGCAATAATGAGACTCACGCCCAACAACTTGACACTGTGTTTCGATGTTTGTCCAAGGTGACATGTCTATAAAATGAAGGGTTGGCTAACGCCCTTGGGTGATCTTGGTAAGGCTATCCTTGACTACACCGTTGTCATCAATGTCCTCTATGGTCTAAATGCGAAGTATGACCACATGAAGGCCCTCCTGAAGTGCACTCATCGAACTCTGGATCCTCCCACATCCTAGCTGCCAACTGCTATACTCGCCACAGAGAAGAAGACTGACTCCCCAATGTGTCTCAGTGACTACCCGTCAATGGCTCTTCCTCTGCACAAGGCATCCCTAATGGTCTCACCAACACTGTTGCTAGCGCCCATGGCAATAGCAGTGCAGGAACCATAAACAATGAAGGCGATCTTTGCCACCGTCGTCGTGGTAATGGAGGAAAGAGTGGCGCCCCTTGGCCATCTTGTGACAACCCCTAGTTAGGGTCCATCAGCATGTGGCTTGGCTCTAGCCTAGCTCTGCCACTCGCAACCTGCAGCAATAACAACATCGTGGCACCTCACCGATACCTCAGGATGGGTTCTCTAGGTACCCTACTAACGAGATCCTAATATATGGGTATGTTAAGCCTCGGGGTCTATGGTTCCTGACCGAAGAGACCCCCCGGCGGATCCCTCCATGATCGCCCGGGGGCTCGGGGGCTATACCTGTCTGGTACGCTTGCGCACACCCACATACTAAGGAATTTGCCCGAGCCTGAGCACGCCAAGGCCTCTGCTCAGGGCTCGGAGGCTAGCCCAAGCCCTAGGCTCCCAATCAACAAGAAACCTGAGCTAGGCCCTCGGCTCCTACCCAGCCTACGATGCCAGCCAAGGCTCAAGCACAAGAAGACATGCCCCAAGCCATCGAGGCTCGGGGGTTCAATGGCGTAGCACTTTGGGCATGGCCTTGTCGGCTGCTCCCCCGATAGGGTCACACATGGGGCATGACACAAGAAGACAAGCTCTCCCCGGCCACTAGGCGCTCGAGGGCTTCTGAGCCCGCACGTCAGCCCCTCGAGCCGACCTCCCTCGCAAGCAAGAAGAGTCCAGAAGGTGCGCCTTGGGGGAGGCCGGTCCAAGCCAACATAGCCTAACACTCAATGTGTCAGAACAGGCCAGCCGAACGACGCCCAATGCTTCTTCGGCTCCATGACATCACCATGGTCCACAGAGCACCAAGACCCTCCTGGATTCCAGTGCATGTAGACCATAGGCTCAACCCCCCCAAACCGCCATGTACCCAACCTATCTCGATATATAAGGGGTAAGGTCGGATCCTAGAGGGGGCAAGACGATCCCAGATAGATCATTCCTTTCCTCATTGATCTCCTCCTGCTCAGCACCGAGAGTAGAGCAACCCAGAGAGGGGCACCGAGAGCTCCTCCACCACACCCGTTGTCTTCCTCCTCTTCAACGAGGGGAAGACTCCACCAGTGGTGAGACAACCTTTGGATTAGCACCAAGCTAACCACCTACCAAATCTGTCTCTTCCTCCTATACACTGTGTTGTAACCACCTGATTTGGGTGCTCTTGAGTTTAAGGATCATAAGCTGCTGGACATAGGGCATCAATCGCCCTGAACTAGGATAAACCGTTGCGTCCTCTCTGTGATTCTTGTGTTCTTGAGTCCACCCGAGCCACCAGAGACATGTACCCTCACACCAACTCGAACAACAATGCTTGCCATGGTTTTGACCCCACGACATTTGGCGCGCTAGGTAGGGGGCAGCATCGAGTGTGATTCAGGCTCTATGGTGTCCGGAGCCACCTACCTCATCGCTGGAGCAAACGGCACCACCCTAGACGACGGTGTCCGCTTCCCTAGCAAGTTCTTCATCATAGCCGGCGCCTTCGCTCTGGGCTAGGTCCTCAACTTTGGGAGCCTGGTGTTGGTGTTTCTTAGCGTAAGAAGAGGAATCCACAAGTGGATGGATACACCATTGTAGCACTTCACCCGAAAGTATTTAGGGTATCATATTTTCCCAAAGGAATGGATGTGTAAGTCTCTTAGCTAGTTCAACTAATGAAAACCAGAAGAAGGGTAACTTAGGTAGTGAAGTTTTTCTAAGGATAGGTACCTTAAGTGAAGTTAACCTTAACACTATAGACTTGCCTCGGGCACCGGCTTACACCTAGTCTGCCAAGCGCTACCGGCCTTTAACTCTACGTCGAACCCGGTCATGGGGGAGTACGAGGGACGGATAGGCTGTCACCACCTGCCGCCTACCCCTCAACCATGGGGAACAAGGCAAACGAAGATAACTTTTAGCCTAGACACCACGTCTACGCTATCGACTATTACTCTAGTACGCATGCAAGGGTTATCCGTCTTTATTAGGGCCCTTCTACTAGAGTACCCGCCACAAGGATGGATGACAAACCCGCAAGTAAATGGTGAACAAAGATAACTTTCTTAAGATAACAACTCCAAAGTAGAATACGAACTTCTTACTCCAAGTAGTAAGACAATCATAGAGGTACAAGTGGAGTAGTAGCTAGCTCCGACACTCCTTCCGCTAAGTGCAGCGAGCACACTAAGGGAGGTTGCCGACAGCCCCGGCACTTCTCCAACTCTTCCCTCTCACTCCCTCTATTATTATAGCGAAATCTAAGATGGATGAAACCCTTCTACTTCTCTTCTTGTGTATCAATGTGTTATGTTATGAGAGAGGGGTTGCCCCTCTATTTATGCAAGGCTTGAGGCGGTGCTGGAGGCTAAATTTGGCGTGAAGCCTGGTCTCCACCGCATCTGTGTGGCACCATGTGACCGCCATTCGAAGGGGCGGTAGAGAGGCATCGGTGGGGGGGTCAGCCACCCCTAGGGTCGGCAGACCCTTGACCGAACCCTCTCGCCACCGCCTTCGCGTGGTGGACTGCTGAGTGGATGTGGGCCGCTCCTTGGGTGGTCTTTCGCCTAGATAACTTGAATTGATGGACCTTTTCATTTATTCTTTGCACATGTCTCCTTTGCGCTTCATTGGAAAGCGCCTCCTTGGTGTATTTTTCTTGTATTTGTGTTTATGTCCTGCAAAATAATAATCTCCCAAGACATGTGGAACTTGGTCAATGGTAAATGCACATGTGTTTAAGATTGCTTAGCCACCGGTGTTTGTTTTGTTGTATTTCTTGTCTACTTTAGGTACATTTCTTGTGCTATTCCGATATGTCCTTCTGCCATTTGTCAAACACCAAAACTTGTGGAAATTGTTAGTTCTAAAGCCCTATGTTTAAGTTTGGTGTCCATATTGGTTCATTTTATGTCATAGTTGGTAGTTAATAAAAGGAGTTAAGGACCACCAACACCTGGCCTACGTCACCGACTGCTATGGAGAGCTTTGTCCACTCAATGGGGCTACGACAACGGGCAACGAGCTTCTGGTGCCACCCCCTCCGTCGGACCTCCTAGGAGCAGCTCTCGAGATCCTAGCCCAGCAGACTAGGCGCGGCCTGGGTCTGCACCCCACCGTGTCATACCATCGCTAGATGTTCTACATGCTGGCCAATGTCCACCACGAGATTGACACCGGCGAGGTGCTCCCACCGCCCGACCGATTCTGGTACTACCTCCCGGACCTACCTTTTGGGATCCAGAATGCGGCGGCGTCCTTCTAGCTAGAGCTAGAGCTAGAGCACCTCATCAGCCGTGAGGTGCCACGGAGCACCATCCTCTCCAGCACCGTGGGGCTAACATCCCCTCGCTGCGCACCTTCCTCAAGATCCTCTCGGGGAACAACCCAGACTACAACTTTGACGACATCGACTGCTACGGCCCACCGCACATGTGCTATCACATCAACAGCGAGGTTCCCACCGAGGAGGCTCCTAAGCTCACACCACCGGACCAGAGTTCCTGCAGCCACGTGAACTACCTTCGAGAGAAGGCCGCTCACCTGCAGCCTCTGTAGGTGGACCTGGAGGCCGCCGAGGCGGAGCTCGAGCGCCAAAGGCAAGACTTTGCGTGAATACAAGCCGCGTAGCCTGCTGGCAATGATGATGACGCCCACACAGGGCCTCCTAGCACCCTGCGCTTCCCCCGAGTGGCATACAACATGGTGGCCGCTGCCTGCCAGCTAGAGGACATCTCCGACATGCCAGACCCGAAGACCAATGAGCGGCTGCACGACGTGAGGCAGCTTCTCCGTGTCGCCCTCGAGTAGCAAGCTGAGAGCTCTCCTTCCTGGCATCACGCTAGGCAATCCCAGCCGACGACTAATGCTAATGGGGATCGCTCTGATGCCCATGCCCTGTCGATAGGCAGGAGCGGTGGTGACTCCTCCTGTAGCACCTCTAACCATCCACGGACCAGGGGTGCCAAGCCTCGGCAGGAGCGAAGACGCGCGCTTTCCCCACTGCGGCCTCCCACGTACCACCCAATAGGCGGTGACTGCGACATTGATGACACCATCGAGGCCAGGCGCAACACTCAGCCGTAGTCCCGCACTCTAGAGTGAGGTACAGGGGGTGCCGCCCTGTTTCACTTCAGCCCCCAGGCGTTTGGGGGTGGCAATCTGGGCGGCCCCCTACCCCAGGCAATTTCGGCCAACGAGGCACATCTCCAAGTACGACGGCGAGACCAATCCAGACCATCAGTCACTTCTAGGGTACGTACACTTGGCTTGGGAACACATGGGACCTCCGCAACTACAGGCAGAGGGCCGACGAGACCCTCCAGGAGTACATCTAGCACTTCTCCAAGGAGTGCAACGAGCTCCCCAACATCACTGATGCTGACGTGATCAATGCCTTCATCTGCGGCACGACCTGCAAAGCGCTCATCCATGCGCTCGGCCGCGAGACCCCACGCATGACGCGGGACTCCTAGACGTCGCCACCCAGTATGCCACTAGCAAGGAGGCCATCCAGGCCAACTTCAGTAGCAAGGCCAAGGCCGTCAGCCACCTAGTGATGGGGATGGTGGCGACAACCCTACTTCATCCTAGCATCACCGTGACAAGAGGAATGAGGAGCGGAAGCGCCGTAGGGAGATGATGGCAGCCGCAGCCGATAGTGCCACCAGGCCTCAGCCCCACGGGCGCATTACACGCCCCGAGCACTTCAAGGAGGCTCTCGAAGCCCCCTACCCGTTCTAAGGAGGGCAGGCAAAGCACCTCCTCAAGGACCGTGCCACCATCAGGGGCTACATCCACGGCACCCTCGTCTAGTAGGGCAAGGCATAGAAGCCAACCCCAAAGTCTGGTGAGCCAGCGGACGCCGCCCTAGAGGATGACGCCAAGTTCCCTAAGGCCGATCGCTGCCTCATGATCTTCGAGGGCTCCCAGGCATACGAATCCCACTAGCATCACCGCATCGCCGATTAGGAGGTGAACGCCGTCCACACCCTCACCTGGGACGCTACCCGCACATGGTCAGCGCGATTGTGGGCGCCAGGTGCCTCACCAAGGTGCTGATGGATGGAGGCAGCGGCCTCAACATACTCTACGCCAGCACCCTGGACAGGTTGGGCATCCTACGGAGCAGCCTACACCCCATCAATGTGTCGTTCTATGGCATCGTCCCAGGGAAGGAAGCCATGCCCCTCGGGCGCATCTGGCTCAGCATCACCTTCGGCCAGCCGGACAACTTCCACAACGTGCCACTCACCTTCGAGGTGGTCGACTTTCCTGGCGTCTACCATACTCTCCTAGGCTAGCCATGCTACGCTAAGTTCATGGCTGCCCCTAACTACACCTATCTGAAGCTGAAGATGCCCGGCCCCAATGGGGGTCATCACCGTCGAGGGTAGCTTTGAGCAAGCCTACTACTGCGAGCATGACAGCGCCGCCCAAGCCGCCACACTAATTGTCCCATGTGCTCCCGACAGCCTTTGCCATGACACAGGAAGGGAGCCAGTGAAGGAAGCAGCCAAGGCAGTGGCGGTGCTCGACCAACCGAGCATCGGCAAGGCAACCAAGGTTCATGGCTGCAACGATGGCTCAGCTGGCCCCTCCATTCAGGCACTCAGCCCTCCAGAAGAGGTTGACCTGATCGAGGTGAGTTCTGACCTTTCCCCATGTGGGAAGGCCACCGCCGAGCCATCCACCTAGAAGCGCCGCCTCCCGAGCCAGTACCCGCCTGCCAACCTCCTTCGTCGACCTACCTCTCCAACAACAAAAATCAATATAAGTCCCGTCCTCTCGACCTTCTTGCTTTGCTTGTCTTTGCTACTGTCTCCTTTATCCCGAGCGACTCCTGTACTGGCTCGGCTATGCCAAAGGATTGACTAAGCTAACAACCTATTGCCCCCTTTGAAGGAGAACTACACCAAAAGACCCCCCCGAGCAAGTCAAGAGATCGGCAAAAGCACTAACGGAACAACCCCGACTGCCATGTTACCAACTATGTCCTCTTTCCCTTCTCTTGTGTCCATTTCATTCATTTGTAGCTATCTCTCTATTTTCTGATCCTTCAACGGATCACGTTTCCCAGCCACACGACGATATGGGGCCCCCAGGAGGGGCATCGCCGAAGGTTCCAAGGCCAGCCCATCGGGCTTCAAGGCTGCCTGAAGCATCCAAAGGTGCGAGGGACATTCAAGGCCGTGCACCAGAGGCCTTAGCTGAGCGCTCAGAAGCAAAATCGGTCGACCTTCGAATGATGTCATAGTATTGATCTCGAGCCGCTCGTGGTGACCCAATGAGGGAGGCAGCATGCCCCGAGCACCGATAGATGAGCTCGGGAACTATACGAGTGGCTCGGTGGGGAAGCCAAGGATCTCCCCTCTAGGGGATATGACCAGGGCACAGAACGACCATAAACCTAGGGTTCTCATGAACTCACCCACTAGTAGCACGGGCGCGGCAATCTTGGCCACCGAGGCAATTGTCGTAATAGGCCATCCCAACAAGGGACCTAAATCGAGAGCACGACTTGTGAGCAATGAGATTACAAATGAAAATAATTTCATTCATTAATTGGGAACGACCCGATTACAATATATGACGGCCTTGGATTTGCAGAGTACCAAGACCACGGTCAAGGCCAACAAAGGCTCACCGGTGATCGGCCATGCAAGTGACCCGACCTCCCTCTCGAGGTTGGCACACTAGCCAAGGGAGGAGGTCGAGCATCTGAGCCAAGAGCTTGGCAAGCCACCGGCGGGAGGTCAGAGCACACTGAGAAGAGGTAGAGATCTCCTAGCTACGGCTTGGAGATTGACCTGACCTTAACTGCCTGAGCCCACCGAAGAGCACAATGTCCAGCCCAACCATGAACTTAGGAGGACGGTCGGGTGCTCACAAGCGGCGATATGAGACTCGGGCACCCCTGAGCCTCACAGGCGCCTAGAAGCCTGCAGGCGTCGGTGTGTCGCCCTCGCACGCCTGCCTTCGCCGCTCCTGCTAACAAGGCCACGGGAGCAGCTCAAGAGGGCAGGACAGCTACTGGCCGCCCCCCTCCTAGCACGCGCACCTCAGCACCACCATGAAGGCCCCCAGCCCCACGACCGCCTCAACTCTGAGTCACGGCAAGGGCCTCACTGGAATCCTTCCACTCTCGCAAGGGATGGCATGGATGGCTAGGGAGCAGGAAGCAAGGCTCACTCGGAGAGAGGAGTCGCACTTCATCATTGCCATGGCCACCAGGAGTTGGATCTGAGAGGAAGAAGAGAAAGAACTAGAGGAGGGATAGAAGGTGCCGCATCCCCGGGACTCCCCTTTTATAGCCCCACTCAATGTGCGGCGAGCGACTCTCAGCTCTCCGATCAGTCATCGATGGGTAAAAGAGGCTTCGGGGAATCGGCCAGGCATCCCTTCAATCCCCGCAATGTGCCCCAGGGCGGTTGCATGATGGAGGCCGCATGGTAAAGGCGGAGCCAGAAGGATACTGATAACGAGTCAAGTCCTCGCTCCACTTTCCACCATGCGTGCCGCCCACTCTGTGCATGCCTCCTAATGGGACTTGAGGGGATCTGACTCCCCTCAGGCCCACCGGCCGCCATCAACGGCCTAGATCTATGCACACCAAGTGTCGTGGCTCCTCCCTCTCTAGATCTACACCACATGGCCTGACGTCCCATCTCCTAGATGATGTGGGATGGCGTAGTTGTGCACGCCATAACTCCTCCACTAGGTGCGGCACCCCATGCGCCATCAACTGCCTGCACAGAGCATTAGCAGATGGGACATGCCTAGAAGCCACCATGCACGCTAACAAGGAGGCCCCATGGTGGCCTCAGGGGCTAGGCCGGCTCCCTAGACGGAACAACCCAACCCCCCGATCGACGGGCACCTGGGCAGCACACCCCCAAAAATCAACCAACTCTCCAGAGTTGGGTAGGGATCCACTGAGCGGTGGGCCCAATGAGGGACCCTCGCCTGAGCTCGGTGCGCTACCCGCGCCCCGACCTATGGCCATAGAAGGTCAACCCAAGAAGACCAGCCCGAGAGGATCGGGGCACACATCAAGCCCCCTGTAAGGCGTTGTATGCACTAGAAAACTCAAACACTTGTCCAAATTATTTTAATGTGCTAGAGACAGAGAATCAGAGTTTAATTTTCCTAAAAATGGAACCTTTAATTTCATTGTGGTATGTATTTACTGCCATGCATGACATTTGAGAACATGGAAATGTTATGGATCCTTTGCAAATGTGTACTTCAATTGTACTGCTTTATGTTTACTATTTCTCTCTTGTTTCCCAGATAACACCTTTGCCAGGTTTGGTAGCCTTGTTGTCGTGGAATCATAACCATGGCTAGTGATTAGAGATCGGTTAGTGGTCGATGCGTGAAACTTGGGTGGTGAAAGGGGGACCGTGACGCCTAAGAGCGGGGGGGGGGTGAATTAGGCAACTTAAAACTCTAACTCTAAACTATGGCACTTTTTCTAACCTTGGCAAAACCTATGCAAAAGATAAACTATCTAAATGTGCAACTACGGTTTTGCTAGTGTGTTGCTATCTCTACCACAAAAAAAGTTATGCAAACAATGTAAATGCGGAAGCCAAAGAATAAGGAAGCGATACGCAAACTCCCATCGACAACTCTGGTATTTTTACCAAGGTATCGAGAAGCACGCAAGCTTCCCCCTAGTCCTCGTTGGAGCCCCTCGCAAGGAATCCCTCGCAAGGGCCAAGCTACCGTCAGGTAACTCCGTGGATAGCCTCGGGCCTTCCCCACACACAAGTGGGTCTCTGACATGCCTTCCGGCAAGACTCTCCTAGACCGCTCCCCGCCATCTTCACTATCAAGCTTCCGGCCAAACCACCGCGGGCCTTGTTCCCTTTGGTACACGGTGGCGGCCACACCACAAACGCGGTTGGTGTGATCTCGTAAGACTACAAGCCCCTTTGATGTACAACAATGGTGCGCGCAAGCACCGAGTGGTAAGAGGTAAGCAAACCTCACTAAACACTAGGCCTAAACCTAGAGGAAGCGCATAAGCGGTGGTCTAATCAACCTAAAGCCTTCGCAAAGCACCTACGCTAATCACCTAATGATTCACTAAGCACTATGCAAGTGGAGATCACTAAAATGGTGTATCAACACCCTTGTTATGTTTCCTCAGCTCCACCCCACTCAAATGGCTGGTTAGGGATCTATTTATTAGCCCCACTGAGAAAGTAGCCGTTGGGGACGAAACCCACCTATCTGCTACTGACTGGATGCTGCTTTCGTCCTGACCAGATGCGTCCGGTTGTACCGACCATTGGAGCGTGCGTGTTGATCGGACGCACTGCTGAGTCCAATCACTTTTGATCGGACGCTGCAGTTCCTACGTCCGGTCGATTATCCGCCATCGTCCGGTCAGAGCTGAATGTGTTGTCGAGATGATGAACAGCGCCATCGTCACATCCGGTCACTTTTAGTCCTTAGTGTCCGGTCACTGCTGCTGACTCCTGCTGTTGCCGAGCATCTTGATCGGACACGTCCGGTCGCTATTAGGGCCACGTCCGATCGCCTCTGTGAAGCTCGTTTCTTCATGATGTTGCGTCTGGCTTGGTTCCTATCTTCGTGCTTGGACTTTGCTTGATATCTTGGGTGTTCTCTTGTGCTTCTAGGGTCTTGCTTATGGTGTTGATCGTTAGATCATCACATCGCCTTCGTCCAAGTTACGTCTTGCACCCTATTGAACTACAAAACAATTACTTGCAAATTCATTAGTACAATTTGGTTGTGTTGGTCATCAAACACCAAAATCCAAAGTAAATGGGCCTAGGGTCCATTTTCCTTATAGGTGGTTAACACTCAAGACACTAAAGGGGTTTATCCTAGATTGTGCTTCGAAGCCCTACATCCAGCAGAGAGTTCTTCATGTTAGAATGCTCAAATGAGATCTTATAATTCAGAGAGAGTAGGGGAGTGTAGCAATTGCTCTTGTTTATGGTTTTGATCCGAGAGATCATTTTTGGGAGTCATTCCTGTCTATGGGTGCCCTTGCTTGTCTGTATATCTTCAGAAGGCAAGGGAAGTATAGGGTTGGGGTTTTCTCTAGGTTTGTTGTTTGCAAAGGGATTGCTCCGGGCTTCATTACGGTTTGTATGTACTACCATGCATGAGGATTGAGAACATGAAAATGTTATGGATCCATGCAAATGTGAAATTCCATTGTCCTGGTTTTTGTTTCTTGTTTTCTCTCTTGTTTTCCAGATAACACCTTTGCCTTATTTGGTGGCCTTGTGGTTGTCGACTCGTAACCATGTCTAGTAATTAGAGATCGGTTAGTGGTCGATGCGTGGGACTTCAATCGTTAACACTCAAGATACTAGAGGGTTTTATCCTGGTTCGGGCTTTGAAACCCTATGTCTAGCAGAGAGTTCTTCATGATAGAATGCTCAAATGAGTTCTTACAATTGAGAGAGATATATAGAGAGTAGGGAGTGTTGTAAATGCTCTGGTCTATGGTTTTGATTCAAAAGATTGATTTTTGGGAGTCGTCCCTGACTATGGGTACCCTTGCCCATCCTTATATGTTTGGAAGGCAAGGGAGGTATAGGGTTGGGGTTTTCTGTAGGTTCCTTGTTTGCAAAGGGAGAGCTCTGGGCTTCTTCACCCTCTAGCTATTGGAGACATTATCGCTCTAGGTGTAGTAGTGGCCAATAATGTGGAACCCACCTATGATAGCTTTTGAAGATGGCAATGTCAGGTCTAGGCTGACCAGGGGTTCACCATTTTGCCCACCCCTAGCTCATCCGCTCTCTAGCATCCCTTCACGCCACGGGAGACGAGGCCACGTGGGTTGATGTGTGGGTCCGGTGTACCCCTTATCCCCTTATGTCATGCCTCGAGTGTGACCCTTCACCGAAATAGGCAAGCAGCTCCATGCTAAGGAGGGAGGAATGCCCTGATAGAGCTGACCGCACTATACCTCTATGCAAGTGGCAGGGTCGTATCGAGAGCTCTATGGCATCTCCTCGACCTAGCCTATTGACGCTTGTTCGGTTGGATAGGATCCTCAGGAGACAAGGGCCTATGCTATCCCGAGGGTTAGCCATGCTCCTGAGCTAACTTCGCTTGGATTGAGCCCTTGAGCGAGGGACGCTCGGGCATCGTAGACTCTGGTAGGTGGCGCGCTAGCGCACTCGCTGGGTGTAGCACTAGGCCAATTAGGAGAATTAGTCAACAAGTTAATTAAGCTATCATGCTGCTGATCTAAGGGTTTAAGTAGCCTTGGTGTTAGATATTCAATAGGATCCCCTCATGATCCCTTTGACTCATCTTTGGGATGACGGTAAAGGGCATCAGCCTTTTTTCAACCATTCGTCCAACCGAGTTGAGGCACCTGGTTCCAAATCGATATGCTTCGAGCGATAAGAATGGGTTGGGCAGCATCTTTCATAAGTTCAAACCGGTCAAACCTAAGTGGGGCATAGGCAATCCCTTGTGGGAATCTAGCTTAGGCCTGTATGAGGCACTATGCTTGTCCATCGTCGTGGCCCAAGAGACTGGCTCGGGGCTTTGTCATCGCTTGGGTGCCTACCCTCGCCGAGGGGTCCGGTGGTGATTTTAGTGGCTTAGGCTGCACGTCACACGAAACCCCAGTGCTCCACATGCCTGACCTAAGATCGCTAGAGGGCCCATCGTGGTGTGCTTGTCGCTTATCCCCTTGGTCTGAAGGTGGCGACCATTATTCACTGACTAGCCTTTGAACCTTCGGTTTCGCGAGCCACAGGGGCCTTTGTGTTGGTTAGTGGACTCTAATGACGTCTTCTTGGAGTCAATATGTGTCGTCAATGGGCATGTCATTTTGAATTGTTTGGTCCTAGTTGGATAGGGTGAGCTATACAATGGTATCAGGAGCCAAGAGCATTGTGCTCACGCTGCTAGAGGATAAGTGCGTGTGTTAGGTTATTGGTCGATCTTGGTTCTTGGTCTCAGGCCCTGTGAGGTGACTCACGATTTCTTGACCTAGCTACTCGTCTAGTTCCAGAACTCGATTGGTCGGCTTCGGAGGCTCGCGGCCTCCTTGCGCTCGTGAAAGCCCTATGTTTGTTTTTGGTAATCGAGACAACTAGTGGACTAACCTCTACTCTAAGCATTGTGATTGAGATAGGTTATGTCACACCAAGGTTGAGCAGGATGGCAGTTCATGGAGGTGATGAAGGAGACCACATGTGGTATGGAGCTCAACATTTGGAAAATAAGATATGGCTCTTTGTTTTGCTGGTCAAGACGCACTAGAGTGTGTGATCGGGTTTAGGATAGATAGCCGATCAATTCATTGCATATGCATTAGACCTACTGAGGATGCGAAAATCCCTTTGAAAAATGTTTATGAAAATGCTAACTCACTTCCACAAGTTTCTGAACACATTTGGGGTTGGCACATTTGAAAAAGGGGTTGAAAACTCGAGCTACAAGTGCCTCTACGTAGGGATCAGACTGAGAGAGAGAGAGCACCAGACTGCCAGGCAATTGCCTAGTCCAATGGGTACGAAACTCTAGCTAGTAAGGAGCCCTCTGGGTCACATCGGACCGGCGGCACTGGTCCAATGGATGTGGCTAGGGCCGCACAGGACCGCATGCTGGCATTATTCACCTAGGCGGCCCTACTTGTCAGTGCATGGGATTTTTAAAATGGAGCATTAGACCGGCGTTGTTGATCCGATGTAGAGTGTCGACCAGTCCGATGGCAAAAATTGCCCGCTAGAACCTATATGTTCCACATCGGACTGGCGCGCTCTTTGGCATCGCGGGGTCTGGTCAGGATCCAGTGGGGGCCAGGGAATGCATCCGATGTTGCCCTGAGCGCCTTGGTCCATTAGGATGGTCAGAGGGTTAATCCGCTATCATGGTGCTAATCCACGTGTTTTAAGTAACCCTGGTGTTAGATATTCATCACTTGTATTTTTTTCACTATACTCGTAACATCTTGTGCGCAAGAAAATAATTGCAATTTTTTCCGTGTGAAATATTTGTTTGTGTAACGTAACCACAGTGACACGGTGACAGGACGCCGCTCGATGGGTGCTATGACATCGTGCATCGATGCAGTCAACAGGGAAAGCACGATGACCTAGACATGTTCATGAGCCGTCCAAAGGGTCCTCCGCCACCATGGGGACTGTGCCCTGGGCCATCGACGCCATGCTCGCCAGGATGGGCGCGCCATGGAGCTTCTGCTCTGGTAGCATTGCGAGGCACCGGTTGATGCATGCACTAAAATACTCTGACCCGAAGGCGGTCCCGGACGTGGGCGAAGAAGAGGAGCACATCCTCGTTCATGGGGAAAGGCGCCATGGTCGCCAGGGTGAACGACCTCCGCTTGTCTTATTGCTGAATCGATGATGCACCCGGTCTTCTTGCAGAATCGACGGCCTAGTCGCCAATCGTGTGCACCATACACGGCGGTGCGGCACCGTTGCCGTCCCTGTGTCAGAGTTGGATGCCAGATGACATAGCGACTCAGCCACACGGATAGCCTATGTCAGAGTTTGATGCTGAGGTCTCGGGGCCGACTACGTGCTTGGCTGGGCTCATGGTCTCGATCCTGCGCCAACACGGGATGAGCGACGATGCTCGGGGTACCTCAAATGGGAGCTCGGATGGGCGGACAAGGAGGCCAAGGCCACGACGCCGGCAGCGCTGGTGGGAAGGGGGAGACCTTGCTATTCCCAATGTGCTCGGTACCATCCTCACAGCCTTCTTTTCACGACTTGAGCGGGAGGGTGGAGGCCACGATAGCTATGGTATTTCTTTCCAGGCCTGACGAGAAGATTGTTTTTTTCCGATGGTTTTGTTCCAAACCGGGTGTAATAGTATAAGGCTCACCGACCATCCAAATAGTGAATTCTAGATTGGGTTGGAAAAAAATATTTGGAGCTGTAATTTACGAGGGTTTTAAACTGAATACTGGACATCTAAACAAGCCCAAAGTATTGTTTTCATCCTCCAGTGATTCTGTTTACCAACCCATTTTTCCTCGAACTAGTACTTGTATAGGATCTGTGGTTTCATTGTTGTATTTACTGCCAGAAGGCAAACTAATACTGTTCTGCACACACTTAACCCAGCGGAACCTTGCTATTTTGGGGCAAAGAAAAACTGTCAGTTTTATTTTTCAGATATCTTTGTTAATTAATGGCATCAGCAAATTTCTGGAGACATTACACGTCCATGCTTTTGTGAACCAGAATCGAGGATTATTCGCTGACCGAGATTAAATAAAAACAGAAAAAGGTTATTCAGTTTTGTCATAAACTATTCAGTTGGGTGCGCAAGCAAAGGCCAAGGGGCTGCACCAAGCATTATCAAGCTTTTCTGGACCGGAGACGTGTGGAATTTCTTTTTCCTTTTTTGTGAATATTTACGTGTGGTCTTTCAATCTTTCTTTTAATCTTTCTTTTTATATATAAGGACTTGTGTTGAAGAATTAAAAATCATTGTTTTCTCACCATATAGGAATCACCTACAGGCAATCGATCAAATGATTCAATTGATCTAGCAACAAGCAATTGGAACGATCAGTTGGTCAGAGACGTACATTTTGGGGAGAAGATGCAAAAATCATTCAATCCTTGCCACTATTTGAAATAAAACACGGATGATTTTCTAGTCTGGCATCCAAATCCTAAAGGCCTGTTTTAAGTGAAATCATATCGTTCTATGCCCTTCTTTGAATAAAAATCCGGCCCGGACCTAGAACGTCTGGGGCCAGTGTGTCCTCATCCTCTTCTGCATCTGCGAGTAGCTTTGAATATGTGGAATATGGAAAACGAGATTTGGAGGATGAATGTTGCGAATAAGGTCAAGGTTTTCGTATTGCTATTAGCCGCTGCCGCCTGCATGCAGCTGTTTCTCGCTGTAGATAGAGAAACAGTTAGACTTTTTTTTTATAGTACAGAGATGGGTAGAATGAACCCTATTCGAAGTTTTGAAGTATCAATAGCTACAAACGTGGAACAATGCCATCAAGTAGGCCCTGTTTGGTAGGGCTTCTCCACCGACTTCATGAGCCGTTTGGAGTTGTTTTCTGCAAACGGGGTAAAATAGAATGGCTTTCTTGTTGAAGACCCTAAAAACCTGCTCTCACAGAGGTTTAGGATGGGAATGAACCAAAAAAGTTAGCTTCAGCCGGCTTCACCTCACCTACATGGCACCCAACAAGGATTGAGCCTGTTTTGCCCCCGCAGAGAAGAAGCACGCATGGAAGAAAGACCGCGCGAGCTGCCAGAGTGTGCAGCCATCGTGGCGCGCGGCTAACGGATGGGTGGCCGCCGAGGAGTGGCGCGCGGGCCACCATGGAGGGAGGCGTGGGTCGCCGGGGAGCAGGGCTAGATAACGAGCTAGCTTGGCTCGTTATGGCTCGGCTCGTTATACAAACGAGCTAGAAGTCTAGCTCGGCTCGGCTTGTTCGCGACCTCGAGCTAGCTCATTTGGCTTGCGAGCCAAAGCACAAAAGCATATTATGTAGAGATTGTAACCAAGTCAGCAACGAACGCATCACATGCATATTTAAAATGAAATAAAGCAGAATAATGTGAATTCTACAATGGAAAATATAAGTATGCTATCATCCATGTGTTAGGCCATAGGCAAAGTGATAAGTGGGCTGATTAAAGTTGTTGGCTTGTTACTTGGCTTGTTTTGGCTCACGAGCGGCTCGCGAGCTGGCTCATTAACTAACCGAGCTAAACTGCTGTCTTGGCTTGTTAAAAAATTCAAACGAGTCGAGCCGAGCTGAGCCACTAATGAGCCGAGTCGAGCGAGCTAGCGAGCTATGAGTTTTTCATCCAGCCCTACCGGGGAGGGGTGCGCGAGCCGCTTAGGAGGGTCGGGGTTGGGGAAGAGGGCGCGAGCCATCGGGGAGGGAGGCGCAAGTTGCGAGGAGGTCGTGCAAGTCGTCAGGGAGGGGCACGCTGCCACCAATGAGGGAGGCGCGGGCCGCTAGGAGGCCGTGCAAGTCACCGGGTGGCGGGGGCGTATGGCAACCGGTGAGGAGGCGCGCAGGTCACCGGTACTCACCAGGCCTAGCCAACCCCATCTCTTGATTTAATCCGGTCCTAGTTTTGAGTTCCCCACATTCAAATGCTTTTGTGATACTCTCAAGTCTAGCATTTGGAAGCATCCCATGACGCTTACATGAAACTCCAACAATAATTAGCAAGAGGGTTACTTGTTCCAAGAACCATACACAATCAGTATTGTCCTTAGCAACGGCAACAAGAACTAGTTGGAGCTGATGTGCAAAACAATGGACATAATAAGCAGAAGGTGACTCTTGCATGATCAATGTTTTCAACCCTTTAATATCTCCTTTCATATTGCTATCCCCGTCATAGCCTTGACCACGGATGCTAGTTATAGTCAAGCCATGACTAACAAGTACAGCTTCAATTGCTTCCTTAAGTGATAAAGAGGTAGTATCATCTACATGAACTACTCCAATAAAGTGCTCACATGGTCTTCCCAATTTATCAACAAAACGTAAGCATAGGGCTAGTTGTTCTTTATGTAACACATCACTAGACTCATTAGATAAGAGACCAAAGCGATCTTCACCAATCTCTTCAATTATTTTCTTTCTAATCTCTATGGAGAAACATGAAATAATTTGCTTCTGGATCATTAGGCTAGTTAATGAGCAATTACCTGGAGCATTGTTGAACACAAACTTGTTCACTTCTTCACTATTTGCTGCTAGAAATTTCAACAATTCTATAAAGTTGCCTCTGTTGCTAGACTCTTCACTTTCATCATGTCCACGAAAAGCCAACCCTTGATGCAAAAGAAACTTGATACATCTTAGTGAATAAGTCAATCTGATCTTGTAATGCTTTATTTCTTCATCACTCCACTTCTCAATTTTATTATCAATTGCTGCATTAGGATTCATAAAGCCAATGTACTTCTCTTGAGCATCCTTGTGTGCCTTAGACTTCATATGCTTCAAAAGTGAAGTATCTCCCACATTCCAATTTCTCCATCCATCTACAATAAATGCATCTTTCCCTTTGCCCATGTATTTCTTGTTTTTGAACAAGTAGCACACAAAGCAAAACACAGAATCCTTCTTTATGCTATATTCTACCCAATCATATTTGGCAAACCATATACATGTGAAATTCCAATCTCTATCTTTAATTTTCCTTTTTGGAAACTCTTGAGCATAAGGTTGAAATGACCCTCTACGAATTTATGCCCTCCTAACTGTATCTTGATCATTAGCATGATAAATTGCAATGGGCAACCTTTCACCTGGATCATGTGGAAGGCGATCAACATCATAACCTGAAGGTGGCTGTGGGGGTGTTGGTGGCAACACATCAGCCACAACAGGCACAGGAGTTGGTTCTACAGCCGCAGTCACGTCTTCACTGGTTCCATTGAAGGATCAACAATTTCATCAATTATTATCTCTTCCTCTTCCACAACAGGAGTTCAAGAAGCACGTTTCTTTGCAGCATGTTTCTGGAACAGAGATACAATGTCCCCATCTCTCTTCATAGATCAGAAATCACAAATCCTACAAATCACAAGCACAGATTGTATAAGTTTAACTAATCAACTAATTTGAGGAGAAATTGAAGAACAACTAAATACATAAATTAAAACAGATGGAAGTTAGGGTTAGAGATTTTTGGGGAAATTGCTTCACACTGATACCCATACCTGATACCTTTGCTAGTTTGCTTCAGTTGGAGGGAAGGAACGTTGGTTGCCGGAGGATGCGCCGGCCGCTGGTGCACAGAGGAAGTTGGTCAGTGGGGTGGGGCCGTGGGGGACAGCCGGACAAGGCGCTTGGCGCGCCTCGCCTCAGCCAAGGCGCGCTAAGCTGGGTTGCTGCTGGTCAGCATGGCCCTTGTGTGGCTGTGGCCTGCGCCTTGTTGTAGCGGACAGGGGTGGCCGTAGGCGGGGTGCCACCGTGCCGGGCAGTGGGGGGCAGGGTGGCGGGGACAGCGCGCCTACACTGTGCGACGCGGAGTCGCAGAGAGGAGACGGATGCTGACCTGCTCACACATTTTGTTTTTTTATAGATGCGTATGTCTCTTGTTGGCTGGGCTTAGGCTATGCCTTGCCATACCCGGACAGCCCACTGGATCCGCCCATGGACGGGAGGGGACGCATGGGCCGCTGCAGGGCGTGCAGGCCTCCTTGGAGAGCACGCGGAGGGGCGCGTGCTCTGGACTCGTCGTGTGAACAAACCAGGAAGAAGCAGAGAAGAAAAAAAGAGATGGGCGTTCTAGTGATTTTATTCCTTTTGCCCATAATGAGAAGCCATTTTGCCAAAAGGGGTATCAAAATGGCTCCGGCTCCAACGAGACAGCAGTTCGTGGAGTTGAAGCTAAAAAAAATGGCTTCACTATTGAAGTGAAGCCCTGCCAAATGGGGTTCCACTAGTCGTCGTACTTGCCTTCAAAAAAAAAAGAATTCCAATTATGGGTGCTTTTTATAACAATTATCGGTGTTGAAGTACGTATGAACCTAGTATTAATCAACCATTTCTTTGTTTATTATAAAACACAAAACATGCTCTATGTACCGCAGAAATACCATATCACCAATTCTTTATTACAAACAATGTGTACGAGTACACTGTACACGTACATCCATGCTTTTACTAGATCTGTAAAACATTTATTGCCACAAGGGTAAAAAAAACTGACTTCTCACTCACCGAGCCGTCGCCTAGTGTTTGCCGCGGCCCTTTCCGATTACCCAATCCCCGCTGCCGGCCGCCAGCCGCGGCGCCATGGGGAAGGTCGCCGGAGCCAAGCGGAAGAGAAGACTGGAGGAAGGGGAAGGAGGAGATCGCCTCCAGGCCCAGGACCCGATCAGCAGCCTCCCCTGACGGCGTCCTCGGCGACATCGTCTCCCTGCTTCCCACAAAGGACGGCGCCCGCACGCAGGTGCTCTCCTCCCGCCGCCGGCCCGTATGGCGCACCTCTCCTCTCAACCTCGACCTCGTCAGTATGCCTCTCTGCAACCTGGAGCGCTTACCCCGCAGTGAGATCTCCTGCATCCTTTCCTCGCACAGGGCTCCGGCCGCCGCTTCTCCGTACCCACTTCATGAAGCTACGCGAGCATGACCGCTCCACCGCGACCCTGGAAGACTGGCTCCGGTCCCACCCCAGACAACCTCCAGGAGCTTGAGTTCCACTACAGCCATCCAGGTGCAGAGATCCCACTGCCGATGCTGCTGCAATCGATGCGCCGCTTCTCGTCCACTCTTCGCCTTGCCCTCTTCGGCGGCTGCGGTGGGTCCCGGATGGAAGCAACACCGGCGCCCTGCTTCACTTGCCGGTTCTCAAGCAGCTCAGCCTATTGGATGTCACAATCTCTGAGAGCTCTCTACACTCCCTACTAGCAGGCTGGGCTGCCCTGCAGAGCTTGCTGCTATCTTACAGCATTGACAGCTCTCGAGTCGGATCGTGTCTCCTACCCTTAGAAGTGTGTCTGTGATCACGACCCCGAGTGGCACCATGTGTCAACAGATCGTCGTCGTGGATGCCTCTTGTCTTGAAAGACTGCTGCTTTTTCCACAGTGGGGTTCCACAGAAATGGTCATCACGGTGATCTCAGCACCAAAGTTGCATATTTTGGGGCAATTCTCTAGAGACTACCCCAGGGTCGAGTTTGGGTCCACAATTCTTCAGGTATATCCATATCTTATCACTTACACTTTCAGAGGAATCTAAATGTCTTTACCGATTATGACCTTGCTAACCCTTTGTATTCTGTGCTTACCTAGGGGATCAAGCCTTGTTAGCTCAACGACTGTGGTGCCCAATGTGAAGATTTTAGCATTATCAAATATGCAGCTTAGTTTGGATATGGTTATTGACGCCATTAGATGCTTTCCTTGCTTGGAGAACTTGTACATCAAGGTGACCAAACCTACTTCCATCTGCATATTAATTCTTCTGTCACCTACAATCGCATCGATACATTTTCTAATGCTAGCTTTTCTCCACTTTATGTCAATTATGCTTTTTCCAGACTACAACGGCGGGGGAGAAAAATGTGTGGTGTCATAAATACCGGAATCTTATCAGGACCCTTGACATTCCACTGAGGAAAATTGTGCTGTTAAACTACCAAGGCAACAAATCGCATGTTAACTTTGCCATGTTCTTCATACTTAATGCAAGGTTGCAAGACTCGATGTTTTTTGTGCCACATTGTGAAGAGCCTAGCAGTGAATGGATTGAGAAACAGCATAAACTTCTCCAGACCAAAAATAAGGCTTCTAGGTTTGCGCAGTTTGGTTTTAAACTTGCCTGGGCCGTAAATAAGGGTTCTAGGTTTGATTTTAGGTACCATGCCTCTTGGTATGAGCAGTTTCACCACATGCATAATGGGATGGCACATGATTTGTCAACAACTGACCCCTTTGTAAGGTTTGGCGAGTGGGCTAATTGTTAGTCGCCTTTGTAAGGTTTAACGAGTGGGGCAATTTTTAGTCTAATACTGTTTTACAGAAACCTGATTTGTCACTTGTTTACAGTGTCATGAGTTTCGACATTTGAAATCTCTATTCCTAGAATATTGTAATTTGTCACAAACTAAGTGCTATATTTTGGTTTTTACCGGTGAAGTGCTTGATCAGTGGGCTGCTCCATATAAAAAATAGGCCTTCCAGAGACAACTTGATTTTGCGTATCACAATAGGACTTCTAATTTCTTTGTAGGTACTGGACAACTTGTCTTCCAGGCCAAAAATGGTCCTTCTAGTAAAACTTGGCTTTGTAGGTACTGGGCAAGCACATCATCATTCATTTGTCAATGCTTACCTTCTGTAAGATTTTGTGATTCGGTCTAATTTCTTTTCATGTGCTAGACTATAGTGTCCTTCACAATTTTGATTAGTCACTTGCATGTAGTACATCTACTGTTTTGTTGTATAAACCCATTGGCATCCTCTAAAAAAGAAATGTCTCTGGTAAGAAAATGAGGGTATTATCTAGAAGCTAGTCATGTTCATGCATTGTGTCAAGTTGTGAATTTGTGGTATTTAGTAGTACGCAGTGCCAAGCTACTTGCTTTTCCTTTAGATGTAACATGAGGACTCTCACCTGTTTATGCATATGCATTCAACTCTCTCTCTCCTTTCTCTTTTCCGCCATTTCTAAATGGAGAGCATTGATTATATAGTGATGTTACATATTGATTCCATACAGGTTACATGTTGAATTCACATGCTGTATTTGTTTTTTCCATGTCCTGATTTGTGTGCATGTGTTTTCATATAAATAGTTAGAAAGGTCTTGACTGGGTTTAGGGGTGGGGGTGGGAATGATCGCCACTCGCAAGGTGAGGCATTGTGAGGTGGCTCTCTTATGACCTAACCTTCTTAAGTCATAACAAGTCTCATAGATATTTGAGATTCCAGGTGGTACTAAAAGATGCAATTCTGTGGGTTGATTGATTATATGTAGTTTTCTATGGTGATTTTGAATTGTTGGGTCAGTCTTGATTGGATTATCTTTTTTTGTTCTTTTTTCCTGAATAAATAAATTGATATGAGACATGAGTTAGTTTGAGATCATATATGTTAGAGCGAGGGAGATGGGGAGATGGCAGATTGGGTCAGATATGGTTATGGTGTTGCTTTGGCTTTTGGCAAATTGGCAGTAACAATGCTGAGCGGGATTTCCATCTGTAGTAGTGCAGTAGTGCAAAGTGCTAACTACTGTGTTGTACATAAACTCAGGGACTACTATCAAGTCTTAGACTTTTAAGTGAGATGTAGAAGCTTCGAATTGAGTTCCTAGACTTTGAGAGTCAAGAGTTGAAATATAGCATAAAAGCTTTCAGCTGAGATGGCAAATTAACTTTCAGTAGTTTCATCGAACTCTGAAAAGGGCTTCTGAAATTCAGTAATGAGAGATTTTGTTTAATTTAGGTGACTGCAACTTCAAGTTTGAGTTGCAGCTTGAAATCATTGAGTGTGTGGTGTCAGGTGTTATGAAGTTGAAGTAGTTCTCAGTGACTCTGCCAAAAGCACGCTTTCAATTTCTCATTGTATTAGGACTACATTAAGGTGCATGTTGGCCCACAGGATCACCGGCTCAGGTGAGTGGACTGCTCACCAGTCTTGTCGAACACCCGCTAGTGTTGCCGAGCACCCACTAGCCGTGCCGACCACAACAGACGTTGTCCGACCACACACTATGGCCAGAGGTAGAAGAAGAGAGGAAGAACAGAGCGTACATACACAGTAGAGGCACCAGTGTTGGCCGGAGCTCTATATAAGGGATGGCAAGTCTGAACTCTCTTTTGTTGAGTTGAAGTGGCAAACTATATATACAATTCTATCCAACTAGTCCTAGTACAACGCACATGCTGCAACAGTAACTAGATAACACAGCAGTACTGACTTCTGCGTCTGTCCCTGCATGTGGCTATAGTGTGGCAGGAGAGCCGTTCGGCGCTTGCCTCTACAACGGCTACAGTACCACAATAGGAGGCCTTTTCGGCGCTGCCTTCCCTTGTTGTGTGTTTACACAAGGAAGTAGTAGATTATCTAACAATCTTCCTCTAATCCTACTGCTATCCCTTGTACCCCCTCCATGCCGATCATCTCCTTGAGCTTCGTGAGTCGAAGTCGTCCGAGCGGCTTGGTGAGGACGTCCACGAGTTGCCGACCAGTTTTGACAAACTCGATGACGATCTGTCCTCCATCAACACAGTCCCTGAGGAAGTGGAACTTCACGTCGATGTGTTTGCTCCGATCATGCAGAACCGGATTCTTCGCGAGGGCGATGGCAGGCTGGTTGTCCACCATCAATGCTGGTGGGTGAGCTTCCACACCGGTCAGCTCGTCCAGCAGCCGGTGTAGCCACACAACTTGGCACGCCGCTGTGGCCGCTACTACGTACTCTGATTCGCACGTAGATAGTGCCACCACCTTCTGTTTCAGCGATAGCCATGAAATTGGGGCCGACCCGTGGAAGACGAGCACGCCAGAGGTGCTCCGTCGTCCGTTAATGTTCTCCGCCATGTCTGCATCGCTGAACACAGTGAGCTACAGCCTACTATCGCCAGTCTTGGGGAAGATGATTCCCTGATCCACCATCCCCTTGACATAGCGCAGTAGCCACTTCACCGCAGCCTAGTGATCCTCTCTGGGATCCTCCATAAAGTGACTGACGTAGCCCACGGCGAACGCAATGTCCGCCCTCGTGTGGACTAGGTAGCGCAGACCGCCGACGATACTCCGGTAGAGTGCTACATCCACCTTCGCCGTGGAGCTGGCCTTCGTCAGCTTCAGCCGCTCCTCCATTAGAGTTACGCATGGCTTGCACACAGCCATGTCGGTCGGCCCCAACAGCTTGGAGGTGTACATGCTCTGACCGAGTGTGAGTGCCTCCCTCCCCTGTCTCACCTCGATGCCGAGGTAGTAGGTGAGCGCTCCGAGATCGCTCATTCAAAAACGAGCCCCATCTCGTGCTTGAAGCTGTTGATGTCCTCCGTGCACGCGCCGGTGATGATCAAGTCATCCACATACACGCCGACGATGAGCTCCTCCTTCCCCTGTCACCGCGTGTAGAGCGTGTGCTCGGTTGGGCACCTTGTGAACCCAAGCTCGCCTAGCGTGGCGTCAAGCTTGGCGTTCCACGCTCGTGGGTCTTGCCACAGCCCATAGAGCGCTTTGCGTAGTCGAAGCACCCAATGCTCCTCTCCCTTGATGGCGAAACCTGGAGGTTGCCCGATGAAGACCATCTCCGCCAGTTCACCATTGAGGAAGGCCAATTTAACATCCAAGTGATGGACGCGCTAGTCCTTTGCTGCCGCCAAAGCTAGTAGCAAACGAATAGACTCCATGCGCGCTACCGGCGCAAAGACTTCCTCGAAGCCGAGGCCCTCGTGCTGTACAAAGCCTCGGGCCATGAGGCGTGCCTTGTGCTCGACAATTGCGTCGTGCTCGTCCCGCTTGACCTTGTACACCCACTTCAGGCTGATCGAACGACATTCTAGAGGTGGATCGATGAGCTGCCAAGTCTCATTTTCCTCGATCGCCTTCATCTCTTCTAGCATCGTCCGTCACCAGTTTACATCGCGCTCGGCTAGCACGGACGTGGGTGGTTCCTCAGCACTGATGAGTAGCAGCTCCAGGTCGTTGAGCAGCCTACCCGCCAAGCCTGAGGGACCTGTGCCACCGACGATGTCGTCTAGCCTGCGAAACCGCACCTCCTCACCTTTGTGGAAGGCATCCACAAACTTAGTGATGTCACTTGGAGGTGAGACGAACTCGATCAGCGATGATGGAGTTCCCTGTTCCGCCGGAGTGTTCGGCAGAGCACCTGGAGTGCTCGGCACCCCGGATGCAGTGCTCGGCACTACTTCTGGATAGCTCGTCATTACTCTTGCAAAGGCTTGGCATGATCTGCAGGAGTGCTCGACTCGATCTCGGAGTGGTTGGCACCATCGCAAGACTTCTTGGCCCCGCCATGAGAGTGCTCGGCACCGTCCCCGGAGTGGTTGCCGCCACACTGAACCTCCCCAAGCATCACTCCCGGCGTGCTCGGCATCCCTCCAGAGTGCTCGGCACTCCTTCCGGAGTGCTCGGCATCCTCCCGAAGTGCTTTCAGGCTTTGCCCCAGAGTGCTCGACTCTATCGCTGGAGTGCTCGGCACCCCTCCCAGAGTGCTCGACACCTCTTCCCTAGCGTCTCCACTCCTCGTGGATGACCAAGTGCTAGATAACGAAGGTCTTGGTGAAGCCTCCGCTTCCCCGTGCTCGGACTGTTCAGATCCCCAAGCCGCCTTCTCGTCGAACACGACGTCGCTGTGAGACAAGCACCTTGTCTGCGTGGGTCGAGAGCTGGTATACCTTGGTACCCTCCGCACTTCAGAACACCATCGGTGTGCTCCTCATCCTCCGGCTTGGTGATGATCGGCTTTGTCTTCTTGATGTGGCCGATACAGCCGAATATCTGGAGGAAGGACACGCTTGGCTTTCGCCCATACCAAGCCTCGAATGGCGTCTTGCCGGTCAGGGCCTTGGTGGGTGCGCGGTTGAGGATGAACACTGCCATGCTCACCGCCTCACCCCAGAACCTGGCCGGCATTCCCTTGGCCTTCAAAGATGGATTGAGCCACGCCGACTACCGCTCGTTCGTCGCTCCACCACGCCATTCTGTTGTGGCGAGTACGGCGTGGTGTGGTGTCGCACCACACCCTGATCCGCACAGTACGCAGCGAACTCCACCGAAGTGAATTCGCCACCCCGATCAGTCCTCAGCACGCGGAGCTTCTTGTCGCTCTCAACCTCCGCGCGTGTCTTGAACTTCTTGATTGCCGCCGACGCTTCGTCCTTGCCCGTCAGGAGTTGCAGCCACATGTAGCGACTGCAATCATCCACGAGCAGGAGGAAGTACCACCAACCACCGCATGTTGCTGGCGTGATTGGCCCGCAGAGATCGCCGTGGACGAGCTCGAGAGCGTCCGACGCACGATACTTGGCTGCCTTTGGGAACGACAACTTCCTCTGCTTCCCGGCCAGGCAGCTATCACACAGCTCGCCTCCGTGCTTGATGTGGGGTAGCCCTCGGACCATCTTTTCCAGCCAACTAAGCGCGTCAAAGCTGAGATGTCTGAACCGACTGCTCTACCTTCAGGTCGAGCAGACACACCGACTGCTCTACCTTCAGGTCGAGCAGGTACAACCGGTTCTAGGACCTCTTCACCTTGGCGAGAAGTCTCTGCTCCCGGTCCCTTATCCTAAGGACTCCGTCCTTGATCAGTACCTCGCTACCGTGCTCATCCAGCTGGCCAATGCTGATGATGCTGGAACGCAACTGCGGGATGTAATATACATCTGTTAGCGCGCAGTGCTCCCCGTTCTGGCACCTAAAGATGATGATGCCGCACCCTTGGATAGCCACCCTTGAGCCGTCACAAAACTTCATCGTACCGGTAACATCATCGTCAAGCTCGGAGAAGGCCGCCTTGGAGCCCGTCATGTGGTTGCTGGCACCGGAGTCTAGATATCACCGCTGCTCCTGGTCGGCGCCCAATCGTCCAAGGTGGACTTGGGCGCGCGGTTCGTCGAGGTTAACAGCCTTCCTAGGCCCTTCCACAGCCATCACCTCTACCTTCTCCTCGGCCTCGACGTCGTGCAGTGCACAGAACATCGCCATCTGGATAGTGGGCTCATCCTCATCGTCAGCTTGTGCTAGATGAGCCTGAGCCTTCTTCTCCTGCTTGCGATTTGGGCACTCCCGTGCCCAATGGCTCATCTTCCCACAACCGTTCGTCATCGCCAGCGGTTAGTCCGGCGACGGCGCTTGTATGGCTCCGATACCACTTGTTGTCTCACAGGATCACCGGCTCAGGTGAGTCGACCGCTCACCAGTTTTGCCGAACACACGCTAGTGTTGCCGAGCACCCACTAGCCGTGCTGACCACAACAGATGTTGTCCGACCACACACTATGGCCAGAGGTAGAAGAAGAGAGGGAGAACAGAACGTACACGCATAGTAGAGGCACCAGCGTTGTCCGGAGCTCTATATAAGGGATGGCAAGTCTGAACTCTCTTTTGTTGAGTTGCAGTGGCAAACTATATATACAACTCTATCCATCTAGTCCTAGTACAGCGCACATGTCTGTGCAACAAGAACTAGATAACACAAAGAGACAGACTTCGCGCCTGTCCCGCATGTGTCTACAAGCGGCGGCAGTGAGCCGTTCGGCGCCCGCCTCAACAAGTGACTCTGATTACCACAATAGGGGCCTTTTCGGCGCCGCCTTCCCTTGCTGTGTGTTAACATAAGGAAGCAGTAGATTATCTAATAGTGCATTTATGCGTCTGGTTGTAGTTTTAGTCACTGCTCATCATTTTTTTATTTTCCATTTGGTATGTATGAGGTGGCAAACTTTCGGGTGCAGAACTCTGAGAGGGCACTTGAAAATCCTAGACGAGGGATTTTGTTTAATTTTATGTAGGTGACCGCAAGTCTGCAACTTCATTAATTCCTGTGCATAGGGCCAGTTTGCTTCAGGCTGCTCAGATTCATTACAAGCTCAAGTGATTCTGAGCTCTGATGATTCCAGAAGCCAGTACAGAACAGTGTACCAGTGCAGTCATTTGTCTTTTTTTTGGCCTCCCTATAACACGTCGTATGTCAATGGCCTCGCTGCAAGGCTGCTTGTGTTGTCTGTTTGTTCCATTTCTCTACTTGCCCAAATCATTCTAGCCACTTGAAAAATTCTGTTTCCACGCCAATCAATGAAATGAGTTCCGAGAGTTTCAGTTGATATTCAAGAGTATGTTTGGCAGGATCCAAAATCTTTCAACTGAGAATGAAAAGTTTTAGTTGAGATTAACTACTTTCTTGTCTCAAATCATTTCAACTTGAAACCACCAGTGTAGAATTTGTTTGTCATCTGATTTTTGAATTACAACCATAGTTTTTTTGTGCTATGTTTTTTTTTGTTAAAAAAACTTATATTTTTTAGGAAGAGCCCAAGTGAGTGCCAGGCAAGCACATTGTTTATGAACCATGAAACCTTGTCTCTAGATCAGGTTTAGTGTAGTAGTAATAATGTGCAGTATGAAACCTTATTATGGAGCAAAGCTGCGACATTTATCATATATAATATATGCCGGAAAAGGTATTTAATAATTGTTCAGTCCTTGTCTTGCAAATTTGAAATACAGATGCAAGCATGGCCTGCTCACGGGCGACATTTTGTAACTTGGTTTAACCTCTATATGAAATCGAAGAACAATGATTATTCTTTTAAACTTGGTTTAAATTTAAATTCAAACCTTTTTGAACCAAATAAGTTTTAATAGTCATTTACAATTATTTGCATTTTTAAATTGACAACTGAATTTTTTGAAATAGGTTTTGTTTTGTAAAATAAAATTGTAACATATTCGTAACCTAACTGAGTTTTTTAATAATTAATTTCCATACAACAAAATAGATGCAAGCAACACAAATGCAACAACTTTTTTACCCTGTGTTAAGACTAATTCATTTTATAAAATATCAATAAATCTAACTTGAAATATGTCTTGATAGTGCGTTTGTTTTGTATTTTTAAAAGGATAAGGCAAGTCTAGAGGGGATGAATAGGCACGTTTAAAATTTAACTCAAAGCAACGGTTAGTAACAGGCACGACACTGCTGCACTTGCGCGTCCGTGTAAAACTACAATACTATCGCATATCAGAGCACCTCGAGAACAGAAATCAAAATCTACCGAATGAAAACTTAGATTGAGTGAATTACTGATGATCCTGAGGTTGTATAGACCCTATTTTCGCCAGAGCTCCACGGCTGCAGCGGGGTAGTGGGCGCTAGGCGGGTGCGGGGGTGATGACAAGGAGGAGTAGGGCGGGGTCAAGGACATACGCAAGCGAGACGAGCGAGGACGAGTGCGAGCGGGAGGAGGAAGATGAACAGGAGGTGGTCCACATTATGCTGGGTGCCACCTTGGTCCGACCCTAGTGTGCCTCTCCAAACAGTGGGTATAATTTAGCTGGCACAATGTACAAGTGAAGTGCATGGCACTTTACACACATGAGAATATGGGATGCAAACCTTTAACAGGGTCCATGTAAAAGACATATAAAACTCCAGCATCACCTGAAGAAGCTGCGGGAACTCTCTTGGATGAAGCTGTGGCAAAACAGAAGGAGCTGCAAATTCAAATACAAAGGGCGTCCATATCCAGAGGGCACTTGACGCCCGCCACGACCGTATCCTCATCAGCTACTCGCCTAGATTTACGCGCGAGAGGAGGAGGACCTTGTCGTGTGGGACCCTGTCAGGAGCGACCTGCGAACACTGCCGTGGGTCTGACACTGGTGCCGCGATGACTGGACCACGACGTTGGTCTTCGCGCTCGCCGGGTGCGACCACCTCGACTGTGCCCATGGACCCTTCCGTGCTGTCTTCGTGGGAATCGACAAGGCGTGGCCGTTCGTCATGTCCGCATGCGTCTACTCATCTGAGGCGGGTGCATGGAATGAGCGCTGTGGTTTCGCCCTTTTAATGATGATCGCCGTCTGGCACTCTACCAACCTGGGGCCAAGTGCCCTGGTGGGGAATGCGCTCTTTTTTCGATTTGGACATGCAGAAGTCTAATGTTAGGAAAGCACCAGCATTCTTCATGCAAGATCACGCCGCCGTGCTCAAGACTACACAAGATGGTAACCTGGGATTGGCTCTCATTCAGCAGTCCAAGCTCGTCCTGTGGTCAAGGGAGGCTCTACATCGACTCGATAGCAGGAAGGAGGACGCTGGATGGGCACAGAGCGGAGTCATTGAGCTCGGCGCTTCGCTCCCTGTTAATGTCCTCTTGGATCCGGCTCGATTGGTTGGCTTTACGAAAGGAGTCCTTCCTAGTCACTAGTCTCTACTTACCCAAGTCACCATCATTAACTGCAGGAAACCTGTGGAAGTCCATGGGACAATATGTAGAATATAAGATATCACGTCTAAATTGCCGTGAAGCCAATGATGGGCAAGCTAGGCACTTACATTTTTGTTAATTTCTGCTTCTATGTGGCTGCCCTGCTGGTCTGGAAGAACCAGATTGCCCCATCTGAACAAAGGAATAGGATCAACAATTATTATTGATCAAGTTCGACATAAATGAAACATGAATCAGAATAAGGTAGCAGTTAAGTTAATTGAATCAATTTTCCTCTTGAAAGAGTGTCATTTGCTTACAGAAAAAGCTGTGAACACATGATGAGAAGGTTTATTACCTGACTTCTTCCCGATGGTCTTGCCAGTCCATGATTCAAATCTGATAGCAAGAGCAGCACATCATAAATAATTTCGAACATCATCAGACGACAGTCAGATTAGCACAAGATAGCAGGCTGGAAGACTTGTTACCTGATGGTGGCACTGGCAGATACATGCCGTTTCCATTATGATACATGGGGATATAATATCCCGCTGGGATAGCAACAGCGGGCGACACAACATAGCACAGGCGCACACACAGACTTCCACGTACCCCCACACAAAGAGGCGCCCACACATGCACCCCACCAGACACGCGCGCACACACACTGACGCACAAGCAAATGCGCACACACGCACGCACAACACACGTGCGCGCACACTCACACAACCACACCCACACGCACACATGCCCGAATACACACACAACGTTAGCACCCTGGGAACGGGAACATGACCCACGTTCCGTTCTCATGTTCCACGTTCCTGGAATGTCTACGCTCCGAAAACGCGAATGTTTCCGTTCCCACGTTATAAAATGATACCCAAGTTCCCGTTGCCGTTCTGATTCCGAGAACTGGGACGAGAACGGGAACATGGCTGCTAAGCACACAACATGCACGCACACACACATGCACCCCACCAAAGTCCCGGTGACCTACGCGCCTCCTCACCGGTGGCCGCCCCCTGCGACTTGCACGGCCTCCAAGCAGCCTGTGCCTCCCTCATCGGTGGCCGCGCGCCCCTCCCTGACGAGTTGCACAACCTCCTGGCAACCCACGCCTCACTCCCCAATGGCTTGCGCCCTCATCCCCGACCCGGTAGCCGTACGACCCTCCCAAGTGGCTCGCGCACCCTGTCCCCGGTTGGGCTTGATGAAAAACTCGTAGCTCGGTAGCTTGCTCGACTCGGCTCGACTCGTTTGAATTTTTTTAACAAGCCAAGCGAGCAGTTTAGCTCGGTTAGTTAATGAGCCAACTCGCGAGCCGCTCGTGAGCCAAAACAAGCCAAGTAACAAGCCAACAACTTTAATCAGCCCACTTATCACTTTGCCTATGGCCTAACACATGGATGATAGCATACTTATATTATCCATTTTAGAATTCACATTATTCTGCTTTATTTCATTTTAAATATGCATGTGATGCGTTTGTTGCTGACTTGGTTACAATCTCTACATAAAATGCTTTTGTGCTTTGGCTTGCAAGCCAAACGAGCTAGCTCGTTGTCGTGAACAATCCGAGCCGAGCTAGACGTCTGGCTCGTTTGTATAACGAGTCATAACGAGCCAAGCCATAACAAGCCAAGCTGGCTCATTATCTAGCCCTACTCCCCGGCGACCCACGCCTCCCTCCCTAGTGGCCCACGCGCCACTCCCCGATGGTCGCGCGCCACTCCTCGGCGGCCACCCGTCTGGCAGCCGCGCGCCACGATGGCCGCACGCTCTGGCAGCTCGCGCGGTCTTTCTTCCCTGCGTGCTTCTTCTCTGCGGGGGTAAAACAGGCTCAATCCTTGTTGGGTGCCATGTAGGTGCGGTGAAGCCGTCTGAAGCTAACTTTTTTGGTTCATTCCCATCCCAATCCTCTGTGAGAGTAGGTTTTTAGGGGCTTCACCAATGAAGCCATTCTATTTTACCCTGTTTGACAGTAGCTCCAAACGGCTCCTGAAGTCGGTGACCAAACACACGCACGTGCGCACACATAGACGCAGATGCACAAGCGCGCACACACACGCACACATGCACACCCGCACCACGCACGCGCGCCCGCGCACACGCACAACACATATGCGCATGCACAGACACAAGACACACACACACGCAAGCTAGTACACGTACCAGGAAGCTTTTTTTCATGGGGGAAAAATCACAACACTATACCACAGCCCAAACTAGGGTCGGACATAGGTCGGTAAAAATATGAAAATACCGATGGACCGTCGGTCGGTAAAGATTTTGCTATTTCTTGTTTTCTCGTCTGAAGGTCAGTCGGTGTAGGCATAGCCTCCTTTATCTTGATACGCTGAGAACCAAAGTTTCTGGCTAAAACATTTCTACTTCTCTTACTTTTTGGCCTCCAAATACATTGATACTGACCTATCGAAAGTTAAATGATGATACCCGGCCCAAGGAGACAAATCGACAATTTCAGGTTAGTCAAGGCCAGTACATAAAGCAGTGTTTGAAGTGTTATCCGGGCAAAATGTTCAGATGAGTAGATGACACCAACAAAACTTCCCTGTGAGCAACAGTTCCCCGTCATCTCGGCATCTGGCAGTGTGTCATCAGTATCTCATGCACTGCGTGCGCTCGCGAGCGCGTGCATTCGTAATTGCATGACTATGGACTATAGTCTATAGTTCTATGGGTCGGAGAGGCAACAACGCCAAGTACGGCTGGCCGGCCGGGATTTGCAGGATGGGAATGGGATGGACATGGTCGTCTCTAGCTAGCTCATGTAAGCTAGCTCACTGCTCACCTGCAGCTTGAAGCGCCGGAACTTCTTTGTACAAAAGTTCACGTTCGGGCGCGGCGGCATCGTCCGGCCGCGCAGATCGCCGATCTCGTGGGACATCAGCTTGCTCACGGTGTTGTGGCCACCCAGCCGCTCCCGGTGCAGCGCCGTTCCATCTGACGTGGGCACGGGCCGGGAGAAACGTGCGTGGCCATTGGAGCCAGCAACCTCTGCCAGCATTCGTTATCAACATCGTTGACCTCGACGGCGCCGCCTTCATGGCGTAGCGCGTTCATGCGTCTTCCCATTGCCTTCTCTCGTAGTCGCAGGTGTGAGTCGGGTAGGGACTCGGGATTGCGGCGCGGGTGGCGGCTGTGGATGGTTGGTGAGAGGGATTATTCCTTGGGTTTTGGCGAGTGAGAGAGGGGGAGGAACATATGGGTGCCCGGTTTATGCAATTACTAGTAAGTTGAGCTCGAGAGTGGGCTGGATGTCTGTCATCAATTGAAAAGTTGAACAAAAAGCGACCTGCGGTCGGATGTCACCGGTTGGTTGATGTAGAAATCACATGTGGAGATGTTCTGGTTTGTGAGCATCGTACGTGACAACGTGCTCAAAACTTTTTCAAATTTTTTCCATGGCATACGCATATGATAAGGCGACAACTCGACAAGTTTCATGATTTTTGGAATTCGTTCGCATTTTATACAATTAAAAAACCACTCCCACTCAAGTTGGCGGCGTTGCCCCGTGAATACGTTGATCGAAATTTCGAGACAGTTCCTCGATTTAGCCTAAATTTACACTAAGAAACAAGGATAACATTTTTTGAACGATTGTAATCCATTATTCGATGCACCTGCAATTCAAACTTACATTTTCTGGAAAAATTCAACAAAACAAAATAAACTATAGAAATATTGCCAAAAGGCAATGAAAATGTCCCAAATTTAAACATGTTGTTTGTGGTAGTGTACTAAAGCTTCAAAACAAAATTGGTGGCAAAAAACCAAAAAAAATTATTTTGCCGAGTGCCTAGGGTTGGCACTCGGCAAAGTAATGACTTTGCCGAGTGCCGCCCAGCTGGCACACGACAAAGAGCTGCTGAAATTTTTTTAAAACTTCACCGAGTGCCACATCACGACACTCAGCGAAGAAAATTGACTTTGCCGAGTGCCACCGATCTGGCACTCGGCAAAGCCGCCCTTATCCCTTCACCCGCGCTCGGCCGGCGCTCTCCCTCTCTCTTTCTCTCATTTCTCTCTCCCTCAGCCGCCGCCGCCGCACATCGCCAGCCCGCGCCTCCGCCCTGCCACACGCGCCTCCCTGCCTGGCCCCATGTGCCCGCCCCGTCCGCCTCCTCAGGCCATGGCGCCTCATGTGACGCCAGGCCCGCCCACGTCTGCTTTCTCAAGGCTGGTCCTCAGACGTCTGCTGCCTTCTCGGCCTCCCTCGCACCCGCCCGGCCTCCATCATCGCCAAGCGTCGGCCCGTTGGCATGGCCACCTCCCCCCTGCAACGCCCCCCCCAAGGCCACCACCTCCCCGGCGTGGCCACTGCAGAAGAGAGGAGGAGGAGGTAGGGGAGAAGAGAGGAGAAGGGGAGAAGAGAGGAGGAGGGGAGAAGAGAGGAGGAGAAGGAGAAGAGAGGAGAAGGAAGGTGCCGCCTAGGGCCTGTCGACCCTCACGCCGCTGCTGCCGTCGTCCCCCCTGGTCGTTGCCAACCCTCGTTGTTGCCATTCTCTCACAAGGTATGCCCTACACCTATAGTAGTTAGTAGTAGTACTTAGTAGTGTTAGTAGTTGTTAGTATGTAGTAGTAGTTAGTAGTTAGTAGTATTGTTAGTAGTAAGTAGTGATAGTAGTAGTGTTAGTAGTAGTAGTGTTAGTGTTAGTAGTAGTTGTAGTGGTAGTAGTACTTGTTGTTGTACTACTTCGATACTTTCATCTGCATGGAAAGAGAACTAAAGTACATGGCTCGTCTTGGTATATATATGTTTGTTGGCCTTCGTGCCTATGTTTGGTATATATGTGGTTGTTGGCCATCGCGCCTACACGCTTTTGTAGAGTTTTGGAAACCTCCCCTGCAGTGGGGAGGTGTGCCAAATTTTCAATGGATTCTAACCTATTGCCTTTGAAATTGCAGGCACTCAACAAAATGCCGGGCAGAAGGCAGGCCCGTCGGGGGGTCAACTCGCTCTACATGAGGGAGCGCTCACCACCCCATGCTGAGGAGGACCCCTTGACGGAGCCACCAACGAGGAGGACGAGGAGCGGCCGCCCCCGCGGCCGTCCGAGGACGAGGGTGCAGCCGTCTACCACCCCGTCGGTGGATGAGGACGACCAGGCGGTGGGCCTACACATAGGAGGGGGTGGCACTTCCTCTGACTCGTCAAACCATGGGGAGGCAGCGATAGCGATAGCAGGGGGTTCCACTTGCACCGCCTGGCTCTCACGTCATCGGGAGTCTACTTGCGTGGGCCCTCGCAGCTCTTGCGCTGCCGATCCCACTTCACCGGGCGCCGGTGATTCGACCTAAGCGGCGACAAGTAAGTATTATTTCACTACTATTTCATATGACATGTTGAAAATCGAACTGGAGACTAACAATTCTTCTTAATGACTCTTGCAGCAACTGGGAAGTTGTGTCCGGAATGGGCCGGCACATCAATGGCACCCTGGGCCTTCTAATTTGGCAGCACTACCCTGGCATGGTCACCTACGCCTCGGTGACTTCGCTGCCCTGGACGTGGGACCACTTCTACGCCGCCGAGGACAACAAGTTCAACACCGTTGCGGCGTAGATCAAGGCTGAGTTCTAGGTGAGTCTTCATCGCACTAAATTGGTCAATACTACGCATTCATTCGTCGTTCTTAAAATAATGAAACGATACATGATGTCTGTATGCAGGACTTCTTAAGGTGCGACGAAGGCTTCAAGGACCGAGCGGCGCGAGTGCAGGACAAGGTCTATAGGTCCCGACTCTCGGACCTGTACCACGAGACGTGGCTCTAGTGCATCATCAACTACAGCGCCGACGTCCTTGGTCAGGTGGTGAGGAAGGCCAATGCCAGGACCAAGATGCTCACCAAGGAGCAGTACCTCTCGGTAAGTACAAAACATTAATACTGACTCCTTCCATGAAGAATAGGTAGGCTTCATTTCATCTTCTGACATATCAATAACTTGATGGCATGCAGCAATGTCCTGATTGGTGCGCCAGGCACCGCCTCTGCTGGGAGGCCATTGTGGACAGGTGGCTCTCGGAGGAGTGGGCGGAGAAACACAACATCCGTCGGGACTGCCGCCTGCAGATGGGTGGGGCGCCACACCACCAAGGCAACCGGAGCCTCAGCGCGTACGCCCAGACATGGGTAATCTTCTTTGTATTTTCATCTTTATTTATTTATTCTAACGCTCAATTCTCATTACTTGTAATCATCTTTGTGTTTTCCTCGCAGTCCTAGGTGCACCAAGGCTAGGAATGCAATGAGTTCATGGCGTACGCCCTGGAACACAAGGGCAAGGCGACGGCCTCGGAAGTCACCTACAACCCGGTGGATGGGCCCGAGGCATACACCAACACGAGTGTCCACATCAAGCTTAGAGAGTACACCTCGGTGGCCCGCGAGCGCCATGGGGAGGACTTCGATCCGGCCACCCAACCCCTGGACACAGACCTCCTGATGAGGCTGGGAGGAGGGAAGCAGCACAGCCGGTACTGGATGGCGGACAACACAGTCGACTCTGCCTCTGTTCCCATCCTCGCCGAGATTCGAGCAAGGAGCACGAGCTCCTCCCTCCCCATACGCTCTCTGCAGCAGAGCTCACAGCAGCAGATGGCAGAACTCCAGGTTAGTACTGTTTTATTCGTCGTTCATTGCTTTTACACATCTACCTCGCCTTTGCATTGTTTAAACATTGCGGGTGGAATGTTGCAGGCCGACTTGCGGAGGTTGGAGGCCCAGCAGGCGGCCTAGGCGGAGGCCCATCGGCTGGAGATGGAGGATGTACAAGCCCAGAGGGTGGCTGAGGCGCAGAGCCTGCAGGACATGTTCAACTTCATGGCGAGCCTTTAGGCCTTGCCAGGTGTGGTCGTGCCCCAGTCGCTGCTCGCTCCAGTTGTGGCTCCTCCTCCTCCTGTAGGGACTCCGGTGAGTATATATGGTTGTTTATTCCTTTAGCTTGTGCGACCCTCCTATAGATACTCATGAATTCGCTTCTCCTTTGTGCAGCCACAGTTGGCGGGTTCGAACCCGACTCCTCAAGGTGGCCCTTCTCCATAGGCTGGGTGGCCAACTGGCCCTCCTCAATGTGGCAGTTCACACTCCGGGTGGGAAGGCTGGCAGTAGGTACCGTTTATTTGTTTCTTTTCATGTTGCATGGACTTGTGTTAGACTTAGCCTTATGTTGGACTACTACTAGAGACATATATATATTGTGATGGATATTGTCATGGATGATGCGAATGTATGTGATGGATTATGGACAATGGATTTGTATGTGATGTATTATGGATGGTGGATGTGTATATGATGGGTTATGGATGTGTATGTGATGGAATATGGATGTGTATGTGATATATCCTGTGATGTGTGTTGATATATATGTCATTTCTTTATTTGTGCTGATGGAAAGCAAAAAACAAAAAAATAGCATTTTCCCCTCTTTGCCGAGTGCCACACTCGGCAAAGAGGGCTTTGCCGAGTGCCGTGACCATGGCACTCGGCAAAGCTAGGAAGTAGAGACCCAATTTCCCAGCTTTGCCGAGTGCCAGAGCCATGGCACTCGGCAAAGATTTAAAAAAAAAATAAAAAATTCTTTGCCGAGTGCAAGAGTATGGCACTCGGCAAAGAATTTTCAAAAAAAAAGAAAAAATTCTTTACCGAGTGCCGCTGAGGTGGCACTCGGCAAAGAGGCCGTCAGAGTTGACGTCGGATTTTTTTGCCGAGTGCTGATGTGACACTCGGCAAAGGCTTTACCGAGTGCCCGATATGTGGCACTCGGCAAAGAAACCTTTGCCGACAGGTTCTTTGCCGACTGCTCTTTGCCGAGTGCGGCACTCGGCAAAGCCTTTGCCGAGTGCAATAGGGGCTTTGCCTAGTGCCCTAATCACTCGGCAAAGAGCCCGTCTGTAGTAGTGTTTGCACACACACCCGAACACACACACGCACAACACGCACACGCACACACGCGCGCAGCCACATGCACAGGCGCACACACGCACACGTCCACGCACCCCCACACATAGACACGCCGACACATGCACCCCACCACACACGCGCAGACACACAGACGCACCTGCACAACGCACACGCGTGCACACCCACACAACACATGTGCACGCACAAACACAAGACACAAACACACACAAGCACGCACACATGCCCACGCACAAACACAAACACAAACACAAACACAAACACAAACACACATGCAGACACATATTCTATGTACTTGCTTTATCACACAATGTACATAACTTGTAAAGCTCTACACAAAAACAATAGGATCATCGTATTTGCATGTTGTATAGTCGAATAAATTACTCAACTAGCTCTTATACAGATACAGCGCAATTAATTATATGCTAGCTAGCCGCGCCGAGTTCCTTGCTGATGCGATAGTTGCTGGCGCCGGCACCGATGGCGCCGGTAGGAGGATTAGGGGTGCCGCCTAGACCGTTGTGGTCGTGGATCTCCATCTCCAGCTGCTGGCGCTGGAGCTTTTGGTACGCCCTATCTCTCTTGGCGCGGGCCCTGTCTCGCTCTGACCGCACCGAAGAACACAATGAGCCTTGTGGCTTGGAGATGATCTCCTCCAGCAAGCCTGCGTAGGAGGAGATCTTTTCCTGCTCACTGTTGAGCTAGAGCTCAAGTTTACCAATCTTCGCGTCTAGAACCCTAATCTGCAAGCAGGCATCGAGAGAAAAAGTTATTATACTCCTCATATAAGTCATAATAGATCAACGGCGGACCACCTAATGCAATCGAAAAAGGGACAACAAACGTGAGCAAGCTCATACGTACTTCACGCACGATGTTGCGCTCGTACACAATCGTCGTCTTGAGTTCCTGAGCAGTCAATCTTCGTGTCTAGAACCCTAATCTGCAAGCAGGTGTCGAGAGAAAAAGTTATTATACTCCTCATAAGTCATAATAGATCAACAGCGGACCACCAAATGCAATCGAAAAAGGGACAACAAACGTGAGCAAGCTCGTACATACTTCACGCACGATGTTGCGCTCGTACACAATCGTCGTCTTGAGTTCCTGAGCAGTCCGGAGAAGGTTATTTTTCTAGGGTGGAGTGGTGGCCACGGCTGCTGCGGATAACCTTGCATTTTGAATGATGATCGATCTCTTGTCTTAGATGGCTATGCCTATACATGTTCATGAGACATATCAAGAAGAAACCTATTGAGTAATCAGAGGAACATTGCTAATTCGGCATTGTTGAATCCAAGAGCTCTCAAGGTGCGTCCTTCGCCTCCATGAATGGAATAGAATCTAACTGTACTCTAATGAAAATGTATTGGCATTAAATGATTTTCTCAACATTACACGCGTGCACACACATGCACAACCACACCCACACGCACACACGCCCTAATACACACACACAACACGCACACAGGCGTGCGCACATGCACAACCACACCAACATGCACACACGCCCGAACACACACGCACAACACGCAGATGCACACATGCGCGCACCCACATGCACAAGCGCACACACGCACACCTCCACGCACCCCCACACATAGACACACCAACACATGCACCCCACCACACACGCGCAGACACACAGATGTACCTGCACAACTAACATGCGTGCACACCCACACAACACATGTGCACGCACAGACACAAGACACAAACACACACAAGAACGCACGCACGCCAACGCACAAACACAAACACAAACACAAACACACATGCAGACACATATTCTATGTACTTGCTTTATCACACAATGTACATAACATGTAAACCTCTACACAAAAACAATAGGATCATCGTATTTGCATGTTGTATAGTCAAATAAATTACTCAACTAGCTCGCATACAGATACAGCGCAATTAATTCTATGCTAGCTAGCCACGCTGAGCTCCTTGCAGATGCGATAGTTGCTGGCGTCGGCACCGACGGCACCGGCAGGATGATTAGGGGCGCCGCCCTAACCGTTGTGGTCTTGGATCTCCATCTCCAGCTACTGGCACTGGAGCTTCTGGTACACCCTATCTCTCTTGGCGCGGGCCCTGTCTCGCTCTGCCCACACAGAAGAACACAGTGAGCCTTGTGGCTTGGAGATGATCTCCTCCAACAAGCCTGCGCAGGAGGAGATCTTTTCCTGCTCACTGTTGAGCTAGAGCTCGAGTTTACCAATCTTCGCATCTAGAACCCTAATCTGCAAGCAGGCATCGAGAGAAAAAGTTATTATACTCCTCATATAAGTCATAATAGATCAACGACGGACCACCTAATGCAATCGAAAAAGGGACAACATACATGAGGAAGCTCGTACATACTTCACGCACGATGTTGCACTCATACACAATCGTCGTCTTGAGTTCCTGAGCAGTCAATCTTCGCGTCTAGAACCCTAATCTGCAAGCAGGTATCGAGAGAAAAAGTTATTATACGCCTTATAAGTCATAATAGATCAACGGCGGACCACCCAATGCAATCGAAAAAGGGACAACAAACTTGAGCAAGCTTGTCGTACTTCACGCACGATGTTGCGCTCGTACACAATCGTCGTTTTGTGTTCCTGAACAGTCCGAAAAAGGTTATTTTTCTGGGGTGGAGCGGCGGCCATGGCTGCTGCGGATAACCTTGCATTTTGAACGACGATCGATCTCTTGTCTGAGATGGCTATGCCTATACATGTTCATGAGACATATCAGTAAGAAACCTATTGAGTGTCTGTAGGAACATTGCTAATTTGGCATTGTTGAATCCAAGAGCTCTCAATGTGCGTCCTTCGCCCACCATGAATGGAATAGAATCTAATAGTACCTACCGGAAATGTATTGGCATTAAATGATTTTCTCAACATTACACGCGTGCACACACACGCACAACCACACCCACAAGCACACACGCCCGAATATACACACACAACACGCACGCACGCATGCGCACACTCACAACCACACCAACATGCACACACGCCCGAACACACAGACACACACAACACGTAGACGCACACACGCGCGCACCCACATGCACAGGCGACACACGCACACATCCACGCACCCCCACACATAGACACGCCGACACATGCACCCCACCACACACATGCAGGCACACAGACACACCTGCACAACGCACACGCATGCACACCCACACAACACATGTGCACGCACAGACACAAGACACAAACACACACAAGAACGCACGCACGCCAACGCACAAACACAAACACAAACACAAACACACATGCAGACACATATTCTACGTACTTGCTTTATCACACAATGTACATAACATGTAAACCTCTGCACAAAAACAATAGGATCATCGTATTTGCATGTTGTATAGTCAAATAAATTACTCAACTAGCTCGCATACAGATACAGCGCAATTAATTCTATGCTAGCTAGCCACGCTGAGCTCCTTGCAGATGCGATAGTTGCTGGCGTCGGCACCGACGGCGCTAGCAGGATGATTAGGGGCGCCGCCCTGATCATTGTGGTCTTGGATCTCCATCTCCAGCTGCTGGCACTGGAGCTTCTGGTACGCCCTATCTCTCTTGGCGCGGGCCCTGTCTCGCTCTGCCCACACAGAAGAACACAGTGAGCCTTGTGGCTTGGAGATGATCTCCTCCAACAAGCCTGCACAGGAGGAGATCTTTTCCTGCTCACTGTTGAGCTAGAGCTCGAGTTTACCAATCTTCGCATCTAGAACCCTAATATGCAAGCAGGCATCGAGAGAAAAAGTTATTATACTCCTCATATAAGTCATAATAGATCAACGACGGACCACCTAATGCAATCGAAAAAGGGACAACATACATGAGGAAGCTCGTACATACTTCACGCACGATGTTGCACTCATACACAATCGTCGTCTTGAGTTCCTGAGCAGTCAATCGTCGCGTCTAGAACCCTAATCTGCAAGCAGGTATCGAGAGAAAAAGTTATTATACGCCTTATAAGTCATAATAGATCAACGGCGGACCACCCAATGCAATCGAAAAAGGGACAACAAACTTGAGCAAGCTTGTCGTACTTCACGCACGATGTTGCGCTCGTACACAATCGTCGTTTTGTGTTCCTGAACAGTCCGAAAAAGGTTATTTTTCTGGGGTGGAGCGGCGGCCATGGCTGCTGCGGATAACCTTGCATTTTGAACGACGATCGATCTCTTGTCTGAGATGGCTATGCCTATACATGTTCATGAGACATATCAGTAAGAAACCTATTGAGTGTCTGTAGGAACATTGCTAATTTGGCATTGTTGAATCCAAGAGCTCTCAATGTGCGTCCTTCGCCCACCATGAATGGAATAGAATCTAATAGTACCTACCGGAAATGTATTGGCATTAAATGATTTTCTCAACATTACACGCGTGCACACACACGCACAACCACACCCACAAGCACACACGCCTGAATATACACACACACACGCACGCACGCACGCGCGCACACTCACAACCACACCAACATGCACACACGCCCGAACACACAGACACACACAACACGTAGACGCACACACGCGCGCACCCACATGCACAGGCGACACACGCACACATCCACGCACCCCCACACATAGACACGCCGACACATGCACCCCACACACACACATGCAGGCACACACACACACTGCACAACGCACACGCATGCACACCCACACAACACATGTGCACGCATGCACACAAGACACAAACACACACAAGAACGCATACGCCAACGCACAAACACAAACACAAACACAAACACACATGGACACATATTCTATGTACTTGCTTTATCACACAATGTACATAACATGTAAACCTCTGCACAAAAACAATAGGATCATCAGATTTGCATGTTGTATAGTCAAATAAATTACTCAACTAGCTCGCATACAGATATCTGGCAAGCAATTAATTCTATGCTAGCTAGCCACGCTGAGCTCCTTGCGAGATGCGATAGTTCTTTGGCGTCGGCAAGACCGGCGGCGCCAGGAGATGATTAGGGCGCGCACGATCGTTGTGGTCTTGGATCTCCATCTCCAGCCGCTGCACTGGAGCTTCTGCACGCCCTATCTCTCTTGGCGCGGGCCTGTCTCACTCTGCCCACACAGAAGAACACAGTGAGCCTTGTGGCTTGGAGATGATCTCCTCCAGCAAGCCTGCGCAGGAGGAGATCTTTTCCTGCTCACTGTTGAGCTGGAGCTCGAGTTTACCAATCTTCGCGTCTAGAACCCTAATCTGCAAGCAGGCATCGAGAGAAAAAGTTATTATACTCATATAAGTCATAATAGATCAACGGCGGACCACCTAATGCAATCAAAAAAGGGACAACAAATGTGAGCAAGCTCGTACGTACTTCACGCACGATGTTGCGCTCGTACACAATCGTCGTCTTGAGTTCCTGAGCAGTCAATCTTCGCGTCTAGAACCCTAATCTGCAAGTAGGCGTCGAGAGAAAAAATTATTATACTCCTCATAAGTCATAATAGATCAACAGCGGACCACCAAATGCAATCAAAAAAGGGACAACAAACATGAGCAAGCTCATACGTACTTCACGCATGATGTTGCGCTCGTACATAATCGTCGTCTTGAGTTCCTGAGTAGTCCGAAGAAGGTTATTTTTCTGGGGTGGAGCAGCGGCCATGGCTGCTGCGGATAACCTTGCATTTTGAACGACGATCAATCTCTTGTCTTAGATGGCTATGCCTATACATGTTCATGAGACATATCCATAAGAAACCTATTGAGTGTCTATAGGAACATTGCTAATTCGACATTGTTGAATCCAAGAGCTCTCAAGGTGCGTCCTTCACCCTCATGAATGGAATAGAATCTAACAGTACCTAATGAAAATGTATTGGCATTAAATGATTTTCTCAACATTACACGAGTGCACACACATGCACAACCACATCCACATGCACACATGCTTGAATACACACACACAACACGCACAACCACACCAACATGCACACACGCCCAAACACACACACGCACAACATGCCGACGCACACACGTGCGCACCCACATGCACTGGCGCACACACTTACACATCCACGCAACCCAGACATAGACACGCCAACACATGCACCCCACCACACACGCGCAGACACACAGACACACCTGCACAACGCACATGTGTGCACACCCACACAACACATGTGCACGCACAGATACAAGACACAAACACACAAAAGCACGCACGCACGCCCACGCACAAACACAAACACAAACACAAACATAAACACACATGAAGACACATATTCTATGTACTTGCTTTATCACACAATGTACATAACTTGTAAAGCTCTACACAAAAACAATAGGATCATCGTATTTGCATGTTGTATAGTCGAATAAATTACTCAGCTAGCTCTTATACAGATACATCGCAATTAATTATATGCTAGCTAGCCGCGCCGAGTTCCTTGCTGATGCGATAGTTGCTGGCGCCGGCACCGATGGCACCGGTAGGAGGATTAGGGGCGCCGCCTAGACCGTTGTGGTCGTGGATCTCCATCTCCATTTCTTTGGCGCCTGGAGCTTTTGGTACGCCCTATCTCTCTTGGGCTGGGCCTCGTCTCGCTCGACCGCACGAAGAACACAATGAGCCTTGTGGCTTGGAGATGATCTCCTCCAGCAAGCCTGCGTAGGAGGAGATCTTTTCCTGCTCACTGTTGAGCTAGAGCTCAAGTTTACCAATCTTCGCGTCTAGAACCCTAATCTGCAAGCAGGCATCGAGAGAAAAAGTTATTATACTCCTCATATAAGTCATAATAGATCAACGGCGGACCACCTAATGCAATCGAAAAAGGGACAACAAACGTGAGCAAGCTCATACGTACTTCACGCACGATGTTGCGCTCGTACACAATCGTCGTCTTGAGTTCCTGAGCAGTCAATCTTCGTGTCTAGAACCCTAATCTACAAGCAGGTGTCGAGAGAAAAAGTTATTATACTCCTCATAAGTCATAATAGATCAACAGCGGACCACCAAATGTAATCGAAAAAGGGACAACAAACGTGAGCAAGCTCGTACATACTTCACGCACGATGTTGCGCTCGTACACAATCGTCGTCTTGAGTTCCTGAGCAGTCCGGAGAAGGTTATTTTTCTAGGGTGGAGTGGTGGCCACGGCTGCTGCGGATAACCTTGCATTTTGAATGATGATCGATCTCTTGTCTTAGATGGCTATGCCTATACATGTTCATGAGACATATCAGTAAGAAACCTATTGAGTGTCTGTAGGAACATTGCTAATTCGGCATTGTTGAATCCAAGAGCTCTCAAGGTGCGTCCTTCGCCCTCCATGAATGGAATAGAATCTAACTGTACCTAATGAAAATGTATTGGCATTAAATGATTTTCTCAACATTACACGCGTGCACACACATGCACAACCACACCCACACGCACACACGCCCTAATACACACACACAACACGCACACAGGCGTGCGCACATGCACAACCACACCAACATGCACACACGCCCGAACACACACGCACAACACGCAGATGCACACATGCGCGCACCCACATGCACAAGCGCACACACGCACACCTCCACGCACCCCCACACATAGACACACCAACACATGCACCCCACCACACACGCGCAGACACACAGATGTACCTGCACAACTAACATGCGTGCACACCCACACAACACATGTGCACGCACAGACACAAGACACAAACACACACAAGCACGCATGCACACCCACACACAAACACAAACACAAACACAAACACACATGAAGACACATATTCTATGTACTTGCTTTATCACACAATGTACATAACATGTAAACCTCTACACAAAAACAATAGGATCATCGTATTTGCATGTTGTATAGTTGAATAAATTACTCAACTAGCTCGCCTACAGATACAGCGCAATTAATTCTATGCTAGATAGCCGTGCCAAGCTCCTTGTCGATCGCGATAGTTCTTTGGCGCCGGTAGGAGGATTAGGCGCCGCCTCGACCGTTGTGGTCGTGGATCTCCATCTCCATCTCTTTGGGCTGGCGCTGGAGCCTCGTGCACGCCCTATCTCTCTTGGTGCGGGCCTGTCTCGCTCTACCCGCACCGAAGAACACAAAGTGAGCCTTGTGGCTTGGAGATGATCTCCTCCAAAGAAGCTCTGAGGAGGAGATCTTTTGCTCACTGTTGAGCCGGAGCTTGAGTTTACCAATCTTCGCGTCTAGAACCCTAATCTGCAAGCGTGCACCGAGAGAAAAAGTTATTATACTCCTCATATAAGTCATAATAGATCAACGGCGGACCACCTAATGCAATCGAAAAGGGACAACAAACATGAGCAAGCTCATACGTATTTCACGCATGATGTTGCGCTCAGACACAATCGTGCCCTCGAGTTCTGGCGATCAATCTTCGCGTCTAGAACCCTAATGTGCAAGCGGTGTCGAGAGAAAAGTTATTATACTCCTCATAAGTCATAATAGATCAATAGCGGACCACCAAATGCAATCAAAAAGGGACAACAAGCGTGAGCAAGCCCAGACGCATTTCACGCACGATGTTGCGCCAGACACAATCGTCGTCGTCTTGAGTTCTGAAGGTCAATCTTCACATCTAGAACCCTAATCTGCAAGCGGTGTTGAGACAAAAAGTTATTGTACTCCTCATAAGTCATAATAGATCAACAACGGACCACCAAATGCAATCAAAAAAGGGACAACAAATGTGAGCAAGCTCGTACGTACTTCACGCACGATGGTGCGCTCGTACACAATCGTCGTCTTGAGTTCCTGAGCAGTCCAAAGAGGTTATTTTTCTAGGGTGGAGCGGTGGCCATGACTGCTGTGGATAACCTTGCATTTTGAACGACGATCGATCTGTTGTCTTAGATGGCTATGCCTATACATGGTCATGAGACATATCAGTAAGAAACCTATTGAGTGTCTGTAGGAACATTGCTAATTCAGCATTGTTGAATCCAAGAGCTCTCAAGGTGCGTCCTTCGCCCTCCATGAATGGAATAGAATCTAACTGTACCTAATGAAAATGTATTGGCATTAAATGATTTTCTCAACATTACATGCGTGCACACACACGCACAACCACGCCCACACGCACACACGCCCGAATACACACACACAACACGCACACATGCGTGCGCACACGCACAACCACACCAACATGCACACACGCCCGAACACACACGCACAACACGCAGACGCACACACACGCGCACCCACATGCACAGGCGCACACACGTACACATCCACGCACCCCCACACATAGACACGTCGACACATGCACCCCACCACACACGCGCAGACACACAGATGCACCTGCACAACGCACATGCGTGCACACCCACACAACACATGTGCACGCACAGACACAAGACACAAACAGACACAAGCACGCACGCACGCCCACACACAAAGACAAACACAAACACAAACACAAACACAAACACAAACACAAACACAAACACAAACACAAACACAAACACACATGAAGACACATATTCTATGTACTTGCTTTATCACATAATGTACATAACATGTAAACCTCTACACAAAAACAATAGGATCATCGTATTTGCATGTTGTATAGCTGAATAAATTACTCAACTAGCTCGCCTACAGATATGGCGCAATTAATTCTATGCTAGCTAGTCACGCCAAGCTCCTTCCTGATGCGATAGTTGCTGGCGCCGGCAGGAGGATTAGGGGCGCCGCCCTGACCATTGTGGTCATGGATCTCCATCTCCAACTCCTGGCGCTGGAGCCTCTGGTACGCCCTATCTCTCTTGGCGCAGGCCCTGTCTCGCTCTGCCCACCCAGAAGAACACAGTGAGCCTTGTGGCTTCGAGATGATCTCCTCCAGCAAGCCTGCGTAGGAGGAGAATCTTTTCCTGCTCACTGTTGAGCTGGAGCTCGATTTTACCAATCTTCGCGTCTAGAACCCTAATCTGCAAGCAGGCATCGAGAGAAAAAGTTATTATACTCCTCATATAAGTCATAATAGATCAACGGCGGACCACCTAATGCAATCAAAAAAGGGACAACATACATGAGGAAGCTCGTACATACTTCACGCACGATGTTGCACTCGTACACAATCGTCGTCTTGAGTTCCTGAGCAGTTAATCTTCGCGTCTAGAACCCTAATCTGCAAGCAGGTATCGAGAGAAAAAGTTATTATACGCCTTATAAGTCATAATAGATCAACGGCGGACCACCTAATGCAATCGAAAAAGGGACAACAAACATGAGCAAGCTTGTACGTACTTCACGCACGATGTTGCGCTTGTACACAATCGTCGTTTTGTGTTCCTGAACAGTCCGAAGAAGGTTATTTTTCTGGGGTGGAGCGGCGGCCATGGCTGCTGCGGATAACCTTGCATTTTGAACGACGATCGATCTCTTGTCTAAGATGGCTATGCCTATACATGTTCATGAGACATATCAGTAAGAAACCTATTGAGTGTCTGTAGGAACATTGCTAATTTGGCATTGTTGAATCCAAGAGCTCTCAATGTGCGTCCTTCGCCCACCATGAATGGAATAGAATCTAATAGTACCTACCGGAAATGTATTGGCATTAAATGATTTTCTCAACATTACACGCGTGCACACACACGCACAACCACACCCACAAGCACACACGCCCGAATATACACACACAACACGCACGCACGCATGCGCACACTCACAACCACACCAACATGCACACACGCCCGAACACACAGACACACACAACACGTAGACGCACACACGCGCGCACCCACATGCACAGGCGACACACGCACACATCCACGCACCCCCACACATAGACACGCCGACACATGCACCCCACCACACACATGCAGGCACACAGACACACCTGCACAACGCACACGCATGCACACCCACACAACACATGTGCACGCACAGACACAAGACACAAACACACACAAGAACGCACGCACGCCAACGCACAAACACAAACACAAACACAAACACACATGCAGACACATATTCTACGTACTTGCTTTATCACACAATGTACATAACATGTAAACCTCTGCACAAAAACAATAGGATCATCGTATTTGCATGTTGTATAGTCAAATAAATTACTCAACTAGCTCGCATACAGATACAGCGCAATTAATTCTATGCTAGCTAGCCACGCTGAGCTCCTTGCAGATGCGATAGTTGCTGGCGTCGGCACCGACGGCGCCAGCAGGATGATTAGGGGCGCCGCCCTGATCATTGTGGTCTTGGATCTCCATCTCCAGCTGCTGGCACTGGAGCTTCTGGTACGCCCTATCTCTCTTGGCGCGGGCCCTGTCTCACTCTGCCCACACAGAAGAACACAGTGAGCCTTGTGGCTTGGAGATGATCTCCTCCAACAAGCCTGCACAGGAGGAGATCTTTTCCTGCTCACTGTTGAGCTAGAGCTCGAGTTTACCAATCTTCGCATCTAGAACCCTAATATGCAAGCAGGCATCGAGAGAAAAAGTTATTATACTCCTCATATAAGTCATAATAGATCAACGACGGACCACCTAATGCAATCGAAAAGGGACAACATACATGAGGAAGCTCAGACATACTTCACGCACGATGTTGCACTCGTACACAATCGTCGTCTTGAGTTCCTGAGCAGTCAATCGTCGCGTCTAGAACCCTAATCTGCAAGCAGGTATCGAGAGAAAAAGTTATTATACGCCTTATAAGTCATAATAGATCAACGGCGGACCACCCAATGCAATCGAAAAAGGGACAACAAACTTGAGCAAGCTTGTCGTACTTCACGCACGATGTTGCGCTCAGACACAATCGTCGTTTTGTGTTCTGAACAGTCGAAAAAGGTTATTTTTTCGGGGTGGAGCGGCGGCCATGGTGCTGCCGGATAACCTTGCATTTTGAACGACGATCGATCTCTTGTCTGAGATGGCTATGCCTATACATGTTCATGAGACATATCAGTAAGAAACCTATTGAGTGTCTGTAGGAACATTGCTAATTTGGCATTGTTGAATCCAAGAGCTCTCAATGTGCGTCCTTCGCCCACCATGAATGGAATAGAATCTAATAGTACCTACCGGAAATGTATTGGCATTAAATGATTTTCTCAACATTACACGCGTGCACACACACGCACAACCACACCCACAAGCACACACGCCCGAATATACACACACAACACGCACGCACGCATGCGCACACTCACAACCACACCAACATGCACACACGCCAACACACACACACACACACAACACGTGACGCACACACGCCAGCACCCACATGCACAGCGACACACGCACACATCCACGCACCCCACACATAGACACGCCGACACATGCACCCCACACACACATGCAGCACACACACACACACTGCACAACGCACACGCATGCACACCCACACAACACATGTGCACGCATGCAGACACAAGACACAAACACACACAAGAACGCACGCACGCATAACGCACAAACACAAACACAAACACAAACACACATGCAGACACATATTCTATGTACTTGCTTTATCACACAATGTACATAACATGTAAACTCTCGCACAAAAACAATAGGATCATCGTATTTGCATGTTGTATAGTCAAATAAATTACTCAACTAGCTCTGCATACTGAGATACAAATAATTAATTCTATGCTAGCTAGCCACGCCGAGCTCCTTGCAGATGCGAGAAGTTCTTTGGCGTCGGCACCGACCGACGGCCAGCCAGAGATGATTAGGGCGCCACGATCGTTGTGGTCTTGGATCTCCATCTCCAGCTGCTGGCACTGGAGCTTCTGGTACGCCCTATCTCTCTTGGCGCGGGCCCTGTCTCACTCTGCCCACACAGAAGAACACAGTGAGCCTTGTGGCTTGGAGATGATCTCCTCCAACAAGCCTGCACAGGAGGAGATCTTTTCCCGCTCATTTGTTGAGCTAGAGCTCGAAGTTTACCAATCTTCGCATCTAGAACCCTAATATGCAAGTGCATCGAGAGAAAAAGTTATTATACTCCTCATATAAGTCATAATAGATCAACGACGGACCACCTAATGCAATCGAAAAAGGGACAACATACATGAGGAAGCTCGTACATACTTCACGCACGATGTTGCACTCGTACACAATCGTCGTCTTGAGTTCCTGAGCAGTCAATCGTCGCGTCTAGAACCCTAATCTGCAAGCAGGTATCGAGAGAAAAAGTTATTATACGCCTTATAAGTCATAATAGATCAACGGCGGACCACCCAATGCAATCGAAAAAGGGACAACAAACTTGAGCAAGCTTGTCGTACTTCACGCACGATGTTGCGCTCGTACACAATCGTCGTTTTGTGTTCCTGAACAGTCCGAAAAAGGTTATTTTTCTGGGGTGGAGCGGCGGCCATGGCTGCTGCGGATAACCTTGCATTTTGAACGACGATCGATCTCTTGTCTGAGATGGCTATGCCTATACATGTTCATGAGACATATCAGTAAGAAACCGATTGAGTGTCTGTAGGAACATTGCTAATTCGGCATTGTTGAATCCAAGAGCTCTCAATGTGCGTCCTTCGCCCTCCATGAATAGAATAGAATCTAACAGTACCTAACGGAAATGTATTGGCATTAAATGATTTTCTCAACATTACACGCGTGCACACACACGCACAACCACACCCACAAGCACACACGCCCGAATATACACACACAACACGCACGCACGCATGCGCACACGCACAACCACACCAACATGCACACACGCCCGAACACACACACGCGCGCACCCACATGCACAGGCGACACACGCACACATCCACGCACCCCCACACATAGACACGCCGACACATGCACCCCACCACACACACGTAGGCACACAGACGCACCTACACAACGCACACGCGTGCACACCCACACAACACATGTGCATGCACAGACACAAGACACAAACACACACAAGAACGCACGCATGCCAACGCACAAACACAAACACAAACACAAACACAAACACATATTCTATGTACTTGCTTTATCACACAATGTACATAACATGTAAACCTCTACACAAAAACAATAGGATCATCGTATTTGCATGTTGTATAGTCAAATAAATTACTCAACTAGCTCGCATACAGATACAGCGCAATTAATTCTATGCTAGCTAGCCACGATGAGCTCCTTGCAGATGCGATAGTTGCTGGCGCCGGCACCGATGCCGCCGGCAGGATGATTAGGGGCACCGCCCTGACCGTTGTGGTCGTGGATCTCCATCTCCAGCTGCCAGCGCTGGAGCTTCTATTACGCCCTATCTCTCTTGGCGCGGGCCCTATCTCGCTCTGCCCGCACCGAAGAACACAGTGAGCCTTGTGGCTTGGAGATGATCTCCTCTAGGAAGCCTGCGCAGGTGGAGATCTTTTCCTGCTCACTGTTGAGCTGGAGCTCGAGTTTACCAATCTTCACGTCTAGAACCCTAATCTGCAAGCAGGTGTCGAGAGAAAAAGTTATTATACTCCTCATAAGTCATAATAGATCAACGGCGGACCACCTAATGCAATCGAAAAAGGGACAACAAACGTGAGCAAGCTCGTACGTACTTCACGCACGATGTTGCGCTCGTACACAATCGTCGTCTTGAGTTCCTGAGCAGTCCGGAGAAGGTTATTTTTCTGGGGTGGAGTGGCGGCCGTGGCTGCTGCGGATAACCTTGCATTTTGAACGACGATCGATCTCGTCTTAGATGGCTATGCCTATACACGTTCATGAGACATATCAGTAAGAAACCTTTTGAGTGTCTGTAGGAAGATTGCTAATTCAATATGGTTGAATCCAAGAGCTCTCAAGGTGCGTCCTTCACCCTCTATGAATGGAATAGAATCTGACGTTTCTAATGAAAATATATTGGTATATTTTATTTCGCAACATTACCCAAGTCTATAAAAAGATAATACTCACTATGTAACAATAAACCATAGTGCCACTAGTGAGAATGGACCATTTCTGGCCTTTTCACACCCCTAGTCGAAACCATTGTATTTTGACGGCTAGTGTCTTTGTACCAGTGAAAATAGCTCCTCGGAAGTTGGATTGAAAGGTGGTTCTTGTGTTATAATTTGAGTTTGGGTTATATTTTGCTTAGAAAACCTACAATTTTGAAATTCTTTTTCTTTTTTTCCCTTTTTCATGGCTGCATGTTTCGACATTTTTTTTACCTGTAAATGAAATGGTATATCACCTCAAATCATTTTGTAGTAGTAAAAGCTGAAAATTTATTTATTAGTAAAGCTAGTTTCTTCATTTTAAAAATAACAATGGCCACACTAACCATCGCATAAAGAAAGTCGGTTATTTATGCACATCACCGTGTATAGTGATAGTTGTGACATTTTTACGGAGACTGTGATGAGGACATCGCCATGCTGGACACACCGACGCCATGGTCTTCCCCAAGTTGCAATTCGTTTCCAACTCAACTGCCACGTCGCCCTCGGATTCAGCAGACACGTCGTCACTGTTTCGGTCATAACTCTCTCATACGACATCGAAACGGCCCGTTCTCGGATGCGTTGGAAAGGGGACGACGACGCCGTCGTTTTGGATCTGGTCCCAGCTCCAGAAGGTCCGTGGATCATTTTGTGTGACCACGGCAAGGTGCTGCGTCACCTATTTGGGCCAACTTAGCCATGTATCGTGTCGGGCCTTAAGCCCAAGTTGTGGGCGCCCAACCCCTGGCCGTCCCCAACCCTAGGTCGAGTCTTAGACTATGAACACAGCCGTCGCCGCTGCTACACAATTGGGTTTTGTTTAGAGTTTAGTTTTCCATCGAGAAACTGAATCGTTCATTGTAAGCGGTGGTGACAAATCCTTTTACAAATGATCCAGGGCCCCGTTCTTGATCTCCTCCACTGTGTCGATTAGTCCTTTGGAACCGAGTTCTAGAACCCTCTATTGATATTCGCGTCATTCATATTTGCAATATCAGATTGCGTGTTTTACCTTCTTGCTTGTGCTCTTCGATTCGCTTGCAGCAAAAACCTTCTTGGCGAGGTCAATCAAGTTGTGCTTGGTTGATAACCAACGGAGCAGTGGTGTAATGGTTACAGGGTTCGAATCGCGTCTGATTTGAAGCCGGATCGCCAACGTCGAGATCTCCACAAATCGAACTTACCGGCTACCTCTCGGAAGATCGGGCCTGTACTCATCAATTGGTATCAGATATTTCAGGTTTACCGCGAGGTATAATCTCGTTTGCCTAAGATTCGTATTTGTTCATTACCTAGAGTCTACAAAAAGCCTAAAAATATTTCAATTTCCGCTGTCCTATCGCCCTTTGTGCCTTTGCAATCTCGTTTCAGATTCGTGTTGTTGAGTTTGTGTCCGTGGTCGAGTCTTGTTGCTGGTTTAGGATTGTGTTCATGGTCGTAGTTCAATCGCCCGTTGCTGTGATTTTTGTTTTGCGCCGCTATCCCATCCACCGTTCCCAAACAACAAGTCGAAGCCACCACATTACTCGACTTGCCCCGCTAGCCGCCTTGTGTCACTTCTCGCCGCCGCACAAACCCTAGATAGCTTGCCAGCCGCTCTTATTTTGCCTGCATCGCAGCCCTCCTTACATCATCAGGCGAATACCTACTGCTGTTAGTCACAGTGATGATCCTGTGATCGGTGTTAGAGTTTCGGGACGCTTTGCCCTAACTGCCGCCGCCGTGTTGTGCCTCTCGGAAAACATACCTTGAGATACCTTCGGTAAAACAGGCATAACTTTTCGCTCGTTTATCCGAAAAATCTGAAATTTTTTTAGCAGCTTCTTGACACCATTTGGAGCCGACCCAAACTCAGCTTCGCCCTGTTTGGTTTCATCAGAATTGCCAAAAAAAATCGGGAAAATATAGGAAAAAAATTGTCAAAGTTTTTGCACGCTTTTCAAAAAATGTGCTGAATTTCTGTAGACCACATCCCACCTCAGTTGTAGGTGCCAATTTTTGTGGTTGCATATTTTGTGATCCTTGTTCAGAGAAAAGTATATAAAAAATAGTGAAAAAAAAGTAAAAAAGTTCGTTTCCTATTAGTGCCTTTTGGAAAAAAAAGGAGAAATCCGGGCTGCTTGTTCCGTGAGTTCTTTCGATCGTCCTTTGTTTTCACCTTGTTGCGCTACGTCTCGTCACGTCTTAGCCAGCACCTGTGATTTGTCCTTTGGATCCGGATTGAACAATCATTAATCTGCATTCGTTAATTGCTAATCCTTGCTGTCATATTGTGTGCCTACCCATAGCTCCACATATTCTTCTGTCAGCACAGGTTCATCTTGCAACTATTACCCACGCTCCACAACAGATTGTTTCGTCACTTTGGTTTTGCTCCTGTTTGGCGTTGGTAAGAATACAGGCAAGACGGTGGTAAGCCGCTTGTGATTTTGCATTCCACTTTCACCATCACCACCACCACCACTTGTTTCCTTTTAGTTGATAGGGATAATACTTTGGTGTTGTCTTTTTCTATCTTCTAACCATGGCAGGAACTCCGATGGACTTCAATGAGTGCGTGTCCAAGGGCGAGCTTACAACGTTCATGACTGAACAACGCAATCTTATGACCGAGCTGACGCGCAACGTGAACAATCTGGTCACCCGCATTGAATAGCTTGAGCAACGCCCTCCACCTTATCGTGCTGATGATGAAGATGCGGATGCTTTTGGTGATGAAGATGCGTATGCTGATGGTGGTGCCCGTCGCCGCCTCAACTTCAATCGTCGCGGTATGGAAGGTAATAATCATGGTAATAATGATCCTTTTGCTAAAATTAAATTTAGTCTACCTCCTTTTGCTGGTAATGTTGATCTAGATGCATATTTAGATTGGGAGCTTGCTGTTCAACAAAAATTTGATTCTCATAATGTTCCCCTACCGAGCATAGAGTTAGACTTGCTACTAGTGAGTTTACTAATTTTGCTTTGTTTCGGTGGAGTGATCTTTGCAATGCCAATAATGTCATTGCGTGCCTCAAACTTGGAATGTTTTAAAGCAACGTATGAAATCTCGTTTTGTTCCTCCTTATTACCAACGTGATTTACGTTTGAAACTACAAACTTTAAAACAAGGTGATAAAGGAGTAGAAGCATACTATCAAGAATTGCTTATTGGTTTAGCACGTTGTAGTATAAATGAAGATGATAATGATGCTAGTGCTAGATTTTTGGTGGTTTAAACCATGATATACTGAGAACATACTTGATTACAAAGAATGGCTTAATTTTTCCCAATTGTATCATCTTGCTATTAAGGCGTAACGAGAAGCACAGGACGCAAACAACACTAGCCTTTCAGGTCTAACAATGGGAGGAATTTTCAGCAGCGTTCGAGTAGAGACGCCTAAGCTTCTGTTGCACCACACGACCATCTACACCTCCATTTTCTTCCGGGTAAGTAAATTGTCTAATGTGCGATTTCCACAGTTGAAGAAAGGTGCCACTTCGGGTGCTTCCACTAGCTCCTCCTCGTCCAGCTCTAAAATCATTTGCCACCGATGCAAAGGCATGGGACATGTCATGAAGGAGTGCCCCAGTCGTCGCTCTTTCATTGCTACCGAGGATGGATATGTAAGTGCTAGTGATGTTGAAGATGATTTAGCCCTTGTTGCTAACATTGATGCAGATCCCACCGAGGGCGATCAAGACAAGGAGGCCATCACCATTGACTCCGAAGCTCTGCCGCGGACTACCCTAGTCTTCTTGTGCAGCGTGTGTTGAGTACACGTGTGGGACATGAAGAAGAGATGAAGATCCAACGCCACAATTTGTTCCCATGTATCTCATTGTGCGGGGTTGTCGTGTTCTCACTATCATTGATGGCGGAGTTGCAACAACTTGGTGAGTTCAGATTTGGTTGACAAGCTTGGCTTGACCACACGACAACATTCGTATCCATATAAACTTCAATGGTTCAATAATAGTGGTAAGACTAAGGTAACTAAATCAGCACGCATTAGCTTTTTCACGTGCTCTTATCATGATATCGCTGATTTTGATGTTGTCCCTATGCAAGCTTGTTCCATTTTGTTAGGTCGACCATGGGAATTTGATAATGATGCTTTACACCATGGTAGAACTAATACATACACTATCATACATACGGACAAGAAAATTACATTGTTGCCTTTGTCTCCCTACGGATATTATTAAACATGCTAATGAGATTAAAAATAAACCTCCAACAGACATTGCTAAAAATAATTGGATTAAGTTAAAAGGAGGTGCTTTTCTTGCTACAACTTCGCCATTGCTGAGTTATGTGATAATCTGATGCACCATGTTATACTATGTTTTGTCAACCTTTTTATGTACGATGCATTGCTGCTTTGTCACTAACCTTTTGCAGGAGTTCACGATGATGGGATGGAGTCGAGGACGACTCCAATTCTAGAAGGAGGGGATGATGAGGACATCGCCAAGATGGAGTCGAGGACAACTCTAATTCGAGAAGGGGAGGATGATGAGGACATCGCCATGCTGGACACACCGACGCCATGGTCTTCCCCAAGTTGCAATTCGTTCCCAACTCAGCTGCCACGTCGCCCTCGGATTCAGCAGACACGTCGTCACTATTTCGGTCATAACTTTCTCATACGACATCGAAACGGGCCGTTCTTGGATGCGTTGGAAAGGGGACGACGACACCGTCGTTTTGGATCTGGTCCCAGCTCTAGAAGGTCCGTGTATCATTTTGTGTGACCATGGCAAGGTGCTGCGTCACCTATTTGGGCCAACTTGGCCATGTATCGTGTCGGGCCTTAAGCCCAAGTTGTGGGCGCCCAACCCCTGGCCGTCCTCAACCCTAGGTCGAGTCTTAGACTATAAACACAGCCGTCGCCGCTGCTACACAATTGGGTTTTGTTTAGAGTTTAGTTTTCCATCGAGAAACTGAATCGTTCATTGTAAGCTGTGGTGACAAATCCTTTTTACAAGTGATCCGGGGCCCCGTTCTTGATCTCCTCCATCGTGTCGATTAGTCCTTTGGAACCGAAGTTCTAGAACCTCTATTGATATTCGCGTCATTCATATTTGCAATATCAGATTGCGTGTTTTACCTTTTTGCTTGTGCTCTTCGATTCGCTTATGGGAAAAGCCTTCTTGGCGAGGTCAATCAAGTTGTGCTTGGTTGATAACCAACGGAGCAGTGGTGTAACGGTTGCAGGGTTCGAATCGCGTCTGATTTGAAGCCGGATCGCCAACGTCGAGATCTCCACAAATCGAACTTACCGGCTACCTCTCGGAAGATCGGGCCTGTACTCATCAGACTGTTTCTAGGCCCCATAATTTTTATATTGATTAAATATTTTCATAATATTTATGGATTTCAGTGTCGTATATGTAAATTGAACTTAACAAGTCATAGACAGCCTTTGTTAAAGTCACCGAGACTGTTTCTAGATCCCATAATTTTTATATTGATAAAATATACTTCATAATATTTGTGGCTTTTAGTGTCATATATGTAAATCTAACTTAACAAGTCATAGACCAGCCTCTGTTAAAAGTTAATGGAGGCACACGTCTTTGACTGCCACCTTCGAGCCCTCCGTGTCAGCGCAGCCCTCTTGCCCTCGGCAGCAATCGCGCTCGCCTCCCTCGCTGCACCTCCCCGACCAGCTGCTGGTGCGGCGTCCCCTTGCCCTCCGCCTCCATTGTTGCTAGCGCCCCCAACACATCCCTCATGCAGGTGGATTCATCCCATCCCTTTACTTCCCTTCTTGATTTCGAGGCGACGACGCGCAGCCCGGGCGGCAGCGCGACCCTGAGGCGACAACACGGACCAAGGCGGCGGCGCGCACCATCCCGTGCGGCAGCATGCACCCCGAGCAGCGGCATGACCCCCGGCGCCTGGCGGCTGCGCATCCGGCCTCGAAGCTGCAGGCCTATGAGTAGGTTTCCCTCCCTCCCTCCCAAATCCATCGATTTGGCTTTGATTTCGATCTCCAATGCTGCAGATGCAGTGGATTTGGCTTTGATTTCGATCTCCATGCTGCAGATCCAGTGGAGAAGGGGAGGAGCAGATCTAGGGATGATTTGGCGCCAGGGACTTCAAGATGGATCCAGGTCTTCAGAGAAGGGGAGGACGAGCAGATCTTGGCATTTGGCTTTGATTAGATGAACTAAAATCGTGGTAACCATTATCCCGTTTTATATTGCTTATCCATCTTTTTGGGTGTTCTGGGCACAACTACATGTGTGTATGTCCCTAAGATGAACTCATCTAATCAGTCGTCTTGTAAGATGTCATGTATCTATTATAAAATTGATGGTTTTAGGGGTAACACCTCATCTGTATGCAGTGTCTGTTATTTTGTGATTTTAGCATAGTTGTCACCTGCAGTAATTTATTGATCTTATTTTTCTTTTGTCAAAGATAATGTGAGACTAATTCTAGAAGCTTTGGTTTTGTGAGCAATGACTCCTTTGAATCATCTGATCAAGCAAAAGAGGTATTGTATTCATCACACTGTTTTCCTGTATTTCAATTTGCAGTGGTTCTGGCTGTCTGGCATTATTTGTTTCATGCTATTTTCTCTGCTGTATTTTTCAAATACATATGAAATATGAAATTCTTCAACTATCTCAGAAGAATAGGCCACACACATCGTTTGCAAGATATAATTAATAGTGATCTGTCAGCAAACACTCATCTTATTGCGCCCATACAAAATGGACTGTTTAGCAAGTACTATGAAAGGCTAAAGCTGTATATATATATATATATATATATATATATAACCTTGCCTAGCTGCTTGCCTGATTGTGACTGAAGTCAAATACACCGTAGATGCCAGTACTCACTACTCAGGCACCAAAGCTCATGATGCTGCATATTTTTTTTTAGATGAATCTCTCCTCTACTTTTAAGAAATATTAGCCTGTGTTGATTTTGTTTTTTTATGTATATTCCCTTTTTGGAAAATGCAATTTGCATAACCTTTGTCATTGGACTTCCTGTATCTTCACGGTTTAACTGTATCACTTTCACTTGAGCATTTACTTGTGCTCTCCAATTTACACATCATCACCTGAATTTGCAATTTACAGTACTCCTGATTGTACTTCTATTCTGTTAACGAACTGATCTGCTAAGTTCAGTTATGTTTTCTTATGCAACACTATGCATTATGTTTGTCCTGTACCTAAAAAACTAACTGTGTTTTCTTTGCAGGCGTTTGATGATGCTATCTCTGAATTCCGGCAAGAGGATCTAGGTGCTCATATGGTGGCTATTTTCGTTAGTGACGAAAGATTTTGTTGTACCAGCAAATCATACGAGTTGTGTGCTGTACAAGCCAACATCTTAGTTCTTAGGTATTTGAGGGTACCTTGGTAATTGCCTTAGTATTTCCTGTGAAAAATTATACAAGTACAGATGTTGATGGTTTCAATGAAAATGATGAGCAATGAGCTTTGTTCCACTTTATGTGTTTCATGAGTGTCTTAATGTGTGACAAGGTTAATGTTGATTGTATCGTTAATGCTGTGATGATTTGGCACTAATTTGTGATGTTCTTTTTCGTAACTATGGTTTGGATCTGGGCTTGGATATGGGCTGGTTATAGGAAATGGACAACTAATTCATGACGGACACAAATGTTAATTTGTGACGGCTCAATTTAGTCCAACAAATGTATGACGCGGGATACATGACGTTTTTCGCGATCGTCATTGTGAGTTAACTGTGATGCATTTTCGCTTGTCTGTGACAAAAGTAAATCGTCATGTATAAGGGTATTTTTTGTAGTGCGTGTTCACCTCAAAATCTAAAACGACTGCCTTCGAAAACAGTTTCAATAGTAGTGGTATATGTTGAGTAGAATAAATCATACTGCTACTTATATATAGCTGAAATCAAGATGGATAGGAGAAGAAAATGTTTTATTGCAGTGGAAACTCATATAGTCATATGACATGTTATTCTTTGATGACGATGTGATTTTCTCCATGTGGTTTGCTTGTGGATAAGAAACACCACTAGATGAATGGTGAAGCCATGCAATAATCTTGTCCCCAAAGGCATTATATTATATTGATTAAAGATTGACAAATATGTAGTGGTTTTTATTTGGATGTTTAGAAGATTGTCATTGTCAGCAAAGGATTGAGGCATCAGAAAACAAGTTTCAGCTTATGCAACCAAAATTCAAGCCCCAAGATGTTGAACCAAACTAAAATAGGTAGAAATAATGTAGCGGTTGATAGTGTTCTGAATTCAGATGCTAATTTGCTTCTTACAAATCGAGAGCAACACTTTTATTTTTCACTTCCATTGCAAGTTGAAGTTCAGGAACATAAATGCAGGTCCTACCTGCTTACAAAAAAACACAATATACCTTGGCTGCAATCATCAAAGTTTAATATCGTTGAGGGACCAATCTCGTCCATTCGTATAGCATGCATAACAAATGAAAGAATTCCTATGCATATTTTTCTGTGATCTAAGATGTTAAGCGCTTAAACTTTTGTGAAAAAAGGTTTAAACTTTCAGTCATGGGAGTATCTTGATATTCTTAAGCACTGCAGTACACATACCAAGAAGAAAACTGCAAAAAAAAAAAGAGAAAGAAACAAGAAAGCAGAGTGGTGCCTAAAATACAAACGAGGTCAATGATTAGTTAGACAGAGGTAGAGTCAAAGGAGAATGCAGAAAATAAAATGAGAACTATATATTACATTGATTATCACCAAGTTCCACGAGCGTTCAAGTTGGTACTATGCATGGAACAAGAGTGTCTTCTGACATAATATTAGCATGGCATCATGGCTTTACCAAAGAGGTTTCCTTTATATGAGGAAACAACAATATATTATTTGGTGGGATATATATGATTTGTAATCATTCCTATGGTAGCTAGGTTGAAAAATAACAAGGGACATCTCAAGAGCTCTCCTCTATAAAATGAAATATAGGACCAAATTGGTTAACAAATTACAAGATTTGAGGAAAAATGATGACCAATGTCAGCACAGTACAAAACGACTAAATGTCACTAGATCTTTGTTGGTTCATCTCACCTGAAAATTAAATGCCTATCAGTGGTGCCATTAGACGTACGAATGAAACCCATCAAATGGATTGATTGATAGATCATGTACTTTCTCAACATGCAAAAGGTCAAGTGACCCAATCAATATTTTACGGGGTACGAAAGTGAACCGTGCAGCCCTCGAAGCTCTCTTTTTCATATGGAGAAGCCTTCGTTCTCCTGCAATCCATGCTTCGCTAATGTTCATAGCTCCTAGCTCAAACGTCATTGACTCTAACGCTCTCACATTTGCTACAAATAACTTGGCTAAGTTAATATGTGACTTCCTTCCTTGATAGTTTGCCAACACAATTTCCCTCAGACAGATGTCAAGGGTGCCAACGAGTTTTCAGTAACGATACCACATATTTTCCAGATAAACACTTGTTGCCTAAGAAAGCAAAGTGAACATATAAGTAGTGTCAATGGTTAACCTAACTTTGGAACAATCATGTCATCAATGTAATAGTAACTGACAAAAACCGCAGATGCACACTCTGGTACTGGGAGTCACCTTGATGTACAGCTTCTCCAAGTGGGGAAAGAGCTTCACTGTGTCAATAACTGCATCCAAGGAAAGGCGGACCTCAGATAAAGCTAGAACCTTCACATTGGGTACCACATTCATCATGCTCATAGCAGTTGATTCCTGAATTAAGGGTAGAATTAACACATCATGATAAAGCAAAGGATAAGGATCCCTCATGAAGGCTGGCTAAAGTGAGAACTAATGATGCTCATACTTGAAAAACTGTGTTGCGAAAACTCATGCCAGGGAGTGTTATCAAACAGTTTCCCAAAATACGCAATCTTGGCGCAGAGATTACCGAGATGTCCATAAATATTCCTTTGAAAATAAGTAATCTTTCCATACATGCCGTATCCACAACGATAAACCGTTGTAAGCAGACGGGAAATCTGAAACAAGTTCGCACACCGATGCTTCGGAGGCTAGGGGACACGACTTGCAGTTGACGGAAGCCATAGTTGTCAGGTAGCAGCAGGCTCTGTAGGACAGTGCAGCCGTCGAGCAAGGCATGCAGAGCGCCATCTGAAATTTTGGCATCCAAAAGGGTCATCTGCTCGAGAATTGGCAAGTGGAGCGCCCAGGTATTGTTTCCATCTGGCAAAGTGAAGCTACTGAGACTAGCAACGTGAAGGGAGGACGAGAAGCAGTATATTGACGCCGGCAGCTGTGCCAGCCGAAGCCACGGAGACGTCCAGCCATAATGTCTGTTGTTCAAGCAGTACTCGAGCTCCTGAAGGTTCTGCAGGGCCAGAGACCAGAGCCAGCCGTCCAGCGTAGCAGTGCGCCTGTCGGTGCAGAGGCAGTTGAGGCAGGCCTTGTAGATCGACAAGCGGCGCCCGGGGCCCACCGGGTGCACCGAGAGCACGCGTGAGATCTGGTCGACGGGGATGCGCCGTTCAGGGTCATGGAGATTGACGTCGATGTTGAGAGGAGCGGAGTGCCAGATGTGGCGCCAGCTGTAGGAGAAGATCTGCAAATGGGCGCAGTCTTTTTTTTTTTTGATGAAACAGGAGGGGTTTGATCCCCTACTGGAATTTATTTATTAAAAAAAGAACAGTCTTACAACAAAGGATCAAGAAACAAAAAAGGTGTGGAAGAAAATAAGAAGAATTATACAAATATTTCTAGCCATAAATCTATTCTTGGGTGAAGAGCAGCCTTTGCCCGAAGCTTAACTAGGGCAAATTCCTTCCTGAAAACTTCTTTACAGCGAAGAATAGAGTGAGGGATGCCTCTGAAGATCACATCATTACGGATCATCCAAATAGACCAGCACATGGTCACAATGATTTCCATAGAAAAGGGTTGATGAAGCTGCATCTCAGGTTTTCCACAATCACACAAGGGTCAGATGTAGGTGGGGAGAAGGGAGACGATGTCGCCGAGGACGCCATCGGGGAGGTTGCTGATCCTGTCGGTGAGGCGTTGTTGCTCCTCCAGTCTCCTCTTCTTGGCCCTGGTGACCATCCACATGGCCATGGCACTGGGCGCGAGACGGATGGTGGCGAGGTGGATGGTGGAGTGGAGATTGGGAATTCGAGGCTGGGAGCGCTATAGGATGTCGATCGAGCGGCCAGGCAGGTTTTTCGATATATAGATGTATATGTCTACATGATACTCCAATACATAGGGCATTCAGGGCTGGGCGCACTTCAATCTGATCTCGCAACCTCAACAATCTTCAGTCAATTCAGTTTTGTCAGAAAAGAAAAGCCAGCAGTTCTGTACGACTGCTTGGGAGAAGTTACTGTAATTCAATCCTTCAGTCAAATTAAAGTCGACATCAAGAATACAGCGTAGCCATGCCCACAGAGAAGCCACTGATCGAGCTGGTCTATGTACTGCGCGAGCGAGAATGGCCACGAATGCCCCTGTCGCGCGCGCATTTCGAGCGGCCAGGCAGGTTGTTCCATATATACATACATACATGATAATACATAGCGCGGGTGGTAGAGGAAATCGCCAATTGATGAGGGCCCATTGATTCTAGTTTCCATTACGTTGACACTGGTTTTTTGTTAAAGAGATTTGGGAGAGCACAGGGGGCAACTACGATGAAGATGGTTACATTGACTATCGAGTGGTAGAATATCGGAGCTTGCCCATGGAATTATGAAGGTTTGCCATACATGTATTTCTTTATGCGCGCAGATGTATTCGTGCTGCAGCTAGCTACGTGCTTTTGTTTGGCCGATGCATGGCCAAATAAAATAGATTTCTACAAGAAAGTGAAGGCCTGCACATATAAACAAAGTTGATCAAAATAAAACAAGAGAAAGGCTCTGAAAGAAATATGGTCGCGATGCTTTTGGCTAAAGTCGTGACTAGCTGGCTGGATGGAAAAGGAAGCGAGAAGGAGATAGGAAAGGAAGAGTCCGGCTTAAATTTTTAGGAAAGGAAGTGTTTTTAATATTATTTAGCCGGGCTACGCAAGGAAATTTAAATGACATATCTTCGTATATACGTGAAGCTTGAAAGAATTCACGTGCAAGGAAGAGAGAAAAATAAAGTACGGCAAGCATCCCGAATGAGAATAGGAATATTATATTCAGATCGTCTGGCAGGTTAGATACGTGACGTCCTTGTATGAGGCCTATTTTTGTATGCAAAATCCAGCAACCCTATAAATAAAGGGTCACGGCAAATTATAAGGGATATCCAATCAATCAATACTAGTTACTTTATTTCGGCTCCGTGTCAATCCTTAGGAGTAGGAGTAGAGTAGATCTCGGCGAGTTCTTCAACAAGCAGGGCTACATCGGTTCGACCGACCTCTAGCTTGTCTGTAAGTACCGTCATAGCTTATACTTTCGTTTGTACGGCTGCATCGGTTAAGTTCGACCTCCACTGCTGGCTCTAGTATAAGCTACTAATCGATCCGTATCTAGTTCATGTATGATTGCATCGATCCAGTCGACCTCCACGACTTGAATTAGATTAAGGTCAAGTTATCGGCTCTACCAAAGGGTGGCGTCCTTTGGGTAGATTCATTAAGTTACCGATCTTGCTTATATTCTTATTGTCATTAGTTTTTTAGCAACATCAACCCGCCCGATCGAGATCGATCTAGATCGGCCTCACATCCTTTTAATCCATCGTTTGTCTTGTTACATTGCGATGATTCTTATTTTAAACGATGGATTACGTTTCATCGGTTGTTCTACTTTGACCCTGATCATGCATAGTACACGGTTAAGGCATGTATGATCTTGAAGAGGTCTACTGGCTAGTTAAATCCGGTCTACGGTTCGCTATTATGGCTGTAACGATCCGGTCGATCCCCACTGATGGCACTTTAGATCGGTGGATGTTAGTTGGTAGATTTGTTTCGATCAGGCGGGACCTTAACTGTTTGCTATGCCTACATCGGCTAGATAGTCGATCGCCTATGCTGTAACGCCTACGGTGTGCGTCTAGGATTCTGTTAAATGTGAGTAGATCTGTTTAATTTAAAGGTTTGATTTGTTATCTTTATCACGGTTGCCATCGATCCGGTCAACCCCACTGTTTGAGATAGCAGGTTAAGTCTGATGAGTTCATAGATTTGTCCATGTTAAATAGTCGATTGTTCACATGCTGTAGTCCCTTTTCACCTGAATCGGCTATTTTAGACGATTCGCCTGAGCCTTCACATATATAGCATGTCTTTCAGAAAGCCTGTCAATGTATAGATGGTTTTTCGGATTCTTCGGTTTTAGTTTGTTATTATCATCATAGCTGCCATCGATCCGGTTGAACCTCACTGTTGATAGTAACTGATTAGATTCAGGGCGTTCGTAGATCCATTTGTACTAGACAGTCGATTTGTTTGCATGTTATATTCTTTCTCGTTAAATTCATCGGCTCAATGCTTTATACTGGTTATATTTATCTAGCTGATGATTTCACTCATATCTGCATGCATTATACTTGTCATCAAGCCCACTAGATCGCCGGCACGGGTAAGTTGACCACTCACTTGCGTTGCCGACCACGACTAACGTTGACCGACCACACACCATGACTAGAGGTTGGACAATGATAGTTCATGGTCGGCATCACTAGTGTGTGCTCGGCAACACTAGTGAGTGGTCGGAGGTCCAGTGGGCTAACACTGGCTACTCCCGAAGCGGCACACTTGAACTGTCTGGGCAAGACCGGCATATTCCACCTTAAATTACTGATAAACTTTCTCTCCTTGTCAATTACAGGTCAAATTGACTGGCACGCCCTCGGGAGGAATTCACAGGGTCGACTAGTCCTGCGTTGAAGCCAAGCGGATCTCCAGCCTTGCTCCATCAAGCAGATCCTTCCGGCTTGCTGTGTGCCCGACGCATCGACACGTTTTTTGCACCGACACATGTTCTGGCACGCCCGGTGGGACCACAAATGTTTGATTGGAAGTTAGATGCTTTATTATCTTCCAAATCATGGCTGACATACATTAAAACATGCATTTTCCATCGGCTGAGTATTCAACAGGTCAACAAGGCTGGATGAATTCATCGGCTCCTTGGAAGTCAAATTACAACAAGACAAAATAAGAACCGATGCATTGAATAATATGTCAGACAAATATGTCAGAGCCGACCTACTAGTACTGGTGTTCACGATGATCGTCGACAAATAGCTATCCCCGAGGCAATATTAGATCAAATCAAAGGGAAGCACATACACGTATGCGAGGTGATGACCTGTGCGTGTGATCTGTTCGGATAGTAGCTCCCTTGCTGCCGTCGGCTCCAAAACCACATGTACAGAGAATCGGCTATAGAAGAATTTCAGAAATATTCTAAATTGAGAACCGAGGTACGTACATACAGCTGTGAAGTATATACTTATGAATATGTGTTGGGAATCTAGCCGTGTCTGTACAGACCACGTTTGGGGAGTCTAGTGCCGGATTTATGACATCAAGTCTGCCAGCTGCACATTGATATCAAAAGAGGTATTCAATTCATTACAGAATCGGCTGATGTTGACGCTCCAACCATCAACGACAGCCATCAGCCATTTATTTATTCGGCGATCAATCCCACCTAGAGAGATGACGCAAAGCAAAGTCCCAAAGGAGCCGGATTATAGGCAAGATCGTTTGCTGGAAGCGCACATTAGAAAGATATGCCAATACGTGCACTTACTCTTTTAGAAAACTAAACCAGTGACACGCTACTCCATCGGCTACTTCATGATCGGTACCAGCCAATCGGCAATTCCAGCTTGAGTCCAGTGCAGTCACAAGTAACCGATGCAGTCGCAATCGACTGATACGACCGCAATCGCCTGATTAGAAACCAGGAGGATTAATTAATTCAGTTTATTGTTTGAGCTGAGCCTTCAGATCTATTCTGAGAACATCATACATATTGCCAAGATTTGCCACCATACGAAGCTTGTAAGCTAGCCAATCTTGTTGTATGTGTCATCTGCATAGGGCTGGTTGTGGCATGAGTCAACACGTTGACACTCCAAGTGATAAGCTCAAGAAGATCAAAAGCTGCTGCTCCTGTACTCTACCGCTGAAAGAACTATTCGGCTGAGCGCACACAGAGATATTCACTCGGCTTGGTCAGACTACTAGCTTAAAGAAGACTCGTATCATACATTGATTTGGACCGGAGAAGATGGAAAGGGATCGATTATATTTGTCATATATATCAAATCAGATATGGAGTGCTCAGGCACGTGTTGGAGAAACTCCTAGATGGAATTTTTCATTGGGCAAGCAGTATAAAAAGTGATATTTATGAAAGCTTGTCGATGGAGATCGGCTATCTGAAAGTGGAATCGGCTGGGGTCCAAAGCCTTGTTCGTTAAACCGATGCTGCCTCAAAGAGCCGATTTCCATGTTGCAATCAGATTAGATATAAAAAAAGAAGCCTGACAGCCGACACTAGTAGAGAACAGGCCTTTGATCCTCGGCCAAAATGGGCTCTAGTCCCGGAATTTTTTGCGCCCGGGATTAGAAATACTTTTAGTTCCGGTTGGAGCCACCAACCGGGACTAAAGGTCCCTGCCCCAACGGCTATCGCGCCCAGCATGAGAGGTGGCAGGACCTTTAGTCCCTGTTGGAGCCACCAACCGGGGACTAAAGTATACTTTACTCCCGGTTGGGGGCTCCAACCGGGAGTAAAGGTCTACTCCCGGGCCGTGGCTGTGCCCGGGGTTGGAAAGTTACTTTTAGTCCCGGTTGGAGCCACCAGCCGGGACTAAAGGTCCCCCCTTTATATCCCGGCCGTCTCCTTCTTCCTCCCCGAGCCCGAGCTCAGCATATTTTGAAGCTCACTGCACTAGTGTTCTTGCTTCCTCCCTCCCTCCATTGTTCCTCCATCCATTATTCGATTCCTCCATCGATTTCTTCGATTCCTCCGTCGATTCTTCAGTTGTAAAGGTTACCAATCTCATACTCTCATTTTTCACCATTGTCTTATCTCATTTTGTTCACTATATATATATATATGGTTCTTTATTTTGGTTTTTTTTTCATTTGTAAGCAATTTGAGCTCAAAATCACTTCAAGCTTGCATATTTACATGAAATAAGGTTAAAGTAGCTAGTTGAACTTGCGGACCGTGTTCATCTCGTGAAAGCACGTTTCTCCGCCGAGCGGTAACGGACGTCAAGGAGAAGCTTTGATTCTCGAGGGAGAGCGGCAACGGTCGTGGAAGACCGTGTTCCTTCCTCGTAGAATTGGAGCTCTTCCGTGGTCAAATGCGGTGTGCCGTCCCTGTGGAGAAATGCTCGCCGAGATGATCACGTAAGCAAGGTCAACTAGTACGGATGGTTATTTATTCATATGTCCTGATATCATCGCAGTAGTCTGTCAATCACCGTACCCAAATGTAGTATATATATAAATATAAACTTAGAAAATAGTTAGAAAATTATAGAAAATCCATACTAGTTGAACTTGCGGACCGTGTTCATCTCGGCGAGCATGTTCTCTGCCGAGAGGTAACGGACGTCAAGGAGGAGCTTTGATTCTACGAGGGAGAGCGGCAACGGTCGTGGAAGACCATGTTCCCTTCCTCGTAGAATTGGAGCTCTTCCGTGGCCAAGTACGGTGCCGTCCGGTGGAGAAATGCTCGCCGAGATGATCACGTAAGCAAGGTCAACTAGTATGGATGGTTATTTATTCACACGTCCCGATATCGTCGCAGTAGTCTGTTATGTGTGTACACTCCCATTCTTCTGTTAATTTGCAGAAATATCATGTGAATTACTTACCTGCCGCAGTAAAAGACAAGAACACAATGACCATTAAAAATATCATTGTTTAGAGATCTAGATAATTTTATAGTTTCTTAATTTTATTTGTTTATAAAAGGAGAAATTTATAGTGTATTAAAAAATGAGTATAGAGAGTAGATGGCAGCCTGCCGGGTCCTCGGCCTCTCATGGGTTTCCAAAGCGACTTAGGCGGGCCTCCCTCTCATTCCATGCGGCAAGTGTCGTGATGAGACGAAGATTGTGATGGAGTACCGAGTGAAGAAGGAGGGTCCCAACAAGGATCGTATCTTCTACAAGTGTCCGGATCGCAATGTGAGTTATTTTATCGTATTTAATGATTATGGTTAGTTTATACCTATTTTCATGATGGTTGTGATTAAAGTTCTAATTTTTTGTTTTAATTTCAGTGGGATGGCAGTGGACGATGTTCAAGCTTCTACTGGGAGGAAGAGTATGTTGAACTCGTGCAAAAATATCTTGCACAACAGTGTGAATCTGACGGCTAATGAGGCGTTGATCCACCGAAGAAGCCCAAAGATGTTGCACAATCGGGGGATCATGTCATTTTAGTTGAGATTGGTCGTGAAATCCTACCGCTCATTGAAATGTATTTTAGCTTTAGTTCTTTTAGTGGTAGTTGGGATTGTCTACATTGTAGCGATGCTTTCATAAATTTGTATCTTTTGTGGTGGCACGCATGTTGTATAAATAATTAATTATGATCTAGGTTTTAATATGGTATTTATGTCATGTAATGCAGATGAGCCGTCATTGGATGTATAATGCTGATCGCCGCGCTCCCAAGAGTTCATTGATGGCGTGCATTCTTTGTTACGTCGGCGGCCGAGGCAAACAAACGCGATGGTTTCATGTGTTTGCCCATGTGCCATATGTAAGAATACGGGGAATATCCTTGCTCAAGGACTCTTCATTCACACTTGTTCAAGTCGGGTTTCATGCCAAACTATATTTGTTGGACAAAGCACGGAGAAACCGGTGTTGTAATGGAAGAAGGTGAAGAAGAACAATGGGACGACAATGATATTATTCCGATGGTGCGTGCTTCAATGATACCGCAATGGGAGAAGTGAAGAAGAGGTAGCCACGGAAGATGAGCCGGTGATGATCTTTCTCGGGTCATTCGTGGACGCACAAAGAGAATGTGAAAGTGAAAAGGAGAAGATCAAGTTCGACGGATGCTAGAAGATCACAAGAAATTGTTGTACCCAACTTGTGATGCGAGGCGTAAAAAGTTGGGAACCACACTAGAATTGCTGCAATGGAAGGCAAAGAATGGTGTATCGACAAGGGATTTGGAGAGTTACTAAAATTCAAAAGAAGATGCTTCCGAAGGACAATGAATTGCCCGCCACTACCTACGAAGCAAAACAAGTTATACGTCCTATGGGGCTAGAAATAGAGAAGATACATGCATGTCCTAATGATCGCATCCTGCATGCAAATGTAGTACGAGAAATTGGATGCATGCCCGGTATGCCATGCGTCATGATATAAGATCAAAGAGATGACCTGGTGATGTTGAGGGCGAACGTCCATGGAAGAAAATCCTCGCCAAGGTTATGTGGTATGCTCCTATAATACCACGCTTGAAACGTCTGTTCGAAACAAAGAACATGCAAAATTGTTGCGATGGCACAAAGAAGACCGTAAGGTAGACAATATGTTGAGACACCTGGCTGATGGGTCCCAAAGTGGAGAGCAATCGTGAGAGAGAATTCCTGAGTTTGCAAATGACGCAAGAAACTTAAGGTTTGCTTTAAGTACAGATGGTATCAATCCTTTTGGAGAGCGAGCAGTAGTCATAGCACTTGGCCTGTTACTATAAGTATCTACAACATTCCTCCTTGGTTATGCATGAAGTGGAAGTTCATTATGATGCACTGTGCTCATCCAAGGCCCAAGCAACTGGCAATGACATCGATGTGTATACGAGACCACTTATTGACGAACTTCTCATTTTGTGGAATAAAGAAGGTGTACGTGTGGGATGAGTACAAACAGGAACACTTTGATCTGCGAGCATTGTTGTTCGTAATAATCAATGATTGGCCTGCTCTAAGTAATCTTTCGGGACAGTCAAACAAGGGATATAATGCATGCACACCTTTGCTTGGTGATATTAGAGGTGTATTCTTGAAAAAATGTCGAAAGGTCGTGTACCTTGGCCATCGTCGATTTCTTCCGCAAATCACCCCGTAAGAAAGAAAGGCAAGCATTTTAAAGGGAAGGCGAGACCACGACCAAGCCCTCGCAGAACCGAACCGGTGAGGATGTACTCGATATGGTCAATGATGTGAAAGTCGTCTTTGGAAAAGGACATGGAAGCCAACCTATTCCAAAAGATGCTAACGGTCACGCACCCATGTGGAAGAAGTCCATATTTTGGGACCTACCCTATTGGCAAGTCCTGGAGGTCCGTAGCTCGATCGACGTGATGCACCTGACGAAGAATCTTTGTGTGAACCTGCTAGGCTTTATGGGTGTGTATGGAAAGCCTAAGGACACATTTGAAGCACGCGGGACCTGCGTTGTTTGAGAGAAAGAGACAACATGCATCCAGAGAAGACAGATGATGGACGCCATTACTTACGTCCTGCTAGCTACACTCTAAGCAAAGAGGAGAAGGAAATCATGTTTGAATGCTTAAACAACATGAAGGTACCATCTGGATTCTCCTCGAATATAAAGGGTATTATAAATGTGCTAGAGAAGAAATTCTGTAACTTAAAGTCCCATGACTGTCACGTTCTCATGACGCAATTACTTCCAGTTGCATTAAGAGGAATTCTACCTCCAAATATACGTCTAGCCACCGTGAAGCTATGTGCATTCCTCAATGCAATTTCTCAGAAGGCAATTGATCCAACTGATCTAGCTAAACTACAGAATGATGTGGTTCAATATCTCGTCAGCTTTGAGTTGGTGTTCCCTCCTTCCTTCTTTGATATTATGACATACCTCCTAGTTCACCTAGTCAAGGAGATTTTCACTCTCGGTCCTGTGTTCCTACACAACATGTTCCCTTTAGAGAGATTCATGGGAGTCCTGAAAAAATATGTTCACAACCGTGCTCGCCCAGATGGACACTCCATGGTTACGAAGCGATCATAACCAAGGGACATACGTAAAGAAGAAGTTCACTGCTGTGCCCACTTGATGATATAGTGATTTAATATAGTGTGTGTTTGAGATATTATGTAATAATTGTGAATTCAGATGTTTATTATGTCATGTTTCAAATTAAATCAATGTTTGATTTGGTGGGATTTCTCTCTCCAAAAGGTAAATTAGGATACCGAGTGATGAAAAATTAAAATATTAACGTTAAAATGACGTGAAAACAAATTTCCTGTCCAAAACCAATAGTTTTAATAATTTTAATTAAACACTACATTTTTGTATTAACGACATAATAAATATTAGTTACATTATGTTTTATAATTCTAACAAAAAATAAAAAAAGTTAGGTTATAGATTTTTCCTATGTGCAATAAACAAAAAGAAAATTCATATTTTAACAAAATAATTTTATGCCTTTTATTTAATTTACTATGTATTTAACAAAAACTATTGCATTTCTATTGTATTTAACAAGACTATTGCTTTAAAAGTAGTGGAATGCAAGCTGCATTTCACCTTTACTCCGGTGGGAATCCCACCGGAGTAAAAGGTGAGTCTGCAATTTGCGGTTCATTCAAAACTCCTCTTACTCGGTGCGTGTTACCAACCGGAGTAAAAGTATCTCTACTCCTCGTTGGTAACACGCACCGGGAGTAAGGGTTTTTTACTCCGGTTGGTGGATGGCACCGGAGTAATTCTCTCGATATATAACTTCCAGTGCTGGGCGCAGATCGATCCGCTCATCTTCTTCCTCGTCGAACACCGCCGCCTCCCTCTTCTTCTCTCGCCGCCTCCACCGTGATCCGTTCGCCTTCCGTGACACCGGCGCCGCCCTCTTCTTCCTCGTGCGGCCTCCACTCACGCGCCGTGCCCCTCCTCCCATGCGACCCGTGGCCTCCACCCGCGCCCTCCTCCGCCCGAGGCCCCTCCACGCGCCGTGGCCCCACCGCGCCTTCCCGTGACACCGGCGCCGCCTCTTCTTCCTCGTGCGGCCTCCATCCAAGCGCCGTGCCCCTCCTCCGCACGACTCGTGGCCTCCACCGCGCCTCCTCCTCCGCGCCCGAGGCCCCTCCACCGCGCCCGAGGCCCTCCACCGCCGAAGCTCGAGGTGATATGTTCGTCGATGTCTTTGTACATTCGCCCGAGCCCTCCTTTGCCGAATTATAGATCACGCCGAAAACTACGTAAAACTTTGGTGGAAGCCATGTCAACGCCGAGGTCGATTGAAAATTCCAAATTTTGAATCACAAAATCTAGGAACCGAAAATGAATATTTGAACTCTATATATGCAAATGAAAGCGAGGAACTCTATATATTTGGAACTCTATATATGCAAATGAAAGCGAGGAACTGAAAATGAATATTTGAATCACAAAATCATGACAAGTTTAATTAAGGACCACCAATGAAATTACTTTAGAAATTAATTAGATCGATGTAAATCCATGGCTTGTATAATAAACACGCTATATATTATTTGGAAACCATTGTCGTTGTCACTAAAAGTGAAAATGATCCAACCAATCAACCGCCATATATTCATCACTATATGATATGCCATTATTCCAAGATGCGTTTCAATAGAAGAATTTTTTCTATCTTCATAGATCAATGTTTGTTAACAAAATTTTATCCAAATATATTCATGTAGGGTCTTTTTTTGAAGGTTTTGTTGTAGGATATATAATGGTCAAATAGGAACTGAATTTTGATACCCAGTTTGTAAACTAAGCGTTTTTAGTTTATAAAAATATCACATGTGATGATGTAAGCAGTTTTGGTTGGACTTGCATGCATGGCTACTGAGACAAATGAAGGAAAACTTCAACGTTTCTTCATTTGTGAACTTTTAATATCTGAGATATAATATATTAATGTTGCTAAAGTAATATGATGAATGACACATATACTTACATTTCATAATGACTTATACGTTTCTCATATGATGAATGACTACATGGTTCACATGGTACATAGGATCACAACATCACGCACCGACACCGCCCCGGCCCGCCTCACGTCGTCGTCGTCGTCGTCAGCACGCCGGCCCGCCTCACGTCGTCGTCGTCGTCGACACCGCCATCGCAGCCGACACGTATATATACATCATTTGTATTCATATGCATGTATATATACGTCGAGGAGCACCGCCGCCCTCGTTCGTCCATGCGTTTCTATGTATACGGCGGAGCACCGCCGCCCTCGTTCACCCATGTGTACAGACATATATACGGCGGAGTGGAGCACCACCACTCTTGTCACACCGCCCTTTCTCGTGGCCTAGTTGATCAACATTCGTATTATCGTTATCGTTAATGCTAAACAATCACACCAGGGCGAACCGCTATTGTTGATGTACTATATATTGGTTTTGTTTTTGAAGCTAGATGGCCGACACGAGAAACATGGATGAGGAGGAGTTGATGATGAATTTGATCAACACCGGCACTCAAGTTGTTTGGCGATGATGGTGCTAAAAATAACGTGCAAGAGGATGCGAGATGACGAGAGTCAAGATTTTAGCTCTTGAACAAAATGAGCAACAAATGATTGGCCAAGTATATATTTTTTATTATTAGCTATATATATTATCATATGTCTTTATGTGTGCTCATGACATTAAAAAATAATGTTTATGTTTTGTAGCCCTACGGATCGACATCAACAACTACAACGAAGAGTAAAAATGTTCGAGGTCCCAAAAAGCCATTGGAGGGCCGCTTCATCATCTTGGAGTTCAATGTGGATTCAGAGAAGAAAGGGGGCGAATAAAATGAAATTTGTGCACCATCTGTGGTTACCTTATACGGGACCCATTTGCCGATTAGTACCCGTGAATGGAAGAAGAAGACCAATGCTCCTCATATCAGTTTTGTCTCCGATCGTGACAAGGCGTTAATTTGGAATGATGTCTTGGTACATTTCACGCTCCAAACAGATGGTTATGATGATATAATAGATGGTGATGAAATGAAGGAGCGAGTTATGGATTGGGCAATGAAGAAGATGGCCACCCAGTTTCAGACTTGGAAGAAACACCTATACACGACGTATGTCAAGAAGAACACAAGACCAGATTTTCTTGCCCCAGCCCGATCTCAAAGCAGAGGCCCTATTGGGATGAGTTTGTACAAGACAAGACTTGGAAGAGGGTGTGAGTCGGGTGATAAAGAACCAACGTAATGCCCAATGTAAGACATACCACCATACCTTGGGATCGGTGGCTACCCAACCGCCATTAAGAAGTGGAACAAAATGGAAGCAGACCTTCTTGCCAAGGGTATCGGACCCAGAATCACTCGAAAGCGGAGAACGTGCAAAGAATTGGTTTTTCGGTCATGGGGAACACTAGACAGGAGAGCAGGGGAAGTGCGTTTATGGCGCAAAGGCGCAAGAAGCAAGCAAAAAGATTGTTTTATGCTCAGAGAGCTACTGCTAGTGGTGCGTTCAGGGCCAACAGAGAGAAGGATGAGCTGACATACGCCATCAGGACTGTTGAACATGGTGGCCGAACTAGAGGCAAAGGAAGTGTCTCGTGGGAGCATGGATTCCCTCAGGACAGACCTTCTTACAGAAGTCGCCAGAGAAAAAAGGAAGAAGAGAAGCGAGCGGCTCCAGAGATTGGAGGAAGCGGTGCGTGAAGCACAGGAGCAGAAAAAAACCTTGAAGCGAGAATGCGGGGAGGAAATCGAAGGCAAGTGCAAATAGCGGTGAGTGCAAGCAAGCGTGCATCGTGAGCGAGAAATCAACATTAGCCAATCTGTTCAGTTGAAAAGCAGCTGCGCTTCCACGGAGATACCAAATCAAGGGGACATAGGACTGTGCTTCCCTGTGGATGACGTCACTGAACCTTGTACAACGTGTGAGCTACACATTCCGAAGGAGAATTCTACAATCAAGGTGGCTATCGGTCTTGTTAATCCTATCGACTGAACCAAGACACCAAGGATTCATGGGAATATAATCCAAGAAGGATATGCTACCATCTCGGTAGATAAAGCTGAAAAAGGTTTTAGTGATTTGCCTCTTGACATTCCTAGAGGTGAAGGCGAGAAGACTCTAGGAGAAGCAGAGAAGACATTCATTCTATGGCGTAAGCGCTACATCATCATTCCAGGGATGTCGGCTCCACCTCCTCCTGAACTACCTCACCATAGGTACGTGCGGATGAAAACACTACATCATTAATTTGTATTGGCTTAAATAATTAACAATCTGCTCATAATAATATGTCATTCCTTTTTTTTGTAGCAGATCCTCCCCCAACCTAAATCCAATTGTTCAATCGCCAGATCATCATAGTGCTCTGTACGATGACATTATGTTGGAAGACGAGGCTGCATCTACACCATCTCCAAGGAGGTCTCCAATGCCGCTGCCAACACCTCCAAGGAGGTCTCCAACGCCTCCCCCGCCCCAGCCTACCAAGAAGCCTAGCAAGAGGCCAACCCCTCAAACGAAGAACCAGTCCCCGCCTGCAAAGAAAGCCACCGTGAAACCAAGGGCTATTCCCAAAATAATATCTGAAGAGAAGGAAGAAGGAACTAATGCATATAAAAAAGACATGTCTAGATTCTATGACAAACTTAAAATGAATCAAGAAGCAAGGAGAAACCCGGAGAAACCGTACTTCTTCGTAGCTCCAGATATTCTAAGAAAAAAGGTGACTTCTTACCAGCAACAACAGCGGGAATTTCGTAAGCCGTCCAAATCAACGTTATCAGACTATGACCGCACTCTCACCAAGTCAATTGAGGCGGCATGAGAAAAAAAGCGGGCAGGGAAAGGCATTGCCCAACTCGGACAACAAGCGCGCAATCAATCCCCCGCTAGTTGTTGGTAATGAATATGGTTCGAATTTAGGATTAATGCATCAGCAAACATACCTCCGGATGTCGATTTGGATCACCTTGGTGAATTTCTTGATGAGACCTGGTCTCGACCTTTACCAGATGTTTGGTGATGGAAACATTGAGAGTGCGGCGGAGGTTGATATTTGGAAGAAAAAATTTGTACTAGGCCGAGTCTATACAACCCTCAAGCCTTATCTCGATCCGGGGACGCAAATGTACCGCTAAACAGAGTGGTACATGCAAAGCGTCTACCGATGGAGACTTCTCGCGTTGGTGTCGTAATTAGAGACGAACATTGGTTCCGGTGGCGATGATGTTATGTATGTTGACTTTGCGAATTTCATCAACTATGCCACCGACCTCTCCGGACAAAGTTATCATTAGTTGCTATTGCCTCGTAAGTAATAATTCTTTCGATCTATTATTAAACTCATCATATGTGTGTATATGCATATAAATTATCCTAACAAGTACTATATATATGCAGATTTACAATGATGAGCTCAGAAAGGAAGGCGCAATGAAATTGGTTTTGTTGATCCCCATATAGTATTCAAGACCCAATTACTCCAAAGACTAATTGGAAGTCTGAGTCAGAGAGTAACCTCATGAACTTCTTAGTGAACCAACGCCACAAGAAGGCTATACTCTTTCCCTATAACTTCAAGTGAGTGTTAATCATGTCGATCATATCCTTAATGGCTCATATGTTGATTCTAGTTAATTAATGAGTGTTATGCGTTATATCCTATAAACACATGCAGCAATCACTGGATATTGATGGACATCGATCTGGTGAAAAGTCACTTGATAATCTATGACTCGATGAGAAAACCACAACAAGACTACCAAGATATGATAGATATTATCCAGAGGTAATTTCGGGATCTCTAGCAACTATATATACACACAAACATGATGATTAACTATATCTGATGACGTGGCAAATTTTTTATTGGTGGTGTTTGGAAAACCTTTATTGAGAAGCAACACATGGAAAAATGCAAAGCGCCACCGAATGTAATCCCTTTGAAAGTAAGTCCCACGAATCGCATCATCTTTATTAATTAAACATATAGCTTTCACCGGATCACCAGATTGGATGACAAATCTTTTTCTCGTAGAAGTGGTGTCTAAAGGCGAGAACAGGGAACAACTACTGTGGTTACTATGTTTGCAAGTTTATCAAGGTGCTCTCCCAAAGAACTCCTACAGAGAGACTCAAAGTACGTTAAAAATACACTATATATTCATTTAATTATTATTATTGATTGTGTTACTATGTCTTTATATATATATATATATATGTACATATATTAATTTATTTTCCTTTAATTCAAACCTGTAGACTCGATGGTTGGAGGAAAAGGTCATACGGCAAGACCAAATCAAAGCAATTCAAGAGTCTATAGCCGGATTTTTTAATGAGCAGGTCATCGATTCCAAGGGCGAGTTCTACTTCGACCCAACACTGCCATTGAAGCCAAGCTAGAGGATGAGAGGAAACTTGTTATGTCACAACAACTGTAATGCAATCTTTTGTAATATATGCACATGAAATAATATAATGTAAAATACACATATGCATGCATGCATGTAAATATATATATGATGCATGCATTCATATATATATATATATATATATATTTCTATGCTTGAATTGTGTGATTTAATACGTTCATTGTGCTTGAACCGAAACATACTATATGCGCGTATAAATGTATAATTAGCAGCGTACAATACGACTTCGAAAACCTATTTTGAAAAGAAAACAAAAAATGAAAAGAAAAGAAAAAAGAAAAAAACCTTTAGTCCCGGTTCGTATTACCAACCGGGACTAAAGGTGCCGGCCATCGTGGTATGTCAGGAGGCACCTTTAGTCCCGGTTGGTGTTACCCACCGGGACTAAAGGTCCTCCTTTAGTCCCGGTTCCTGACCCGGGACTAAAGGACCCTCCTTTAGTCCCGGATGCTTGCTCCCGGGTGGGGAACCGGGACTAGAGGGGGTTCCCCACCGGGAGTAAAGCTCGGTTCTCTACCAGTGCGATGACAATTGTTGACTCAGTTGAAACTAGTCGATGAGTACGTGAAGATAGCCGGTATCGATGGTTGAAATTATATTGAAATATTTTATTGCATCAAGTTGATCAGCAAGTCAATTGGACATTGGCTTGTAGAAATATTGATGCATCGGTTATTTTTTATTCAAAGATTGTTGCCTCCAGGTTGCTTATCGTTTGCATAAAATAAGTATAGCTCATCGGCTGCAAAAACCAAATAGCCGATGGAGTATTAGTTGAATGGAGTTATTTTATTAACAAGCTAATAACCAATGGAGCTTGGTCACGTAATGAAGAATACAAGCAGTAAAGGGAGAAAGATAAAGTCATCACTGATATCAAGCTACGTCCAGTCAAAGCCTTGGCTTATAATGGCCAATTCCAAAATAAAAGAGAAAATCACAAGGTTAGTCATTGGCTCAGAATGGGAATGTCAGGACATTAAGCCAATGAGGCCCTTTATGTGGTGATCACGCATCAAGCCAATGTACTTATTGGAGTTAGATTATTGTTTCTTCAATCGGCTATTGTGATCGGCTATTGCAAAACAGCAGCACGTCGGAGTAAAATTACAGCTAGTCACAAGACCCCTAGATACTGCAAGTCGCTGCAGATCTTTCCTTATTGAGAAATTGTACATTTACGTGGGAAGCAAAATCTGCTACATCGTGCTCCTACCCAAGGCAAGATCAGATTAATTCAAATGAAGGAGTATATGAATATATGAAGACAGCCGACATCGCTGGTGGAAGGTATATCGGCTATTTAAGAATATTACATTTAGTTCTCTATATAGCAGCACTGTAGAAGCATACGAGGATTCCAAATGCAGCAGCCAATAGGCGCACTGGTGAAAGCATAATTATATTAAATCGGTCCCAAGCGAAGGCACTTATCGGCTCAGAATGGAGAAGCATACATGCAAATATGAGGTACATGCTTGCATATTATTCTTTATTCCTCGCTTTTCCTATAACTTGTGAACAATCTATAATAGGGAAAGTATGTTATCTAAGTAGTTGATGAATGATATATGGTGTGATGAAAGAAATCTTGCTTCTTTTTGTAAAGTACTAGGTGAATTTTCTTACAAAAAATTCAGAATCAATAGCTTGTCTCCTCAATGATGTTGAAATTCCTACCAAGGCCATATGTTAGTTTCATTAAAAACCTTCCGCATAAGCTGCTTAGTTTGTATTGAGTTTTGTCAAGTCATGTTGACCCTTGTTGAGAGATTTATCATGCTCCCAATATCAAGATCACGTACACGCCTCATATATGTGCTGCTTCATGACTGGAAGTACACAAAAAAAACAGACTTTTCGTCCACCCCAAAATGTTCTGCTCCTACACTGGGAGGAGGCAAAAAATATATTTGTTAGGATTTATCAAAATAAATGCTCCAAATTCTTGACGATATTTCTTTCAAAAGTTTGTCACAAAAAGAGGCATGGGTCATGCAGGAAAAAAAGGGGTCTGAAGTAAAAAAATAGCCCATGTTCTCGCAAAAATATTCCACATGAGAGAAATCTGTTTCAAAAGAGCATAGTAAAGATAGCCACCAAATATTCCATGCACATACACATCTTGATCTAAAAGTATGACACTTCCCTCCTTAGATCCGGGGTTTGACCTTACAATATATGTAAGGTAAGTATGCAACATATTTTGTCCCTACCCGAACTCCACATAAGCTTTTTAGAAGTAGGGTGAACAAAGGCGAAACAATGTCTTGGTGAGAAACTATACACATTGAATGATATGAGAGTATCATTTGAGGAGCAAAGCTGTGTTTTAATTTAAAAATCTTTAAAAACCCAAGTTTTCTGAGCAGGAGAATTGAGGATGACTGAATTCTAATCCATTCCATTTTTTAACCAGCCAAGATGGTGTGATAGACACTTAAAAGTTCATATGTGAAGGTAAGGCTTGGGATAAGGTAATATTGCTGCCAACGAATTTCTCGGCTCTCTAGAAGAAGACCATCGGCTGAAAGTTATTGGGTTATATTTTTCTAGACATTGGTATGGTGGTCGAAGGTGTTAAGCTAATAGCCGATGGGATCTTCTAATACGTATATGAAGGTGCTTAGCGGTGTGCAATCAGGATCGTGAAGTTTAATTGCTATGCACACCGGAAGGCGGCATGTACCCCACATCTATGGATTTGATTTAGAAAAACAGTATTATATCAAGACGGTCGGCGGATGAGATGGCTTCAAATTTGATCATGCAAGTCTTCAATATTGCAATTAGATGTCATCGGCTAACGAAAGAATATTATCGGACAAAATAGTTCGAAGCATAAAAATTCATACTCCAAACTAGGGGGGGCCTGTGTTGACACCAAAACTTGGTAATTTTGTTGCCAATAAAGTCTACAGAAGAAAGCCGACAATTTGATGAATAATAAGTCAAAGACGGCAGATTCCAGGATGCATGACTACGATTTGGAAACTAATAGAAAGGGATTATGTTGGTCGAGTATTCAGACACGTTGATAGAAGGTGCTCCCAAATGGAATTCTGAATGAACAACGAGCACATGTTTTATTCGGCAAGAGGTGGAGAAATTATAATAGAAAAAAGAATAGCTATCGGAGCTTGCCGATGGAATTATGAAGGTTTGCCATACATGTATTTCTATATGTGCGCAGAGCCGTGCAATGTATTCGTGCTGCAGCTAGCTACGTGCTTTTGTTTGGCCGATGCATGGCCAAATAAAATAGATTTCTACAAGAAAATGAAGGCCTACACGTATAAACAAAGTTGATCAAAATAAACAAGAGAAAGGCTCTGAAAGAAAAATGGTCACGATGGTTTTGGCTAAAGTCGTGACTAGCTGGCCAGATGGAAAAGGAAGCGAGAAGGAGATAGGAAAGGAAGAGTCCGGCTTAAATATTTAGGAAAGGAAGTATTTTTAATATTATTTAGCCAGGCTGCGCAAGGAAATTTCAATGACATATCTTCGTATATACGTGAAGCTTGAAAGAATTCACGTGGAAGGAAGAGAAAGAAAAATAAAGTACAGCAAGCATCCAGAATGAGAATAGGAATATTATATTCAGATTGTCTTGCAAGTTAGATACGTGACGTCCTTGTATGAGTCCTATTTTCGTACGCAAAGTCCAGCAACCCTATAAATAAAGGGTCATGGCAAATTGTAAGGGACATCTAATCAATTAATACAAGTTATTTTCTTTCGGCTCCGTGCCAACACTTAGGAGTAGGAGTATAATAGATCTCGGTGAGTTTTTCAACAAGTAGGGCTGCATCGGTCCGGCCGACTTCCAGCTTGTCTGTAAGTATCGTCATGGCTTAAACTTTTGTTTGTATGGCTGCATCAGTTAAGTTCGACCTCCACTGCAGGCTCTAGTATAAGCTAGTTATCGATCCTTATTTAGTTCAAGTACGGCTGCATCGATCTGATTGATCTCCACTGCTCGAGTTAGATTAAGGTCAAGTTATCGACTCTACCTAAGGGTAACGTCCTTTGGGTAGATTTATTAAGTTACTGATCTTGCTGATGTTCTTATTGTCATTAGTTTTTCAGCAACATCAACCCGCCCGATCAAGATCGATCTAGATCGCCCTCACATCCTTTTAATCCATCGTTTGTCTTGTTACATTGCAATGATTCTTATTTTAAACGACGGATTACGTTGCATCGGCTGTTCTACTTCGACCTTGATCATGCATAGTACGCGGTTAAGGCATGTATGATCTTAAAGAGGTTTGCTGGCTAGTTAAATCCGGTCTACGTTCGCTATTATGGCTATAACTATCCAGTCGATCCCCACTGATGGCACTTTAGATCGGAGGATGCTAGTTGGTAGATTTATTTTCGATCAGGCGTGACCTTGACTGTTTGCTATGCTTGCATTGGCTAGATAGCTGATCTCCTATGCTTTAACGCCTACAGTGTATGTCTAGGATTCTGTTAAATGTGAATACATCAGTTTAGTTGAAATGTTTGATTTGTTGTCTTTATCACGGCTGCCATCGATCCGGTCGAACACCACTGTTAGAGATAGCAGGTTCAGTCAGATGAGTTCATATATTTGTCCATGTTAAATAGTCGATTGTTTACATCATGTAGTCCCTTTTCACCTGAATCGGCTATTTTAGCCGATCCGCCTGAGCCTTCACATATATAGCATGTCTTTCAGAAAGCCTGTCAATGTATAGATGGTTTTATGGATTCTTCGGCTTCAGTTTGTTATTATTATCATAGCTGTCATCGACCCGGTCGAACCTCACTTTTGATAGTAACGGATTAGATTCAGGGCGTTCGTAGATCCATTTGTACTAGACAGTCGATTTGTTCGCATGTTATATTCTTTCTCGGTAAATTCATCGGCTCAATGCTTTATACTGGTTATATTTATCTAGCTGATGATTTCACTCATATCTGCATGCATTATACTTGTCATCAAGCCCACTGGATCAACGGCACGGGTAAGTCGACCACTCACCTGCGTTGTTGACCACGACTAACGCTGACCAACCACACACCATGGCTAGAGGTTGGACAACGATAGTTCGTGGTCGGCATCACTTGTGTGTGCTCGGCAACACTAGTGAGTGGTCGGTGATCCAGTGGGCTAACACTGGCTGTTCCCGAAGCGGCACACTTGGAACTGTCTGGACAAGACCGGTATGTTCCATCTTAAATTACTAATAAACTTTCTCTCCTTGTCAATTGCAGGTCAAATTGACTGGCACGCCCTCGGGAGGAATTCGTAGGGTCGACTCGTTCTGCGTTGAAGCCAAGCGGATCTCCAGCCTTGCTCTACCAAGCAGATCCTTCCGGCTTGCTGTGTCCCCGGCACATCGACACATTTTTTGCGCCGAGACATGTGCCATCCCCGGCTATGGCTACCCAGCCAACACCGGTGTTGCCTTCGTGATCACAATGGTGGCATGTGTTCCGGTGGACAACATGGGAAGAAGGCGCTGCAGCTGCTCCTGCACTCAGCTGGATGGAATAACCGCCCGCCATGAGCACAGCGCTATGTGTGCATGTCCTTGTGGCCAGCCCCTGGTTGTCTTTCCATCCGCTATGTCCCCCAGGGGGGAAATCCGGAGTACGTCGTAATGTGCCTCCGTGGTGCCGGTGGGAGCAAGTGGCGGCAGTAGCAGCTGCGTTTGTGGCTAGGAAGTTGTCACTCTCCAAAGCGGTGCCGCCATAGCCAGCAGGTATGATCTCGGTATCGGCAGTAGCGGCACAGGGTGCGACAAACCACCAAACGTGAGATCACTTCAGATTACAGCGGCCACAACTGCTGCCACCGAATTGACTTCATCCACCTCCACTCTGTCACCAGTAGTGTGACATTCAGCAAAGTTCTGGCACGGTCTCCCAAGCCAACCACCCTATCTGCGATACTGTGGCCACATCCTTTGCAGTGCCGGAGACAACATCCCGCACCACCTAAGCCGAGTCACCATTGCCAAATGCTATCGGGAGATAAGGCTTCAGACTATAGGAGTGCCTTCAAGGATGTGCGCGAGAGTGCGACATCAAAGTCGGCCACGAGGTGGCGCACGCCCTTGAGACGGATGGCTTCCTCGCGGAGGTGAGTGAGGTGGTCGGGGTAGCGCTTGCTATAGGCCAGTGAACCAAGACGAGCATGGCCAAGAATGCCAGCGCAGCTCTCCACGTACACAAAACCGGTTAGCAGAAGTAGCCCGGGGTAATTAAAATGACTGGTATGGGAAAGTTTAATGTGTTGAAATCATGGTTTTGTATGTTGGGCACTTACGTAGGCAACTCACAAGACGTCAAGGTGTTATTTAGACTTTTCCCAGTTTCAAAATAAAATCTGATTTCTTTGGGCAATAAACGTTTTTCTAGTATGCACACATACTCCCACAATAATACAATCCAGATCCCTTAAAAATTATTTAATGTCCCCCCATAAAAGAAGTTACAAATTTAGCAAAAAAATAAATATATGCAGGGAATTCACATAAATTAAGACATACCAAACCAACAAAAATGTATCCCACACTTTTAATCGGGTGCATACATAGAAAAATCATATTTTACCACAAATGGTTTTTACCAACCGATGCTCATGTTATTAGAAATTTAGGCATTTTCATTATCAGTTTAATCCAGAAAAATAACATCAGCAGGTTTGCGATAGCATATATGTGCATGTGTATTTCTCTAATGAACACTACAACATACAGAGATGACATACAGACAAATACAATAGCAGTGAGTACAGTAATCACAGAGATTAGAGAGTACCCAGCGGAGGGTCCCATGCCGAGGGCATCGGAGGCTCCATTCGCACTAGTCGACATAGCGCGTTGCTCGAAGTCGCGGACCACAGTCGGTGCGGGACGATGTTCGTCGTGCAGTCCCACGAACGGATCACCAGGAAGAAGAGACCTTGCAGTTCCGTGCATTCACCGGGAAGAAGACGAGATCGGCCACCAGGAAGAAGGTGTACGCGAGCAGTCGCGGATCGCTCCCCAAAAACCTAATTCCCGCACACCCCGTGCAAGGTTCTCCAGCGGATGAGGGTTCTAGAGGCACCTGCTCTCCCGGTACTCTATGCGCGCAGAGGTACGGGACGGGGAAGACAGAAGGCTGCGGAGATGTGGATTCTCTCGATTGCGAAAGACGGGATCTGAACTGACGGAGGACTTCGGATATATGGCTGCGACAGGGGAAGGAGATGAAGGCAGCGGAAGAAACCCAGGAGACGGGAAGCGGAAGGGACGGTAAGTGACGCAGTCAGTTCGCCTCCACCATCAAGGAGCGAAACTCCCGGCACGGCCACGCCCACGCCCACGCCCACGGCCCGGCCTAGTCGGTGGCGGCGGCGGCGCGCGCGTGCGTGGCACGCCTTTATCCTTTTCTCAGCTTCTCAAGGTAGATGAATAATTTCCAACCATATAAGCTGAGTCAGCGTTCAGTCAAAATCCCGTATGGTATTAAACCATACAACGCTTATTGTTATAGACCATAGAGTTTTATTTGATTTATTAAATATTATATGGGCCAAGCCCATAATATATCCAATAATCCCCACCAAACTCTAGGGTTTGTGACAAAGTAGTCTCAGAACCATATTTCTTTTATATACCAGTGTTTCGATGGAGACTGTTAAGTTAAACATCCATCTAGAACAATAGTTTCACTCAGTCATAACTGAACAATGGACTAGGCCTTGAATTGACAGTTTTGTGTGAGGTGAATGTCACTAAAGTACTTAGCTGGTACTGGGCAGTAAAAGGCATCCCCTCTATTTGAAGCATATAAGTCATACTTTAGTGCCTCTCATGAGTATTTAGAGATCACCCAAATCTCATAGACTGTGACCAGCAGTATGATTCATATAGGTGTGTTCCTCAAAAGATATTCTGTAGGACAACATCTTTGCTTTGACAAGCCACTTGGAACACATTAAGAAAAAAGCCAGCCTGCCTTACAAAAAGGAAAGATATGCATCAGAAATGAGTCTTACTAAGGATCTTTCCTCACAATTTACTACTAGCTTGTTTCACCATTCTACTTCACGGGATCTCTGATCACATAGAACAGATTACCACTATAGTAAATTTCAAGTGGGTCTCAAACCCATCTCTCTCGATGCACTTTCTATCACGTTGCGTGATAGACCCTTAGTGAACTGATCTGCTAGATTGTTAGACGCCTAAACATAGTCCAACGCTATTACTCCGGAGTTTCTCAATTTTCTGACAGATTTTTGTCGTCTCTTAACAAGCCTTGTGGACTTCATGTTATCCTTAGAACTGTTAACCTTTGTAATCATAGTCTGGTTATCACAGTTCATAGAAATAGCCGGTATGGGTTTTTCAACAACCGGTAAATCCATAAGGAGATCACGAATCCACTCAGCCTCAGATCCAGCAGTGTCTAATGCTGTGAGTTTTGCTTCCATAGTAGACTTCGTTAAGATAGTCTGCTTGCAAGACTTCCAGGAAACAGACCACCTCCAAGCAAAAACACATATCCACTTGTGGCATAAAGCTCATCAGCATCAGAAATCCAGTTGGCATCACAATAGCCTTCCAGCACTTTCGGAAGTCCGGTATAGCAAATACCATAGCTCATGGTTCCTTTTAGGTAGCGCATCACTCTCTCAAGAGCACGCCAGTGATCATCTCCCGGGTTTGACACAAACCGGCTCAACTTGCACACAGCAAATGAAATGTCAGGCCTTGTTGCACTAGCAAGATACTTGAGTGAACCAACGATCTAGGAATATCTCAATTGATCCCTTGCTATTCTCTGATTTTTCCTCAATAGCACACTAGGGTCATAAGGTGTAGGAGCAGGTGCACAGTCACTGAACCCAAAGCGACTCAGCACATTTTCCACATAGTGGGTTTGTAACAAATTTACCCCACCACCACCTTCTCTTAGAAGCTTGATATTACGAATAACATCAGCCTCTCCCAAATCTTTCATCTCAAAATTTTTAGATAGAAATTCCTTCACCTCCTCGATCACTTTGAGGCTGGATCCAAAGATCAGTATGTCATCAACATATAAGCAAAAATGACTCCTTCACCCCCACCATACGATAGTACACACATTTGTTAGCTTCATTCACAACAAAGCCAACAAATGTTAAAGTTCTGTCGAACTTCTCATGCCACTGCTTGAGAGCTTGTTTTAGGCCATATAATGACTTTAATAATTTACACACCTTGCCTTCTTGACCATTTGCTACAAATCTATCAGGCTGATCCATATAGATCTCCTCCTCCAACCCTCCATTTAGGAAAGCTGTCTTAACGTCCATTTGATGAATGATGAGACCATAAGAGGCTGCTAGGGAAAGCAAAACTTGAATTGTGGTCAATCGGGCAACTGGTGAATAAGTATCAAAGAAATCATCACCTTCCTTTTAAGTATAACCCTTGGCCACAAGCCTTGCCTTGTACCTCTCAATAGTACCATCAGGCCTAAGCTTTTTCTAGAACATCCATTTGCAACCTATAGGCTTGCACCCATAGGGACGATCAACTATTTCCCAAGTTCCATTAGACATAATAGAATCAATCTCACTCCGTACTGCTTCTTTCTATAAGTCAGCATCAGGAGAGGAATATACCTCTTCAATGATTGTTGGTGTGTCATCCACAAGGTACACAATATAGTCATCACCAAAAGACTTTGCAGTCCTCTGTCTCTTGCTTTTCCTGGTGACTATAGTGTCATCCTCCTCAGGATTTTGCACATAGGGTTCCTCAATTTGTTCTATCGGAGTAAAATTTCCATGCTCATGGGGAATTATAAATTCATGACCAGTTGTGCTAGGTGCATTTTTTATGAGAAACTCATTCTCAAAAAATATAGTGTCTCTAGATTCCATGATTGTATCAACAGCCATCTCAGGAACACTAAAGTTTATAATTAAAAATCTATAACCCACGCTGTGAATAGCATAACCAAGAAAGACACCATCAACAGTCTTTGGTCCAAGCTTTCGCTTTTTGTTTATTGGCACATTTACCTTTGCCAAACAACCCCAAGTTCGCAGGTAAGAGAGATTTAATCTCTTCTTCTCCCATTCCTCGAATGGTGTAATTTCTTTGTTCTTTATGGGCACTCTATTTAGGACATGACACGCTGTCATTATAGCCTCAGCCCACCATTCCTTAGATAGTCCCACAGTCTCCAACATGGCATTAGCCAAATCAGTTAGAGTGCGGTTCTTTCTCTCTGCAATCCCATTGGACTGTGGTGAGTATGGTGGCGTCCTCTCATTAATAATTCCATGCACCGTGCAAAACTCAGAAAATTCATTTGAGAAATATTCTCCTCCGCAATCGGACCGCAAATGCTTGATTTTCTTCTCAAGTTGATTTTCTACCTCAACTTTATAGACCTTCAAATAATGCAACGCTTCATCTTTTGTTTTTAAAAAATACACGTAGCAAAATCTAGTACAATCATCTATAAATGTCATGAAGTATCGTCTACCACCTTTAGTCAATTCGCCATTCATTTCGCACAAATTAGAATGAACGAGTTCTAATGGTGCCAAATTCCTCTCCTCAGCAGCCTTGTGAGGCTTGCGCAGTTACTTCCATTGCACACACACCTGGCACTTAGAATCTTTGACTAAGTTAAATTTCGGGATTAAATTCAGATTTGCAAGCCGCGTGAGACAGCCAAAATTGATGTGACAAAGTCGTGAATGCCATATATTCGACTCATCTGAAACATTAACATTGTTCACTACTTTATTACACGCATCATCAAGCAAAGATAGGCGGAACAAGCCTCCATAATCATAACCTTTTCCAACAAATGTTTCATGTCTCGACACAACACACTTATTGGACTCAAGTACAATTTTAAAGCCATCGCGACACATCTGAGAAGCGCTAACAAGGTTCTTTTTGATGGAGGGGACATGCTGCATGTTCTTTAACAGCACCGTCTTTCCCAAGTAAACTTCAGGACGACCATACCAGCACCAAGAACACGCGCATGTGAACCGTTTCCCATCAGCAAGGCTCCACTCCTGCCGGCCTGATAGAAAATAAACAAAGAAACATCAGCACACACATGAATATTAGCACCACTGTCCATCCACCACTCAGGTGAAAGACAAACTGAAAGAACAAAAGGTAAAGAATTACCATACCCAGATGTTCCTCCTCTAGTCTCGCTAATTACCATGTTTGCTGATTTCTTTTCTTGCTTATATTTGCGGTCTGGGCACGTACTTGCCCAATGCTCATCACTCCCGCAAACAAAGCAGCCTCCATCTTTCTTGTTGTTTTTCTTCTTAAACTCTGCAGTCTGCTTAGGCTTTGCATTGCGGTTCTCTTGCATGTTCTTCTTCTTTTTGTTACAAGATGCAAATGAGTTTTTCTTCTGCACCATATTGGCAGCGGAAGACTCAACTCCTTTTCCACGGTTGTCTTTTGCTCTCGCCCTCTCCTCAACATAAAGAGATCCAATAAGCTCAGCAACGCTAAACTCTTGTCTCTTGTGTTTTAGAGAAGTAGCAAAATCCCTCCAAGAAGGTGGCAGCTTAGCGATTATACCGCCGGCCATAAACTTGTCAGGCAACAAACATGGAAAATATTCTAGTTCCTTTTCTAGCGCCTGTATCTCATGAGTCTGTTCGACCACAGAACGGTTTTCAACTATTTTGTAGTCATACAGCTGCTCCATAGGGTACAGCTCACTGCCAGCATCAGAAACCCCAAACTTTGCCTCAAGAGCATCCCATAACTCTTTGCCCGATGCGCAAGATATATAGTTTTTCTCATACTTGGGATGAAGTGCACTGATCACGGCGCCTCGAAACAGGTTATCGGCAACCAAGAACTTTTGCTCCTCCTCAGGAGTAAACTGTTCAGGCTTCCCCTGCGCGGCGTGATAGCAGTTCATCGCAGTCAACCACAGTACCATCTTGGCACGCCATATCATGAAATTCTTGCCATCAAAATTATTTGGCTTCAAAGCAGCAGCAAAACCACTGACAGAAAATTGCCTAACATTAGGTTTTTGGATTATTAGAAATTTAGGCATTTTCATTATCAGTTTAATCCAGAAAAATAACATCAGTAGGTTTGTGATAGCATATATGTGCATGTGTATTTCTCTAATGAACACTACAGCATGCAGAGATGACATACAGACAAATACAATAGCAGTGAGTACAGTAATCACAGAGATTAGAGAGTACCCAGCGGAGGGTCCCATGCCGAGGGCATCGGAGGCTCCATTCGCACTAGTCAACATAGCACGTTGCTCGAAGTCGCGGACCACAGTCGGTGCGGGACGATGTTCGCAGTGCAGTCCCACGAACGGATCACCAGGAAGAAGAGACCTTGCGGTTCCGTGCAATCACCGGGAAGAAGACGAGATCGGCCACCAGGAAGAAGGTGTACGCGAGCAGTCGTGGATCGCTCCCCAAAAACCTAATCGCCGCACACCCCGTGCAAGGTTCTCCAGCGGATGAGGATTCTGGAGGCACCTGCTCTCCCGGTACTCCGTGCGCGCAAAGGTACGGGACGGTGAAGACAGAAGGTTGCGGAGATGTGGATTCTCTCGATTGCGGAAGACGGGATCTAGACTGACGGAGGACTTCGGATATATGACTGCGACGGGGGAAGGAGACAAAGGCAGCGGAAGAAACCCAAGAGACGGGAAGCGGAAGGGACGGTAAGTGACGCAGTCCATTCACCTCCACCATCAAGGAGCGAAACTCCCGTGTTAATGTGGATTTAAGTGGCAAAAGACTGGCCATGCCCGCTCGCTCGCCGCCTGCCTCGCCATGGCCACGGCCCGGCCGGCGGCGGTGGCGGCGCGCGCACGCGTGTGGCACGCCTTTATCCTTTTCTCCGCTTCTCAATTTAGATGAATAATTTCCAACCATATAAGCTGAGTCAGCGTTCAGTCAAAATCCCGTATGGTATTAAACCATACAACGCTTATTGTTATAGACCATAGAGTTTTATTTGATTTATTAAATATTATATGGGCCAAGCCCATAATATATCAACACATGTCGCTGCAAATGATGCTGGGCCTGCATCGTCGTCTGCCAAGAGGTGGCACACACGCCCTCGACCGCTTTACCCTCATCATTGACAGCGAGGTGGCACACATGTGGAATGTGTGAACTTTCCAGAATGCCGTCGTCGTCGTTGTTGTCGATGGCAGCAAGGCCGGAGAATATTGTGGCCGCCACGAGCAACACATTCCACGTGCTCAACTCTGGTAGCGGTGCGAGCATAGCAAGTGGAGGCACTAGCAGCTGTGTTAGTGGCCAAGGAGCTGTCACCCTCCAAAGAGGTGCCGCCGTCGCCGACATGTACGATCTCGATCTCAGCAGTAGTGGCACAGGGCGCGGCAAACCACCACAATCGGATCGACTTCATCCACGTCCACTCCATCACCTGAGCCAAGACACCATCACCCAATGATACGGGGAGATAAGGCTGCACATGGGGAGTGCCTACTACGCTGCATGAGGAGCGCGGCATTGTCATCAGCCACGAGGCGGTGCATGCCCTCGAGGCAGATGGCTTCTCCGTGGAGATGCGCGAGGTGGTCGAGGCCGAGCATGCGCCATAGGCCGTCGACCCAAGATGACCGTGGCCAAGAATGAATGTTTTCTTTTATGGAGATATACTCCCACAACAATACAATCAAAAGCCCGTAAAAATTATTTAATGTCCCCCCATAAAAGAAGTTACTAATATAGCAAAAAAATAAATATATGCACGGAATTCACATAAATTGTGACAAACCAAACCTAGGAAAATGTATGCTACACTTTTAATCTGGTGCATATATAGAAAAAATCATATTTTAGATGAAATGTTTTTAACCGAGCGGGGCTCCCATCGTTGCACCATAACCCCATCAACGGAGATCTCCTTGACAAGATCCTTCTCCACCTTGGCTGCCGGAGTTGCCTTGTTAGTGCCCTTCTCACCAGCAAATGCTGGCCTTGCGGCGCCTCCACTTCGCCCGCCTACTTGGGGTCTACGTCTCCAGTGGAGGCTCATTTCTGGCTCGGAGTTCATCCCGCTATCTAATGCCACCAGCACGGAGCTGAGCGCTGACTTCTGTTTATGCGGGGACATTACAAATTTAGCAAAAAAATGAATTACCCAGGGAATTCACATAAATTATGACATATCAACCCATAAAAATGTATCCCACACTTTTAATCTGGTTCATACATAGAAAAAACATATTTTACAACAAATGTTTTTTACCAACCGATGCTCATGTCGCTGCAAATTGCGCTGGACATGTTGTGGCCATGACGCAATGGCCTGCATCGTCGTCAGCCACCAGGTTGCACACACCCTCATCCTCTTCTCCCTCGTTGTTGACAACCAGAAGCAAAGTTCTGGCACTAACAAAAAAAATTTTAGAATTGGCACTAGCAAATTAATTAGTCATGTGTGAGCTTGCCAGGATACCGTCGTCGTCATTGTCGATGCCGGACAGGCCGCCGGAGAACGTCACGGACACCATCACCGTCGTGAGCAACACATTCCACGTGCTCAACTTTGGTAGCTGCACGGGGGGCACGGCCATGTGATTGCCAGGGCGATCTCGCTTTTTTCTATGTGCGAAAACACACAGAAAAATGCGACAGAAAAATACCCACAGAAGTATAATGACAGAAAAATCAAAATTTTCAGTGGGTTAACCGTCAGAAACAATTTTTCTGTGGGTCTCACACGCACAGAAAAATTGTTTTCGCCCAGATTAAAACAAATTTTCCTGTGTGTTAATCCACACAGAAAAAAGAAATAAATGCACAGAAAAAAACATTTTTCTGTCGGTCTAGGTGAACTCACAGAAAAATTCATTTCGCCCAGATTAAAAAGAATATTTCTGTGTAGCCAGCCTCACAGAAAAAAAGTTAAACGCACAAAAAAATTATTTTAAAATAGTAGCAACAACATATTAAAATATATATTTGCCATACAGTAATTTCTGTGCATGACAACAAGGTTTCATTCAAATAATACACAAATACAATACTCGAAGGGACCTTGACGGGTGACCACACAACCGATCAAGTATCAAGAGTACCAAAACAAGTATCACGCCCGATGTGGCTGGGCGACAAGCAAACTTCAAATGACCGACATCAAAGTTCTAAACCATCACGAGAGGACGACTAGGACACCATGATGAGCTTCACTACTTTGGCGGCGGTACCTGCTGCTGCTGCTGCTGCGAGGAGTGCGGCGATGGAAAGGTGGCAATGGTAGGCATGGTCGGCGACACTCCTGTAGCGACAAAGAAGCAAGTGTTAGGACTAAGTTCTCTAGGTTAGGACTAGGTAACTCATAAAATCCAGGAAAGCGAAGAAAAACCTAAGTCAATACCGATCGAAGCTGAGCCTAATGTAGTGTATCCCTGAGAGTATGATGCTGGATAGGACACCGGAGCTACACCTGCAAGAAAGGCAAGGTTTGAGTCAGAAAAGCGTAATAAGGAAATTTAAGGAGTGAAACGCGCAAGGGACACAACTTGAGCAATAAATAACAAAGGAATACCTAGAGTCGCCGGCTAGAAGATCTGGTAGAGGTGTGCAGCAAGGCTGACCTATGACTGCCTGATCTGCTCAATGTTTTGAGCATTGGCCACCACAGATGTACTTTTTTTCGCCGGCTAGAAAAATCATGGATGCAACTGTATCCATCTAGCTAAAAGACAACTGTAGCAAATTTACTCTCAATGAACTAATCCATATAGCTGAAATGCTCAGATAAACCCCACTTATTCATGTCGAATGTATATCAAAACAGAGGAAAGGTACCTCTAATTCAAATGTTATAGCATCTTCCTGTTTGGTAAAACGTTCCTGCTGGCTAAGGTTGTCAAGATAATCAAGGGTCTCCTGACCTTCTATCCTCACTTCACTGGAATCAAGGTGGAAAGTATCAACATATGCATAATATGGTAAAATTTCTAGTAACGTCAGGAAAACAGAATGCTTATTTGTTCTTCTGAAACAATAAACAATGTCATTTCCATAACAATCAGTGAACAAGTATTCAGATAAATGGTTGGACCAAAATTATACTCCTAGAAACGCTTAAAATATAAACCATCTAATTATCCCATAGTAGTAATGAATAGGTCCAAATGCCTACCCCAGCATCTAATAACCAACCTTAAGCCACAATGAAGATCTAATTTCAGCCTGATAGAGTACCAAAATTACAATATTAGCTTCAGGAACCAATCATGTGGGACACCAAATACGAGTACAACCTAATTGTGATGCACAAGAACATATCAATCCAACTAAATGGAACATTAATACTGAAAAACAAAAATACTGAAACACTGACAATCAAAAAACAAAAAAATGAAACTGAACAAAACAACAACTTCTAAAACTGCTATGGACAACCTTCCCCTTGATACCGCAAAGGACATGACACATTCATTTAGACTGGCCTGCTACAGGAATAAGCGGAGGAGACACCAGTCCTGCTCATTTAGAAGAATATGATAGCATTAATGAACAGGAACATGTATTAGGGGAGATTTTTTGTCTTGAAAAGAGACATATCAAGTCTACTATACCAAGCCTGGAGGACAACAATTGATGCCTGCTTACCTGTACTTGACCTCATTGACACACGGAGGTCTATTCCATATGGCATTCAGCAAGTGTTGTATAATACTTAAGTTGGAGAGCAAAATATTCAGAAAGGCAGCTCATGGGAAAATGGCACAACAATGAACTCAAGTTGGGAACAAAATGCTAGTGCTGCGAATGATTCTGGTGACTGGGGAGGCTGGGGTAGTGGAGTTGGAGCTGCTGCAAAGCCAGCAGATCAAGATAATTCATGGGAAGTGCATGCTAGGTGCAGGACAATTCCACTGATTGGGGAGTTCATCATTTCCTAAGTTACATAAATTATTTCACACAGAACCACAGAACAGCAGTGACATGCTTAAGCAAGTTGCATCATAATAAGAGCACTTAGTTGCAGCCCAAATTAGCATATCTAATTTTTCTCAAAGACACAGTAGCCGGGGCTCAGAGACTAAAGATCTTATATGATATAGTGTAGGACAAGGTTAACTGACGGTAGCCGAGGCTCAAGTTGCATACATACTTATCCCATGGACAAGGTTAACTGATAGACCCAAGTCCCCGATACCCTACTGTATTGCAACATATTCTAAAAATAAACTACACAGTTCAATAAGAGCCAAACCTGATCCAATCTGAACAAACATTCAAGTCCTAACTCTTAGCATCAATCGGAGCACAAAAACAAGCTCAGATACAGGTGTCAGCTTAGCTAATATATTGAATTAAAAAAAGTCATGTTCTTCTACAATTAGCAATGCAAAAATCACAGAGGTCTATTGAACTAAGCTAATAGAAAAGAAACTATTGGTCATTCCAGATCCATTAGAGAGCAGTATGTCAAGAGCACAAGAACTACATATATTTCACCTGGAGCAAAAGAACTCGAGAAATGGCTCAGATTTACCCATTATCAGCATGACAACTGCAACTTAATTTCACCTAGAACTTAATTTAACTCTCTCTCTCTCTCTAATGAGAATTGAACTGGCCACAGAACTAGTTGCTTGTACTGGTACAAGCCATCCTAGTTAAGCATCAAACAGAACAAAATATCCCAAGTAACAGCTCATAAGATGCTAAAGTGCAGAAGTTCTCTAATGGAAACTTGATTCATCACGGCCACTCAAGAGTAGTACACAACAAAAAAAGTCACAAGGCATAGTTAGGGAAGGGGAGAGCAGTGCGGCACGAGACTAGGGTTTCATATCATCTCAGCTCCGCAAATATCACATATCAAAGATATATGTTCAAGAAATATTTGATGCACTACTAATCGTGCATTATGTGAGTACAGAAAATTCACATCAGACTGACATCAATCCAAGGTATGGAAAATTAAGAGATAAGCATTTTCTCTACAAAGTTAGGCAGTCCAGTCCCAGCAAAGAATGAAATATGATGCTGATTCATAGCAGTCGTTTGCATGAGAGAAAGGAAAAAGAAAGCAGTGCAAGACCTCACATCATCGCAGATCAGAGTCATCTAAATAAAAAGTTGGACAACTTCTCAACAAACCGACTGCACCTTTATCAAGTAGTTACTAGAAAATTTTCATAGCTCTATCATTGCCCAAGACTATTTATAGACAATCCTAGACTAGTTAATTTTGTGTTCCATCTCTAGCAAGTTTAGTCATTTTTCACTTTAGGAGTTCAATAGACAAAAAATATCTGCACATACAGATAGCTAGCAGCTTGGCATACATCTGATTAAAAGTTAATATCAATCTGCATAATCTTGTTTACAAGAGCAAGTGATTGCAACAATTCTAGAACAAAAATGTTTTGATTCATGGGTATTGGGCAGTGTATTTCTTACTTCTTACCTGAGCATCTCCAGTTCAAATATATTCTACAAAGCTTAGAGAATGCAAATAGATAGGACACCATCAGCTAAAGCAAGAGCAGCAAACAATATCCACAGTTCTAGTAAAGAAAATCAACAACTAGGAAATCGACAACCGTCCGTTCGTTGGAGTCAAGAACGACTTCCTAGGACGGCAGGAGCCAACATCTGCGTGGCTCATCAATAATAGCTCAGCAACCATGCCTGTTGCGCTAGCCACCACCACCACCACCATAGCCACCCGGCCGGATCCGGGAGAGGGAGGGCCGGATCGCCAGTGAAGAAGGGGAGGGAGGAGGCCACCGGGAAGAAGAAGGGGAGGGGAGGGCCGCCACCACCACGCCCGCCCCACGGCCACCACCACCACCACCACCACGCAGCCCACCGACCGGATCCGGAGAGGGAGGGCGGATCCGCCGGTGAAGAAGGGGAGGGGAGGAGGCCGCCACCGGGGAAAGAAGAAGGGGAGGGGCGGGCGCCTGGGAGGAGGGGGCTGGGCCGGGAGCCATGGGAAGAAGGAGAGGAGGGTCTTTGGGGTCGGGGGGGGGGCGTTGGGGAAGAGAAGGGCGGGGTGCTCGGAGCGACGCAGGGGGTGGCCGCTGCGAGACCTAGGAGCTACGGGAGTGCGGGCGTGGTCTCGGGCGGGTGCGGGCGGCGCGGGGGATGGGCTGCTGCGTCTAGAGATAGGTTTAGGGGGGTTTTTTTTTGCGTGTATATAGTTTTTCTGTGTGTATATCGTTTTTCTGTGAGTTTTGAAAAGACCGACAGAATAATATCAATTTTTCTGTGTGTATTGACACGCACAGTAAAATCACGCAATTTTTCTGTGGGTTCTAGAATATTTCTGTCAGGATTTTTGAAACGCACAGAAAAATTACGAAATTTTCTGTGTGTACAGAGAAACACGCACAGAAAAATTCATCACCCACAAAAGTATTCGAGTTTCCAGTAGTGGCGTATGTGCGGCCTCCAAAGCCGTTGTGTTGCCTTCACCGACGTCACGCGCCATCCATCATCTCCTCCACGAATGCCATGGCGGCATGTGTTCTCGATGGAGAACAAGGGATGAACGCGCTGCAGCTGCTCAAGCACTAGACTGGATGAAATAGGTGCCCACCATGGGCACAGTGCTATGTGGACATGTTCTCACAGGGCCAGCCGCCGGTCCTCTCTCCATCCGCTAGGTCCCCCAGGGACCAATCTGGGGCACGTCGTCATTCGCCTCTGTGCTGCCAGTGGGAGAAAGTGGCGGCAGTAGCAGCAGCATTGGGGCCAGGGAGCTGTCACCCCCCAAAGCAGTGAAGCTGTCACACGCTGGTACGATCTCGGTCCCGGCAGTAGCGGTGCGGGTGCAACAAACCACCAAACGTGAGGCCACTTCAATTACTACGGACGCAACCGCTGCCACCGGATCGACTTCATCCACCTCCACTCCGTCACCAGTCGAGTGACATTCAGCAAAGTTCTGGCACTGTGTCCTCGCCTCGGTATTCATGATATGCACCGCTGATACTGTGGCCACATCCTATGTGATTCCGGAAACAACATCCTGCACCACCTGAGTCGAGTCACCGTCACCGAATGCTATGGGGAGATCAGTCTACAGACTGTGGGAGTGCCTACTAGGCTCCGGGAGGAGCGCGATATCATCGTCGGCCACGAGGCAGTGCACGCTGTTGTGGTGGATACCCCGTGGAGGTGCACGAGGCGGTCGGGGCCAAGCGCACACCACAGTCCAACGGCCCAAGATGAACATGGCCTAGAATGCCACAGTAGCTATCCGCGTACACAAATCCAGTTAGCAAACCCAACCCGGGAGTAATATGACTTGTAAGGGAAAGTTTAATGTGCTGAATACATGGTTTTGTAGGTTGGGGATTAAGTAGGCAACTCTCAAGACACCTGGAGGCTATTTAGACTTTTCCATTTTCAAAACTAAATTAGATTTCTTTGGGCAATAAACATATTTCTTGTATTGTGATATATATACTCCCACAATAATACAATTTAAAGCCCCTGAAAATCATTTAATGCCCTCCACAAAAGAAGTTACTAAGTTAGCAAAAAAAATAAAAATATGCAGGGAATTCAAATAAATTATGACACACCAACCCTAGAAAAATGTATCGCACAGTTTTAATCAGGCCCATACATAGAAAAATCATATTTTGCCACATGTTTTTTACCAACTGATGCTCAAGTCGCTGCAAATTGTGCTTGACGTGTTGTGGCCATGATGTTGGGACCTGTATCATCGTCAGCCACAAGGTGGCACGTGCCCTCGACCGCTTCTCCCTCGTCGTTGACAACGAGAATCAAAGTTCCTACACTAACAAATTTATCTGTCACTGTGAACTTGCCAGGATGTCGTCGTCGTTGTCGATACCGGCAAGGCCGGAGAACGTCGAGGATGCCACGGCCGCCGCGAGCAACACATTCCACGTGCTCAACTCTGGCAGCGGCGCCAGCGAGTGGCGGCCACTACGCCAGATTCTTACAATAGGAACGGAGACATTTTTACTGTAGGGGCGGCTGGGGTTGGGGCGCCCCAAGCATGCGTCCTCGGCCCCAAACAGCCCGGCCGCCCCTGAGATGGCAATCAGTAAGTAATTTGGTAACCTGAGTCGCCCCTCAGGTTGGGGGCTGATCTCAGAAGGCGGCTCAATCACCAGCCGCCCCTGCAGTGCCCACTTGTCTTTTTCCAAATTTCAAAATTTGAAAGGTTCAAATTTAGTCAAATGACAAGATGACCAAAATAAAAGTTGTATATCTTGATGAGTTGAACAACTTTTGTATTCATCACTTTTACATATGAAATCATTTAGGGTTTGAAAATTTGATTTGAACTTGTTAAATTTCAAATTTCAAATTTTAAAATATGTAAAACATTATCACATCCAAATTTGATCAAGTTTAAATGCTGAAGAATGATTTTATAAATTTTTAGGAAAAAAACCATCACATTTGGAGTTAGTATGAGAGAGAACAACTAGTTACAAAGTTTACCCACGGATTAAAAAGAGAAATCACACTATTCTAAATGATCCTTATATGATCACAGTGAACAGTGTGATTTCTTTTTTTAATCTGTGGATCAACTTTGTAACTAGTTTTTCTTCCTCATACTAACTCTAAATCTGATGATTTTTTTTCCTAAAATTTTCTAAAATCATTCTCTATCAATTTATTTTGTTGGTTTTGTCAATATATACATATGAAAAGTTTGAGCAATTTAAATTTTGAAATTCAAAAAAATACAACTTCAGACAAGATTTTGGATCCCCAAATGATTTCAGCTGAAAAAGTGATAAATACCAAAGTTGAATAACTCATCAAGATCTACAACTTTTGTATTGGTCATTTTTTCATATGACAAAGTGGTAATAACATTGTTCACAAATGTGACACATCTCTCGTAAGGTTTTAAAAACTATATGAGACATGTGTAAGATTAGTGAACAATGTGTGCTAAGAATTTATCAAATGAAGAAATGACCAAAATAAAAGTTGTAGATATTCATGAGTTGAACAACTTTTGTATTGATCACTTTTTATGTTGAAATCAATTTGGGTCTCAAATTTTGGTTCAAACTTGTCGTTTTTCAAAATTTCAAATTTGAAAGGTTTAAATTTTGTCAAATGACAAGATGACTAAAATAAAAGTTGTAGATATTAATGAGTTGAACAACTTTGGTATTCATCACTTTTTATGTTGAAATCATTTTGGGTCTCAAATTTTAGTTCGAACTTGTCATTTTTTAAAATTTCAAATTTAAAAGGTTCAAATTTTGTCAGATGACAAGATAATCAAAATAAAAGTTGTAGATCTTCACGACCTCTACAACTTTTATGTTTTATCAAATTTTCGTTTGAGATCAGATGGTGTCTCAAATTTTTTTCCCTCACCCAAATCCCTGTTCATCCACAGTTCTCTGCCTGTGCCCGTCCGATCCTGCTCCCCATGCGCTGGATGCCCGCCACGCTCTTGCACCCGCTGCGCCCCTCCTGCTTTCTCCGCTCGCCCTTATCCTCTGCCCACATCCACCGACACCCAAAAAAAAAAAAAAAAAACACAGCGGCAGCTCCCTTGCTCCATAGGCGGCGGCGGCCGCGAGGCGACGGCGCCTGCTGCGGCCGGCGCGCCGCCGGCCCCCTTCCCTCCACCCCGCTCCCCGCGGCACGGCGCGGCCTGGTCGGCGCGGGCCAGCGCGAGCGGCACGGAGCGGCTTCGGCCCCGTCGGTCGCACCCTGCACCAGCGAGCCCGCCTGCGTCGCAAGCGACACCCCGGCGGCACAGCCGAGGCGGCCCCGGCTGCCTCTTCCTCAGTGACCGGCCCAGCGTCGTCTCTTCCTCTCTGTCGGTGGCAGCGGCTCATCTCGGGCACCGGATCCCTAGGCAGGTGACTGCTTCCTTTTCCTCTTTCGTCCCGTGCCTCCTCCCCCGCATCCTCTCTCCCTCCGTCTCTCCCTTTGCGCAACTGATTGGGCGCCGCTACAGTCTAAGCCGCCTCTCCTGTGTAGGAGCCGCCCATTCCACTGCCGGCTCTCGAGGACTGCTCTGTATGTCCCTCCCTCTCGCACCTTCAGGTTTCATCTTAATCTGACCATGTGCCTCATTTTTAAGTGATTTCCCGGCTTCCTCTTCTCAGGTAAGATCGCATAGACATGCTAACTTCGGACAACCTCCATACTGCTATCTGATGCGCGTATTTATCATACGGATTTCATTCCTGCACAATATTTCTTACTGATTCAAGTGCTACGCCAATATGTAATTGATTCCTCATGAACTGTGATTCATTGCGATTTCTATAAGAGGTAACTCATACTCAGATATCCATACTTTTGCCGACCTATTGGTTCTTAGGTTCAGTTGTTTCATAAATTCTGCGTGCCATATTTGGGCTACCTACTATTTCTATTAGTTTCCGGCTGTTCTTCGGCCCCAGTTCGTTTGTACCTTGTTGTTTTGCTTTTGTTATAATTCAGTCAATTTCGATTACGCTGCTTGCTTTCTCACTTCACAGTTCATTTTTCTCATACATTCTATCTCTTGGTCCAGGGAAAGAGCAACTTTAGGTGCTACATGAAATTGACTCCTCATGAACTGTGATTCATTCCAATTTCTATAAGAGGTAACTCATATGCTCAGATCTCTGTATTTTTCCCAACCTATTGGTTCTTAGGTTCGATTGTTTTAGAAATTCTGCATGCCATATTTGGGATACTTGCTATTTCTATTAGTTTCCGGCTGTTCTTCAGCCCCAGTTCGTCTGTACCTTCCTGTTTTATTTTTGTTATAAATTGGTGCTCTACGATGACATGCTTTAGGTCTCACCTTTTTCCAAGATGCCTCCAAAATTCATGTCTCTGTTTCTTAAAACACTTCTAATTTGGGTGTTATTTTCCTTCATTATCTCATGGTTCCATGTCAATTGTTTGGTAGAATTCAGATCCAATGGTGTTCTTATCCCACTGGAATATTTTGCCATTACCGTTTATTACTTCTGCTGAAAAGATGAGGTGGCAGAGGTTGATGCTTTACATAAAAAATTTGGCCTCCATTTCCTACACTGCAGATGCCATTCTTACCCTGATGTTTAAACATGGAGTGCAATGTTTCATCTCACAAAAAACATTTGCCTTCCTATCGCAATCAACGTAGTTCCGAACAAAACATTAAACTGTCGACGGCAACTGTCAATAAACATTAAACTGTACAAAAACCTGAGCATCTTCTACTGGATTTATCTTATCTAGCCATGAATCATGACACTGCAAATGTGGTTCTTCAATTGGATTTTTTTTTTCCGCTATAGTTTTGGACTCATGCTTCAGCTTATCAACAGGTCTATTCATCTGCATAGATGGCCTCAGGATGATAGCAAAATGAACGGCTTCTTTTATGGTGCTGTTGCAGACTGAGACTCCTCTTTATGCCAACAGGGTACATCATTTCAGTTTGCGTTCGTGTGTGTCCTCAGATTTAGGCACTTATGTTTTCCTGTCTGTTACAAAATTTGCCATTTTAATTACCGAATGTTGTTCTTTGCGAGATCACATATTGGGATTCTATACATGCTACTCAAATTATGTTTAACACTCCTTCCTAATTTCTTTGCGATTCATTGCATTTGCCTGACCACCATCCTCCCTAAATTTATGTACGATGTTTAGACTCATTTCACTTCGACATATACTGTCTATATATGTATATTTATGGCGGTCAGATTCGAATTTGAATTATATATATATATATATATATATATATATATATATATATATATATATATATATATATATATATATATATATATATGGGGTCAGATTTGAATTTGAATTATTTTTTTTGCTAGAAAATCCATTGTAGGGCGGTTCTTGATTGAACCGCCCTTAAATACACTACATACAGGGGCGGTGGTGATGATGGCCGCCTTACAAAGTCCACTAAGGGGCGGCTGATATTACCAGCCGCCCTTACAGATGGCACTGTAGGGGCGGCTGAAAACACTAGCCGCCCCTACAGAGGGCACTGCAGGGGCGGTCAGAAAACCGCCCCTACAGAGGCACCCTCTGTAGGAACACCCTGGGAATGACGGCTGGCGCAGCCGCCCCTACAGAGACTCTAGAGCCGCCCCTACAGTGGAATTATGTAGTAGTGGGCACAAGCAGTTATGTTGGCCGCCAGGGAGCTGTCAGCCTCCAAAGAGGTGCCGCCGTCGCCCACAGGTACAATCCGGATCTCAGCAGTAGTGGCACAGGGCGCGACAAACCACCAAGTGTGAGGCCGCTTCAGATTATTGTGGCAGCAACCACCGCAATCGGATCGACTTCATCCACATCCATTCCATCACGAGCATTTGAGATATTGCAAAGTTCTGGCACTGTGTCCCTGCCTCTGTATTCGCGATGTGCGCCGCTACTACTGTGGCCACATCCTAAGCGGTGCGGGAGCTAAATGATACGTAGAGATTGATAAGGCTGCACATGGGGAGTGCCTACTAGGCTCCATGAGGAGTGTGGCATCGTCGTCGGCCACCAGGCGGCTCATGCCCTCGAGGCTGCGCGAGGTGGTTGAGGCCGAGCGCGCACCATAGGCCGGCGACCCAAGATGATTATGGCCAAGAATGGATCTTTTTCTTTTATCGAGATATACTCCCACAACATACAATCCAAAGCCCCTAATTTATCAATAAAAACATATATGCAGGGAATGCATAAAATTATGACAAACCAAACCTAGGAAAATGTATCATACACTTTTAGTCTGGTGCATATATAGAAAAATGAGTAAAATGCATGAATAGTCCATTAACTTGTTTGGGTGTGTCGATTTGGCCCATCTGCTTTGAAAGTGCATTTTTTTGTCCAAACTCTTGAGTAGTGGTGCATAAAGAGTCCATACACTTTCGTTTTATGTTCATATTTGCAGAAAACCCCCCTACATTTATTTTTCTTTCACAGGCTTACCCTTCACTTGCACGTTGACTGCATTCCATGCCCGCGACGGCCGCCCGCTCGCCGCCCTGGCGGTGCACGTGCCATCGTTGCTATTGAGTAGCACGGCGACGCAGAGACAGCGCACGCAGCCTAGCAGTCGGCGGCGCTCGTGCATGTGCCTATAGCACGGTGTACGGCGTGCGGGCGTACGTCAAACCTGGCAAGCCCAGCGGCAGTGGCACCACGGTCGGCGTTGGCATGGGCTGAGTTGGCGTCAACGTCAATCCTGGCTATGGCAAGCCTGTAGCACCATGGTCAGTGTCATGATGGGCGGAGTGGACGTCAACGTCAATACTAGCAAGCCAGGTGGTACCGGCACAACCGTTGTCGTGGGCAAAGGCGGGGTGGGCGTCGGCGTCAATCCCGAGCACGGCAAGCTGGGCGGCACCACAGTCGGCATTGGCAAGGGCGGCGTTGGTGTCCACGTGAACAACCCGTGCAAGAAGTCTGTCAACGTCAACGTCTCCCCTTTCCTGTATGCGCACACCGCATCAGAGATGCAAGTGCATGATGAATTGACGACCCCAGCGTGGCGCTCTTCTTCCACGAGAAGGACCTCCAGCTCGGTAAGAAGGTGACCATCCAGTTCGCCAGTGTTGGTGATTCGCCAATACCGTGATGACCGACGCCAAGTTCCTCCCACGAAGAAGCAAGGCCGAGGCCATCCCGTTCTCTGTTGAGAAGGTCCCCGAGATCTTCGCTGGCTCACTCGCTTCTCGATGGACCCAGACTCCGCCGAGGCGGCGGAGGTGGCGCAGACGCTGCACGACTGCGAGGCGCCCACGGCCAAGGGCGAGAAGAAGGCGTGCACCACGTTGCTAGAGTCCATGGTGGACTTCGCCACCACTAGCCTCGGGACCGGCCACGTGAGGGCCGTCTTGACCATCATGGCGAAGGAGGGCTCGCCGAAGCAGGAGTACACCATGATCGGCGTGAAGCGCGTGGCCGGCACCATGCGAGCGGCATGTCTGCCTGTGCGCGACTAGCGTGGTGAGCTCGCAGCCAGGCATGGGCCGGCGTGTGGGCACAGGGCACGGCGAGCGGGCGACCATCACAAGCACGGTAGGCGGCGAGCGTGCGAGGGCATCGCGGAGGGCTGCACAGTGAGTGGCGGTCATCGCGTATATGGGATGTGACGAGCGCATGTTGCCATCGCGGAGAGCGGTGAGGTGAACGTGCGCAGCCGGCCTAGCGAGCTCGCGGTCAGCTCTGTGTGCGTGCACGGCCAGGGCGGCAGGTGGCGTGGCTGAGCGGGTGGCCGGCGTGGGCACACGGCGTGGCGAGTGGGCCGATGTCACGGGCACGGGATGCGGCCAGCGTGCACGTGAAGGGTAAGCTCGTGAAATAAAAATAAATATAGGGGGGTTCTACAAATATAAACATAAAATGATGGGGCATGAACTCTTTATGTACCACTACCCAAGATTTTGGACCAAAAAATGCACTTTCAAACCTTTTGGACTAAATCGACACAGCCTCACATGTTAATGGACTATTCATGTATTTTACTTAAAAAAATCATATTTTCCATGAAATATTACCGAGCGGGGCTCCCATCGTTGCACCACGCCCCAACCAACAGAGATCTCCTTGACAAGATCCTTCTTTGCCTTATATGTCGGAGCTGAGTTGTTAGTGCCGTGGTCACCAGCAAGTAGTGTTGGCCCTGCGGCGCCTCCACTCGTTGTGCCTACTCAGGGTCTACATCTAGTGGAGGCATCTCTGCCTCGGAGTTCATCCTGCTACCTGATGCCTCTAGCCCTGTGGTGACTACTGACTTGGGTTTCGGGTACTTGCTGGTGTCGAATGTTTGGGACTGCAGAAACGGCTTGGTCCTCTTCGAGTTCGGCGGCGAGACCTTCCTACGCGCTGGTCTCTCTATGCACTCCCCAGCGATGTACCCTAACATGGACAAGGCCATGGTGCTCCCATGGTCGCCGCATCCTCGTGCTCAATCCGCTCAGCAGACGCGTCGTTCTGTCGACGCCTTTCCCCTTTCTGGCCCCGCCCCATGGTGGGAGGTTGTCATTCATTACGTCAGTAGTAGTTTTGGCAGGCGGGCAACTAGTTCGCTTTCGCCAAATCGTCTAGGTAAATCAGGATTAACAGAGGCGGACATATGCTCACGTGCAATCCCAACAATTGGCCCGCCGAGCCCATCCACAGGGCCCACTGAGCCCATCGACGAGCTGTTGCCGCTCGCAGGATCCGGCGTGGCACGCTTGATTTGCGCATTCGCCAACGTTAGAGAGGCCTGTGTGTGTGCGGTCGCCTGAGAAGCCCACGTTCGCCGGATCCGTAGTCGGTGAGGCCTCACGCGTGCGCCATCGCTGGATCTGGGTGGCCGCGGTGATGCCGCGCCGTAGTTGAGAGATCCACTTATCTAGCCGCGCACACAGCCGCTCCACAAGGCTATTCATCACCGCCTAGGGGTTTTCATAGGTATTCATTGAATGCCCATTATTTTTACCGATCAAAGGTATTTCAAGGTACGATCAATCATAAATGTTAAAAAATAAGGCTGAATCAATCCATTTGTTTACCTTTTGAAATTTTGAATACACGTTCTTCAAATCTTGGACCAACGTTTGGTCATGGTAATCTGCAGGATCGTCAAAACCTGGCAGTGAGCGAGCAAGCAACGCCACTCCGATACCTGGATGCCTCTGCCAAGCTCTCGTTTCACCTCTAGCGCTGCCGCCGCCAGATCCATGAGGGCTAGGGCTTTGTGGTGGGTTTGGGAATTGGTGGCGAGGCACCATTTATACTGCCACCCCAGTTGGTGTGAGGTGTCGTGTGGGGGGAAGTGTAGGCAGATTTGGAAAGTGGTGACGGGATGATGGTCAGCGTGACTTGTGGGGGCGTTCGGTATGACGAGGCGGGAGCGGGACGGATGCAAGGGAACTATTAAAACGTCCACCGCCGTGCAGGAAGAGCAAGGACATAGGAAGGTCTTGCGATTTGAACTTTTTGCTATGTGCAAATTGAATTACTGTGCAAAAATCAAGTATTTGTTGACTTGTTTGGAAACAAAAAAATATTTGTTTAAAATATGTTTTCTTCATGTATCCACCTAATTATAAGAGTGGGATATATATTATGCCACTAGGTGCGATATGCAATCATTGTGCATGCCACAATGGGGAGTAGGTGATCGGCGAATCATCGAACCTCGGAAGAAAAATCTTGTATATCCATTGTTCCCGTGGTTTGCGTATTCTACACTTGGTCTTTACTTTGTGCAATCTCGTGCCTGTGTAGTGGTTTTGCCTACTTGCTTGTTTGCCTCAAGTAGTTTTTGTAGTTGTTTGAGTAGCTTGCTAGTTCTACTGGTAGCTTGTTGTTTATCATGATCACTAGAATTTTGTAGGAGCTTGTGAAAGACCCTATAGTTCAGTTTTGATAATTGAGTGATAACCTAGGTTGACTAATATGTGCTGGATGTGCGATATACAGGTGCTTAGTCCATAGCAACACTTAGAAAAAAACCTAGTGTGCAACCATAGGCCGGCGACCCAAGATGGTTGTGGCCAAGAATGGATGTTTTTCTTCTATTGAGATATACAGCCACAATAGTACAATCCAAAGCACCTAAAAATCATTTAATGTCCCCCATTAAAGAAGTTACTAATTTAGCAAAAATAAAAATACACATATGCAGGGAATTCTCATAAATTATGACAAACAAAACATAGGAAAATGTATCCCACACTTTGAATCTGGTGCGTATATAGAAAAAAAATCATATTTTACATGAAATGTTTTTAACCGAGCGGGGCCCCCATTGTTGCAACACGCCCCCACCAATGGAGATCTCCTTGACAAGATCCTTCTCCACCTTGGATGCCGGAGCTCAGTCGTTAGTGCCGTGCTCACCAGCAGGTGCTGGTCTTGCTGTGCCCTCCCCACTGCTGTACCCTAACATAGACAAGGCCGTGGTGCTCCTGCGGTCGCCGCAGCCGTCCACCTTCTCGGAGTATGCCCAGGCGATGCTTCTCCCAGCCAACCACGATGACGGCGCCTTGTGCTACCGCTTCAGCGTCTGCACATAGGAGTCAGACAATAAGGTCGTGGTGCTGGTGTGTGTCCTACGGTCCGGCTCCTGGGCCATCCGCTGCATAGCCACTGGTCTTCTCGATAAGTCAATGGTCCATATCCTGCCTACTATTGTGCTCGCCTACGACAACATCTATATGGCGACCCAATACATCCTAGGATAGATCGACCTCGCCAATGAGAGATTCTTCATCGCCTATCTCCCCGAGGGTGCGGAGCTTGATCAATACCCAGGCAACCTTGTCCACTGCCGGGGGGGCTCTGTCCTCTACCTCTTCCATGTGGATGTGGCGAATTGAACAGGCTCAATGGCTAGCTCCGCATGATCAATGACGACCGTGGCCACGGCGGCAGCACCAACAGGTGGGCGGTGCTGCAGACAACATCCCGTGCCACCTAAGCCGATTCACTGTCGCCGAATGCTACGGGGAGATAAGGCCGCAGATTGTGTGGGAGTGCCTACTATAGGCTCCACAAGGAGCGTGACATCATCATCGGGCACAAGGCGGTGCACGCCCTCGAGGAAGATGGCTTCCCCACGGAGGAGCGTGGGTGGTCGAGGCCGAGTGTGTGCCACAGGCCGGCGGGCCAAAATGAGCATGGCCAAAGAATGCCACTGCAGCTGTCCATGTACACAATACCAGTTAGCAAAACAAGCCCAAGGGTAAAATGATTGGTGTGGGAAAGTTTAATGTGCTAAACACTTGGTCTGGTAGGTTGGGGGCTAAGTAGGCAACACACAAGACGTCAGGGGTTATTTAGATGTTTCCACTTTGAAAACCAAATCTGATTTCTTTGGGCTATAAATGTTTTTCATTTATTGAGATATACTCCAACAATAATACAATCCAAAGCCCCTAAATATCATTTAATGTCCCCCATAAAAGAAGTTACTAATTTAGCAAACATAAATAAATATAGAATTTTACTACGGGCAACGCGTGCAGGAATTCCACCATCCGACTGCACACTCTATTTTGGGAAATGAACCAACGCGCTTGCCAGATATGGGAAGAAGCGGAGGCGGGAGAGCTCCACGCGCTTAATGCACGGACGCGCGCCAAAAGAGCGCAGCTCCCAAGCCAGGCCCACAAAAAAAGTAGATTCACCGGCCCATCTTCTTCTACCGTAAGCATTTTCAACTTTCTCATGGTAACATGTATTCCCCACCAGTTTGGATCTAGAAAACCTCATGTATCGTCCAGAAAACCACAGAACCCAAGATGATCAAGAAAATCGCATACATCCAACATTAAGCAAGTGTGGAGGCAATGAACAGTAACATATATTTGAAGTCAGATTAATGCATTTTCTATGTTTCTTCCCTTCGTATCTCCACTCCAAGATTTCTTCCTGTTTTGATTCTTACTGGTTCCCTTCATATCTTCTGTTGACCATGCATTCAATTTTCATTTTGGATAATGAGCTAATTAAAACTGCTTCAGTAGCAGAACTAAATTGCTTGTAACTATTGAAGAAAATGCTTTGTAGGGGTTGAAGTGTTGAGGCAAGTCCATGTACAGGAATTCATCGACAGGACCATGACCCTGCAAACAAGAGGGAAGTCATTAGGATGTGGGATAGTCAATTTACTAGATTCTTGTTGAGAACCAAACAAAAGCAATGTTTGACTGAAAATCTGAAAGAAACAATTGACCAACAGAATTGTGCATGCCATTGTTCATTTTCTAAATAAGGAGTCTTGTTTAGTAACCTTCCGACAGGAGAGCCCACTAGCTTTTAAGGTTATCTATGTGATTATGTAGTTGAAAATGTGTTTCATCTTCCGAGCAGAAGTATGTATAGTAAAGAACAGTCACCTTCCAGCATTTCATGTTGGTAAAAGTAGAGTAACAAAAGCATAGCAAGCAGTCATAGCATGAAGAAACATAATGCCGATGATTTGAATGTTACTGTTAATGGATAAGTTTGATTTTCAGTATGTTCATCAGTCCCAAGTTCGATTTTTCTGAATATGCAGATATACTTACATCTGAAGAGACAAGATTCATTTTGTTTATGTACAAGGACAGCAGAATACTATATCCACACTGCAAATACCACAATCCATATATAATTTTGAAGTACTCGATAAGGTTACAGTGAACTCCATAGAAGATAGAACTCAACTGACTGTAACCAAAGTGAGATGCTAAAGTTAACTTATGTTGCTAATTTCGTTCATTAATCAATGAAGTATTTCATCTGTTAGGCAAAATAGTGTTAAAAATTAAGCAATAATATAGTTATATATTAGGCAAAATAGTGTGGTTTATAAAGGAATAATATTGAGATAACCAGAAATGAAGGCCGATAGCTCAGGCATGAGGAGAAATGAGTTCACATAGTTCTAAAATTTAGGCGAGCAAGGTTAGATGTAAAGGCGAGATCAGCGAGTGCCTATGTGGCCCCGCTTGGAGGAGGAACTGGGATGGTGACACGGTGAGGAGCAAAACGCCATCCGGATCCAAGGTCGTGGGGCAGCCCGGACCACATAGCCACGCCGTGCAAGGCTACTCCTGCAACACGACACGAGGCTTGCACTCGAACCGTGCGCCCACCTGGCCCAGCAGCTCGGCAGCAGTGCCTTAGACCTCCACACTGACAATGGAGAGGCGGAGCACGGGGCGACTAAGTGGTGCCCGCTCAGGGGGCATGAAGTGGAAGGGCGTCGCAGCCTTGTAGAAGAGGGAGACGTGGATGCACCACCCGATTGATGGGGCAGCTTGCTGTCGGAGCCATAGACGTGCAATACGCTCCCGCCCTTGCCCTCCACCACGGCAGAGACGGAGGGCAAGGGGGTGTCGACAAGCGCATGGCAGGGGAGAGAAAGGGAGGAGATAAATGTGAGATATTGCAGAGGTGCTTGTCATAAGGTCGGCTTCCAGAGGCTTCCATCAGCGCAGGTGCATTGGATCATCTGTTAACGGCGGATGGGTGTGTGCGTGCAAAGAAAAAATTACTCCCGGGCTAAATGAAGTTAGTATCACACGAGGTAGTCTTTAACGTCATCTAAAAATACACAAATTAGTCTCTTTAAGCCCTATCCTCTAGTACAAAAGCATGGATTGGCATCATCATCAATGGCAGATCATTAGAACACTAAAAATGCTAAACCAAAATGAAAAAATTGCTTGCTGATTTAGCATAACTTGGCTCTAAATTAAATATGTGGGCTCACGACAGTTGTGATGATTAGGCATTGCACTGGTGTGATGAAGAAAGGTATGATCCATGGGCCTACCTTTGTTGTGATGAGTGAAAGGGGTAATAATTTTAATAATGCCTCAAGCAATGATGGGAAAGCATCACGCAATGCACTGGCCACATGCTCGCCATCACATTTGTTGATCCTTGGGTCTCTTCAGCAGCGGACAACATGGAGGGAAGCTCCATCTAAAGGCGCCCATGGCCACCCCTAATCGCAATTGTTAGATGGTCTGTTCATATATGAATTTGTTCATACATTCAGCATATTCAAATTTAGTGTATGTTTTTTGGCACATTATTACTAACGATGTAAACAAAAACAACACAGGTAATGGTCCCTATGCTTCAAGCCATCGAAAATAGAGGATCAGAATCAGTGGGACACTACTACGGTGGTTCTAAACCTAAGGAGCAACAGATTTGAGATAACACTACCCAAACACAAAGAAGGGCATAGCAACTACGAGGTTGTGGACATTTTTGCGCTAAAACAATAAAATACGTCAGTTTAAAATGACATTGGTTCATGTGCTTCAAATTTTATAGAATGGTTAAATTAAATGTTAAGTGTTGAACTGTACGTTATCGCAACCATGATTATGGAGCTGATATGCTCATGCATGCTAAACACTAGGACGGGCGATCAACATACAACTATAAGGAGGAAGATATTGCCAATATTCACAAGGTATTGACATACAAGTGGCTGACACCACCAAAAGTTGAAACAAAATGGAGGGATGAGTTAAAGCTAGGCTAGGTACGTGTGCCAAAATATTTGAAATTTAGATTGGTATGGAAGGCATTTATGTATGAAACAAAAAGCATTTCTGGTGTACAGTGCGTGTATTTATCTACAGAAAAAAGTAACTTTGAATCCATATAGGCCTAGAAGTATTGTTAGAAATAAGAGTGACAATAGATTGTGTTATACTAATCCAATAGTGATCATAATTTGTTAAAAAAAATTACGGCAACCATTTAATCAAAGAAAGTTTACCGTCAAACTAGAAGCATTGTTAGAAAAAGGGAGTACCAGTACTAATGACTCCATGGCATACTAACAAGTGTGTATATTGTATACACTAACAAGAATTAACAATCAATAATAGGTAGAGAAGGGAACCAAAACATACTTGACGTGACACAAAAGATTTGTAAATGAAACACAAAGCACCAGATGAGAGCAAATAAATGTGGTACCTGGAAAAGGAAAGAAATGAACAGTAAGTGCATGATGAAGCCAAGATCAAGTCCAACCACATTATTTTAAGCCACTGGAACAGGGAATTACAGAGATTCCAAGAGAAATGGAGGGGAAAGCACCCCCGGTTTCTCACCGAATCTACATACTACTCCGGTGGAATTTTAGTCGGTTCTAAAAACTTTGTGATTAAAAATGATCCCAACTTCACCATATTGATCTAGAACCAGTAAAATTTTTATGAACATAGCATGGAGCTGGGTAAACCTTACATACCATTGGATATAGTTGAAAGCAGTGAACAACCAGCAGTTCCAATAATGCAAAGTTCTCACTTGTGCACTAGGCTCGTCAATACATGAGTTTTTTAAGAAAAAAGAAAAAACATATAAATCTTCAGGGTACATTGCACAGTCATTTACAATGACAGAAAAGTGCACAGGCAAGTAAGGGTGAACAGGCATCAATACTAACAGGTAGGAGAGCACGTGCACACTTGTAGTTATCAAAACGGAACCACTTATGAGAAAAAAAATCTAGGCACATCACAACATGAGTTTTGAAAAAGATTTTAGGTGCAGATTTGAAATGACAGGGAGGCGGATAAATATTAACAATTAGGAGAAGCAACCAGGGAATACGCACTTGTCATGAATAACCACATCATTACATGAATAATAGCCATATTCACATTTTATTACAAAATCTAAGAAAAGGCATAATAGCTACTGCACATATGACAAAGCTCATCACTAATGCACTTCTCATGAAAAAACCCTAGGCCTCCAAACACACCACATGAAAGATCACTTAGACCACATCTACCATGTGTTCTATCAAATCTAAGTGCAGACCGCATGAAAAATCTAAGTACATAGTATAGGGCACCAACACACATGTAGTACCGAAGCTAGACTGAGAGTGAAATTCAGTAGGAATGCATACAAAATGGCAGGGATATTCCCAAAAATGAACCTAAATGCTTAGGAAATGCTAATGAACCTACATTTTGTGGCGCCCAAATTGGAGATCCGCCACTTTGATTGAAGCTTAGCAGCGACTGATTCGTGGAGGAGACGAACTAAACAGAGGCGAGATTCACCGATAGTGACAGATCTGCCATGGATTCATAAAGTGAGATTCAATATGGAGAACATGGAGGATTAGAAGGGCATATGAAATCGAAACGGCGAAGAACAACAAACGGATGCGAATGGGGGAAGGGGAAGGATGATGATGGACCCAAAACGAACATCTCCACCACCGCGGAAACCACCATAGGCAAGGCAACCTCCCGTCGCAGCTCCTCATTGGAACACCAAACGCAGCTCGATTCGAAGCTACAAATCTTTCATCTAGCCGTATTCGAAGGGCCAGTTCACAGTCTGCTGCGAAATTGACAGTGATTTGAAACCTAGCTTCTACCAGATTCACTAGGGATCGGAGCCCCATTGATGCGAGATTCACTGGGATTAGAATGGGCTAGTTGAAGAAAAATGGGATGGAAATGTATACGCACCTTACAAACCAATGGGAGCCTAGGGGAGGTGGAACATCGCTGGCAGCGGGATGCCAAAATCCACCAGATCACCACCCTTCTTGAACCATCGAGGTTCCTTCTCCATGAACCATGGGCGAAATCCTCCCTGTTACCTCCGTCCACAAGCGCTCGTCAACGGCGTCCACCCAGATTCGAAGGGCTTTTGCCCCCTTGTCACCGGCTACTGATAGATTCGTCGGGGATTGCAGGGCGTAGCTCCGGCTGCTGGATTCACTTTTGAATTTTGTACGGGATTGGAAATGAAATGGGAAGACAGAGAACGAAAGGGAGGAGAGAGAACAGAGAGGAAATGGGGAATCGATATCTGAGAAACGTTGATACTTGTGGCTTGTGGGCCATGTCTGCTTCGTTGTGGGCTCGTGGCTGCATCTGCACGGAGAGATCGGACGGTAGCAATGGTGCGCATTCCCCAGCGCTAACGCGCGCGTGCTCGTAAAGTAGTATTTAGGATAAATATATGCAGGGAATTCACAGAAATTATGACAAACAAATCATAGGAAAATGTATCCCACACTTTTATTCTGGTTCATATATAGAAAAAAAATCATATTTTACATGAAATGTCTTTAACTGAGCGGAGCTCCCATCGTTGCACCACGCCCTCACCAATGGAGATCTCCTTGACAAGATCCTTCTCCACCTCGGATGCCGGAGCTGCCTGGTTAGTACTGCACACACCAGCAAGTGTTGGCCTTGCGGCGCCTACACTCGACGTGCCTACTTGGGGTCTACGTCTCCAGTGGAATTGGATATATCTCTGGCTCGAAGTTCATCCTGCTTCCTGATGCCTGTAGCCCGGAGGTGAGTGCTGACTTCGGTTTCGGCGACTCACCGGCGTCGAACGTTTGGGACTGCTGGAACGACTTGGTCCTCTTTGAGTTCAGTGGCGAGACCTTTGACATGCTGGTCTCGCTGTGCGCTCCCCATTGTTGTACCCTATCATGGGTTAGGCCATGGTGCACCCACAGTCGTCGCAGCTATCTCCCTTCCAGAGTACTGCCATGCGATGATCCTCCCAGCCGACCACGGCGACGACGCCTTGTGCTACAGCATCAACGTGTGCACCTGGGAGTCAGACAATAAGGTCGCAGCACTGGTGTGTGTCCTGCTGTCTGGCTCCTGGGCTATCCGCTGCCTAGACACGGGTCTTGTCCCTAAGTTACTGGTGCAGATCCTGTTGACTACTGTGCTCACCGGCGACAAGATCTACATGGCAACCCAAAGCAGGATACATTCTATGACTGGACCTCGCCAAGGGAGATTCTTTATCGTCGATCTCCATTAGGGTGTGGAGCTTGATCAATACCCAGGCAACCTTGTCCACTGCTGGGGTGACAACAGTGTCCTCTGCACCTCTTCCATATGGATGGGGAGAACAGGCTCAACGTCTGGCTACGCAGGATGAACGACGACCGCAGGCATGGCGGCACTGGTGCTGCTGGCGGCAGCGCCAACGGGTGGGTGCTCAGGGACACCATTTCCCTGCATGAGACTTGCGGCCATCTTGTGGAGCAGGGTTGGGAGACCGCAGGCGATGGAGATGAGGACGCCCCTGCAGTAACGGTGGTCGGTGCTGGGGACAATGCAGGGACAACGGAGAAAGACCTACAATTTTCAAAACCAAATCTGATTTCTTTGGGCAATAAAGGTTTTCCTTGTATTGAGATATACTCCCACAACAACACAATCCAAATCCGCTAAAAATCATTTAATGTCCCCACATAGAAAAAGAGTTACTAATTTAGCAAAAAAATAAATATATGCAGGGAATTCATATAAATTATGACATACCAAACCTATGAAAATGTATCCCACACTTTTATTCAGGTGCATACATAGAAATATAATATTCTACCACCAATGTTTTTTTACCAACTGATGCTCGTGTCACTGCAAATTGTGCTAGACATGTTGTGGCCATGCTGCTGGGGCCTGCATCGTCGTCAGCCACGAGGTCATCGCCTTCTCCTCGTCAGCCAGCAGGCTGTTCCCACTCTGGAAGATGACCGCCTTCGGACAGCAGCAGTCGCTGCAGGCTGTCGACTCCCTTGTCTCCGATGGCGGCACCAACATCATCGAGGGGCTGCGGAAAGCTGCCAGGATGGTGGATGACAGGCAAGCCAGGAACCTGGTGTGCAGCATCATCCTGCTCTCTGACGGCGTGGACTCCTACAACTTACTGCCACGGGACGGCTCGGCGCTGGACTACGCGCCGCTCGTCCCACGCTCCATCCTTCCCGGTAGCGAGCACTACGTCCCGATCCATGCCTTTGGCTTCGGCATGGACCACGACTCCACTGCGATGCACGCCGTCGCCCAGATGTCCAGCGGCACCTTCTCATTAATCGACGTGGTGGGGTCGATCCAGGACGCCTTCGCGTCGTGCATCGGGGCCTCCTCTGCGTGGTGGCGCAGGAGACACGGCTCAGCGTCGAGTGGGCCGACTAAGGCGCGTGCTGCTGATCATGTCCATCATGTCTGGCAGCTATGCCAGCGGAGTGGACGGCGACTGCTGCGGCGCCTTCATGCACGTCGGCCGCCTCTATGCCAGCGAGGAGAGGGACTTCCTCGTCACCGTGTGCGTGCCGCCGTCACGCGTGTCCGTTGCACTCATCCGGCCGAGCTGCACCTACCGCGACACAGTTACCACGGAGAAGGTGCGGGTGGGAGGCGACCCGGTGATGTTGCTCCGCCCGGAGTTCCTGGTGAGCGCGGGGATGTCCCTGCAGGTGGAGCGCGAGTGGCACCGCGTCCATGCCACGGAGGACATGGCCGCGGAGCAGGCCGCCGTGGAGGAGGGCGACTACACCAGCGCGGCTTCTGGAGTCGTGCGCGTCGCTGTCCTTGGACAAGCAAACGCAGGCGCTAGTGGCTGAGTGGCGGGAGATGCAGGAGCACGCGCTGAAACCACAGCTGTATGAGGGGTCTGGCGACGCCTACATCCTGTCCGGGCTGAGCTCCTACTCATGGTAGCGTGCCACTGTGCTTGGCGACTCGACGGACCTCACGGGCCTCGTCCACAGGTACCAGACGACGTCCATGGTGGACATGCTCAACCGGTCCCAGGGGCTTTGGATCGCCTTGCAGTAGCGTGCTGGCGGAGGGAGCGCCGGGAACTGCGGGGTGACTATTGTGTGGGCAACTATGATGAAGATGGTGACATTGACTATCGAGTGGTAGAAACAGGAGGCCAAACACAATGGAGAAAGATTTTCAATTTTTAAAACCACATCGGATTCCTTCAGGCAAGAAATGTTTTTCCTGTATTGAGATATAAAACCAAGAAAAATGTATCCCGCACTTTAAATCATGTGTGCTTGCTACTACTTTTTATACCAACCCACTGAGCCACATCAAAACAAAAAGATGTTCACATGCCAATCCTTTATGTACCGACGCGCCACCTCGTGGCACATCTAGCCACAACGAAACAAAATAAATGTCCCCTTGCTACTACTTTCTATATCAACTAACCGCTCAGGCCACACTAAAAAGAAAAAGTTCACTCGCTACTACTTTTATACAAAAGGTGTGGTAGGGACCATGACGGTGGGCTGGAAGTAGCCTTGGCTTGCCAACAGCTGGATTTTTTGGGTTTTTTTATAAAACTATTACCCCCGGTTTGTATTACGAGCCGACGTGATCTTCATTTCTAAAGTCGATTTGAAACCAACAGTGACGAGATTACTGATGACCTTTCACCAACAAGGGCGAAAACTGGTGATGGGCACTTTTGAATCAACGGCGACGACATATCTGTAGTTGTGAACTTCCGATCTTGTATGGTTCTATGTAGTAAGAGTTTTAGTTCTGGTCCAAACCACATAAGAGTTTCTATAAGAGATGTTTTTAAAAGTTCCATGTTTGGCTTTTATATCATATTATATGCAATGATATTACAGGTGGATGTAGTTCTTCTGATGGCGCGATGCATCACAAAATTCCCAATTGTAGATCTACACAGCGGGTAGGGCTGTTGGTAGGCAGTCATGTGCCAAGGATGTCGTGTGCTTTGGAACTGAGTGTTGAATATGTGGGCAAGTATGACGAAGATGGTTACTTTTACGATTGAGTGGTAGAAAGTGGTGGCCAAACACAATGGAGAAAGACCTATCATTTTCAAAACCAAATCTGATTTCTTTCCACAATAAATGTTTTTCTTGTATTGAGGTATACTCCCACAATAATACAATCCAAAGCCCCTATAAATCATTTCATGTCCCCCATAAAAGAAGTTACTAATTTAGCAAAAAAATAAATATATATATGTAGGTAATTCACATAAATGTTGACATACAAAACCTAGAAAAATGTATCCCACATTTTTAATCAGGTGCATACATAGAAAATTCATATTTTACCACAAAATGTTTTTTATGTACCGATGCTCATGTCGCTGCAAATTGTGATGGACATTTTTGGCCATGTTGCCGGGGCCCGTATCATCGTCAACTACGAGGTGTCTCCCGTCGTTGCAACACGCTCCCACCAACGGAGATCTCCTTGACAAGATCCTTCTCTACCTTATATGCTAGGGCTAAGTCATTAGAGCCGTGGTCACCAGCAAGTGTTGGCCCCACGGCGCCTCCACTCGTCGTGCCTACTCAGGTCTACATCTCTAGTGGAGGCATCTCTGGCTCGGAGTTCATCCTGCTTCCTGATGCCTCTAGCGCGGCGGTGAGTGCTGAATTGGGTTTCGGGGACTTGCTGGTGCCGAACGTTTGGGACTGCAGAAACGGCTTGGTCCTCTTCGAGTTCGATGGCGAGACCTGCCACCGCGATAGTCTCCCTGTACGCTCCCCACTGATGTACCCTAACGTGGACAAGGCCATGGTGCTCCCGCGGTCACCGCATCCTCGCGCTCAATCGTCTCGGCAGACGTGTCATTCTGTCGACGCTTTTCCCCTTTCCGGCCCCGCCCCACAGTGGGAGGTCGTCATCCATTAATACAGTAGCAGTTTTGGCTGGTGGGCAACCAGTTCACCTCCGCCAAATCATCTGGGTAAATCTGGATTAACAGGGGCGGACATATGCTCGCCTGCATTAATGAGTTAAAAAAATAAAAAGCAGCAATCCCGCCTAGCCGATCCACAGGGCCCGCTGAGCCCATCGATTTGCTGTTGCCGCTCGCAGGATCCTCCGTGGCACTGCTTGATTTACGCATCCGCCACCGTCAGAGAGGCCCGCACCTGTGCCATCGCCTGAGAAGCCCACGCTCGCCAGATCCGTTGTCGGTGTGGCCTCACGCGTGAGCCGTCGCTGGATCTAGGTGGCCGCGGTGATGCCGCACCGCAGTTGAGCGCTCCGCTTATCTTGCCGCGCACACAGCCGCTCCACATGGCTGCTCATCATCGCCTAGGCGATTTCAAGGGTATTCATTGACTACCCATTATTTTTACCGATAAAAGGTATTTCAAGGTACAATCAATCATACATGTTAAAAAATAAGGCTGAATCAATCCATTTGTTTACCTTTTGAAATTTTGAATACACGTTCTTCGAATCTTGGCCCAACGTCTGGTCGCGCCAATCTATGGTATCGTCAAAACCTGGCGGTGAGCCAGCAAGCAACGCCACTCCGATACATGGATGCCTCTGCCAAGCTCTCGTTCCGCCTCTAGCGCCGCCTGACCCATGAGGGCTAGGGTTTTGTGGTGGGTTTGGGGATTAGTGGTGAGGCACCATTTATACTGCCACCCCAGTTGGTGTGTGGTGCCGTGTGGGGGGAAGTGTGGGCAGATTTGGAAAGTGGTGATGGGATGATGGTCAGCGTGACTTGTGGGGGCATTCGGTGTGACGAGGCGGGAGGGATGCAAGAGAACTATAGTAACGTCAATCGCCGCGCTGGAAGAGGAAGGACATAGGAAGGTCTTGTGATTTGAACTTTCTGCTATGTGCAAATTGAATCACTGTGCAAAAATCAAGTATTTGTGGACTTGTTTGGAAACAAAAAAAATATTTGTTTAAAATATGTTTTCTTCTTGTATCCACCTGATTATAAGAGCGGGATATATATTACGTGACTAGGTGTGATATGCAGTCTTTGTACATGCCACCATGGGGAGTAGGTGATCGCGCGAATCATCGAACCTCAGAAGAAAAATCTTGTATCTTCATTGTTCCCATGGTTTGCGTATTCTACACTTGCTCTTTACTTTGTGCAATCTAGTGCCTGCGTAGTCCTTTTGCCCACTTGCTTGTTTGCCTCATGTAGTTTTTGTTGTTGTTTGAGTAGCTTGCTAGTTCTACTGGCAGCTTGTTGTTTACCATGATCACTAGAATTGTGTAGGAGCTTGTGAAAGACCCTGGTTTGGTTTTGATAATTGAGTGATAACCTAGGTGGACTAATATGTGTTGGATGTGAGATACATAGGTGCTTAGTCCATAGCAACACATAGAAAAAACCTAGTGCGCAACCATAGTTCGGCGACCCAAGATGATTATGGCCAAGAATGGATGTTTTTCTTTTATTGAGATATACACTCACAACAGTACAATCCAAAGCCCCTAAAAACATTTAATGTCCCCCCCATAAAAGAATATACTAATTTAGCAAAAATAAAAATACACATATGCAGGGAATTCACATATATTATGACAAACCAAACGTAGGAAAATGTATCCCACACTTTAATCTGTTGCATATATAGAAAAAAAATCATATTTTACATGAAATGTTTTTAACCGAGCGGGGCTGGGATCATTGCAACACGCCCCCACCAATGGAGATCTCCTTGACAAGATCCTTCTAGGCCTTGGATGCCGGAGCTCAGTCGTTAGTGCCGTGCTCACCAGCAAGTGCTGGCCTCGCGGCGCCTCGACGGAGCTTGTCTCGCTGTGCGTTCCCCACTGCTGTACCCTAACAAGGACAAGGCCATGGTGCTCCCACGGTCGCTGCAGCTGTCCACCTTCTCGGAGTGTACGGCCATGTGATGCTTCTCCCAGCCGACCACAATGACAATGCCTTGTGCTACCTCTTCAGCGTCTGCACCTAGGAGTCAGACAATAAGGTCGTGGGACTGGTGTGTGTCCTACGGTCCGGCTCCTGGGCCATCTGCTGCATAGCCACGGGTCTTCTCGATAAGTCAACGGTCCATATCCTGCCTACTATTGTGCTCGCCTGCAACAAGATCTATATGGCAACCCAATACATCCTAGGACTAGATCGACCTTGCCAAGGAGAGATTCTTCTTCGCCGATCTCCCTAAGGGTGTGGCGCTTGATCAGTACCCAGGCAACACCTTGTCCACTGCCGAGGGGAGGACTCTGTCCTCCACCTCTTCCATGTGGATGGGGCGAATTCAACAGGCTCAAGGTCTAGCTCCGCAGGATGAATGACAACCGTGGGCATGGCAGCTGCACCAACAGGTGGGCGGTGCTGGAGACAACATCACATGCCACCTAAGACAATTCACTATCGCTGAATGCTACCGGGAGATAAGCTAGGCCGCACACTGTGTGGTAGTGCCTACTAGGCTCCACAAGGAGCGTGACATCATCTTCGGGCACGAGGCGGTGCACGCCCATCAGGAAGATGGCTTCCCCATGGAGGAGCACGAGGTGGTCGGGGCTGAGTGTGCGCCACAGGCTGGCGGCCCAAAACGAGCGTGGCCAAGAATGCCACTGCAGCTATCCACAAGACCGAGGGTAAAATGATTGGTGTGGGAAAGTTTAATGTGCTGAACACTTGGTCTGGTAGGTTGGTGGCTATGTAGGCAACACACAAGACGTCAGGGGTTATTTAGAGGTTTCCACTTTGAAAACCAAATCTGATTTCTTTGGGCTATAAATGTTTTTCGTTTATTGAGATATACTCCAACAATAATACAATCCAAAGCCCCTAAAAATCATTTAATGTTCCCCTATAAAAGAAGTTACTAATTTAGCAAACATAAATAAGTATATGCAGGGAATTCACATAAATTATGACAAACCAATCCTAGGAAAATGTATCCCACACTTTTAATCTGGTGCATATATAGAAAAAAGTTCACGTCTTTAACTGAACAAGCTCTTCCATGTGGATGGGGAGACAACACTGTCCTCTACACCTCTTCCGTGTGGATGGGGAGAACAAGCTCAACGTCTGGCTCTGCAGGATGAACGAGGACCGCAGGCATGGCGGCACTGGTGCTGCTGGCGGCAGCACCAATGGGTGGGTGCTCAGGGACACCATTTGCCTGCATGAGACTTGTGGCTATCTGGTGGAGCAGGGTTGGGATACCGCAGGCGATGGAGATGAGGACGCCCCTGCAGTAACGGCGGTCGGTGCCGGGGACAATGCGGGGACAACGGAGAAAGACCTACAATTTTCAAAACCAAATCTGATTTCTTTGGGCAATGAAGGTTTTCCATGTATTGAGATATACTCCCACAACAGCACAATCCAAAGCACCTAAAAATCATTTAACGTCCCCACATAGAAAAAGAGTTACTAATTTAGCAAAAAAATAAATATATGCAGGGAATTCATATAAATTATGACATACCAAACCTATGAAAATGTATCCCACACTTTTATTCTGGTGCATACATAGAAAAATAATATTCTACCACAAATGTTTTTTTACCAACTGATGCTCGTGTCACTGCAAATTGTGCTAGACATGTTGTGGCCATGCTTCTGGGGCCTGCATCGTGGTCAGCCACGAGGTCATCGCCTTCTCCTCGTCAGCCAGCTGTCTGTTCCCGCTCCGGAAGATGACCGCCTTTGGACAGCAGCAGTTGCTGCAGGCTGTCGACTCCCTCGTCGCCGATGGCGGCACCAACATCGCCGAGGGGCTGCGGAAAGCTGCCAGGGTGGTGGAGGACAGGCAAGCCAGAAACCCGTTGTGCAGCATCATCCTGCTCTCTGACGGCGTGGACTCCTAGAACCTCCCGCCGCGGGACAGCTCGACGCCGCACTACGCGACGCTCGTCACGCGATCCATCCTTCCCGCGAGTGAGCACCACGTCCCGATCCATGCCTTTGGATTCGGCATGGATCATGACTCTAGGGCGGTGCACGCCGTCGCCCAGATGTCCAGCGGCACCTTCTCATTAATCGACATGGTGGGGTCGATCCAGGACGCCTTCGTGCTGTGCATCGGCGGCCTCCTCAGCTTGGTGGCATAGGAGACGCGGCTCAGCGTCGAGTGCGCCAACTAAGGCGTGCTGCTCATGTCCATCATGTCTAGCAGCTACGCCAGCGGACTGGACGGCGACTGCCGCGTCGCCTTCGTCCACGTCAGCTGCCTCTACGCCGACGAGGAGAGGGACTTCCTCGTCACTGTGCGCGTGCCGTCGTCACGCGTGTCCATTGCACTCATCCGCCCAGGCTGCACCTACTGCGACATGGTCACCACGGAGATGGTGCGGGTGGAAGGTGACCCAGTGATGCTGCTCTGCCCGGAGTTCGCGGTGAGGGTGGGGATCTCCCTGAAGGTGGAGCGTCAGTGGCACCGTGTCCACGCCACGGAGGACATGGCCGCGGCGCAGGCCACCACGGAGGAGGGTGACTACACCCGTGCAGCTTCGATCCTGGGGGCCCACCGCCTGCTGCTGGAGTCATGCGCATCGCTTTCCTGGGACCAGCAAACGTAGGCGCTAGTGGCCGAGCTGCGGGAGATGCAGGAGCGCACCCTTAACCCGCAGCTGTACGAGGGGTCTCGCTGCGCCTACATCCTGTCCGGGCTGAGCTCCCACTCATGGCAACGTGCCACTGTGCGTGGTGACTCAACGGACCTCACGGGCCTCGTCCATAGGTACCAGACGCCGTCCATGGTGGACATGCTCAACCGGTCACAGGGGCTTTGGATTGCCTTGCAGTAGCGTGCGGACGGAGGGAGCGCCGGGAACTGAGTGGTGACTATTATGTGGTCAACTATGATGAAGATGGTGACACTGACTATCGAGTGGTAGAAACAGGAGGCCAAACACAATGGAGAAAGATTTTCAGTTTTCAAAACCACTTCGGATTCCTTCAGACAAAAACTGTTTTTCCTGTATTGAGATATGAAACCATGAAAAATGTATCCCACACTTTAAATCATGTGTGCTTGCTACTACTTTTTATACCAACCCGCTGAGCCACATCAAAACAAAAAGATGTTCACTTGCTAATCCTTTATGTACCGACGCGCCACCTCATGACACGTCTAGCCACAATGAAACAAAATAAATGTCCGCTTGCTACTACATTCTATATCAACTAAACGCTCAGGCCACACTAAAAAGAAAAAGTTCACTCGCTACTACTTTTATACATAAGGTGTCTCCAACACGCCACCAAACAACTCACGTACAACTCCAAAAATAGGACACGGCTAAAAAAACGGGCGTGTGTGCATCCACAAGCACGGCTGTCTTCAACCTTCGCGCGCGTGCCACCTCTCCCCTTTCTTCCTCCTCACCAGTACCTTGTTCTCACCCCCACCGCTGGCGAAAGCCCTAGCGTGCCTGCAGCGGCTGTCTCCCCCCCTCGCAGGAGCTCGCCCTCGCCAGAACTCTCTCGCCCTGACCTGGCTGGGCAGCCACCCTAACCGCCCTCCAGCCAACCCCACCACTTGGCCGGCTTTCCTCACCCCAAACCTTCTCTTCTAAGCCCACCGGAGTTGGGAAAGATGAGAGGGAGAGTTCACTAGAACCCTAGCTCGAAGATCCAGGAGGAGGAGGAGGAGGAGTCCTACCTCACCACATCCGCCATGGCCGCCGCCGGATCCACCACATACGCCCTCGCCGGCGCAGGTGAAGGGACAAGCTCGGCGTGAGGAAGTGGTGGGGGACGGGTGCGGGGAGGAGGTCGTCGGAAGCTAGGGAGAGAGAGAGAGGAGGGGGCATGGGCGAGAGAGTGCACTGGTGCGTGAGAGCCGTAGGTGTGCGGGGCATTATACGCCCGCACGCCCGTAAGAAAGACATTACCCTAAAAATACTAGCGACTCTTTCGCCCTCGCCAAACTTCACAGCAGTTTGGCTCATTGTGGGGTCCAAGCACCACAGGTGGCAACCTACCTGACCATGCATGGGTCACCCACTCTCCCTCTCTCAGATGTGGCAGGGGCCACGATGGTGGGCTGGAAGTAGCCTCGGCTTGCAGACAGCTGGATTTTTTTTTGTTCTTTTTGTAACTATTACCCCCAATTTATATTACTATTCGAGGTGATCTTCGTTTCTAAAGTCGATTTGAAACCAACAGTGACGAGATTACTGCTGACCTTTCACCAATGAGGGCAAAAACCGGTGATGGGCACTTTTGAACCAACGGCGATGACATATCTGTAGTTGTGAACTACCTATCTTGTATGGTTCTATTTAGTAAGAGTTTTAGTTCTGGTCCAAACCACATAAGAGTTTCTATAAGAGATGTTTTTAAAACTTCCATGTTTGGCTTTTATATCATATTATATGCAATGATATTACAGGTGGATGTAGTTCTTGTGATGGCGCGATGCATCACAACATTCCCAATTGTAGATCTACACAGTGGGTAGGGCGGTTGGTAGAAAGTAAGTGATGTGCCAAGGATGTCATGTGCTGTGGAGAACTGAGTGTTGACTATGTGGGCAAGTATGGAGAAGATGGTAACATTTACGATTGAGTGGTAGAAAGTGGTGGCCAAACACAATGGAGAAAGACCTATCATTTTCAAAACCAAATCTGATTTCTTTCCACGTATTGAGGTGTACTCCCACAATAATACAATCCAAAGCCCCTAAAAATCATTTCATGTCCCCTCATAAAAGAACTTATTAATTTAGCAAAAAACAAATATATGTACAGAATTCATATAAATGTTGATATACAAAACCTAGAGAAATGTATCCCACATTTTTACTCAGGTGCATACATAGAAAATTCATATTTTACCACAAATGTTTTTTATGTACCGATGCTCATGTCGCTGCAAATTGTGATGGACATGTTGTGGCCATGTTGCTGGGGCCCGCATGATCGTCAACTACGAGTTGGCACATGTCCTCGACCGCTTCTCTCACTGGTACAGAACAGAGCTTTACTCCCGGTGGAGAACCCCCTCTAGTCCCGGTTCTTCACCCGGGAGTAAGCATCCGGGACTAAAGGGGGGTCCTTTAGTCCCGGGTCAGGAACCGGGACTAAAGGGGATACCTTTAGTCCCGGTGGGTAACACCAACCGGGACTAAAGGTCCTCCCAGCTTTAAAAAAATAATGCCTCCCACCGCAGTATCCTGTGAGATTCGAACCCAAGACCTCATGCATTGCCTCGCGCGTAGCTTACCACCCCACCTACACAACACATCTAACAATGGATGGGATGTTTCCCTTTTGAACTAACCCATCGGAGGACCTTTAGTCCCGGTTGGTGTTACGAACCGGGACTAAAGGGTCCTTTAGTCCGGGTTGGTGTTACCAACCGGGACTAAAGGGTCTACTTTTAGTCCCGGTTGGTGTTACCAACCGGGACTAAAGGTTGAGGACTTTTAGTCCCGGTTGGTGGCTCCAACCGGGAGTAAAGGTCCACCTTTAGTCCCGGTTGGTGTCTCCAACCGGGACTAAAGGTCCTCTGCCACTGTGCCGAGCGCAGTAGCCGTTGGGCAGGGACCTTTAGTCCCGGTTGGAGACACCAACCGGGACTAAAGGTCTCTCTAGTCCCGGATGCAAAAAATACCGGGATTAGAGCCCATTTTAACATCGGATGAAAGGTCTCTTGTCGTTGACAGCAAGAAGCAAAATTCTGGCTCTAATAAATGTTTTTGTCATGTGTGAACTTGCCAGGATGTAATCGTCGTCGTCGTCAATGTCGGCAATGCTGTCTCCGAACCACGATGTTGATGTCATTGTTGATGCCTTGCTTCCCGCCGCCGTGCGCCACCTGGTCGGTGACCTTCTCTAGCGCAGCGTGGTTCTGTAGAGTGCCGCCACGGCCGCCGACGATGACGACGAGGAGGAGGTGGAGGAGGCCTGGGAAAGAGACCTCTTTGAGCTGCCCTGCTTCGAGAAAGCCACCAAGATTTAGCTCAAGCTACGGTATCAAGGCCTCGCCTTCTGTCCCTAGGGCATCTTCGACAATGCTCACCAACCTCTCCCTGAGCCGTGTCCAATTCCATGTCCCGTGCATCCTCGGCAATGCTCCGAACCATGGTGCCCGTGCTTGTATAAGCTCAACATCCTCGAATAACACGGGCTGGACAATCTCTCCATCCACTCCAAGTGTCTCCTAAAAATAAAGCTGTTTGACTAGGAGCTTACAGTAGCGCACAATTGTCGCACCGAATCTCAAGAAGTTAGGCGTGGCATACAACCTCCTTGATGATGACACTACTGATTCTCATGTCACTACTGCTGGGGCCTGCATCGTCCTCAGCCACGAGGTGGCACACACCCTCGACCACTTCTCCATCATCGTTAACAACGAGAAGCAAAGTTCTTGCAATAACAAATTTATTTGTCGTGTGTGAACATGCTAGGATGCCATTGTCATTTTGTCGATGCTGGCAAGGTCCGAGAACGTCACCGACGCCATGGCCGCTATGCGCTGGGGGTTGTCGGTTGCTCGATTCGTGAACTCTGAGCGCATCGGTTGTCTAAAAGTTTGGAGCTTTGCGATCGCAAAAGCAAGACAAGGGGAGGAGCTCGCCGTCCCGCGGTGTCGGCGGCGCTCTCTTGCCGTTCAAGTCTGCTATGGGCTCCGGCACACCCGTGTTTGCGCCACTCTGTTTATGGATGACAAGGTGGTGCATGCTGGGATGCCGGATCTGTCCTTGCTATCACCACTGGCTTCCAAGAGACCTGCTGACATCGCCACCGAGGAGAGCCGTCGCCAGGCGGCGGGGTTTGCGCAAGCAGGGGCCAGGGCCACCACCATGGCACCATTCGCCCCTGCGCTTGGCCTCCAGTCCCAATCGCAGCAGCAGCAGCAGGCAAGGAAGGTTCGGCGCTGCTGGTCGACGGAGCTCTGCATCGCCAGTTCGTTGTTGCCTTGAATCAACTGGGTGGCCCCCAAGGTGAGCCTTCTTTAGATACCAAATTCACAATTTTTCTTAACAATTTTGGGCCACCTAGGTGTTAGTATTACCTAATTGCTTGACATATTAGAAACACAAACTAGGAATTAATGAGTTCATTCATGGCTTGCTATATCTGCAGCTGCCACCCCAAAGCAAATCAGGAAGCTGATGAAGGTGTATGGTGTAACTACCCAAAATGTGCCAAGAATGTCAGGTGTTGTGGAACTGAGTGGTGACTATATGGGCAAGTGTGACCAAAATGGTTACATTTATGGTGTCGTTTGGTTTGCCTGTTTTACAGCATGATTCGATTACACTGCCAAGCAATCGTGTTGGTTTTTGTTTGTTTGACATTGGATGTAAGCTCAAGCCATTCACATAATTATGACAAACCAAACCTCGCAAAATGTATCCCACACTTTTCATCTGGTGCATATATAGAAAAAATCATATTTTGCATGAAATGTTTTTAACCGAGCGGGGCTCGCATTGTTGCACCACGCCCCTACCAACGGAGATCTCCTTAACATGATCCATCTCCGCCTCGGTTGCCGGAGCTGCCTCGTTAGTACCGCGCTCGCCAACAAGTGCTGGCCTTGCGGCGCATCCACTCGCCATGCCTACTCGGGTTCTACTTCTCCAGTGGAGCCATCGGTGGCTCGGAGTTCATCCCGCTACCTGGTGCTTCTAGCCCAGAGGTGAGTGCTGACTTTTGTTTT